>OY856410.1:507073205-507718205 GCA_963693085.1 Alisma plantago-aquatica | reverse complement strand
AATCCCCTTCTACTACCTTGGTGACTTGGGCATCCAATCCTCTGTGAGGAAGAACTCACTATTGTTTCCAATGCAGTAATGTTCTCTGGCGTCGGGCCTCACTGTCGAGGGTGCCACCCTTAAGGCCTTCCCTCACTTCCATCTGGCTTGCCTAAGATCCCTCTCCTCTCTCTGTTCCCGATCACCCATGGTTGACTTCCTTACGGTCGCATAAGCTACTTCCGACACATCTGTTCCAACATCCTCCTTGCACTGCAACAACACCGGCCCTAGTGCCTCATCCTTCCTCATGAAGCAACTCGTATCACATTCCCCTAACCCTCCCCACAACTAGAAAAGATACCTATGTGTGGAAGGGTATGTGCCACTCATTTGGCCTTCTGGCCACTCACCTGATCACTCCTCCTCCTTCACCAACGGCTGGTCTCTCAAGCCACTTGGTGGTGCAGTGCTGCTTCGGTGACCACGGCCATCCCCTTTGCTCCCAGCTCTCCTGGTGGCATCAAACTGATGTCCCTGGATTTCCTCTTAGGCACATAGGTCGATAACTTCTGCCACCTTAATCCACAGTGAAGGCCTTGATCGTCGCTGCTCCCAGGTCGCCGCACCCCTCACTATGTCATGCGATCTCCCAAAGAATTTCGAGAGGAGTTCTACCCTAGTTTGGTCTGTGAGAGGTATATATAAAGGGTAGGCTTGCTAGGATGAGGGAAAAGTGTGAGAGCATGTCGTGAGGAGTAGGGACTTCTATTCTTGGTATTGCAAAGGGTCTAATTGATGGGGATGATCCCCCCCCCCCCCCCCATCATACACCATTTTCCTTGGATTGTTCTCTAATGAAAAGGAGTACTCATTTGATAAAACCCCACATTGGATAAATAATTGTCCTTGTCATTATATAACTCCACATTATCCTATATTTTAGAGTAAACTTTGTTTTCTTATTATACTCTCAAAGTCAAAATATTTGGGTTTAAATAGTAGTATAATTTCTTTAAACTTGTCTTCCAAGTAATCACTAGATAATTACTTAATTAATTACCTAGGTTACTTGATACCTCACTTTATCTTGGATTTCTGTGTACACCCTTATATTTGGATTATCTAGAAACCAAAACTATCTTGGATATCTCTTATGGTCACGTGTAACAAAAGTGTTCAATTCATATCTCAAGGACTCGTATTTAAACCATGGTTCACCAATCTGGGCTGGAACATGTCCCTAAGTCCCATGAATCACATCTTGGGCCTTCTAAAGGTTTGTTGAGATCAACTACATTTCTATGTACATATTTAAGGCTTTGATACACATTGCACCTGATATTAGCCTCATATGAATACATATGCTCAATAGCACATTATTTCCTTAAATTAATCATTTAATATAAGTCTAGGATTTGGATTCATCACTCAAGACCCCTCAATTCACTTCATTGTTATATGTTCCCTAATTTCATTTAGGCTTGAAATCTACAAATTTCAAGGATGTAACAACTGACCTTATATTTAGAGAGAGAGAAAGTATGTCACTTAGTAGCTACAATCCATCTTTTAATTTTTGTTCTAAATGTTATGGAAGAGATTCTACTACTTTCATAATACATCCAAGAAATATTCTAAAATAAGAACAAGCAATACATCATAGCTATTTCAACCAAGAAAACTAGTCTTCTACTTAGATAAGGCCCACATAGCTGAGTTTAGTGTTTTCTATTATTCTGGACCATCTATATCTCTGATTATCACCTGATTAATGACAATTAACCATTGCTAATATATGGTTCATCATATTATTAATATATAGGTCCAAATTAGGGTTTCATCAAATATAAATTGTATTTGACTTAAATCTAGTTTTTTTTTATGATTTGTAGGTCATGGTTTAGGTCTGGCTCAATTTTCTTAATTTTGTGATGCTTTGTCTATATCCTAAAATTTAAATGAGAGTAAAAGCATCTAATTGGACATTAATGAGGAAGGACCTAATGTATTGGCATAATACTCAGATCAGAGTCTATATTTGATTTCCACATGATATTATTGTTCACAATTATTTTTATCAAGTTTGATATTCATCATATACCATTTAAATGAACCATAAAAGGAGTATTATTGTCTAAACTAGATATGATAAGTAAATTTGCATCAATGGACTAAACTAGGGGTCATATAATAAAGGGTACAATTTTACTGAGTCTAACGGTATTTTTGGGGAAAAATTTGAGTATTGGAGCTATTTATAATGCATTTTCTAAGATCATAGGTATTTATTGGAAAATGCATCGAATTACTTTCTAGGCCAGTCCCGATCTTCCACATGGCTCCTCAGGGGGCACAATACCTAACTAGGAAAGGCTAAACTAGAAGGTCTAACTTGGGTTTGGCTAGACCCAACCCTCTCTCTACACTTGCCTAATGCCTGCATGTATCTCTATTCTTATCCCGACCACTCAACGATCTCTGAATCTGTGACATAATTAGGGTGCCGCTGCATTGAAGAACTCTGACAAGGAAGTGGTGGAGCAGAGATCCTCATCATCAACTGCCTACTCTTTCATACTCCTTGTGTGGCTTCTTGGAGTTAGTGCGGCCATCCAGGTTTGTGCAGATCTCCCTAGGGCTCCAGTCTGTTGTGAAAGGGGAGAAGATGGGTGGTGGTGGATTGGAGATATTGTCAACGGGGCCTACCGATTTTACCTAAAGATGCAAAAAGCTCCATAGAGAAGCTACAAATCTATTCCAGCCATCATAAGGAGGCTTTGAAGTTTTAGGATCTCCTCCCTAGCTGGACCTCTTCTCCATCCATCCATGGCTTTGACAGCCATGGAAACCACCACAGGGAAGGAAGAAAATGTCTGCATTCAACTCCTATACTACTTGTCATATTTTTCCCATACCTGAATCCCCCCAATATCTCCTCGAGGTCCCATTACCTTCTTCTCACCGTCCTATTGTAAACTTGGTGGATAGGCTAACAATAAAGAGGGGTTGGTCTCACTCCAATCCTCATCAAAGTGACTCAACTAGGGGTCAATCTTTCCATCTTGTTGTGCAGATAATGGATTTGCAAACAAAATTTGTTTTGATTGATCCACCTTCCTCGGATCTAGATGACACCTTAGTTGCATATGTTCCTCCATTTTCAGAGGTGAGGGATGAAGTCTCCCTCATCAGACTAGCCAGTAGCAAGCTTCCACTCTAGTTGCCAAGGGAATAGGGTGCACGACAGGGTAATTGGATCAACTATGCTCTTATATATATTTGGTACGATGATCATTTCAATGAAACTTCAACAACTTCAAACTCTTGTACCTTCTAGCAAAAAAATCCAATTCATTTGAAATTTGAGCGATGGTTTCCTCATCACCTTAACCTTCTTATTAACAAGTTAAAGCTAGAAATACAATATTTGGACATCTAATTTAATTCCTGAAGTAACCTCATAAATAAGTGTATAAACCTTGTACAAAATTCAATTAATCCTAAAATCTCGATCAAATAAATATCAAAAGACTATGTATGATCCTAGTGACCCTAGAGTTCATCAATTGAACCCTTGAGCGCATTGCATCTACTCAATGGACCTCTTGGTCTCATAAGCACACAAATCATTTAATAGAACCCATTCTTCCTATTTGAACACAATTAATGTTCTAATCATCAATTGGATATTTGGTTTCACATTTTGAGTGAAGAAAGTCATGTAATTGAATATCCAATTCCTCTTTTTCGCATCATTCATGCAAATAACACTCATGGTCTTAAAATACTATGTTGGCTATGAAAACCCTAAAGCCTAGGTTATCACAGAACTTGAAAGCATAAGCATCATATTATTAACTTTTGGGGAGCATATACTCAAGAATTTCTAAAAATTGAATACATAGCTATGCATATAAATTAACTTTATCATCATGATATTGAAAACAATTATTTAATACTCAAAGTGAATGGACCTGCTTACCTTTATTGAAGTAGACCCTAATAATTTCTCTGTTCCTGAGTGAATCCTAAGTCCCCTAAAATTACATGATTTATATTAATTATCACCTTAAGTATAATCCTAAACCCTAATTTGGGGTCATTTAGAAAACATATATTAGAGACGATGGGATTAGGGTCTGAAAACACCAAAATTAGATTCTAATAAAAAAATCCTTTATAATGACTATTTTCCGTTAAATTCTGATTAATAGGTGATTTATTATGAATTTATGAGGTGATTTATTATGAATTTATGAGGTGATTTATTATGAATTTATGAAGAACAAACCAATCCGAATTTGAAAAAAAGCCAAGAAAGAAAAATCAATTTGTTAGACTCGTGGGGTCACACTCCAAGATGGCCCTATAGAGACTAGCCATGTAGCATGAGCCCAACATAGTCAGGGGTGTGCTCAAGAGATTTTAGAAGGTCAAGATTGCCCTTACACATTAAAATATCCTCAACAAAATGACACATGCATCAAGGTAAACTTAACCTTACCTTTATTTCTCATCCACTCAGCGTGAGGAACAACCTCTGGTGCCCAAACCTCTGACCAAGGTAGAGATGAGTTAACACCAACAATACACATGAGACAAACCCCGACCATCCATTTTTTGGGGCACCAAAGAAGCCAACACTATAATCATGGGTGTGAAAGGACCCTTGTGGCCCTAGAGCAGGTTGCTGGAGCATTGAACACAGGGGAAGGAAATTGAAATCTGAAACCATGACACATAAGCAAGAAATCTGCATCTAAAGATTGAAAAAAATGTGCATGGATGCTTGGAGTTCTCGGTCGATGCCTCGTGAAGGTTGTTTGACCACCATGTCACCATGGTGGTGAATGTTGGTGATGAAACAAATGATGTGCCACTAGCTATCATGATAAGGGAAATCATGAGATGAAACGAAATAAGGAAAATAATGGTGGAGGTCTAGAGATGCATACCCAAGAGCCAATTGAGTTGAGGAAGGTGGATGCATCTGTTGGAAGACAATTATCGCTAGAAAGAATACTAGGTTGGTGACACTAACTCAGATGGTTTCCAACCAAATTGAGTGAGGAGGGGAAAAGCATGGGATATGGTGGTGCTCAAGGAAACCCTATATAAACATGAAATATTTGGGGAGTTCATCAATAATCTAATGATGGTGAGGAGAAACCCATTCCTAATGGGTGTTTCCTCGATAGGGAAATAAGTACCAACAAATCCAAGATAGTTCAGTTTGGATCGCATCAGGGATTATGATGGTGAAGAAATTTTGAGAAAAGGGACTCTATGGAGGGAGATCAATGTCAAAAAAGGAATCTCAGCATGAAATCCTATTATCAGTGTCCTACTGAAGGTAGGAGACGAGTCCACGACCTTGCAATGGGAATCCAATGGCCGTAAGAAAGTCTATATCAAATAAAAAAATAACCAGGTCTGCTTGACCATAGACTATAGGTGAGGAGAAAAATAGTCCATGTGACATTTAATTCTAGAACATTAGGTTAGTCAGAATGTAATTTGAATATTTGATTAATATTCCATCCAAACTATATGTTAAGTTTTCTTAATTGACTTGGAGGGTCAAATGAAGTCCTATTGACTTCAAAATTGAACAATAGGTTAATCAAAGAGACTAGATTCTTCCTATATCATTAGATTTAGTTTTTGACTACCTTTTGTCCATTAAACTCACATATTCCATTAACTTAATGTATATGAATTAAAATGAATTATCCTTTTCTTACTGAGTTATACCTTGAGTCAAATTTGAGATATGGAGTTATTACCCAATAATAAGGCCTATTAACTATCTTTTATGTATATTTGAAGGGTTATCATAGAGAAGAGAGAAAATGTTAGTTTTCCTTTTATGCATTTGAACTCATTTAATCATAAAGAAAATAAAGGAAACCTATTTCATTTTCTTCCTTCATATACATTATTTACTTTTTAGGATAACTTGCACTAAAATGTTTGAAGTTTATATTGGAAATTTTGTAATTAGGACCCTATACTTACTTTATTTAAAATTTGGGATGTTAAGCAAACATAATTGCCACCCAAGTAATATGATTGAGTTGTATAAAAACAACAACCTGTAACATTAACAATGTTATCATGACCATACAATCCTGTTGTCTCAGATATATAGATTTAACCCTAGGCATGGAATGCCAACCTATAAATCATTCAATCTATTTTCCTTGAACTAGAACACACTATTCAAGATAATGCAATCCCAATATCAAATATTAACTCATGTGAGCTTGACCATGCATTTCATACTCTCTCTTATCAAGTGGTCAGGGATATCTCTCCAAAGGTGGGGTAAATTCCATCAAGATCACTCACAATTTTCCCCATGTGTCACAATGTACCAAATAACCACCTTTTGACAACTAATATTTTAGAGCATGTTGGGAAGTGTCAAAGTAGACATAACAACATGTGTCACTATAGTGACCATAGGTCTAAGGATTGTGATTAACATTGTCACGTTGAGATATGACTCTGATATGTCACTCCATGGCTTCCATCTGTCAATCTCGAGGATAGTTTGTCCAATACAACTTGTTCTCTAAGAGGTACCCAGGCATCTGAATTGATATACAATATCATGACTAAATAAACTTAGTCATCACTCATCATACATGTTGTCTTGTATATTATATTTTTCATATACTATCCATAATGATAATTGACTTGGTGCATAACAAGAATAAGAACTCTTATCATACATATGATCTCAAATTGAGGTCCTTAACCTTAACCATATGTCATAGAGTTAACATTATTAGGATAATAGAGTTTCATTCATTATCTCAATACTAAAAATGTAACAAATAAAATTCCATTTTATAAATAATCTAACCAATATACAAAATATCCCTTTTGTAATCGTCACATGATGGCTTTTAGGGAAAATAACCAACAGTCTCCCACTTGCACTAGATCTAATCACTCATGAATGTATGACTAATTGATTTAACAAGATCATCATGCTTCTTTTATGACAGTGCTTTAGCTAGAGGATCAACAATGTTGCTTTTAGTTGGTACTATACAAAACTTTATATGTCCTCATTGTACAATATCATGTATGACATGATAATCCCTTGGTATGTGCTTGGTCTGATGATGCGATATGGGTTCCTTAGCTTATGAAATAGCTCCATTATTGTCACATAAATCTCAACTACATCTTCAATGGTTGGAACCAACCCAAGTTCATTAATGAACTTCTTGATCCATATTGCTTCCTTTGGTGCATTAGAGGCATCAATGTACTCATCCTCTATTGTAGAATCAACCATAGTCTTCTTCTTGGGACTTTTTCAACTTACATCTTCATTATTAAATAAGAAAAACACAAATCCAGATTGAGATCTATAATCTTCATTGTCGATTTGGAAGCTTGCATCAATGTAACATTTTACAAATAACTCTTCCTCACCTAAATTAGGAATTGATCTCTAGTTCTTCTTAAGTACTTAAAGATGTTCTTTAATGCTACACAGTGACCATCACCTAGATTGGATTGGTATCCACTTGTCATGCTCAAAGAATACAAGACATTTGGGTGTCTACATATCAGTGCATACATGATAGATCCAATTTTTGAGGCATATAAAATCTTACTCATTCTTTCCAACTCTTCCAAAGAGATGGGACATTTCATTCTAGAGAGCTTATGCTAGGGTAAGTGTCCTCTCTTACGATTATGCATGGTAAACCTCTTTTACACATTGTTAATGTATGTACTTTGGGTTAGGCCAAGAAGCTTCTAGATCTATCTCTATCAATCTAAAATCCTATAATATAGGATGCTTCACCTAAGTACTTCATGGAGAAGTTATTGTCTAGCCAGTTGTTAACATACATAGAGTAGGTATGTCATTTATCATTAATAGTATGCTATATACATACAATATGAGAAATATAATTATGCTTCCACTAACCTTCTTGTAAACACAAGGTTGATCTTAATTTGGACAAAGCAAAACTATTTGACTGTCTCATGAAATAAAGATTCCAACTCTAATATGATTGATTCAATTCATAGATTGAACATTATAGCTTACAAACTTTATTGGATTTATTTGGAGAGATAAAACCTTCAGATTGTGTCCTATGCACATCCTCTAGGAGATTTCTGTGAAGGAAAACATTTTTAAAGTCCATTTGTCAAATCTCATAGTCATCATGAGCTGTAATGGCAAGCATGATCCTTCCAGATGTAACCATGGAAATTGGTGAGAAAGACTCATTATACTTAAGAACCTAAACTTGTTTGAAACCTTTTACAACCAATGTACCCTTTGTAGGCTTGTACATTACCATCCATGTCGATTTTCTTCTTGAAGACCCATTTGCACTTTAGGGTTTTACTCTATTAGGTGGATCAACCAAGGTTCATACCGTGACAATATATGTGGAGTTCATCTCAAATCTAATGACTTCAAGCCATTTCTTGGAATCTGGTCCCTCAATAGCCTCATTGTAAGTATTTGGTTCATAATCTTCAATGAGAAACACATCATCTTCTTAAGTCATGACCAACCCATATCTCTCTTGCTCAATACGTACACTACTGGAATTCTAAGGTTCCTACGTTATGATGGGGACTTGAGGTTCCACAACTATTTGTGGTTCCTCTCGTTCCTTTCTACCTTCATAGAACCAATATTATCTTGTTGATCTTGAACTTCTTCAAGCTTTAATTTTCCTCCCAGTGGTTCCATTGGAAATAAATTCCTTGTTAGGAATGCAACATCTCTGGAAAAAACACTGTTGTCAGACGGAGTATAGAAATAGTATCCCTTAGTTCCCTTAGAGTACCCAATAAAGATATATTTATTCGATTTGGGTCTAAGATTTTCATATAATATATCCTTGACATAAGCTTCATATCCCTAAACTTTTATGGGAAAACATATTGGGACAGTTCCCATTCCACATCTCATATGGCATCTTTTCAACAAATTTGGATAGTACTTAGTTAAGTATAAAAGAGAAGGTTTCTAGAGCATGTCCCCAAAAGGAAATTGGAAGATCATCTAAACTCATAATTGATTGTACCATGTTTAATAAGGTGTGATTCCTTCTTTCTAACACACCATTATGTTGGGGTGTTCTAGAGGGAATCCATTTTGATACAATACCACAATCCCTCAGAAGTGCCTCACACTCTTGGCATAACCATTCACGACCCCAATCTGATCTAAGTGCTTTAATTCTTTTACCAATTTGATTGTTTACTTCATCCCTAAAACTCCTTTAACCTTTTAAGGGATTTCAATTTATGTTTCATAATCTAAACACATCCAAATCTACTGAAATCATTAACAAAAGTGATGAAGTACTGATATCCACCTCTAGCACTTGTGTTGAAAGATCCACACAAATTTGTATGTATGAGACCTAATAAGTCACTGGCTCTCTCACTATTTCAAGTGAAAGGTTCCTTTGTATCTTGCCCAATAAACAAGATTCACATGTATATATTGATTCAAAATCATCAGAGTCTAGATAACCATCTTTACAAAGTCTAGAAATGTGCTTCTCAAGAATGTGCCCTAGACAACAGTGCCAAAGATAAGTTTTATTTGATTTATTGAGTTTTAACTTTTTAGTATTTGTGTTATATACGTTTATCACAAGATATAATAAATAAGGATCATAAAACATAGGGTCACAACCATAAACGATCTCATCTTTAAAAATGGAAATATGACCATTCATTGTTAGAAACTCAAAATCATTCTTGTCCAAACAAGATACATCAATAATGTTTATATTTATGATAGGTACATAATAGAAGTTCTCTAACTCTATTACAATCCCACTAGGTAGAGATAAACAATAGGTTCATACTACAGTGGCAACAACTCTTGCTCCATCTGTAATGTCTAGTTTGGTCTCCTCTTTGTTTAGAGGTCAACTTCTTTTCAGATCCTACAAATATGAGAACATGTGAGATCCACATCTGTTATCTAATGCCCATTATGAAGAAGTCAATTTTTTCTCAGTAAGATATATACATGAAGTGGAGACCTCTATCCCCTGCTTCTTGTTCTTTTGTTCCTCAAGGTAGAGAGGGAAATTTCTCTTCTAATGGCCACCCTAGTGACAATGGTGACAATTGCCTTCCTTAGGGACTCCCGCTTTTTCTCCAAGTGCATAATACTTTTGTCTAGTTTTAGAACCTTTCTTATTTTTTCCTTTGCCCTTTTTCCCTTTGTTGACCACCAACATGGAATGGGGCTTGTATTTTATTTGACACTCAATAGTTCTCAACATGCCAAGTATCTTAGTGAATGGCCTATCAAAATTATCTGGCCAGAGTATTCTGGCTGGTAAGAGCTTGGTAAGTCCCAATGAAGCACCCAAGGTTGAATCACGCCGAGAACTACTCTACAAATGGAATTTCACATTAATTGGGTGCATTAGGGGGTGACCAGACCACACCATCTTAGATCCCAAGAGTATACGATGATGGGATGATTTCACTAGCAGTCCTTCTGATCGTGCGTTCTCTAGTAAATAAAAAAATAATTCATGTTGAAATTCATGAAAAATTACTTGTAAGAATCTGTCAACAATTGCAGGATCACATATGTGGCCAACTCTTGACCTAATGGAAATCCCAATCTTATAAGACTTTCAACATACCCAATTAACTTGAGTACATAGGGTCCAACTAGATCACAATCTACCATTTTGCACTTATATAGGGCCTTCACTAGTACATATACCACCTATAGAATTAGTTAAATTAGACCTATAACATCATTTTCATACCGACACCTAAGTAGGAAAACACTACATATAGGGACGTTCTGCATCAATTTTTAGGGTAAGATAAAATCAACAAAATAGAGCCATTGTCAATTATGAAAATAGAAATCGAAAACACAAAGTGAAATCAACAAAAATTATAAGATTGTTCTAGGATTATAGTCGTCGATTCATTAGAAATGAACTGACACTAAAGATTTTTGTTGTTAGTTATAACCAAATAAAATGATGCTACAGATCCTAGCATTGTCGTTGGTTTATGTATAAAAACCGACGTTGTGTTTTTTATAGCAAGTCTGTAGACCTACTGTTTTCATCAGTTTGTTTTAGAAGAACTGACAAGGTAGAGTTATACCACATAGTCGTGCAAGATAGCACGGCTATGCTGGGTGGCATGACTACTTTAAAATATATGTTTCATCGATTGTTTTTTGCAAAACTGAGAACTTAGATCTATGATATCATGTTTTTTATAACAACTAATACTGCATGTATGTTTTTCTATAGTAGGTCTACAAACCTTCTATCCATCTATACAATAGGATGCAAAACCTACACTTCACTAGAATTGTAGGTTTCATCATGTGTTCACCTTAACAACATGCCAACACATCTATAAAAACTATAATAACAAATGCATACAAATAATCTACATCAAAAAAATGATTCAAACACATGCATTTACAATTTTATCAACATTTAGTTCCATTCTCATCCCATTATCATGCACATACACAAATGGAAAAATACAAATGTAATTCTATTCTCATCACATATACAAATGCAATTATCATTGTATTCATTTCTCTTCACATTCATTCACACACATGCATGTATACACATCATTCACATATGCACCAACAATTCACTTCCATCAATTTAAAGTTCTGAAAAGTCATAACCATCGCCTGTATATAAAAATAATGACATCAAAGTTTAGATTACTCGTATTTGATCCTAAACAAATGCAAATTTGACTTCCATAATGACAAACTCTATCTATACTTCACGTATCTCATCCAACTCTTCTTTTTTACATGGCTCTATTGTGTCAATCAACTGCAAAGAGAGTGACATAATTTAAGAGTTTGATTTGATTTTTTTATATATTATGAAATGATACTAACTACTTATGATGATCAAGTCTATATAGAATACCTCTTGTATATAATGGATGCCAAGGATCTCCTACCTAACAATCATGCCCATATATTACATCACATAGTATCCACATGCCTAATTATTATCGTGTATAGAGTATTTATAAATTTACTATTATGTGAAATGTTAATAATAAAAGTAAGCATAGTTGGCATATATATGCATTGGAGTTAGAAAACTACGTCAACATTCTTCCAAGTTAATAATTTCTTTTCTTTATGTAACTTTCCTACAACCTTTTTGAATGTTTATAGTCCTATAGGTTAAAGTAATACATTGAATTAGTAAATATTCATGTAATGATGAAAACATTATTATGTGTTGATGGGTAAATAATTTACTTACACTACTAATTTCATTTTCTTTGCATGTTTGCCACTCCCTATTTTGCTACCCAGAGGATCTAGGTAATACATAGATAGTTTCATAAGGTCAATTACTAACAATTCCCAATGCTTATTACAAAGTGAAAAGAAGGAAAATAAAATAAAACTCAAATTCTAGAATGAAATGTAATTCACAAGTCAAAATTATAAGCAAAGTGCCCAAACTTACCTAACATTTAAGGAGATGTAATCACACTCTTTCCTACCATACCAAAATATTTAAATGTGGTAGAGTAGTAATAACAAACATATCTTAGTGTAGGGAATCATGGCATCAGAATAGGCATAAAAAACAAAATTTTTTGTCCATATTTCCCATATCCAACAGATCACGTCAACAACTATATAATAGGAAGGAAGGTTTAATAAGGTCATACATGGTCCTGGAGCAAGTCCAGTGAGTAATCCCTCATTGTAGTTGTACAACTTTCTTCTAGTTTCACTCAGACGACATCTGTAGAAACTCTTGGTCTGCACCATAGACAGTAGACAGACGTTGTCCTCCTAGTGGCAGACAACAACTTCCTCACCTCTATAGTAGTCCACATGGACCACCTTTCTACTATTTTACTAGAATAGATAGGAAGGAGTCCCTCTCATTAGTGTAATAGTCACCAACTTTCTCTTCCACAATTTTTCTCCCTTGCTATCCCTCTCTTTATCAAGTTGGACTTACTTGGGATCTCTATTGGATACCACAACTAGAGAGGACAGCAATTGTCAGAGGCAATTGAGTTGTATCTGAGAATCCCCCAGTATCCCTCTATTTATAGGAGGGTCAGGGTTCGCAGTCTGAGTTGGAGTGGAAGGGACCAGAATTTCACAAAAAATTGCAACCTACAAAAGGAGAAAGAGTTGATTTGCTAGGAAAACCAATTGGTTGGCATGAAATCCAATCAATTCACTCAATGAACTGGTCAAGTTGTCATGTTTCCCAATCACATATGAATTGGCAATTCTAATCCAATTAATTCATGACATGACATCAACTCTAGTTCTTGATTCAATTAAATTAAACCATGAGCCAGGAAACTCACTTCGCTAAATGGTCGTCTCGCTAATACAAACTAATTGGTTCACTAAGTGAACCAACTATTTCACTCCCTGGTTCATCCAGAATTTAGCCAATGTAATTTTCAATCAACTTGATGCTCCAACCAGTCAGTTGGATACTTGAAATGGTCGGTTGGGAGTCCAGTTAGTTAATTAGTTGCTCAAATTAAATACCTACACACTATATTAGTCAATTTAATTATCATTCATGATTAAAATCCTATTCCAAGTTAATTCCAATGAGTGTGAACCTATAGGTTCCAAATTACATTGATAGTGAATGTCAATACCTAATTTATGACATCACAAGAAAATAGTGGTGCCTCAACCTACAATCTACGATAGGTGTTATAATGATTGTATAATTCCTTTGTCTATGATATTTGGAATGAACTCAAGGCATGGAATCATAACCCTCTCAATGTTCCATCCATGTTCCTTGAATTAGAGGAGACTAACTAAAATATATGTGACCTCAATATCATATATTGATTCACATGTGCATGTGCATGCTTTTCTCAGTCTCGCTTATCACGTTTCTTGGATATCAAACTCCAGTAGGAGGGATAAATCCCATCTACATCACTCATAGTCATCCCCATGTGTCACAAGGCACCCAATCATCACCTTTGTGGCAACCTTTATTCAAGGTCACAGTGGATGATGTCAATGCACACCAAACGACATGCGATGAGTGTAGTGATTTTAGGTCTAAGAACCACAATCACCACCTTCACTATGAGAGATTACTATGACTATCAATTATGGTTTCTATGTGTCACTCTCAAGGTGGGTTTGTCTGATAGAAAGTTCTCTAAAAAACATCTTTGTGGTTGGTTTGATATCACATGTCATGACTGATGAGATTTTATCATCAACCAACACACACACTAATATTAAGTTTTATTGTTGTCTATCAACCTTCCACAATAACTTCTAGCTAGGGGCAACAATAATGTACATACTCTTAACATTCAGATAATCTCATTGTTCAAGACACACACTTGAAGACATACATCATCGAGTAATATCATTCTTTAGACATTCATTATGTTTCCTCATTATCTCATAACTGAGTGAAATAGAATGAATTGGAAGCATGCCTTTATTATTAATCAAATCCTTTATCTTATACGCCTTCACAATCATCATACGATTGGCTCTTTTAGCATACATACCAATAAACTCCCACTTGCACTTAGAGACAATCACCCACAAATCTTAGTCTTAATGATCTAAACATGTCCATCATGTTTCTACTGCTCAAGTGCTAATCCAACAACTTAGCAACAATTTTGTTTAATTAGTATATTGCATGTTTCACATCTCTTCACTGTACAATATTTTGCATGAGATGGAACTGCTATAATATGTTATCTAATATTCCTTGCCTAACTAGTAGCACCATTGTTATCATAGTATCTCTACTATGTCATCAATGGTTGGAACATCTTTAAGTTCATCCATATGAACTTGTAAATCCATATAGTACCCATTCCTATGTTTATAACACCATGATACTCAGCTTCTATTATAGAATAGAAATAATGGTCTATAGTTCTGAACCCTTCCAACTTACAACACTTTTTTTAAGATTAAACACAATTTTATATTGCGATCATTCTTTGTCATTCTGGAAGCTTGCATCGGTGTAACCCTTTACACCCAACTCTTTCTTGTTTCCATAATCTAGAACTAATCCTTAGTGTTTCTCAAGTACTAATGGATGTCTTTAATGACATTCCCATTACCTTCATTGGAATCCAACTAATATCATCTTGTCATGTCCAATACAGACAAGACTATGGAATGAGTACATTATATAACACACATGATAGATCCAATTACTCGTGCATATGCCATCTTACTCATGTCTTTCCATTCTTCATAAGAATTAAAACATAGGGCTCTTGAGAGGCTAATCCCATGTATCATGGTTAGATTCTCTCTCATTGAATCCTTCATGCTGCATTCCTTTCAACATCTTGCTATTATATGTACTCACACTTAGGTCATGAAACTTTCCAGAATTATCTCTATAGATCTCAATTCCTATCACATATGATGTTTCACCTAATCCTTCACTGCTAAAGGGGTTTTTCATGCCATGTGTCAATACTTACAATACTAAGATGTTATTCCCCATCAACATGTGGAATATTCATATATGCTTTAATTACAATGGATAAAATCATTTTATTCGAACAAATATAGAACCAGAGCGGATGGTTTTGTGTCTATTACCATTTCTCCCCCCGAGTTAAGACCCATCATTCAGATAGATGGGGGTAAATTAATGAGCCCCACTAAATCTTTGCAAACATATATTTCATATTTTATCTTTATTCAAGTCAAACTCTTTGACTATCTTCTCAAGTCAAAAGATCCCATCACTAAGATGCTTGTTTCAATCTCATGATTGGACATTGGAGCTTATAGATTTTATTTACATTAATGAAGTTATAAGACCTTTACAATGTGCAACATACACATCATTTCAATTATTCCTATTAAGGAATGTAATTTTATTCTTCATATTCCAAATCTCATAGTCTACGTAAACAACAATAACAAGCATGGCAATTGGTGAAGGGATTTCATCATATTCAACACTTTGAACTTATTTGAAAACCTTTGCAACCAATATGTCCTCCTAGGTTATTAATGTTGATCTTCATCTTGAAAACCCAACTACACCCTATGGATTTTACCCCTTTAGGTGGTACTATCAAGGTCATGCCTTGTTAATGTACATGGAATCCATAATGGCCTTAAGATACTTCTCAGATTCTGGTTCTCAATAGCTTCTAGTTGATTTGTTGGCTCAACATCTTATGACTGATCTATCTAAGTTATTGGATCGACAATCTTTCAATGTCCGATGTGTTCTACTACAACTATAAGGTTCTGTGTTACATGAGGAATTTGAGATTACACAAAAAATTGTGATTCCCAATTGTTCCCATTGTACCTCCTCATCAACCTCGAAACTTTTGAGTTCTACATTTACTTCCACTGATTCTTTTGGAACTCATTTATCCTAGAAACAAACATTTTGTTGTCATATTAGATTAAAAGTAGTATTCAATAATTATGGTTTATGGATAAAGTTTTCAAGAAACTACTTTCTTTATATAAGTTTCAATCCTTAAGTCATATCATTACAATCCCATGTCATATCTCATATGAAACCTTTTAAAACATTTTACATTGTTTTTGTATAAAACATGTATCTATGAGGAAATTAGAAGATTTTATTTAATGATGATTACATCATGATCCATCAGGATGTAATTCCTTCTTTATGAAACATCATTATGTTTTAGGTTGATTTGACTCATGATACACTATCATAGTCTATCTAGAAGGTTCTCAAACTATTGATGTAAAGTATTTCAACATTTGATCATATCAAATTTTCTTAATACTTATAAGGAAGTTATGCAGTTCATGCATGTAATCTTCTTGATCACTTCAAGATATTTTTATTTAACTGGATACATATCATTGTATTATCAGTAACTATAACAAAGTACAAATAGTGGCAGACCTAGAAATTCAATGTGGATGAGGCCAAAATATAGTAACTATAGAAGACTTTCGTCCATGATATTTGCCATTATCAAAAATATAAAAATAAACACATAATCATTTTCCTAATTCAATGAGAAAGATTGTATTTTCTATTACATAATACTAAGTTCACAAAAGAGTCAACTAAATATCAACATCTGAGGTATGAAAATGTTTTATAATGTAATTCACATATTTTTATTTAAAAGTGCATTTTCTGTATATGCAACAAAATAAAATTGTGTTTACTTGATTATATAATGTGATTCACTTGTTAAAGAAATGATCATTTATAGTTTTTGCAGTATGTAATACATGGATGAAGGTTAATCCCAAGAAATGTGACTAGGTTGACTTAGTTTCATGATGTATTACTTTTATGAAACTACATATGTTAGGTAAGTATGAAATGAGAAAAATTATGTATATAGAGATACAAAACCAATCTTAAATCCACATCATAGAACTTGATTGGGATCAGAAACACCAATTATTGACTAACATTGGATGGAAAGCTAAATTAGGCCATTTAATCTAACATAATCAGATAAACCAACCACACTTTAATTTTATTTAAGGGAGACACTTTTTAATTAGGCTTAAAAAATCTTTTCTTGGGGGGGGGTTCTAATGTGCTGGGAATCATTGCAAAACAAATATGTACAATTTTATGTTACAATTTAATTAAAAAAACCAAAATAAACCAATGTAAACATTTAGTTACAAAAAAATAACATATTGCTTGGGTTATGTAAGTACATCATCTAAACATAATACCATAGTAGTCATGTATTCACGTCACAAGTTGTTATACTAATGTTTAATTATTAAAACATGGGTATAACATTTTCTTCTCTAAAACTAACAAACAAGTCTCTTAAGTTTTTTCTTAGTTTTAGTTGAATTATCTTTATGCTTTGTCTAGATATTTTTAGTATTCTCTGAGGTGATACGATATTAAGTTACACTTAATTGTAATACGTTTGATATCTTGATAGATATAATGAGACATGATTGGATTGGGCAAACCAATTTTGTTGGGGAAGAAAATGCACACTATTATGTGATGATAATGTTTCTCACGATTGCCAAAACTTGATCCTATATGAACCCGCAATTAATCGATAAAAGGAATTTATGCTAAATAGTGAAATATGAACTGAATTATTGTCTGATAAGAAATTGATTCCCTTTCGACACAATATTTTTTGATAAGCGGATAAAATTATGAAAAGGGAGACAAAGATAAAATAAACAAATAAACAACGACCAAAATAATTGGAATATGTTATTCTATATCTAGCCTTTATACACAATTATTTTTATTTATGTAGACTATTAAAATTAGAGAATAAAATAGAAACACCAGTTATTATCCTTATTAGAATCTAATTATATGCAATGGTCAAAGTTTTCTTCAACATCAAGGATATGTTTCTAGAAAAGAAAGTTAATTGACTTCATATAATTAACATTTCGTTTCTATTTGACTAACTAAAAAGGAGTGGCATGTTCCTTTTCCACATTACACTTTAAATCCTTTTCTCTCTCCCTTCCCCACTCTATGTCTCTCTCCTATCCCATTATCTCTTCTTATCATACAAACACATCATGGTGTCTTTCCCATAGATTTTACTAAATAAGAATTAATATTTTATATGCAGAAACCAGAGACGAGGTATTTTTGTTCAACCATTTAACTTCATGCCATTCAAACGGCAAAGTGCTACCCTATTCAATCACAATCAGAGGATCAAAGTGAATGCCGTTAGGAAGTGGAATGGGCCAATCATTAAATTGAAATTAATTTTGTGCTAATAGGATGAGGCCAAAGTGTTTTCCATTGGGTAGTGAAACATGCTAATCATTAAATTGAAATTAATTTGTAACAACAGGGTGAGGTCGAGGCCTGAGGTGGCCTGTATGAAGGTCTGCCACTGAGTACAAATAATTATCTATTTCTAAAGGTCTTTGTTCATCATTGTGTACATGTACTTGTAGAATGCTTATTATCCCACTACACCTAGTGAGAGGGGTTTTGTCATGTTGCTCATATATAAGACTTGCATGTCTCTTATTAGTTCAACAACCAAAAGAGTCTAGATAAAGATGAACATGCTCAAGAATGCATTTCTCATACATGTGTTATAGATGACAATGCTATAGATATTGATTGTTTGGGTTATTAATATAATCTCTTAGGTCTTTACATTATACAAATTCATATTTTAATCTTTATATAAAGATCACAAGATATTTTGGGAATTTCCATATAAGACCACATCTCTGAAATAGAACCATTACCAATTCTTTATTTATAATCATCCTTGTCCATACAAGATGCATAAAGAAAAATGTTTCTATTATTGGCATAATGAAATAGCAGTTCAACTAAATCTATTACATGTCTAATGGGATTAGATAATTTCTAAATGTAGGCTGAAGTTAAAACAACTATGGTTCTGCACATTCCATCCTTGTCCTTTCATAAAGGCTTCACTTCTTATCAGATCCTACACATCGACGTATGTCAGATCAACATCCAGTATCACATACCCAAGATGAAGAAGCAATCAAATTTATCATTATAACATTTATACCTGAAGTAGAGGTATCCACCCCTTCCTTCTTCTTTGTTAATTCCCCCTTAAAGAGAAGGCAATTCCTTTTCTAGTGTCGAGGCTGGTGACGATGGTGACAATTGTCTCCCGTCTTTACTCCTTCCTTTGCCTTGATATCTGAAGACTTGGAATTTTGGTCAACTTTAGAACTCTTTTTAACTTTTCCTTTGCCTTTAGTCTTCCCTTTTTCTTGCTGATCATCATGACAGACTTAGGCTTGTTTTTCTTCATTTGTGCCTCAACTATTCTCGACATACCAAGTAACTCTATCAATGGCTTGTCAAAGTCATTCATGTTGTAGTTCATGACAATCTGACTGTATGAATCTTGTAGAGACTGTAGAATCACATCAATGTCCAAGTCTTGACCTAAGGGGAATCGCAGTCTAGAAAGGTTCTCCACATACCCAATGAGCTTGAGCACACGAGGAACTATTGGTTCTCCTTCTTCCATATTACATTTGAATAACACTTTGGAGACATTGTATCTCTCCTTTATTTCCTAATCTTGGAACATGTTCTTAAGATGTGTGACCATCTCAATAACATCCACGTTCTCATGTTGTCTCTAGAACTCATAGTTCATGGAGCACAACATTAGGCACTTGACATCAACAACATCTTCATTGTGCTTCTTGTAAGAATCCCAATCAGGCTTAGGTGCGTTGAGAAGAGGTCTTTCTAGATCTGGTGTCTCTAGGACATAAAGCTTGAGCTTCTCTGTGAGAACAATTTTCAATGCCTTGAACCAACCACTAAAGTTGTTCCCATTTAACTTGTCCTTTTCAAGGATGAATCACAAAAAAATGTTGTTTTTGTGCATTGCCATTTGATTCTACAAATGAATTTGCAATTTTTTCAAAAACTGATTTTGGTTTTATTTGATGTGATTTGTTTAAAATTTAGTGATGTTAATTAGTTCTTTAATTATCTATCACTCGTATTAGATTAAATTGACAACCCTCAATTATCAATTCGGAATATTGCATCAAACAAACTTCTAATGAGTCGAGATCCATAATAATTCAATTATTACCTGGCTAATGCTAGCGTCCATAATCAATAATTAAGGTAGGCAATGTGTGGCAATTACATCTCATGTAATTCTTGAATAGATGATATGTGAAACTCCTTTCCATAGTCATCTCCATGCCTTTTGTGCTTAATCTGATTAAGAATAATTAGTTAAGCCTGACCCAAAAGTGAACATGATAATAATGCACCCCACATGGCATGCCCACATTATTATGATCATACTTCCATGAGCGATGGTTATGACCATACTACTATAATTCCTTGGAGCCAAAAGGAATTACTACCACCTAGGTCTACATATAATGCATGAACCTATTGTTGGTGTAGATCTGTGCTTGCCATCGATTGATCAGTTCAACCCTTGAACCGATCGGCTCGCCTCTTGGCCAATCTTTTGGTCATATGCAATGATTGCCTAACCTCCTTTCCAAACAATGTCGAGACACTTAAAAATGGTTAGTTGGAATCATCAGCTAGTCAGTTTACACCGCTTGTGGTCTATCCTCCTTGGTCCTCTAGCTGGTCGACTCATAATGTGAAATGGTTGGATCACTTGACTTGAATCGTTGTCTTTATAGTTGTAAGAAAAGAAACTGCCCTATTGCTATTAAACTTATTACATGGTAATCATAAACCTCAAGTTACATTTGACGGGAGCAAAGGTAGAAAATAATAATACTTTTACATTAGGAAGAAGAAGGTAGAGGCTCGGTATGCAAACCGAGATATAACAAGAACAAACAAACCATTCAACCATGCACAATTATTTGGGTTATTGGCCATAACCATGCTAAACATCCACCATCAAAACTGATTTTAGGGAAACATGTATAAATTGCACATATATATATACATATACACACACATATATATATATACATATATATATACATATATATATATATAAATAAATAAATAAATAAATATAAATATAAATATATATATATATATATATATATATATATATTAGTTTGGGATCATGTGTGGTCTTTACTTGGATATGCACATTAATTAGTTTAAGTATTTGGATCACATGCAATAAATAAATGATGAAAATAAAAACCTGATCATATCGATCATCCCAAAACATAGTAAGTTGATGTGGCTCTGATACCACTGTGGGGAAATATGATATCAGAATAGGCAGCTGAAACACAAATTTATGTCCATATTACATAGGTCCAACAGATTGTGTCAACAACTATGTAATGGGAAGGATGGTTTAAAGAGGTCATTCCTGGTCCTGGAGTAAGTCCAATGACTAATCCCTTTTTATAGTTGTGAAACTTTCTTCTAGTTGCACTCAGATGACGTCTACATCCATTTTTGGTCTACACCACGGATAATAGGCTAACATTGTCCTCCTAGAGGAAAAAAACAACCTCCTTGCCTCTATAATAGTCCACATAAACCACCTAAAACTCATGTCATTCTACTAGAACAGATAGGAAGGAGTTGTCCCTCATATTGTTGTACTAGTCATCAACTTGATCTCCCACTATTATTCTCCCTTACTATCCCTCCTTTTATCGGGTAGGACTTGCTTAGGCTCTCTATTAGTTACCACAACCAGAGAGGACAACAATTATCAGAGGCAATTGATTTGTGTTTGAGAAGCCCCCAATATCCCTCTATTTATAGGAGGGTCAGGGTTAGAGTTCCCAGTCAGAGTAGGAGTGGAAGTGTTACAACCTCAATTTTGCATATGTTTTCATAATTGAAATGTAATGATTTTAAGAATATGTACTTAATTGAAAAGGTTGTATGCTTTTCTTCAAAGGATGGATTTATTTGCAAATATTCCTTTTAATGGGAATTTCATGATTCCTATTATTAGATTAATCCATTAATAGATATAAAAGAGAAGAAAAGAGGAAAAGTCCAAATAATGGAAAAAGATAAAATATAATGGATATTAAGCAAAGTATTTATAAGAAATACTTGTAAATATCTAGAAAGTGGCATTAATGGCGACAATTGAGTAAAATTCATTTACATATGATTTCTAATAAAATAAATATGAAAAAAAGGAAATAAAAAGGAAAAAGGAATCAATTAGTAAAAGAACAACTAAGATAATGAGAAGAAAAAAATTGTGGAAGCATCTAAAAGGCACATAATTATCCTTCAAGGAGGGATTTCATATCTTTAGGATTTCTTGGGTTCCAAGGAGTCCAAGTCGCAAAGATAATAGGAGAAGAAAGAGATAAAATCAAATAAAGCATTATTAAGAAGGAAAGTTGAGATAATTATGAAAATATAAGAAATATGTAGAAATATTGAAAATGGAATCATTATAGACTGTTTTCAACTCCACTTTCCTTATAATGTTTATAAAATCGAAATAAAAAAGAAGGAGAGAGAAAATATGTGTTTTTATACATAATACATGCTTTATAAGTCATTGACTTGCAAATGAAGAAAAGGAGTTATTCATTTGGAGTTCATGGTTCAAACTTTAAATAAAAGTTGATTAAGTCTTTATAGACTTTCCCTTAAAATTTAGGATCAAACGGGTAAGCGGTTTGGGAGATATGATTTTTGAAAGTATTCTTTAAGTGTGGAGGAAATCATTAAATGTCACGATTTATGCATATTGGAAATATAAATGGCGCATGTTAGTAACCGTTAAATTGAAATCGGATGGATCTTGTTCATCTCCTACCTCTAACTCGATTTAGGAAAGGAGGTGTAGTAACCTTGAAGATCCCTGGACTCTACCCCTTTCCTCGATGGCTGTCAGCTCTTGGAAACTTTTCTGTTAGAATCGAGAGGTCGATTCAGACTCTTCCATCCCCTTGATGTTTTGTTTCTGTACGGGTTTGGGGTTCCCCCAAATCTCAGTTCCTCCAAGAACTGGAGTCCGTTGATGGACAATGTCTTGGTGAGCCCTGTCTATAAAAGGGAAAGGGGTGGGGAGGTGTCAATACCCTTACGATCTCAGAAAATGTAGCCCCGAGTTTGAGTATTGGTGAGAAGGTTTGATGAGCGGGAGGGTAGGCTTCCATGGACCTACATGGTGGTGGAAGTTCGAGGAGTGGCTGACCTTGGGCATCAATGAGATGCGGCCGGGAAGGTGAGGGGTTGGTCTAGAGGGGCAAAGGGATTGCATGCGTGTCTGGCGATTTGAGACGGAGTGGAGAAGGGCACCCTGGCAACACCCTATTTCTCTGTGGAAATAGGGGAGTCGAACTCCCTGTCCGCGGAATGCGAGCGGAAGAAGACGAGTTGGGGAGGAGCCGGGCTAGGTAACTAGTTAAGTGGATCTAGAGGGAGATCCGTGAGCCACAAGACGGATCAAAATAAAAGAAATTGAAGAGGCTGACATGGCATGCTCTTATTTGTCCAAAGGTAGCAATTTAAGAATAATTCTAGTTAATTATTTATAACTCCGATGGTAGAAACTAATATATGAAAATTGATCACAAGAACACAAGGAATCCATTAAAAATAGTTTCATAAGCTGAGTCTAACCGTATCTCCAAAAGTGCCTCAAATTGATCATGTATGCATTAAACTTAGGTTAGAAACCCTAATTGTGATTAAAGATCGAATCTATGATGCTTAGTGGGTTAATTCGAGTACTAATAACCTGTTAGATGATATAGAAAGATTCAAATTTGATTTAGTTGAAAAATTTCTTGTTTTAGGGTTTTAAATCAAGAATCCATGATAATGCATGTAGAAAACCTAATTTAGGGTAAAGGAAGAGATTAATATGTTTAATTCGAATTACTTGGAAATATGTTGATAATTGTTAGGAGAGGTAGGACAAGATAATTAGGGTTTATGAGTAGGTTTACTGTTTAGGGTTTGTAGTAGCAAAAGTGATAATGAAACCCTAATTGCAAGTGAAACCCTAAAAGAAAGTATAAAATCCCAGGAAGCAAGTTAGATTGGATACATCTTGATAACATGAATAGTGAAGTAAATTATATGGTTATTTTAGGATCCTTGTTTGTGTGAATTTCTTGCTTGCCTGGAATACTTCTTGCTTGGATTGTTGCTAGCTTGATTCGACTGAACAAGTATGTGGTTAATTATGGTTAATCACATTAATTTCCCAAAGGTTTTTCGGATGATTCATCGCATTGAATTCGACCTATCAGTTTAGATGTTCATACTTGCAAATCATAAAGTCATTATGATTATCATAATTATAATATAAGTGTGTATTCTCGCACCTACATGCCACCCTAATGGATGATATCAAAAGGTCAAGCCCAGAAGGGAAGACACATGGGCACCATGAGTGGTGACCCCAGACACTAAGCTCATGATTGAGAAGGTGGTCTTTATTGCATGACTAATGGGCACCATGAGAGGTGACCCCAGGCACCAAGCTCAGGATTGAGAAGGTGGCCTTAAGTCAATGGAAAAAGAGAAACCCTAAGGAGGGTGTTCCAGGGTTAGGGCAAAAGTGGTGGAGAATGT
The DNA here is from genome assembly GCA_963693085.1 of Alisma plantago-aquatica. Classification (NCBI taxonomy): domain Eukaryota; kingdom Viridiplantae; phylum Streptophyta; class Magnoliopsida; order Alismatales; family Alismataceae; genus Alisma; species Alisma plantago-aquatica. The sequence continues at coordinate 507,693,165 of OY856410.1, read as the reverse complement.
CACATTGAAAGTGTAAATCGGCTTGTTAATTAACTTGATTGTGATATTTAGATTGTTAGCCATATTTGTGAAATTTTGGTTGTCTCCACATACCAGCATATTCCTATATGTTGACCGACGTTTTTTTTGTCAGTGTTTTAGGTACAAATCTGAAAAGACAAATAGTAAAGTGACACATTGTGAAAATAAGAAATTAAGTGCAAGGAGGATTAAATAGAATAGATTCAAACCGTGGATAGAAGTAGATTTCCAAAGTTCTTAAAAGGTATGAAAAGTTTTATTTTATACCAATTTTCAGTTTAGTTTGGTAGAATTTTGTAATTATTACTGATTATTTGTTGGACCTTTGATCTGGTTTATTGGGATAACGACTCAGACCTCTTGGTCTCCCTTAACTGGGGGTTATTGGGATGCAGGGTCATTACATTTGGTATCAGAGCACTGGTTCTTCATTTAATCTTTAGTAATGATTAAATTTTACAAATTTCATAGAACTGAGGGAGTTATTAGAAAATTTTCCAAAAGACAGAGGTTTCTAGAAAAGGATCACGTCTGGGGACTGGAAATATTTTCCTCTGCACTACTAGTTGGAATATGAGGACTCCCGAATTTGTGTGACTGCCTGGCCAATGTCTCAGGAATTGACTTGAAATAAGATACCTTTAGGACTCTCTCATCTTGTTCATCCCTTCTCAACTCAAATGCTATTAAGGATTTTAAGGATTAGGGTTTTTTCCCTCTCCTCACCCTCTCGAGGTATGGGTAAATTTGATAAGGTTTAAGGAATCCTCCACAAAATTAATGAAAAGCATGTAAATAAGATGTCATGGACATAAGATTAATAGTTTAAGCATAAACTAATGAATAGCTGCATGCTTAGGTCATATGACATGTGTTGTCATGCCCTCATGAGAGACTTGAGGTTAGACCCTATGGTCAGGAGGACGAGTAGAGAAAGTTAGTATTGGAGGTAGAGACCTCCATTATAAGTAGAGACTTGGTGCATCCTCAGAGGATGATGCTAACCCTAACCCTAAGTAGTGGTTAGAGAGGGATGGCATGATGAGTTAGATGTCATGGTAGACCAAGTGTGTGGGTGGACATGCTTTTGGATGCCCATGACGATATGAGCCATGAGAGGTTGGATGACCTAGTACCTTTGGCAACCCAACCCTGGAAAGGGTCGTACATGTTAGAGTGAAAGATAGATCCTTTATTGATGAGGTTAGTGAAGCTTATGGAAACCCTATGGGATTATATGAGAATGGCATAGTTTGCACACACAGTATGTCAGTAGTGCAGGAAATAGGTTGAAACCCTGGCCAGGAGAGTATGTTGGATAGCTTATGAGATAAGCATAAAGAGCTACGAATAATCCTGAGCGAACATAAGTTTGAACATAGGTTTCACCCAGGAAGGTGTACGCTTGTGAGATTGATCCACCTCAGAGAGAGGACCTCTAGTATTAAGGCTATTTGTAGGGTTAGATCTAGAGAGAGAGAGCAAGACCCAAGCAAGAAGGTTGGAAGCTTAGACTCCGAGATATGAGGAACAATGGGGAGTTGAGGATGATGCGACCTAAGTGGATGGTTGTGGTTGCCTCATGCATGATCCCTGGAGGGTGGTGGTATCTTGGTTGCCTTTAGAGGAACCAAACCCTAGAAAGAAGATGAGGTTGTTGGTACCTATGTGCCTATGGTATAGGTGTTTATCTTCTGATATGGGAAGAAGAGTTCCTTAGACCATGAAGAGGTTTAGTAACAAGTTGTGAAGCCTTACACCTAGTTGGTTGTCCTTGAGGAGGACTCCACTCTAAAGTGTTATTCAAGAAGAATGATAATAGGACGTGCACGTTATACCTTTTACATGCTTGGTTCATGGTTAAAAGGTTGAGCATGCAGTTGGACATCTAAAAAGTGAACCTAGGGTTCCTAGGCCTAAGAGGGGAAGTGGTGTACCTGATGCTCATGATGAGATTTGAGTTTCTATAGATTCAAGCATGGCACTCCTCGTGTTTAGAGGAAAGGGAAACCCCTTAAGGCTACAATATGTTTGATGAACCCCTCACAGCTAAGTTGGTGACATGGAAAGGTATGATCTTGGTCCAATGTTGAGGAATGAGAACAAGTAGGACCTAGCATGGTTTAGTAGGTGGTCTGCTTGTGCCTTAGTAGCTTTCTAGGGCTAAGCATACTCATTTGGATGTAAACCCTAGACATAAGGACGTTTGTGACCTTTGTTATGAATATGTAGTTTCCTCCCATCCTAGGAGAGGGACCCTTTTGTAGGGTGTATACCAATATCTATTGGTTTTGAGGTAACCTAAAGAGGTCTCATAGGATCTTGAGAAGCTAAATGAAAAGTACATAGTATGAGAAGGAACCTGTAGACCCATAGATAACCATCTCTAAGTGCATGTGAAGGTAACCGGTATGGGGCCTGACCAAGGTAGGCAGGTCGCCATGACCCCTATAAAAGAATGAATGTCAGCCCATGAATGCAGAGAGAGACGATGGAGACTTGGGTAAGGTTCTAAGTTAGACATGTACTATATTAGAATCCTAAGTCCATCCTAGGGTTAGGTAGGGATAAGACCGATGGAAGTAGGAGTTGCCTAATTCCCTTGTTGCACATGACCATAGGGTCAGGAGGTAACAACTATCATTGTCTGAGGGCCATGGGTTAGGAGATTGATCACCTTCATGAACTCATGTGACCCAAAGGGAAATGAGGAGGGTACTCTCTGGATGCATAAGGGAAGAAGGATGACCCTAAAAGTTCCTACACCCTACAGACCTAGAGGAGATGACCAAGGATTGTGTGTGGACCCAAGTAGGTTCGAGTTCAGTTTTCCATGGAAGTAACTTTGAAATCAAGATGATCGTGATGTAGAGACATATGTTGCACATTTCAACTTAGATTTGAGGGTGAACTCGCAATGTGGGATGTACCATCTCTACTCTTGGAACAGGAAGAACTTTGTGTTTGGACGGCCGCCAAATTCTTATTTCCTCTTGTTATGGGAGTGAGAGATAGGACAATACGCATACTATACACCAGGAATAAAGATGATGTGAGTAGAAATGTTGCTATGAGGTATGAGGATGGAGGTAATAATCTACCTTTGTGGAGTGTACAATATGTGGATGGATTACAAACATTAAGATAACTAAGGTAGTCATCTTATGGGGATGTTTTTATCATGATCTATGTGGAATTTGCGAGTTATACAAGGTTGAGTTCGAAAACCAAGAAGATGAGATCTAAGTTTTCTTGATCAAGATAGACCTAAAGTTTGAGATGAGATGATAAGTGGGATACATGGAGGTGTATGTCTTCAACATTACCTTACACCTAAGGATGTGAAGTGGTAATGGATGCTCTGGTTGAGATGCAACTACCTAATTTAGCTAGAGGCTAGAAGAGGTTGTTAGGTTAGCCCTAAGTTTGAAAAAGGAGATTTGTTTGGATAACACTCAGATGTAATAAAGTATGTTGATCAACTTATTGGTTGGTTGGTTATCCATCCTAGGCCTTGATGCAATAAAATGATGGTTGTAGAATCTCAGATGCACTTCTCTGGAAAAGAAGGCAATGAGACCCTGATTAGAGTGGTTTAGGGTTTCTGAGGAACCAACCTTAAGGAATCATGAAATATAAGAGATCATAATTTTAAGTTCTTCATACACTGTGGTACTACTAAAATAGTAAGTAGTGGTAGTACTTTGGATACCTAAGATGAAGTTGCATGTGGTATATTTCCATGTATGACAGGAGGTGAAGGATGGACACCAGTAACCCAATGAGTTGATATAGAGGACAAAGAGTCCCTGAGAGGAAATGGGAGTTCATCACTATAGATGTTGTGGTAAGTCTCCCATGGACCAAGGAAGATCCATATGCAATGTGGGTTATGGTTGATCACCTTACCTAGATGACATGATCTAAGAGAAAGAGAGAGAGTGGTATCAAGAGATGGATCCGGTTGAACTACACATGAGAGAGGAATGGTTCAACTACACCATGATGCGAGCTCAAAAGTTCTTGAGTATAACCTAGAGATTCACTTCCATATGGTGGAAGTAGAAACATGAAGAACTCAATATTAGTACAGTTTATCACTCCTAACTAATGGTTAGTATGATCCATACGAGAGAGTCTGATGAGAGCATGTGTGCTTATTCAGAGTGATACATAGAGACAGTTCTTGTCCTTTGTAAGATGTGATGATAACCACCATAGCCAGTATTGAGATGTAAAGAAGCTATGTAAGGGAGGTTGTGTCAGTCACCACTTCATTAAGATGATGTTGGTGAAGGGACCTCACGAAGGTCAGAAAAGGACCATAGTGTTTGCAGATGAAGTCACTTTGATCATGCAATGGATGAAAGAGATCCCATGGGTGACATTAGTCATGAGATGATGCAAAGCAGATTGACATGCACTTCACTGTGGGAGAATATGTGATGTGAAACTCGACCCCTCTAAGTTATAGCTAAGAGAGCTAAGTCCCAGATGAATGGGTCCATTTGAGATGGATTGGTGGAGATGGTTTTGTTTAGCCTTTCCCCTTAGGATAACATAATGTATAATGTATTCCATGAGTCCGATCTAGAGCACTATGTGAGGTAACCAAGCCATGTGTTGAGCCATGAACCAATTCAGTTTTATGAGAGGCTGAAATGTATAGGAGTCACATATGAGGGTATGATATACCAAGGTGAGAGAGAACTCCGATGGAAGAATACAAGATGATGAAGGTTCTTGGGAAGCACCATGGAGAGGTTGAAGCCACATAAGAGCCATGATGGACATGTGAAAGTCTTATCCTACTTGTTTGTATGTTTGATGGAATTTTGAGGGAAAAATTCCTATAAGAGGGGAAGGATGTTACAACCTCAATTTGGCATATGTTTTCATAATTGAAATGTAATGATTTTAAGAATATGTACTTAATTGAAAAGGTTGTATGCTTTGCTTCAAAGGATGGATTTATTTGCAAATATTCCTTTTGATGGGAATTTCGAGATTTCTATTATTAGATTAATCCATTAATGGATATAAAAGAGAAGAAAAGAGGAAAAGTCCAAATAATGGAAAAAGATAAAAGATAATGGATATTAAGCAAAGTATTAATAAGAAATACGTGGAAATATCTAAAAAGTGGCATTAATGTCCACAATTGAGTAAAATCCATTTACATATGATTTCTAATAAAAAAATATGAAAAAAAGGAAATAAAAAAGAAAAAGGAATCAATTAGTAAAAGAATAACTAAGATGATGAGAAAAGAAAATTTTGGAAGCATCTAAAAGGAAAATAATTATCCTTCAAGGAGGGATTTTGTATCTTTATGAATTCTTGGGTTCCAAGGAGTCCAAGTTGCAAAGATAATAGGAGAAGAAAGAGATAAAATCAAATAAAGCATTATTAAGAAGGAAAGTTGAGATAATTATGAAAATATAAGAAATATGTGGAAATATGGATAATGGAATCATTATAGAGTGGTTTCAACTCCACTTGCCTTATAATGTTTATAAAAATCAAAATTGAAAACAAGGAGAGAGAAAATATGTGTTTTTATACATAATACATGCTTTATAAGTCATTGAATTGCAAATGAATAAAAGGAGTTATTCCTTTTGATTTTAGGCTTCAATCTTGGAATAAAAGTAGATTAAGTCTTTATATACTTTCCCTTAAATTTTGGGATCAAACGGGTAAGCAGTTTGGGAGATATGATTTTTGAAAACATTCTTAAAGTGTGGAGGAAATCATTAAATGTCACGATTTTATGCATATTGAAAATATAAATGGCACACATTAGTAACCATTGGATTGAAATAAGATGGATCTTTTTCATCTCCTACCTCTAACTCAATTTAGGAAAGGAGGTGCAGTAACCTTGAAGATCCCTGGACTCTACCCCTTTCCTCGATGCCTGTTGGCTCTTGGAAACTTTTCTGTTAGAACTGAGAGGTCAATTCAGACTCTTCCATCCCCTTGATGTTTTGTTTCCATACAGGTTTGGGGTTCCCCCAAATATCAGTTCCTCCAAGAAATGGAGTAAGTGGAGGGCCAATGTCTTAGTGAGCGGCCTGGATATAAAAGGGAAGGGGGTGGGGAGGTCTCGATACCCTTACGATCTCAGAAAACGTAGCCCCGAGTTTGTGTCTTGGTGAGAAGGTTTGATGAGCGGAAGGGAAGGCTTCCATGGCCCTACATGGTGGTGGAAGTTCGAGGAGTGGCTGACCTTGGGTATCAACGAGATGTGGCTGGGAAGGTGAGGGGTTGGTCAAGAGGGGCAAAGGGATTGCGTGCATGTATGGTGATCCGAGATGAAGTGGAGAAGGGAACCTCAGCAACACCCTATTTCTCTGTGGAAACATGGGAGTCGAACTCCATGTTTGCATGACGCTTGAGGAAGAAGACGGGTTGGGGAGGAGCCGAGATGGGTATCTGGTTAAGTGGATGTGGAGGGAGATCCACGAGCCAGAAGACGGATGAAAATAAAAGAAATAAAGTTGCTGATGTGGCGTTCTCATATTCGTCTAAAGGTAACAATTTAAGAATAATTCTATTTAATTATCTATAACTCTGATGGTAGAATGTAATATATGAAAATTGATCACGAGAACATATGGTTATAATTATTTATGATCTCAGTGTGCTTATGATGTATCACCAGGTGGATTTTTAGCTAGTGTGTGGAATCCATTAAAAATAGCTTCATAACCTGAATCTGATCGTAGCTCCAAATGTGCCTTTAGTTGATCATGTATGCATTAAACTTAGGTTAGAAACCTTAGTTGTGATTAAAGATCAAATCTATGATGCTTAATGGGTTAATTCGAGTACTAATAACTTATTGGATGACAAATAAAGATTCCAATTTGATTTAGTTGAAAAATTGCTTGTTTTAGGGTTTTAAATCAAGAATCCATGATAATGCATGTAGAAAACCTAATTTAGGGTTAAGGAAGAGATTAATATGTTTAATTCGAATTACTTGGAAATATGTTGATAATTGTCGATCCTAAGCTTGTTAGGAGAGGTAGGACAAGATAATTAGGGTTTATGAGTAGTTTTACTGTTTTAGGGTTTGTAGTAGTAAAAGTGATAATGAAACCCTAATAACAAGTGAAACCCTAAAAGAAAGTAGAAAATCCGAGGAAGCAAGTTAGATTGGATAGATCTTGATAACATGAATAGTGAAGGAAATTATATGGTTATTTCAGGATCCTTGTTTATGTGAATTTCTTGCTTGCCTGGAATACTTCTTGCTTGGATTGTTGCTAGCTTGATTCGACTGAACAAGTATGTGGTTAATTATGGTTAATCACATTAGTTTCCCGAAAGATTTATGGATGATTCATCGCATTGAATGCAACCTATTAGTTTGGATGTTCATACTTGCAAATCATAAAGTCACCATGCTTATCACAATTATAATATAAGTGTGTATTCTCACACCTACATGCCACCCTGATGAATGATGTCAAAAGGTCAAGCCCTAGAGGGAAGACCCATGGGCACCAAACTCGGGATTGAGAAGGTGGTCTTTATTGCATGACTACAATGAGAGCTGACCCCAAGCACCAAGCTCAGGATTGAGAAGGTGACCTTAAGTCAATGGCAAAAGAGAAACCCTAAGGAGGGTGTTCCAGGGTTAGGGAAAAAGAGGTGGAGAATGTCACATTGAAAGCGTAAATTGGCTTGTTAATTAACTTGATTGTGATATTTAGATTGTTAACCATATTTGTGAAATTTGGGTTGTTCCCACATACTGACATATTCCTATATGTTGACCAACGTTTTTTTTGTTGATGTTTTAGGTACAACTCTGAAAAGAACAAATAGTAAAGTGACACATTGTGAAAATAAGAAATAAAGTGCAAGGAGGATTAAATAGAATAGATTCAAATTGTGGATAGAAGTAGATTTCCAAAGTTTTTAAAAGGTATGCAAAGTTTTATTTTATACCAATTTTCAGTTTAGTTTGGTAGAATTTTGTAATTATTATGGATTATTTGTCAAACCTTTGATCCGGTTTATTGGGATAACAGCTCAAACCTCTTGGTCTCCCTTAAGTGGGGGTTACCGGGACGTAGAGTTGTTACAGGAAGGGACCAGAGTTTCACAAAAATTTGCAACCTACAAATAGGAAAAAATATTGGTTAGCTAGGCAAACTGATCAGTTGGCATGCGAGTCGATCGGTTCACCCAATGAACTGGTCATTTAGTCATGTTTCCCAATCACATATGAATTGACAATTCTGATCCTTTTAATGCATGACATGATGTCAACACTAATATTTGATTCAATGAATTTGAACCACGAATCGGCCCACTAGCTTCACAAAGCTAGCATCTTGCAAACATGAACCAATTGGTTCACTAAGTGAAACGGTCTTTTCTCTCCCCGGTTCACCCAAAATTCAGCCATTCCAATTTCCAATCAACTTGAGACTCCAAACGGTCAGTTCAACAATTAAACTAGTCAGTTGGGAGTCTAATCAATTAATTAGTTGCTCAAATTGAATACCTAAACACTTTTGTAATCAATTTAATTATGATTCATAATCAAACTCCTATTACAAGTGAGTTACTATGTGTGTGACCTATAGGTTCAAAATTACGTTGGAAATGAATGTACATAATTGATTTATGTCATCACAAGCATAGAGCGGTGACAAGTCAGAGATTATTGCTATCCAAGTAAATGGAATTTTGGAGAACAACTTCAACCTAAAATATGTGATATGTGTTACATATATTGTATAATTTTTTTTGTCTATGATATCCAAAATGAACTCGAGGCATGGAATCATCATTATCTCAATACTCAATCCATCTTCCTTGAACTACAGTAGATTGTCTGAGATATATGTGACCTCAATATCATATATTGACAGACATGTGCATGCACATGCTTTTCTTAGTCTTGCTTATCAAGTGAATTGAATATAAAACTCCAGTAGGAGGGACAAATCACATCTGCATCACTCACAATTATCCCCATGTATCACAGTGCACCCAATCATCACCTTTATGGAAACCCATATTCTAGGTCACGATGGATGATGTCAAATCACAACGATTGAAATGTGATGAGTGTAGTGATTTTAGGTCAAAGAACCACAATCACCACCTTCACTATGAGAGATGAATATGGCCGCCAATTATGGTTTCCATGTGCCACTCTCAAGGTGGGTTTGCCTGATATACTATTCTCTAACAAGTATCTATGTGTTTGTTTGATATCACATATCATGACTGATGAGATTCTATCATCAACCAACACACACTCCAGTCTTAAGTGTTATTGATATCTATCAACCTTCCATAGTAACATCTGACTAGGGACATAACAAGAATGTACATACACTTAGCATTTGCTTGATCTCATTGTTCAAGTCACACACTTGAAGACATACATCATCGAGTAGTATCATTCTTTAGACTTTCATTATGTTTCCTCATTATATCATAACTATGTGAAACATATTACATTGGAAGCATGCCTTTAATATTAATCAAATCCTTTATCTTATATACCATCACAATCATCATATGATTGGTTCTCTAGGCATACATACCAATAGTTGGGTCTTTATCTACATGGCTAATCAATGATGGAACTAGAAATTCCACATTGGTTAATGTGAATTATATATACATCGTATATATGTATCTGCGAAACATATATGTATGGATTTATACATAAGAAAACAAATCAACATATTTTTTCACATATATACAATGAGGTAGCCATAAGATATCACCATGCCCATAGTTCTATCACATTTTTACTCAACTAATTATAAGTAAACATCTCCACAATATCTAGCAATAATACACAAGTATCGTGGCCTTCACCTACAATGCCCTCTAGATGCAAACCATCATAGTTGACTCTTCATCTGAATTGTGTAACCATAGTGCCAACCCACACATTTTAGGCTTAGTGATTTGAATAGTCCATTTACAGCTCAAACAGGTAATTGAGGAAGAAATGGGGTAGGAATATTAAGGGGTTTCTTAGGCAGTACAAAATGCATGTATGCTCATATTAGTTGCCAATTATATAAACAAATAGAAAAGAATCACATATACAAATGCAATGTAAATTTATCATACATTTTCATAGAAAACGTTAGCTTTAGGCCATGCAACCACACCACCCTCTAGTAGTGGTCCCTATCTCTAAGGTGGGTAGAAAAGCCTAATAGTCACACGACCCATATTGTCGAGCAATTGAGCACCATGAATCGTGTCACCTAGAAGGGGTGAGAAAGTCATGCCTAATGCAACGACAATGAAGTTAGGTTCTAGTAATAGAAGATAGAATGGCCTCAATGCCTACTATTTTCTATGTGATGTTATATATACCCAAACATAATATATTATAATTTCACCCGAAACACTATTACATCACAAAACAACTTACATTGGGTGTGCCTGGTGGGTCCATGAGGTTACTCCCAACCACCACTCTGAGGAGGGTGGACCTCATAAGAAGAGGGGTGCGACTAAGGTATTGTATGAGAAAGTTGACATAGTGAAGCTTGAAATTGTCTCATTACTTCCTCAATTCCCTTTTCAATTATGTCTTATACATGCTCTTGTAAAAATACTCCTTTCTTGAGAGATTTGCACTTTTGATCAGATGTGACAAAAAGGATCTTATATTGACACCAGTCCCAAAGTCTCCAATACAACTAGGATGTTGTAGAGTACCCAGAGCAACTGTTAATTCATCCCTTTATCTCCTAGGGATGAAGTTGCCTTATTTCCTTTGCTCATAAAGCTCCCTCTAATTATCATCAATATTAATTAGTCATTACAACATAATAATCAAGGTAAAAAATGAACATGCAATCTTAGAGTTGAAATATACCATTTTTGTAGCCACCTCAACATTCACGGGGTTGGGTATTTTTCCAGAGTAGCTTGTCCTTGCACCGATATAGTCCTCATGGCAAACAAAAGGTGCATGAGTAGTAGAAGACTCAAGCAATCTAGGATTAGGCTGCTCAAGAGGGGGCTTATGGTCTCTATTGGTGATGCCTTATGTATCCACATGGAGCCAACTTGTGGTTGTGCACATTCATTTTACACCTTTCCTTTTGAGCATCATGTAAAGACTAGTTAATCCAAAAAATATGTTAATTATGTAATAAATTGAATACATCTAATTAATTATAAGAATGTATTAAAAAGGAGGAGGTTTAATACTTTGAATTCATCTCTTTTTCATGAAGAAACAAACTCTTCCTACACATTGGGGTCAAGATAGGCCCATTTCTCAGTGACAAACTTTTTATTCGTATCACTTATTATGTATTTTCTTGTAAAATTTTTCCTATAATTCCTCAATATCATCCCATCATGTTGCAACACCTTTTTATGTTGTAGTTTTTCAGTAAGGACAAAGATGATTTGCAAAAGTTCATATATGTAATGGCATTTTTTGATGATAAAATTGTGAATATCTTTTAAAAAAATAATATCTCATAGCTATGCCATTCCATATCTAGTGTTTAGTGGAAGGATGAACTCTATGCCAAGAGTCTATTGTTATAACTACTTTTCTATGAGTAATAATCCCAACATATTTCCTGAAAGAATTGTGAATCTTCCCAATAGGATTTTCTACTTCGTCAAAGTCAATGGCTAGATTTGTACCTTTACCCCTTTGCGCTACCAACTTATTCATCAATGTGATGCCTATTTTTAGTGCACAATCACACTTCTCCTCAGTAGACTTAACAAGATCCTCAGGATGCTCATCCTAAAATTGTTAAGAAACACATATAAGTGTTAGAAAATATAACTTATATGATTGTGATAGAAAATATAAAATGCACACCTATGTAATAAAACAATACAACTTACACTAGAATCATCCTCATGGTGCACATCATCATGGTGTTGTTACTCATAGTTAGATTCCATATAAAAATGTCATATTAAAAAAAGAAAACAATGAAATATAAGTAACAACTATAATAAAAAAATGTATAATGCACATGTTGCACATGAAAAATATATAACTGTAATAAAGAATGTAAAATGCATGCCTCTAGTATTAGTTGGATCTTTGATCAATTAATGTTCCTTTTTTGTGAACTTCATGTGTATAGAAATCAATGTTAGCTTCAATATTTAGACATGGCAAGCTAATTGAAAATGCACTGGAGTCATCATACTTGTCATAACACTCTTGTTCATCTATAGGATTTGTAATGAACAACCTTTTTCCATGATGAATGATAGACCATTTTTCCTTTGAAGGATCATTGATATAGAATACTTGCTATAACTCTGATACCATTATGAATGGTTCACACTTCACAAGAATATTTATAGAATTCACTAACGTGAAATGCAATTCATCTACTGCAACTTATTTGTTATTATCAACCAAATTACACCTAAAGAAGGGAAATCTAAAATCTATGTAGTCAAACTTCCATATGCATTCTAACACATAAACAATTTTAGCTTCAGATGGATTCTTATCCTTTACACTAACAAAATGTACTGAAGACGCTTGAAGGGTGACCCTACTATTTTGGATGACACTCTCACTCTTATCGTCTTAACGTTTTGTGTAATAAGAATAACCATTTATGTGAAATCCTTATTTAGACATAACATTCACTTTTGGTTAAAGGTGAGCATTTGATATTTTTAGCAATATTATTTGGTGTTTGAGATAGTGGATAGAAGACTTTATCTTCAAACCACCTAATAAATGACAACATTTCCCCACATTTCTCCAAGTACACTGATGTAGGTGAACCAACACCCACCTACATCTGTACCCATAGAACAACTGAGGAAATGTTATGAGAATTACTTGCATCCAAACACACAATCTAGACTTACATCCTTAGTGAGATCAAATGATCTAGAATAGGCACAAATCTAGGAATATCCATTACTCCTAATGAGTAATCTCGGACAAGTTTCTTGGCCAACAAATTTTATAGCGATTTGTTTTATGAGTTTCATGAATCTTATGCTTTAATATTTTGGAAAATTCATATTTCATTAAAATGTAGATAAGGATTAAGGATCACTAACTAGATCTAGGCCGACATATTCAACATGGGCAACATTCATGCAATACTCAATATAATCAACTTATTTAACATTAGCAACATAGTCGACATTTATGTATGGTATATTTCAACATTAGCAATATGTTTAACTTATTCAACATAAACAACTTATTTAACATTAGAAACATATGAAATATTCTTGTATGGTACAATTCTACATTACCAACATATGCAAATTATTCAACATTAACAACATATTCAACATACTCGACTTGGCAACTAGAGAAAATAAGAAACTAGGCATGAGAAATTAAATTATATATGCATGGTGTTCATGATCTAGCTAACATGAACCCATGTGTGGGTTCCGAATAATGAGAAAGGGGGAAGAGGTTCATCTCACCAAAACTAGTTGATGAGAAGTGGCAGTCAGAGGAGGTTGAGGAAGAACATTGGAGGAGGAGCAACAACAATGGCAACTAGTAGCAGTGGGAACATGATGCAGTAGTTGCAACAGCATCACAAAGCAACAATGAAGGTGGCAGTGGATCCTAGTAGTAGAAGACTACCAGTTGAGGCAGAGTAGTGATAGAGGATCCATCGATGGAGGAGGAGCAACAAAGGCCTCAATGGAGGAGGTAGAGAGGAAGAGCAACACTAGAAATGAAGAAAGAGGTAGAGGAGGTAGTGGTAAAGGTGACATAGGAGGCAACGACATAGGAGGGTGGAGGAGGAGTCATTGTTTCTTGAGAGAAGCTAGGTATTTGTGTGTGTGTGGGGGGGGGGCGATGAAACAAAAAATGGGGGAAATAGATTTCATTGGTGCTGCACATGGAACTTAGTTGTCGATTGCTATAAAAAATGGCGAATAAGTATCTAGTCATAGTATGCCTGAGAAAACCCAACTCATTCAATCTTTGTTGAAATTTATCCACCAATAATTTGACAACCAATGTACTTATCCCTATTAAAAAAATCAACCTCACTAAGAAATTTGTTTGTTGATTCTTAGAAAAAAATGGGTGACATAGTTCATTATCTATCGTGGGTTGTCTACAAATAAATTGAAGCCATATGTCCTTATCCCTATTAAAAATGCCAACCTCACTAAGACCTGTGTCTTCTATTATCCAATAAAACAAAAGACAAAGTTCATTATCTATTGTCGATTTTCCAACTAGATATCGACGACATGTATTTATCCCTATTAAAAAATGACAACCTCACTAAAACACATATCATTAGTTTTTAGCAACAAAACTAATGAAAGAACCAAATTTGGGGGGCATATTTTTCACAAGGCATGTGGGAAGAGTCCATTGTCGTTAATTTTTTAAGAAGAAATATACACCCCATGTTTTTATGAGGTAATTTTTTTTGCAGTGGGTGTGACCTATGTGCCTAGTTTTATGGAGTACAACTGATGATAGAGGCTTTTTGAGGAAGATCTATGTCATCAATTTTTGTACAATAGATGAAAAATGCCTATATCAAAATGTTCCCCTGAAAAATTGAATTTCTCTAGCTCTATGTGATGTTAGTTCTTCCCAATAAAAGCAACGTTATAGTAATAGTGGTACCCATGTTTATTCTTATTGGATAGACTTGACCAATACTGTCGTTTGTGTGTTACCAATGAACACTATAGACCTTTAGTGTCAGTTTTCTTTTAAAATCGATGTTAAAAAAAGTGACACTAGAGGTAAAAAATGTACTAGTGTTGGAAAACATCATGCCTCTCATGCTTTTCCTGTTCTTCATCCATGTTCTTGAAATGTGATATCACCTCAATAACATCCATTTTCTCATGTTTCTTTTGAAGCTCATGATTCATGGAGCAAAAAATTAGACATTTAAAGTCCATGGACTCACCAAAGTGCTTCTTGTAAGCATTCTCTAGGTGCTGGTATGTCTAAGACATAGAGCTTATGCTCATGTGTGAGAACAATTCTTTACATCATGAACCAATTGTTAAAGTTATTCCAATTTAGCTTCTCTTTCTCAAGAAAAGATAATAGTTAAAACATTTTTGCTAGTGTTCACCATTGATCTACATAAAAGATATTTGATAGGATCCAATTTTTTGAAAATTATTTTGATTAATGGAATTAATTTGGAATTCAATTAATTATTCACCCACTATTTTATTCAATGTAATAGACCTCACTTTAAATTTGAAAGGCTATAGCGAGCAATCTTCCAATGAGACAAGAACCAAAATAATCAAGTCATTTCTCAATCAATTGTCGATGGCCATAACTTAATTATTAAGGCAGGTAACAATTACAGATTGCATCACATACAATTATTGGATAGATGGTTGCACAAATCTGTGTCAATAATTTATCATATGAAGTATATGATATGTTATGCCCCTAACTTCTTAATCCTATTAAGATATTTAGTCAAGTTCAACTCATGGCCAATACAATAAGTATGCACCCCGATTGGTGTCCCACATACTTATTACCACACTTCCTTGAGGTATACGGTGCACCACGCTTGGTGTTCCCACACTTAGACAAACAAGGTTTTCATGTGTATACTTGGAAGGCATCTTCAATGTTGATATTATATTGAGGTTTATATATACATATACATATCTATTTGTGTATATATATAATGTCTCTGTATGCATCCAATCACCTTTACATATGCACTAATAAATATATCATATACTTTAACAATCACCACATGTGGTAAAAGTGGGTATGGAAAATTGTACAACAACTTGAGACAACAAGTGTTGTAGAAAAATAACTAAGAGATTCACATCTACATGTAATCCTAATGTTTCCTTTTTTAGGTTTCCTGAATGCCCAATTAGGCAATTTGAGGGACCGACCAAAATTCCCTGATTTGGGTATATCTTGTGTTCTTGTTAATCCTTTATCTCATGTTGATCACAAACCCTCCAAGGACCATCCCCTTTGGCATGAAATTTTGACCAAATCCCCCTCTCCACCATGGTCCACCATGGATATTATACATCATCCTATTCTAATTGATAATTAAAATTTACATGGAGGATAAATACAGAGGCATGGCATGCAAGTCATATACATGTTACATGATGTTTGATCAAAATCAAAACAATAACATAACATGTTTCAAATCACACCACAACAATCTAATTGCCATATCCACACCCACATAATGATTTTTTTTGTTTCAAGGTAGGACATTAATATATGCAATATATAGACATATCACCTCATATATGATATTAGGTGATTATCATGGATAAAATTTTGCACATTTATTCGTGCAACCAATAATTTGTGCTTCAAAACTTTAATCAACATTATAAGTGTATGGAGATAGTGGGCTTTAGGGAAGGGGGTCAATGTAATATCAAAAATTCTTCCCTTTCTAGTCAAGACTCTGGACCCGTCGTAGCGTTAGAATGTCGGTAAATATAAGACATAAGCGGTGATAAAGGTGATACCTTTATGCACACTTGTTTTCCAACAAGTAGACATGCTTATGTCAGAGAAGAACTCAATCCTACAAATCTAGATCTGGAATGACCACTAAGAAGTTTGGATAGATAAGAACAAGAAGATCTACATTGAGAACCAAGCAACAACTTGTCATCGTCTTGTGGAATGTGTTCTCCAAGTCTGCACATGTGTGACTCAACCTCTACTTTTTCCATGTGGATGATGGAGAATGTGGTGCACCACACCAGCCACCAAGTTGAAAAGGAAAATGAGTTGTTAACGTGCTAGGTGAATCAACCCCTTTATTTTCCTATTTTTAGAAACAATTCTTAGGGTGACTTCCTCTCTAAGATAGAAAAGTTTCACGATAATCATGTCTCACAAGTTGTCACAAGAGTTTCATCTCACCTTTTGGGACATGCTCCCTCTATATAAGAGATCCACAGGCTTAGAGAAAACTACTTCCAATCCCTTTTCTATTCACAATCCCAAAAACAATTTAATGTTGAAAACATGATTTTTGCTCGATCGATCACATCTTGTGATTGTCCAATCACAACCCCTGATCACCCCATCACTTTAGTTGGTTAACTAATCACAATACTTTAGATATATACCTAACTTGTTTTATAATTCAAAACTTTCCTTGTAGTATTATGATAGCCCCATCAGTTGTCCTAATTGACCAATCACACGTATCTAGTGGAAATCTCAATTGATCAGTTGAAACTTAGTTGATCTATTGATCAAATCTATATGATTGGATGATAAAACATTCTGGTTGCATGATCATAGGGTAAATCAATGTGTTTATGATTTAGAGCTATTGTAAGCATATGTTGTTGGGCTTTGTGGAGAAAACATATATGGCAGAAGCAAAAAGAAAAATCCACGCAACCTGAAACAAGATCTCGTCGACAATAGCATATTTAGAGAGAGTGTTTGCAGGATATACCTTATCGCGGAGCAACTTTGGTGATGTCCCATTGCACGGTGGTGGGCAACATTGTAGGCCTACATGGACGGAACTTCTCTCCCATTCACTGAGTGCATCATAGGAAGATTCAGCGATGCTCCTTTCATGCTGTGATGTACGCCACTCGTAGCGTGTATGGATAGTCGTTGACATCCTCCGAATGCAGGCATCTCAGCGTCCACATCTCTACTTTGTCCATGCGGATGGATTGGAACTCCACATCATGCTTCTTAAGTCGGTGGGAAGGAGTCGTCTCTATGCGGTGACGTGCTAGTGTCGTGGTTCTCTCCTTTCTCTCTGGAGGACCGTGATGGCTAGGGTTTACGTACGTGAGCGTAAACTGAAAAGCCTTTCTCAATATCTTATATAGATATTGGCTGTCAAGCCTCTTTAAATAGGAGACGAAAGGAAGTAGGGTTTCCTAAACCCATCGATAAACATAAACAATGAATTAATTAAAGTGCTTGTGGATTAATTAGAATATTCTGAAATTAATTAATTAACTAAATAATCACATTAATAGAGTAATTAATATCTGACTCTATGAAATTGCTCGGGATGGCTCTATGGGCATATATACCAACATATTCCCACTTGCACTTAGAGCCAGTCACTCCAATATTATTCTAATCGATTACATAAACATTTTAGTGATCAATGTGATTCAGAGAAATTCCAATCAAATCCACAATTATACTACTATTCCAACACATCCTATGTGTGTGACCTAGTAGGCTCTAAATTATGTTGGCAGTGATATCCATAATCATGTTATGATTTCACAAGAAATGATTGGTATGTAGCAAGACTTCCTTTCCACCCAAGTAATTGGAGAAGTTGGAGACCAACTTAACCTATCATTCATGATTGGTGTTACCGTGATTGTGCAGTTCCTTTGTCACTGATATCCACATTGAACTCTAGTCATGGAATTGTTATCTTTTTCAACATTCAATCCATTTTCCTTGAACTAGAGCAGACTGTCTGAGATATATCTAAGCTCAATATCACATATTAACTCACATCAGCATGGCCATGCATTTCTCTGTCTCGCTTATCAAGTGGCCAGAATATCAAACTCCCGTATGAAGGACAAATTCCATATACATCACTCACAATCATCCCCATGTGTCACAATGCACCCAAGCAACATCTTTGTGGCAATCCTTATTCAGGACAATGGTGGATGATATCAAAGTACACCGAATGATATGTGATAAGTGTAGTGACTTTAGGTCTAAGAACCACAATCACCACCATCACTCTGATATGTGACTCTAACTACCAATCATGGTATCCATGTGTCACTCTCAGGGTGGGTCTGTCCGATACACTATTCTCTAACAAGTATCTATGTATTTGGTTTGATATCTCCATATCATGGATAATTAGATTCTTCCATCAACCAATATACATTCTAATCTTATGTGTTATTGATGTCTATGTATATCTCCACAATAACAACCGATTAGGGACAAAACAAGAATACATACTCTTAGCATAAATATGATCTCACTGTTCAGGTCATCAACCCAAAGACATATGTCATTGAGTATATTATTCTGTAGACATCTATAAATTTTGTGATCATCTCACAATATAAAACACAAACATTGTGTTGGCTAAATGGACATTTGTAAATCCCTTTGTTTTGATAATGACAAACATTTCATTCTTGTTAATATAACGTGCTACTTGAGTGTTGCAGGAATAAGGTGGATGACAAAGCAATTAGGGAAATCCATATGCTTACATATTTATATTTTCATGAAATGTAATCACTTTGTAAAAACTTATACAAATATATAATGTACAAGTACTTAGGTTTCATGTAAATCAAGCGTTGGATTCTCCCTAGCTAAACATCACATTTAGATAGGTCATCCCCTTCAAATAAGTGTCACATATGCACACTCATACACACACTTAGTGCTTTAATTGAAAAATTGAAACAGGGTCAATCTCAGTCGACTAACTCCTCGACCGAGACACTCTCGGTCGACAATTTTCTCGACCGAGAAAGACCCAGGTAGCCGTTAGACACATCTGACAAGGTAGTTGGCAGTTGGAGATAAACGTTGCAAAACACTTGATTCAGAGAGCCTGTCGGTCGACAAAAGTTCGACCGAGTAGGTGTCTCGGTCGACCATTTCTCGACCGAGATGGACTCTGACAGCAACTGCAAAATTAATTAATTAGCCGTTGCTAAAGCAACAAACTTGTACCTAACAGCTAGTTAAGTACTTAGAAACCCCTAGAAGGTGTCTAGAACGTCCTTAAGCACTTGTAGGACATTCCTATAAATAGGACATGCCTTAGGACACCTAAACTCACTTGTTACACCTGAGAAATCTTTGAGCATACTTTGAGCAACCTGTTTGTGAGTAAACTGAGCATAGTGACAATAGGCTACTTCTTCTCTTAGCTCAAAATTCATGTCCTATAGGATAACATCTCCTATCCACTGCAATTACATTTCCATACACTTTGGTTAGGAGATCTACATGCTTGATCTAGGCAAATCAAGCCTTGTGCTACAAAAGGATAAGTTGTAATTTCTAATTTGTTTCTTGTTCTCTATTGTTGTTTGTACTCTCCTTGCTACTCCTAGGTTGGAGGCTGCGGGTTGGAGAGGTTGAAGATCTTCTTGGTGAAGAAGGGGACCTTGAGCTACTTCAAGAAGGCTGGTGCAACGGGAGGTTACTTCTAGAGAGGAAGGCTACTTCAAGGGGGAGCTTGGAGTTACTGCAAGAAGGCTACCTCAAGTTGGTGCATCTACTTCAAGTGAAGGCTGTTCAAGGGGTGTAAAGAAAGTATTGTATTTTGTGTAAATCCTTGAGAAGGTAATAAAATTAATACTTTCAAAATCCCAATTGGGTAAGCAACCGGGTAGGGGACTGACAACTTTAGTATTTGCTAAAGTTGGAACCACTCTAAACACCTGTCTCCTTCTTCCATTCTTCATTTGTGGTTGTTTAAGTTAAATAATTGCTAAAATATTTAAAAACTCTATTCACCCCCCCCTCTAGTGTTTTTCAATTGGTATCAGAGCAGGCTTCAAGGAGCTCTAATCGAGTCTTGAAGAATGAAGGGTGGTGGTGTCTACAACCGCAAACAAAGGAAATGTATGGGGCAACCTTCAACAAGTTGCAGTTGGTGCTTAGGAACAAGCCATGCAACACTTGGTTGCCCGTGGAGGTCAAAGAAGGAAGATACACATAAAGAATGTCTTATTGCTACAATAAGTGAAGAAGAAGAAGAGGTAAGTCTTTTTGATTTATCTAAAGAAGAGCTAGTTGCTTCTCTTGAAGAGACACACAATAAATATATTGAGTGCAAGAAGAAATTAAGGAAATCCAATAAAGCAAATGATGAATTACATACTAAGCTTCTTGCTCTTACATCTGAAAATGAAGATCTCAAAAAGGTTATTGAAGATCATGATATTAAGCTAAAATCTGTAGAAGCAAATTGTAATCTCCTTTCTCTAGAAAAGATTAATTTGCAGACTCAAGTAAATGATCTTCAAAAACAACATGTTTTGTGCTCACATCTAGATTATGATACTATCTTAAAAGAAAGAAATTCATTATCATCTAATCTAGATCAAGCAAATCTAGATATCAAGAAAATAATGGATGAGATTGCTAAGTTACAACAAAAAGTTAGTAGTCTAAATAATGATGGCATTCTTGATCAAATCTTAAATGATCCTTACCATCAAGTTGGAAGGAGAGGACTAGGTTACAAGCCCAAGGGAAAATCCTATCATAAACCTAATTGGAAAAAGACACAAGCACATCAATCTATGTATGTACCTAAAGGCACAAATACAAATATACCCAAGAACAACCTAGACCAAAATCATAGAAAAAGATACGAGGTTGATTATATATGTTGTCATTATTGTTTGCGCCTTGGTCACTATTCTTTTTCATGTCCTTATAAGAAAAAGGATGTTGAGTTAGTTTGGGTTCCAAAACCTCCAAACTAAATGAATGGAATTAAGTTGAGATATGACCAAAGACCTAAGTTGTATATTTCTATGTCTATCTCAACTCAACATAATGGGATATCAAATTATTTCCAGTATCTAAACATCTAACTTGCATAATTGTGTTTTACTTGGAAGCAATTAAAAGTTCAGAAAACATTTCAGAAATCCTGTCGGTCGAGAAACTGTCGACCGAGAGAACTGTCGGTCGAGAAATTGTCGACCGAACAGGTCACTGATTTCCAGTCTGAAATAAATCTGCTACTTTCGATTTTCAAGTTGCTATCTACTTGTTGTACATGCAAAACAAAGTATACATTCTGGAAATCATCTTTGAAAACTTATATGAGATTAATTTGGTTTACTCTCTAAATGATTTTAGTTAAAACTATGGATCATATTGATTTAAGTCAAATTACTAACTACATGGTCTGTCCTAAGTATTCTTTGATTTACTCACATAGAAACCATATGTTGAATTTCATGTTGCTACTGTTTTATCATTACATCATGGATATACTCTCAACATTTCATACATAACGTTGATGCTTGTTGCATGAACAATGATTATTGCATCCTTGATGATACATAGGCAAGCAAAATGATTTGTTTTAAATGCTTGCATCACATAAGATAATTTTTAATTAGTATCTTTGAAGACCTAAGATATTAATCGTACTTTCATGAGGATACAAGAAGAAGTGAAATTTGATATTCATGTAACTGCAACAAAGTTTATATTCTAAGAAAAATCAAGGACAAATGTTTTCATATTGAGTATTATGCTTCAAATTGATCAAATTATATGCAGATATTATAATTCATTTATTCAATTTGGAAATATGCAAATTTTCCTCTTGGTTGAAATGAAATTTGACCAAGGGGCACTATGGTCGTAGTCAAAGTCAACCTAAAATAAGTTTGACACAATACTTATTTGAATATCATTTTCTATATAAAAATTGTGATTAAAAGAACAATTAATTTATGATCACCAAATTGTCCAAATATTGGTAACAATAATCACAATATTACTCCCTTAGAAAGTGTATATGCTCTACAAATTTAGTCTATCATTTGCATTAAAAATCAGCTTAACAATTCATACTCAGTAAGTCTGTCGGCCGACGAATTCTTCAACCGAAAATATTTCGGTCAACCTATCTCTTTCGACCGACAGACTTCAGACTGAAATAACATCGGACACACTTCCGGTCGACAATTGTTCGACCGAGCTAGTGTCGATCGACAATTGTTCGACCGAGAATTGACCGTTGGGATATGACCGTTGGAATCCAACCGTTACCGTTGAGCAGCCGACCGTTACCAGTCGACCGATGGACGACCGAGTGGCGCGTCTGGAATATGACCGTTGCGGTCGATCGGTCGACAAATTGTCGACCGACCTGGTCACTGATTTTCTATAAAAAGGGCCAAAAACGGGTCATTGTTGCACACTCTCATATTCTTACTTCCATAGCTTCTCTCTAGTGTATTCTTATGCAATCCTTTAGCTTCCTCATCCCCAAAAATTTCTTGCTTCTTCTCCACCTTAAAACAAAGAAATGGCTTCATCCTCTACATGTGGAAAGAAGAAAGTTGCTAGCAAGAAAGGAAGGGAGGCTACTCCACCATTGACGATCATCAACGACATCCCCTTCGTCGATGCAGATGCTGGTGATCGCTATCTCAGGCTCTCCTCCAAGATTCCTCTTCCATGACGGCCGGTTGACTTCTTGGACTTCCTCAACATCGTCGACCTGGAAGATCTTTTTGAGGTGCAAAATTTGAATGAATTTCTTAACCCTTCCTTCCCTTCCTACTCTTCAAAAGTGGTAAATGAGTTCTATGCAAACCTAATCTCCCATTCCGAAAATGACAATACCTTCTTCTACTCTATGGTCAATGGGCATAGCCTTCGATTTACTGAAGAGGATATTCTTGACATGCTCAACATCGACTTAGATGAATATCAAGACACTCTTGACCTCACAACTGGAAATCCACTCAATACATTTTCCCAAGGTGATCATACCGTCAGTCTTAGTGACGTTAAACGAGCCATTTTTCAATCTAATACTATGTGTCACGAAGATAGGGGTACCTACTATGCCATTAATCTCAAACCTGCTGCTAGGATTGTCAATCTTATTGTTTCCACAAACATACATCCTAGAGGAAACAAGTCTGAAGTTCCTATTTTTCGCATGTGTTTAATTTATGCCATTATCAAACGTATTCCCGTAAATTTTATCCGCATAATCCTTAAGAACATGCTTGAGTTTTCTAGAAATCCCCCATATGCTGATTTTGTATGCCAAATCACTCAACACTTTCTTAAAACACAAATTGAGGATATGGGATACACATGGGAAAGAAGACCACAAAAAATAAGCAAAAACACAGTAGAGAAAATGGGAATTGATTTTGGTCACAAGAGGGCTAGGACGGAAGGTGAGACATCTACTCAAGATATACCACCACCACCTCCTCCTACCAACCTACCCTATGATCCCATCCAAAACACCCTAACCTATGTTGCTGGGTCACAATATCATCTAAGTAGATAATTAGACTATAACCACCATGCCATGACCTACCTAAATCAAAGAATGCAAACCCTCTCTCCAAATCAACCAGATGAATATCCTTATTCTTTAAATCCTGGCATGCTCAACCCATATAATCCATCTTACAACTACTACCAACCTCCACCTCCACCATCTACAAATCTCACACACACTCAGTTCTCCTCAATACAATTACAAGACATTGTTGCTCATTTCCGTTTTGATCGGGTTCCTACCTTCTTGGAAGCATATGCTTTAACCAAGACAGGTGCTTTGGAGTGGCAAACTTTAGTCCAATATTATGGAGCTGAGCCATTTCTTGGAAAAGACCCTGATATTGATGTAATACTCAAGTCTTTCCAGTGAGATTTAGAGTGACCGTTGTATTAGTTGTAATGAAATGACTATCTTTGCATGATTGTAATGAAATGGTTATCCTTGCATGATTGTAATAAAATGGTGATCTTTGAAATGAAATAGTTATTTTTACATGAAATGGTTATCTTTACTGATTCTATTGGATATTCCTCTATGGCATCATTCGAATATGGATTATAAGACTACTCTAGTAGAGCATACAAAGTAAGGGGAGTAATAAATATGTCATAAAAAAGGGATGACATTTTTGCAAAACCTGAAATTTAAAAAATTGTGGCTAAATTGACTATTTATTCTTAAACAGTTATCTTTTTGAAATGACAAAGGGGGAGAAATAAATATAAAACTTAGTATTTGTGCAAAACTCAATCAATGAGTTTCATGAACTCTTGGCTTTACATTGAAAGTTGCTATATTCCCTAAAGGATTGGATTTCATGTTCCATAATTCATGGGGAAGAATAAGCACACATTTTTTAAACAAGAGAAGAAATATACAAAGGTAATCTTCAGGTATGAAACTCACATGTTTTATACTTTCTTATTTTATATTTAGGAAATGTTTGTCATCTTCAAAAATGGGGAGATTGTTGGCTAAATGGACATTTGTAAATCCCTTTGTTTTGATAATGACAAACATTTCATTCTTGTTAATCTAACGTGCTACTTGAGTGTTGTAGGAATAAGGTGGATGACAAAGCAATTAGGGAAATCCATATGCTTACATATTTATATTTTCATGAAATGTAATCACTTTGTAAAAACTTGTACAAATATATAATGTACAAGTACTTAGATTTCATGTAAATCAAGCGTTAGATTCTCCCTAGCTAAACATCACATTTAGATAGGTCATCCCTATCAAATAAGTGTCACATATGCACACTCATACACACACTTAGTGCTTTAATTGAAAAATTGAAACAGGGTCAATCTCGGTCGACTAACTCCTCCACCGAGACACTCTCGGTCGACAATTTTCTCGACCGAGAAAGACCCAGGTAGCCGTTAGACACATCTGACAAGGTAGTTGGTAGTTGGAGATAAACGTTGCAAAACACTTGATTCAGAGAGCCTGTCGGTCGACAAAAGTTCGACCGAGTAGGTGTCTCGGTCAACCATTTCTCGACCGAGATGGACTCTGACAGCAACTGCAGAATTAATTAATTAGCCGTTGCTAAAGCAACAAACTTGTACCTAACGGCTAGTTAAGCACTTAGAAACCCCTAGAAGGTGTCTAGAACATCCTTAAGCACTTGTAGGACATTCCTATAAATAGGACATGCCTTAGGACACCTAAACTCACTTGTTACACTTGAGAAATCTTTGAGAATACTTTGAGCAACCTGTTTGTGAGTAAACTGAGCATAGTGACAATAGGCTACTTCTTATCTTAGCTCAAAATTCGTGTCCTATAGGCTAGCATCTCTTATCCACTGCAATTACATTTCCATACACTTTGGTTATGAGATCTACACGCTTGATCTAGGCAAATCAAGCCTTGTGCTACAAAAGGATAAGTTGTAATTTCTATTTTCTTTCTTGTTCTCTATTGTTGTTTGTACTCTCCTTGCTACTCCTAGGTTGGAGGCTGCGGGTTGGAGAGGTTGAAGATCTTCTTGGTGAAGAAGGGGACCTTGAGCTACTTCAAGAAGGCTGGTGCAACGAGAGGTTACTTCTAGAGAGGAAGGCTACTTCAAGGGGGAGCTTGGAGTTACTTCAAGAAGGCTACCTCAAGTTGGTGCATCTACTTCAAGTGAAGGCTGTTCAAGGGGTGTAAAGAAAGTATTGTATTTTGTGTAAATCCTTGAGAAGGTAATAAAATTAATACTTTCAAAATCCCGGTTGGGTAAGCAACCGGGTAGTGGACTGACAACTTTAGTATTTGCTAAAGTTGGAACCACTCTAAACACCTGTCTCCTTCTTCCATTCTTCATTTGTGGTTGTTTGAGTTAAATAATTGCTAAAATATTTAAAAACTCTATTCACCCCCACTCTAGTGTTTTTCACATAGAGATTAGAAACTTGCCTTTATTGATATGATCAATGTAGTATTACAAATCATTTACATAGTATCCCATTACAATCTTCAAATGATAGTCTCTATGGGCATACATACCGACGTATTCCCATTTGCACTTATACCCAATCACTCATAAATCTCAATCCAAATGATCAAACATGTCAGTCATGTTTCTACTGTGAAAGTGCTTTTATGAGCAGGTCAGCCACATTGCTTTCTGTAGGTACTCTGCAAATCTTCACATCTCCTCACTGTATGATCTCTTATATGATATGGAACCTCCATAGAATATGTTTGGAATGTTGGTGCGATCTTGGTTCTTTAGCCTACGCAATTGCTCCGTTGGTGTCGCAAAACAACTCAATTGCATCACTAGAACTTGGAACCACTCCAAGTTTAGAAATGAACTTCTTGATCCACACAACTTCCTTTGCAACATTAGATGTGACAATATATTCAACCTCTATTGTAGAATCCACTACCGTCTCTTTCTTGGAACTCTTCCAGCTCACAGCTCTGTTGTTCAGGCAAAACACAAATCTAGATTGTGATCTATATTTATCTTTGTCACTTTGGAAGCTAGCATTGGTGTAATCCTTTACCATTATCTCTTCCTCACCACCGTATACCAAGAATTGATCCTTAGTCCTTCTCAAGTACTTTAGGATGTTCTTTATGGTTGTCCAGTGACATTCACCTAGATCTGACTGATATCAGTTCATCATGCTCAAAGCATACGACACATCAGGATGAGTACATAACATCACGTACATGATAGATCCAATTGCTGATGCATATGGAATCTTACTCATGTGTGCCCGTTCATCACATGAACTAGGACATTGGGATTTAGAGATGGGACATGGGGAAGTTACCTCTCTTAGAATCCTCCATGCTAAACCTCTTTGGCACCTTGTCAATGTATGTGCTCTGGCTTAGGCCTAGAAGCCTTCTAGATCTATCTTTATAGAATTTGATTCCTAATATATAGGATTCTTTGCCTAAATCCTTCATAGAGGAGGTCTTCCCCAGCCAACCTTTTACTTTCTGAAGGAGTAAGGATGTCATTTCCCATCAATAGTATGTCATCCACATACAATATGAGAAATACAATTGTTCTCCCACTAACCCTTTTTTAAACACAAGGTTCATCTTCATTTTGACTCAAGCCAAACTTTTTGACTACTTTGTCAAAACGTAGATTCCAGCTCAGAGATGCTTGCTTCAATCCATAGATTGACCTTTGTAGCTTACAAAATTTATTGGCTTCCTTCAGATCGATAAAACCCTCAGGTTGTGTCATGTACACATCTTCGAGTAAATTCCTGTTAAGGAATGTTGTTTTAACATCCATATGCCAAATCTCATAGTCATGATAAGATGGAATGGCAAGCATGATCCTGATGGATTTAACCATGGCAACTGGTGAGAAGGTCATGTCATAATCAATGCCTTGAATTTGAGAGAATCCTTTCGCAACCAATCTACCTTTATAGGTTTGAACATTTCCATTCATGTCGGTCTTCTTCTTGAAGACCCTCTTGCGCCCTATGGGTTTTACCCCTTCGGGTGGATCCACCAAGGTTCATACATTGTTGGTGTTCATGGATTCCATCTCTGATCTCATGGCTTCGAGTCATTTCTCAGATTATGGTCCCTTAGTAGCTTCTAGATAGGAAGTTGGCTCATCTACTATGCCCAATTCGTCACTGTCTTGAGTCATGAGAAATCCAAATCTCTCAGGCTCAAGTCATGTTCTACTAGAACCTACGAGGTTCGTATGTTACATTTGGAACTTGAAATTCCACAACAGTTTGTGAGTCTTCATGTTCCTTATGTACCTCCTCAGGTTCTCTTCTTTCTTGTTGATCTCAAAGTTATTTGAGTTGTACATTCCTCCCACTGATTCCTTTGGAAATAAATTCCTTTTTAAGAAATACAATAGTCCTAGCAACAAACACTTTGTTGTTAGTTGGTGTGTAGAAGTAGTATCCCCGAGTTTCCTTGGGGTATCCAACAAAATATCATTTTTCAGATTTAGGTCCAAGCTTTTTAGGAAATTGTCTCCTAACATAAGCTTTACATACCCAAATCTCTAATATAGAAAAATTGAGAAGGTTCCCATTCCATATCTCATATGGTGTCTTTTGAACCGATTTGGAAGGTACACAGTTAAGTGTAAACACTGTGGTTTCAAGAGCATATCCTCAGAAAGATATTTGAAGTTCAACTGAGCTCATCATTATTGTACCATGTCTAATAATGTATGATTCCTTCTTTCTGACACACCATTATGCTATGGTGTACCAGGTAGAGTCCATTGTGATACAATACCACAATCTCTTAGAAGGTCCTCAAACTCTTGGCTTAAGTATTCACCACCTCGATCTGAACGGAGTGCTTTAATACTCTTACCAAGTTGCTTCTCTACTTCATTCATTAAAGTCTTCAACATTTCAAGAGTTTCTTACTTGTGTTTCATAAGATATACATAGCCATACCTACTGAGGTCATCAGTGAAGGTAATGAAGTATTGATAGCCTCCTCTAGAATTTGATCTAAAAGGTCCACATACATCAGTATGTATACATTTGGAACTTGAAATTCCACAATAGTTTGTGAGTCTTCATGTTCCTTATGTACCTCCTCAGGTTCTCTGCTTTCTTGTTGATCTCAAACTTCTTTGAGCTATACATTCCTACGACTGATTCCTTTAGAAATAAATTCCTTTTCAAGAAATACAGTAGTCCTAGCAACAAACACTTTGTTGTTAGTTGGTGTGTAGAAGTAGTATCCCCGAGTTTCCTTGGCGTATCCAACAAAATATCATTTTTCAAATTTAGGTCCAAGCTTTTCAAGAAATTGTCTCCTAACATAAGCTTCACATCCCCAAATATTTAATATAGACAAATTGAGAAGATTCCCATTCCATATCTCATATGGTGTCTTTTGAACCAATTTGGAAGGTACACGGTTAAGTGTAAACACTGTGGTTTCAAGAGCATATTCCCAGAAAGATATTGGAAGTTTGGCTGAACTCATCATTATCGTACCATGTCAAATAATGTACAATTCCTTCTTTCTAACACACCATTATGCTATGGTGTACCAGGTAGAGTCCATTGTGATACAATACCACAGTCTCTTAGAAGGTCCTCAAATCTTGGCTTAAGTATTCACCACCTCGATCTGAATGGAGTGCTTTAATACTCTTACCAAGTTAATTCTCTACTTCATTCATTAAAGTCTTCAACATTTCAAGAGTTTCTGACTTGTGTTTCGTAAGATATACATAGCCATACCTACTGAGGTCATCAGTGAAGGTAATGAAGTATTGATAGCCTCCTCTAGCATTTGATCTAAAAGGTCCACATACATCATTATGTATACATTTGGAACTTGAAATTCCACAATAGTTTGTGAGTCTTCATGTTCCTTATGTACCTCCTCAGGTTCTCTACTTTCTTGTTGATCTCAAACTTCTTTGAGCTATACATTCCTACCACTGATACCTTTGGAAATAAATTCCTATTCAAGAAATACAGTAGTCCTAGCAACAAACACTTTGTTGTCAGTTGGTGTGTAGAAGTAGTATCCCCGAGTTTCCTTGGGGTATCCAACAAAATATCATTTTTCAAATTTAGGTCCAAGCTTTTCAAGAAATTGTCTCCTAACATAAGCTTCACATCCCCAAATCTTTAATATAGACAAATTGAGAAGATTCTCATTCCATATCTCATATGGTGTCTATTGAAATGATTTGGAAGGTACACGGTTAAGTGTAAACATTGTGGTTTCAAGAGCATATCCCCAGAAAGATATTAGAAGTTCGGCTGAACTCATCATTATCGTACCATGTCAAATAATGTACGATTCCTTCTTTCTGACACACCATTATGCTATGGTGTACCCGGTAGAGTCCATTGTGATACAATACCGCAGTCTCTTAGAAGGTCCTCAAACTCTTGGCTGAAGTATTCACCACCTCGATCTGAATGTAGTGCTATAATACTCTTACCAAGTTCCTTCTCTACTTCATTCATTGAAGTCTTCAACATTTCAAGAGTTTCTGACTTGTGTTTCATAAGATATACATAGTCATACCTACTGAGTTCATCAGTGAAGGTAATGAAGTATTGATAGCCTCCTTTAGCATTTGATCTAAAAGGTCCACATACATCATTATGTAGAAGCCCTAGAAGATCAGTGGCTCTCTCACTATGTTCAATGAAAGGAGTCTTGGTCATCTTCCCTAATAAACATGCCTCACATGTCTCTAATGATTCAAAATCAAAAGTGTCTAGATAACCATCCTTATGGAGTCTAGATATGCGCTTCTCGTTTATGTGCCTAAGATGAAAATGCCATAAGTAAGTTTTGTTTGCGTTGTCAAGTTTTAGCCTTTTAGTATTTACATTGTATATGATAGTCTCAAGTTATATTAAGTAGATACCATAAGACATAGGGGCGTTTCCATAAAAGATCTCATCTTTCGAAATATAAATAATTCCATTCTTAATGTGAAATTCAAATCCACTCTTGTCCATACAAGATACAAAAATAATATTTTTATTAATAATAGGTACATAATAGCAATTCTCTAATTCTATTACAAGGCCCGTAGGCAAAGATAAACTAATAAATCCAACTGTGGTGGCAGCAACTCTTGCTCCATTAGTGACCCGCATCTCAACTTGGCCCTTTTATAAATGCTTACTTCTTATCAGATCCTGCATATTTAAACATATGTGAGATATACATCCAATATCCAGTACCCATGATGAAGAAGTATTTACGTTTATCTAAATAATGTATATACCTAAAGTGGAGATCTCTATCCCCTACTTATTCTTCCTCAGTTCCTCCAGGTAGAGAGGAAAATTTCTTTTCCAATGTCCAGCCTGGTGACAATGGTGACAACTACCTTCTTTGGAGATCCCACCTTTAGCTTTGAGCGCGAATGACTTTGTCCTCTGCCCGGATTTAGAACCTTTCTTAGCCTTACCTTTGCCTTTTGACTTTCCCTTTGTCTTGCTGATCATCATCACATACTTGGGCTTGTCTTTCTTCATTTGTGCTTCAACTGTTCTCAACATGCCCAACAATTCTGACAAGGGCTTGTCAAGATTGTTCATGTTGTTGTTCATGACAAAATGACTATATGATTTAGGCAATGATTGTATAATCACATAAGTGGCCAACTCTTGACCTAGGGGAAATCCCAGCTTGGATAGGCTTTCCATGTACACAATCAAAGTGAGTATATGGGTGCCAACTGAGTCTCCCTCTTTCATCTTGCTCCTGAAGAAAGCCTTGGAGACATCATATCGCTCCTATCTTGCTTGATGTTTATACATGTTCTTGAGATGTGTTACCATCTCCATGACATTCTTGTTCTCATGCCGCTCTTGCAACTCATACTTCATTGAGCACAACATCAGGCACTTGATATCCACGACATCATCATAGTACTTCTTGTAAGCATCCTTTCTAGCCTTGGGTGCATTTGAGGCGGGTTCCGCTGGCTCTAGTGTTTCAAGGACATAGTGCTTACGCTCATGTGTGAGAACAATTCTCAGTGTCCTAAACTAGTTTTCAAAGTTGGTTCCGATAAGTTTGTCCTTCTCAAGGATCGATCGTAATGAGAAAGTGTGAGTGTTGTTTGCCATTTGATTTCTATAAAAGAAACGTTTGCATTTAGTCCAAAACATTTTGACTTGTAAAGATTTGATAAACGAGATTAATTAGGCCTTTACAAAAGAAAAGTTTTCATTTAGTCCAAAACATTTTGACTTGTAAAGATTTGATAAACGAGATTAATTAGGCCTTTAATTAATTATGATCCTACTATTTTATTCAAATTGATAGCCCTCACTATCAACTCGGAAGATTGCAGCGTACAACTGTCTAGTAAGCCAAGATCCAAAATAATTGGATCAATGCCCAACCAACGCCGGCGTCAAAGACCAAATACTAAGGTAGGAAACTTTTACCAATTGCATCATATGCAACTCTTGTATAGATGATCATGCACAACTCCTTGCCATGATGCATATGTGTGCCTCTAGGTACTTGATCCTATCAAGGTTCCCTAATTAAGTCCAACCCATAAGCCAACACAATGAGTGTGCACATTGCGGAGGCAGACCCACACACCCACCATCACACTTCCACGAGATAGATAGTGTACCACATGGAGGCGTGCCCACACATTGTCGATCAAGCTTTTCATGTGTGTTTCTTTATGGAAGGCAACTAAAAATTAATATTGTTAATTGAGGGGTTTTATTAATACATATACATATCCAAACACCACATACTTATAGTACATATCATATACTACTATATCCATAACCACAAAAGATAGACATGCAATCAAAAACATAAATACATCGATTATGGCCATACTATTGTAATCCTTTGGAGAAACAAAGGATTACGGTCCACCTATGGTCTTATGCATCTCATCCAACAACACATGTGAATCAACCTATAAAGATTAGCATTACAATGAACAACTTCATGGATGCTCTGTGAGGTTGCAACTTCAAGTTACTTCTTGGAATTGAATCTTCATGTTGCTTCTCCATGGACACGACTTGGAGTTGGATCTTCAGGTTGCTTCTTGGAATTAGATCTTCATGGTGCTTCTCTATGGACGCTCTTTGGAGTTGGATCTTTGAAGTGGTCTACTATCATACTAACAAATTCACTCAGGGTTGAAATCCCTAAGCTTTTACCAAAACCTTATGCAATAATACCACCTGTAAGCAGACGAGTCTTATCACAGTATAGTTGAGGATCGAATCCCAAAAGACAACATTTTTAAAAATTGTTGCTAGTCGAGTTTAGTTCAAGTAAGACTAATATTTGAAATGATTGGTTTATTTGAGGTTAATTAAACTAAGTGTAGGAAAGTAAAGAGTAGAATTAAAGTTGATCGAGATTAATGATATGGAATCACTGGGGTGGTCTCGGGTTTCACCACCACTACTTATGCAAACACATCCATCACGAAACATCCTGAAAAGATCTAATTATCCAAATAGAACTGTTGTGAACCCTCCCTGAGGGATGTTTAGGTTCGCATAAGAATGACCTTAGGTATCAGATGTCTCGTCACCATCTGGATCATGCACTTACAGTTCTGAAGATACATATATCCAACTAAAGCTGTGGCCCTCCCCAAGGGATGTTTAGGCACACATAAGCGTCACCGTGGGCTTGATGGCTTGTCCCCTCATGGATCATACACTTACTACCTCAAAGAATCCCTTTCTATTTCTATTTAGAGAGTCAACCGCGTTAATTGACATCCTATCCTACATATTGAATTTCTCGCAACATTGGAAAGAACAAGATAAAAGCAAGCAAGTGATCAATTTACAAGCAAACATTGACGATTAATAACAAAATGAAAAGCTATATACATGGCCTTGGAATGTTAAAATGCAAAGACATGAAATCATGGGCAGCGTGGCTGGTCCCCGCACCCCAACAAAAAGGAACTACTCGCTCATGATGTGAGAAACAAGAAGAACAAGAGAGAGGGAAGATTCTAGCATGAGCATGATGCAGAAGATAGTCACAGCTGAAAATGTTGATGATGATGTAGTCTTCTACGTCGTGTCAGAGCAGATCCGGACAAGGAGCGAGGGACACTAGGGTAGACCGGACAAACTTTCTCTCTACACCTTCCTTCTCTTCTCATCCTTCTTGCTCACAGTAGAAGAAGCAAACTTTGGATGCATATGTGGTGTGGATGTATGTGGATGGATTTGGATCGAACCTGCGTTCAGGCAGCCTGGCGACGACCCGGATCCGATGTGGAAATGAGGATCCTTCTGGTCCTATTTATAAGCATGGATGGGGTCTTCACGATTTAGACCCTATTGCAATTTTCACAGTTTGGGCTCTTTATACTTCCTCACAATTTTGATTTTAAACGGTTTGGAGTTCTCAAGGTTTGGGATCGTGAGTCTCTCTTCCATATGGTTTGGAAAATCATTTACTTTTTCTTAACGGTTTGAGGGCTCTCTTCCATATGATTTTAAACGGTCTTGGAGGAACAATTTTGGAAACCGATTAACATCCTCATGGTCCTGAGACCGTGAGGGTCTTCAGTACCCAATCGATATTGGGTGATTAGCTGCCTCACGGTCTTACTTGCTTCATGGTCTTGGGTGTTCACTCGCTACCCTAGCGGTCTTCACGACACCAGCCTTCACACGATCTCTACTCCAACCGGTCATGCGTTCTCTTAGCAGCCTTAACGGTTTTAACTTTCATAAATGCCGTCCTCTCACGATCGGAAGGAGGCAGCGGCTCACGGTTTTGATTGTCCAATCGGTCCTTGGCACGATCATCTTTACGGTCTTGCGATATCACAGTCTCATGATGTAACGGTTTTGTTGTGTGATTTCTACACCATATTTTCACATACTATCACACACAAATTCGGTTTATTCTAATATTATTTGTCCTCTTTTCATATTACTTTTTCTAGCTTTTTGTTATGTTACTTATCACACAACTTGCATTGCCGATATGTCCCAAGAAAAACTAATTTCAGAGCTTAATTCTGCTAAAATAGCAGAATGCACGGCATGCAGGATAAATGCACGACATGCATCACCTTGGAAGAAATTTTGTTTTTCCCAGACAGCAGAATGCACGATGGGTTCCGGTCTCGAGCACGATGTGCGAGTTTCCAGAAATGCACAGGAAAGCAATTGCACGGCGTGCACTGATCTGCACGACGTGCACTGATCTGCACGTCGTGCACTGATCTGCACGTCGTGCACCTAGAACATCAAACACCCAAGAGAACTTCTGGAAAGTCACACGACGTGCATTCCTTTAGCACACGCCATGCATAGTTCAATCTGGAGCATTCGTCAGAGCAAGTGCACACCCTGCACCCAGATGCACGACGTGCACCTAGATGCATGACGTGCACCTAGCAGTTTCAGCAATTATGAAAACTATGAGTTTTTGTTTAAATGAAAGAGGTAACTTAAGGGGCGGTTATCTTTGGTCATTTTGAAAAGTTCTCTCATCCCAGAGCCAGAGAAGAGCAGAGAAGGGTGATTTTGAGGAGACCAAGGGTGGTTTCTTGAGAAAGGAGTCCATTTCTTCTTCTCTTCTTCTCCATTGTCTTCTCCAAGGTGCAACCAAGCTTCCCAAACTTCGTGCAACTTCTCAGGAGAGGAGTCGGTTCATTTTAGAGAAGCTTAAGAAGGAGAATTTCATCCCCAAGCCAGAATTCCTCCCTCTTGTGGTTACATTTTCAGATCTCTTTGTTTTTCATCCTCTAAATCATGTTTAAACCTACAATTTCTATAGCAAATCTGCAAAGCATGGTTATGGACGAGTAGTTCCCTTTTCATGGGCATGGGAGAGTATCTCCCATGTAATAGAATGTATGGAACAAGTAATTTCGTACTAAATACTATGCTTCTTGTTTTTCTACTAAGAAGGTACCGATTTTATCATCTCTTGCATGTTTTGGTGGCCACTTTAAATGCATGTTTTCTGCTTTCTTACTTGATATGAGAAGATGGGTATGAATGTATGGAGGTGCTCTTCTTGGCAACTTTTTCTCTACCACGAAAGTGGAGAAAAATGGGTTGAGGAATAGGTTGTGATCAAAATGAAATTTATGCATGAGAGTGTGACTTTGAGTTGCAATCGTTGCACTTGTACCGGGAGGTGAAGTGTAACACTACTTTTCCTTAAAACAAGAGCTTATGTATGTTTAATTTATCGTGTTCCTATGATGTGATATGATATGTGAGTGAAATCCTAATGTCCAAGATCTATTAAAATCTGAATCAAATCCTTTTAGTAATCTTTCCCATGCTCTTTTAAAACTGAATATCTACATTTAGATAAATGTCACCATCTCTTTTAAACAGATCT
The DNA here is from genome assembly GCA_963693085.1 of Alisma plantago-aquatica. NCBI lineage: Eukaryota > Viridiplantae > Streptophyta > Magnoliopsida > Alismatales > Alismataceae > Alisma > Alisma plantago-aquatica. The sequence goes on along the minus strand of OY856410.1, from coordinate 507,656,791 downwards.
AGCTTGTTGAACTTTAGTACTGTTGCACTCAATTTATTACTTAATCTCCTTATGTTTGACCTCGACTACAATACCTATGTATACTTTTGGGGTTTGGTTAAGTTGGATAAACTATCCTTGTTTGGATTGAAACTCGTTAGCATAAATTGCCAACAAGTTTTTGTCATCGTTTCCGGGGAGCTACGGTAATTTAATTGGAGTAATAAGTATTGATTAGTATTTGAGACTAAATCACCATTTCCATATTTCAAATTTCATATACCTTTTACTTGTGTTCTTAATTCCTCTTGTTATTTTTTAGGTTGTATGCATCACTCACAACGAGGTCTTCAAGCATATGCATTGTTAGACCTTGAGATAGAGCATACTCTTTCAAGCTTGAGAAGAGTAGGACCACCACCGCTAGGAGGTACTCCACCATCACCATCATCACCATCTTCATTTACTTCACTCTTTGAGGAAGCTACACCAAGCGATACAACCATGGAGGACGACCGTCCTTTAAAGGATTTTGCGATGTCCGTCTCCACAAACATATGTGGAGCCATTGACTTGCCTGTTGTAGAAGCAAACAACTTCTCAATTGCTCCTTCTATGATGCAAATGATACAACAAAATCATTTTGTAGGTACAACCAATGAAGACCCAAGTCTTCATGTTGCTGAGTTCTTGGAATATATGAATACCTTCTGAATCAACGGGGTATCTCCTGATGGAGTGAGACTTATGCTTTTTTCCTTCACTCTAAGAGATAGAGCCAAGGCGTGGATTTTGTCTCTTCCAAAGAAGTCAATCAAAAGTTGGGACCAACTCTTAAATGCTTTTCTTGCAAAGTACTTCCCACCTAGAAAGATAGCCCAATTAAGGAATCAACTCACCAATTTCTCTCAAAATGAAGAAGAAACTATATACGACACATGGGAACGGTTCAAAGACCTTCAACATCTTTTCCCGCACCATGGTTTAACCAACTGGATTCTACTACAAACTTTCTATAATGGGCTATTCTACAACACCCGATTGACATTAGATGTCGCAGCTGGTGGTGCATTAATGACTAAGTCTTATAGAGAGGCTTATGACATTATTGAAGACATATCACTTAATCACTGTCAACGGGGATGAGATAGGGGAGCAAAATCAACCTCTACAGCTAGTTCCTCAACCGGGAAACAAGGAGGGAATCACATTATTTACACCGTCGATCTTATTGCTACCAAACTGGATGTTCCTACACAAAAGTTTGAGAAGATGACTACTATGCAAATCCAATAAGCTGAAGTCATATGTGAAGCTTGTGGTAATGCATGACACACTTTTTCTTCATGTTTTGCTCCCAAAGCAATTGAAGGGAGTTTTGAACAGGTCAATGCTGTTGGAATGTAAGGGAATAAGCAATACAATCCCTATTCTAATACATACAATTCGGGATGGAGAGATCATCCTAATTTCTCCTACCGAAATGTAAGAAACACTCAAAACTTCCAACAAGGATAGCAAAAACTGCAACAACAACATGTCATCCAGCACATGAATCCACCTGGTTTTAACAATAGGGGTTATCAACAACCACAACAACCCCAAGGTTCTTCTTTAGAAACTATGATGGAAAAATTCATTTCTACACAAATGTAGCAGAATGAAGAACTCCGGGGAAATGACAAGCTGTTGAAAGATGCTATTGCTCAACTTTCTTTAAAGGTGGATAGTATTTCCACTTGTACCAAGATGTTAGAGAACTAGATAACACAACAAGCTCTAACACAACAAAGGACTCCATAGTCTGGTTCTCTTCCAAGCCAATCGGAAATGAATCCAAGACAGCAAGATAATGCAATTATTCTAAGAAGTGGAGCTGAGATTGAAAGACCTTCTCCATCCAAGGAGAAGAACATCGAGGTAGCTGATGAAGAGGAGTCCAACACTCCTAGTTGCAGCAAAGAGAAAGGTAAAGCTGAAACACCACCTTCTTTCAAGGCCACTGCACCATTTCCTCAAAGACTTGCAAATAAGAAGGAAGACCTCACGTTTAGGAAGTTTACGGACATTATCAATAAATTACATGTCAATCTTCCTTTTGCTGAAGTTATTCCTGAGATGCCTTCTTATGCTAAATTCCTAAAAGATATATTGACTAAAAGAAGAAAAGTTGACCAAATTGAAATAGTGACGATTTCTGAAAGAATGATTTCTATTATCCAAAACCACCTTCCACAAAAGCTTGATGATTTGGGAGCTTTTACATTGCCATGTAAGATCAACAATACCACTTTTGACAAAGATCTAGTAGACCTCGACGTTAGTATTAGTCTTATTCCATCTACCTTATGGCAAGAACTGGATCGTGGAGACTTGAAGCCAACAAAGATGGCTATTGAGTTAGCCGATCATTCTATTAAATACCCAAAGGGTATAGTGGAAGATGTACTAGTACAGATCGGAAAGTTCTATATACCATGTGATTTTGTTGTTCTTGATACGATAGAGATCCCTTCCAATCCCATTCTTTTTGGAAGACCATTCTTGAGGACTGTCGGGTGTCTTGTTGACGTTTCGGAAGGAAATCTCACTCTATGTGTTGGTGAAGAACCAATGGAATTATCTATCTATTATTCTATGAAAGCACCCACATGTGTTGAAGACCTTTCCTCAAACCTTATATCTATAATGGTTATAAATAGGACTTGATCGACCAGTTTTGTAAGAAAGATTTTACTCAAGGTACATTGGTTATGGATTGGCCCTGACCACCTTATAATGGTTAGGGACTTGGCCTTCAACTTTAGTGGACTTAACTTGACCACCGCATCACCAGTTATGGATTTGATGTTCACCATTAGAAAGTTCTATAATAGTGAGGGTAAGACTTAGGGGGCAAACTAAACATGACCATACTGAAAAATGAAATTTAATAAACATTCATTTTGTGTAGGTGAAGCTGAACTATAAGCTAGTTGTAGAGGAATAAGTTAACATTGTCATTACTTGTGTCCATTAAATTAGTCTTCAATGGACTTTAAAATCGTTAAACATATCCTTGAATAAGGGTTGCCATATTGATGGTGTTTCGGTATATTGAGTCACATGGGGATTGTTATAGATGGGATTTGTACCTCCTACTGGATGGATATCCTAGCCATTTGATAAGTGAGACTAATAAGCACATGGCCATGATCTTGTAAGTCAATATGTGAAATTAATATCACATGCATCTCAACAGTCTACTCTAGTTCAAGAAAGATATACTAAATATTAAATGGATGATGATTCCATGCCTTGTGTTCAATATGGATATTTGTGATAAAGGAACTGTACAATCATGATAACACTGATGACAAGTTTAGTTTTAAGTTGTTCTCTAATGTATCCAACTACTTGGGTAGCAATGATGTGTTGTTAGATACCACACATTTCTTATGAAATCCTAATATGATTATAGACATCACCACTAATGTAATATTGATCCTATGGGGTCACACACATAGGATGCACTTGGAAAAGGATATTAATCATGGACATGATTTAATTTGGAAACTAAAGTGTTTAGGTAATCATACTAAATAATATTTGAAATCTAGTTTCTCGACTAGGAATCCAGTCGATTGACTAGAGAGTCCAGTCAACATAGTGGACAATATCATATGTAGCTGATGGGACCTACAATCAACCAAATCATGAGTTTAGTTGACCATCTAAAAAGTTTCAACTAATGGATGAGTGGAATTCTAGGTCAACAAACTAGTGAATCCAATGGATTGACTAGAGAATCCATTCAACTGATTGGTTCAAATCGACCAGTTTCATTGGGTCAAATTATTAATTATAACTATAGTTATGTTCATTAACCGTTGCATTGAAATCTAGTGTCATTGTGTCGCTAACCACAAGATCATATACTATATTGGCAGTCTAGTCAACCAACCCAGTGTGCACAACTAGCAGGCTAGTGGGCTAGTCGAGTAACTGGATAGTCTAGTCGATCGACTGGATATGCTCAACCTTGGTCTAGCCAAGAAACTTTTTTTGGTTATTGTGAGAACCCATCTCAGGTGAGTTCAACATGGCAAACTCTTGTGGAATGAGAGGGTGTGGTCTAATCACCCCCCTTCTGCTCCAATTCAGTGTGGATTGCCATTCCCAGAGTTCATGTGGTGTGGTTCAAACCAGGGTCCTTCACTGATGCTTAACGAGCTCTTACCACCCATGCTAATCTGGCCGGACCTAGCCCTACCACTCTGATATAAAGAAGGGATGTCCAAGGCTCTGACCACGTTTCTCATTTATGTTGTGGTAACATGATATCCTATCCATCTTACACGTGAAAGGGAGATATATCAAGGGAGAAGAAAGTTGATGCTAGTATGTTATGAACAAAGGGTTTGTTCCTTCCTTGCAACTCAAGAAGCATGATTTGGAGTTCCTATTGTTTGTGTGGACTACATAGAGGTATAAAAGATGAACTTCTGACCTAGGAGGATGTTTTCAACCTCCTTCCATGTTCTAATCAAGAAGGAAGCACATTTGTGTACAAGTATAGTTTCTAGACTTGCTCTAGGACAAGGTATATCTTGCACCCTCCTTCCTATACATTGTTGTTGGAATAATCTACTGATTAGGAAATATAGAAGAATATTTTATGTCTTCTTCCTTTCTCTTGCTATATTTTCCAATAGTGGTATCAGAGCCACATCAATTTCCAATGTATTTAGATTTAATTGATATGATAAAACTTGGTTTTATCATTTATTTTGTTTCATACAATGTGAAAATTTAAATGGCTAATGTGCATATCCGATTAAATACCACGTACGCTAGGGAATTTCCCATCAGATATATATGATATATATGTAGGGATATATAGGCACATAGTAGGCAACTGAAACAAAAATTATCTATCCATAGTTCCCAAAATAGTAAGATTGTGTCAACAACTATGTAATCGAAATGATGGTTTTAATGAGTTCATGCTTGGTCCTGGAGTAAGTCCAACAACTATAACTGGTTGCAGTAGTTGTGCACTCTTATTGGCATTGTGACTCGTTTGCAACAACTCCTGGTCTACACCCGGGACAATAGACTCAGATAGAGTCTGTAGCAGCTCCTCCATGGACTGCAGGCTGACATTGTCCTCCTAGCAATGGGTATAGGCCACCTTGCCTATATAGAAGTCCACACGGACCAACTAGAACTCCTATCGTTCAAATAGAACTGATAAGAAGGTGTTGTCCCTCCCGTTGGTGTACTAGTCAGCAAGCCCTCGTATAATTATTTCTCGCTTGCTATCCCTCCCTTTATCGGGTAGGACTTGCTCAGGCTCTCTGTTAGTTACCAAAACTAGAGGGGACAACATAAACATATATATATATATATATATTGATATATATATATATATATATATATATATATATATATAGCACATATCATATATATGCTATATCCCACAACATAAACATACAATATAAAATAAAAAGAGATGGTTATGGCCATATCTATTGTAATTTCTTGGAGCCATAAGGAATTAGTATCAGCTAGGTCTACATCACATGCAGGAAACTATTTTTGGTGTAAATCTATTTTTGCCAATCAGGGTTGATCAATTCAACCCTTCAATCATTCATCTCACCTCTTTGCTATTAGGTTGGTCTCCTGAAATGATCGGTTGGCCTCCTATACAACTGATATATGGACATCTCCAAATAGTCAGTTGGGACCACCAATTGGTTGGTTTTCTTCTCATGCGTTCTTCCCTCCTCGGTCCTCCAGTTGTTGGCTCGTCACGTGAAATAGTTAGTTGGTTTGTCGCTAATAGTCATCTTCATGTTGCAAGAAAAGAAACTATCATATTGCTATTAAACTTATCATATTGTAAAAAGAAACTTTGAGTCATATTTGAGGGGAGCAGAGTTAGGAAATAATAATATTTTATATTGGGAATCAGAAGGTTTAGGCTTAGTATACAAACTAAGATAAAATAGGAAATAAACAAACAACCATCATTCATAGATAATTGGGTTATTATCCATAAATATGCTACACATCAACCATAAAAACTCTCTTTTAGGACAATATATGTAAATTGCATATATATCATATATTAGTTGTGAATTATATGTGGCTTTTGATTGGATTTGCACATTGAAATAAATTTTAGTGTTTGCATTGTATGAAATAAATAAACAATGAAAAAAAAATCTGATCATATCAATTATCCAAAAAGATAGTAAATTGACGTGGATCTGATACCAGTGTAGGGAAATATGTGCACAAAGTATGCAAAGAAAACAAAAATGTATCTATCTATATTCCCCAGAACAACTAGATTGTGTCAACAACTATGTAATAGAAATGATGGTTTTAACGAGTTCATACCTGGTCCTAGAGCAAGTCTAGTGACTATAACTCATTGTAGTAGTCTTTCACTCCTAGTTGCACTAGGACTCATATGCAGCAACTCCTGATCTCCACTAGGGACAAAAGACTTGGACGATGTCTGTAGTAGCTCCTCCATTGAATGTAGGCTTCCATTTCCCTCCTATCTACAAGAAAATGTTGCTTGCCTCTATGGATTTCCACATGGACCAACTAATTCTCTTATTGTTCAAATAGAACTGACAAGAAGGAGTTGTCCCTCCCGTTGGTGTACTAGTCATTGACTTGCTCTCCCATAATTTTTTCTCCCTTGCTATCCCTCCCTTTACTGGGTAGAACTTGCTCGGGCTCTCTAATGGTTACCACAACCAGTAGGACAACAACTTTCGAAGACAATTGAATCGCGACAAGTTAGGGTTTTGGTTCCCAGTCTGTGTGGGAGTGGAAGGGATCTAAAAATCATGAATAAATTTCCCTAGAATAGGTGAATCAGTCATTTCACTACTGAGCTAGTCAGATGGCATAGTGAACTGATCAGTTTACTAAGTGAGACAATCATTTCACATGTTTTGCAATGGTAATTTGAATCGACAATTCCTTTCCAATTAATGTCTAACATTAATTCCTTGTACCAATCAAATTGAACAAGTGAAATAATCAACTATTCTCATGAGTTGAGAAAATCACCAGAAGCTTCAATCGATATGATCGAGCTGATCAGTTCACTAGGTGAATCGATTGTCTGACCAACCCTGAGATGATCGGTTCACCCTGTGAGCCATTCAATTGGTATCCTCACTAATGCAGAATTCAACCAATTTAATATCCAATCAACCTGATACCCTAACCAGTTAGACCAACACTTGAACATGTTGGTTCTGAGTCCAATCAATCAGTTAATTGGTTGTTTAATTGAATACCTATTGTTTAATTGAATACCTAAAAAACTTAAGTAAATCAACTTAAACATCATTCATGGATAAAATCCTTTTCTAAGTGAATTCATGTGTGTGTTACCCTATAGGTCCCATATCATGTTGGTAGTGAATGTCCATAACTAGTTTATTACATCACAAGCTAAGAGTGGTGCCTAGTCACACATCAGTGCTACCCAAGTGAATGGAAATTTGGAGAACAACTTCAACCTAAAATATATGTAAGGCGTCATAATGATTGCCTAAATCCTTTGTCTCTAATATCTAAAATGAACTCGAGGAAGTATGTCTGAGATATATGTGATCTCAATATCATATATTGATTCACATGTGCATGCGCCTAATTTTCTCAATCTCTCTTATCAAGTGCCTAGGATATCAAACTCCAGTAAGAGGGAAGAATCCCATCTAAGTCACTCACAGTCAGTCCCCATGTGTCACAACTACCCAATCATCACCATTATGACAATACTTATTTAGGATTACATTAGGTGATGTCAAAGTATACCGAATGACATGCGATGAGTGTAGTTGTTACAACCCCATATTTTTGGGTTCCTTTGGTGAGAAATGTAATTTCTCATATTAAAGATATTGGAACAAATAATGATATAATTTTTTTTGAATAAATGGATTTTGTTTACAATAGCCTTGATGATTGTGTTGTGGGCTTTATTGGCTATTGGGCCTAATAATAAGGAAATTCAATTAGTAAATGAATAATTGAGTCTTTGAGAAAAGAAAGGGGTGGAAACCTATAGATGGAAAAAGAACTTAATCCAAAGGTGGATTTCATGCCAAATGGGTTCCTTGGGTTCCAAGGAGTTCAAAGTTGCAAAGATAATGCAATAATAAAAGAAAAGATCAATTACATATTTCTTTATTAAGAAAGAAATTGAAAACAATGGTGAAATGATGAAAATAAGTGGAAAGAGGTATAATTGGGTTAGCCTTTGTGGAGCTTCGTATCCCAAGGATTCCTAATGATAAAAGGAATACCGATGAGGAAAATAAACAAGAAATAAAGAGAAATCCTCAAAAAGAGATATTTTAATAAGAATAAAACAAGATAATGAAGAATAATGCATTTAGATGCATCTAGAAGGATAATGAGTATCCAATAAAAAGGATTTCGAAATAATAGAGTTTCTTGGGATCCAAGGAGTCCCAATGAAGAAAGAGGAAAGAGAAAATACCTATAAAAGAAAATAAGAATATAATGTGAATACATTATTAATGGATTATGTGGTATTATTAAAAAGGAAATAGTTGCTACAAAAGGAAAATAGAAATTCATTTAAAAAGCAAGAATAAAGAGAATAAATGAGAGGAATTTCGAATTCCTAACTATCAAAGAAATAAGAATATCGAAGAGGTTATGAAGAGAGAGAAGGTTACTTCTCATTGAAGGAATTGGGTTCCTATTGGGAAAGGGACTCTTTGACTCATGATTAGCTGACTTAGGGCTTCTTTACACACCCCTATATAAAGGGTAGACCCTATGGTTCGAGTCCAGAGATTCCCACGTTTCTTTTCCTTCTTCTTATTTCTCATTTCCGTCCATAAACCCTAACAGTGAGAAACGGAATGACCAAGGAGCAACTAGGTGCTAAGGATGGTTTGCTTTGGGGGCACCATACCCCACGTTGCTGGAGGGAAGGTCATCCCTCGTCCTTAGGCCCTAGCCAAGGTGCAACAGTGACCGCACATATGAAAAAGCTACTGCACATCGTGGGCCATAGGAGTAGGTAGTCGGCATGGTCGGAGGCGTAGGCACCTATGGATGCACAATAGGGAGTCAGAGGCGTAGGCACCACCTCCGGTGGTCGTTGGGAGCCAGGAGGGATAGGAGAAGCTCCGCAAGTTGCGATTAGGGTGGCTGGGTGCGCCGTTGCAATGAAGGAGATGACCTATGGGTCGTCTAGACGAAAGTACCCCTCTGGGTATTAAAAAGCCAGCAACTTACCCCTGGGAAAGAATGTAATCTGGTTATAATTTCAAAGCAAGCCACATTGCATGAGAACATGGCGATATGGCTCTCTCCGATTAGCCAGAGTAAGTGGTTTTTTCTAAATTCATATCTCCTTAATAGTAGCTCGGATGAATACACATAAAATATGAAAATTGCTCAAAAGAATGAGGGGAATCCAATAAAAATATATTTAGAAACTAATTCCTCTTGAAATTTGAAAAGTAATGGAAGATATCAACTTTTTTTTAATAATCAAGAGAATATATTATCAACATGGTGAATAATGTGCTACGAGATTGGAATAACCACTATGAGGTAGATTCTCCAGAGAGTTTGTATTGTTTAACTTTCCATATTGACACTACTAGACATAGTTGAGATTAAGAGAGAAAGATTTCTCCCCACTATCCCACGCCCGTGGAAGAGGCCGAACGCCCAGAAGGGGGGTAAATTAAGACAACAACTGGGATTCCAACATGGGTCCCTTCATGAGGAGACAACGTGCTTGACCATTTGAACCTCTCCTTGTCGGCAGAAGAAGGGTTTAACGGATGATTAAAGTTGGTATTAGCCTGCTAATCATGAAAAGGAATATTCAAAACAAAAAGGATGAAATTTGCACGTAATTGGTTTAATTGGAGTTTCATGTGGATGAATATACTTTAATGGGCCTTGAAACCATAACATTGGTAAATGCAACGTGACTCTTAATGGCTTTAATTATTAAAAATTGTGAATAAAGTTAAGATATGATTATTCCAAGCGATTTCGAGCATTAAAGTTCCTAATTGTGGTTAAATACCCTTAATGAAGAAATTAGGGTTTCCTAGTAGATAAAAGGTAGAATTAATGATAAATAACGTTCATATGTGTATTAGAACATAATGAACTACGAATTGATGATAAATTATCATAATGACATTCTCATAGATTAAAAAGGATACAAATGTTAGCTTTAATGTAAAGGAGGCTTAATGGACTTAATTGATGGTTAATTGTGCATTAATCTGAAATTAAGGTTGTGTGTTTGTAAAAGGTAACCTTAATAACTTTCGTGAAGGATAGATGAGAAAATTAGGGTTTAAAAAGATTAAAGGGAAGTAAAACACTAATTGCAAAGTAAACCCTAAAAAGAGGAAGAAACCCTAAAAAGGAATAGAAACCATAAGTAGCAAGATGGTTTGGATATATTTTGATAAAGAGTAATTGAATGTAATTTCAGGACTGAATTGTGTGCTTGCTTGATTCTGGATTACTTACTTGTTTGGATTATTCCTGCACCTGAGTCTGCTTAACAGGTATGTGGTTACACTTATGATTATCCCACATTAGTTTTCCAATGATTTTATCAATTTTTACATCGTGGTTTGAATTAACTATTGGATGAATTAATTCATGCAAATTATAATGTGAACATGACTATCACATAAGATATGTGCCTACTAGCTTAGATCCTAGTCCCCTCTGTGGCTTAATAGTTTGACCTAGTACATGGCTACCTATGGGGTAGGTCAATAAGGTCATTGGATGACTTACTATATGGCTACCAATGGGGTAGGTCCATCAAGTCACCTTGAGTCAGGGATTGGGCTACATATGGGTAGTGCCATGTGACTCTTTAGCACAACATGAGTTAGGGATTGGGCTACCTACGAGTAGTGCCATGTGACTCAACCCTAGATATTGATCTACTTGTTAGGTAGGATCATGCATGGTTTAATAAGGATCTACCTAGAGAGAGGTAGTATCTCAGTCCACTGCAGGGACAACACAGAGATAGGGGATATGTAAGGATTGAGTATTATGCTTTAAAATGTAATCTTGGTTGTTAAATAATAGTTGGATGATTACATAGTGGCACAATTATTGCTTCCCCCACATACCATCTTCTTGTTGATCGACGTTTTGTTTGTTGGCGTTTTAGGTACAAATGAAAAGAACAAATAGTAAAGTGGCATATGTGGAATTAAATGAGAATTAACGTGCAACGGAGGATTAGATAGATTAGTATCTTCATGGATAGAAGTTTAGAAATCCATGTTTCCAAAAGGTATGCAAAGTTTTTATTTTTTTCCATATTTTAGTATAGTTGGTAGAATTTAGTAATTGTTATTGATTATTTGTCGAACCTTTGATCTTGTTAATTGGGATAATGACTCTGACCTTCTGGTCTCCCTTAATTGGGGGTTACCGAGAGGCGGGGTCATTACAATTGGTATCAAAATACAGGTTCCTCACTTAATCTTTAATAATTATTAAATTTTACAAATTCCATAGAACCGAGGGAGTTATTAGAGGATTGTCTAAAAGATTGAGGTGTTTAGAAAAGGATCACGTCCGGGGGCTGGAAATATTTTCCTCTGTACCGCTAGTCGGAATAAAAGGACTCCCAGATTGTGTGACTGCCTGGCCAATGTCTTAGGATATGACTCGAAATAAGATACCTTTAGGACTCTCTCATCTTGTTCATCCATTCTCAACTCAAATTCTGTTAAGGACCTTAAGGATTAGGGTTTTCTCTCTTTTCCTCACCCTCTTGAGGTATGGGTAAGGTTAATAAGGTCTAAGGAATCCTCCACCAAATTAATGAAAAGTATGTAAATAAGATGTCATGGACATAAGCTTAATAGATTCAGCGCAAACTAAAGAATAGATACTTGCTTAGGTCATATGACATGGGTTATCACTGCCCTCAGGAGAAGACATGAGGCTAGACCTTCTTGTCAGGAGGGTTAGTAAAGAGAGAGTTAGTCTTGGAGGTAGAGATCTCCATTAAAAGTAGAGACCGGGTACATCAGCTGAGGATGATGTTAACCCTAACCCTAAGTGGAGGTCAGAGAGAAAGAGATGACATGATGAGTTAGATGTCATGGTTGACTGGGTGTTTTGGATGGACATGCCTTTGGATTGCCATACTAGCCATGAGAGGTTGGATGTCCTAACACCTTTGGAAACCCAACCCTGGGAAGGGTCGTGCATGTTTGAGCAAAGGATAGCTCCTTCATGGATGAGGTTAGAGAAGAACCTATAGAAACCTTATGGGCTGTTGCAAGTAGGATATAGCTTGCACCCAAAGTACATTAGTAGTATGAGAAGTAAGTTAAAACTGAGGCCAGAAGGACATGATGGATGGCTTATGTGATAAGAATAAAGAGCTAAGGATAATCTTGAGCAAAACATGAGTTGATCATAGGTTTCACCTAGATATGCTTGTGAGCTTGATCCAACTTCATGGAGAGAGGACCTCTAGTAGTATGGCTGGATGTAGAGTTAGCTCTAGAGAGAGAAAGTAGGACCCCAACACGGAGGATGGAAGCCTAAAACCCCGAGAGTTGAGGATGATGCGACCTAAGTGGATGATAGTGGTTGCCTTATGCTTGACCCCTGGAGGCTGATGATATCTTGGTTTCCTTTAGAGGAACCAAACCGTAGAGAGAGGATGAGGCTTTTGGTACCTATGTGCATATGGTATAGATGTTTACCTTCTGAGATAGGAAGAAGAGTTCTTTAGACCTAGAATGGTTTAGTAACAGGTTGTAAGGCCTTATACCTAGTTGGTTGTCCTTGAGGAGGACTCAACTCTGAGGTGTTGCTCATATAAAAGGATCATGGGAGACATGACATACCTTGGACATGCTTGATTCATGGTTAAGACATTGAGCATACAGTTGGATACCCAGAGGAGTACCTAGGGTTCCTAAGCCTAAGAGGGGAAGCAGTGTATCCGATGCTCATGATGAGATTTTAGTCTCTATAGTTTCGAGCATGGTACTCCTCATGTGTAGAGGTAAAGGAAACCCCTTAAGTTAAGGGTATGTTTGATGAACCCCTCTCAACTAAGTTGATCTAATTTTGAGGAAAGAGAACAAGTATGACCTAGCATGGTTGAATAGGTGGTCTACTTGTGCCTTAGTAGCTGTTGGGTTAGGCATGCTCATGTGGATGCAAACCCTAAACATAAGGACGGTTGTGACCTTGTTGTCAAGAATTGTAGTTTCCTCCCATCCTGGGAGAGGAACCCTTTGGTTGGGTGTTTACTAGTTTTGTGGGTTTTGAGGAAACCTAAAGAGGTCTCATAGGATCTTGAGAAGCTAAGTGAAAAGTACATGGTATGAGAAGGAACCTGTAGACCCATAGATAACCATCTCTAAGCACATGTGGATGTGTTACCATGGAGGTAACCAGTATGGGGCCTGACAAAGGTAGGTAGGTTGCCATGACCCCTATGAAAGGGTGAAAGTCAGTCATGAATGCAGAAAGAGATGATGAAGTCTTGGGTAAGGTTTTGAGTTGTACATGTACTATAATAGAATCCTAAGTCTATCCTAGGGTCAGGTAGTGATAAGACTGATATAAGAAGGAGTTGCCTAATTCCCTAGTTGCACATGACCATAGGGTCGGGAGGTAACAACTATCATTGTCTGAGGGCCATGGGTTAGGAGATTGATAACCTTCGTGAACTCATGGGACCCAAAGGGCATATGAGTAGGGAACTCTTTGGATGCATAAGGGAAGAGGGATGACCCCAAAAGTGTTGGCACCCTATAGACCTAGAGGAGACGACCAAGGATTGTGTTTGGACCAAGTAGGTTTGAGACCAGTTTTGCATGGAAGTAATTTTGATATCATGATGTTTGTGATGTAGAGACATATGTGGAACGTTGCAACTTAGATTTGAAGGTGTACTGGAAAGGTGGGATGTACCATCTCTACTCTTGGAACAAGAAGAACTCTGTATTTGGACTGCAACCAATTGCTTATTTCCTCTTATTATGGGAGCAAGAAATAGGATAGTACGCATGTCATACACCAAGAATAGAGATGATGTGAGTTGGAACGTTGCTACAAGGTATGAGGACAAAGATGATAACATACCCTTGTGGAGTGAATGATACATGGATGGTTTACAAATAGTAAGATAAATAAGGATGTTTTTAGCAGAAGCTATGTGGAACTTACAAGTTATGCAAGGTTGAGTTTGATACACTATGAGGATGAGCTCAGAGTTTATTGATGAAAACAAACTTAGAGTTTTAGATGAGATGATAAGTGGAATACATGGAGGTGTATGTCTTCAACATTACCTAACACCTAATGATAAGAAGTGGTAATGAATGCTCTGGTTGAGATATAGCTGCCTAGTTTAGCATGAAGCTAGAAGAAGTTGAGGTTGCTAGGCTAACCATAAGTTGAGAAAAAGAGATAAGTTTGGCTAACACTCAGATGTATCAATAGTGGTTAATCAAGTAAATTATTGTTTGGTTATCCAGACTAGTCCGTGATGTAATCAAAGGATGGTTGTAGAACCTCAGCTGCACTTCTTTGGAAAGGAAAGTGATGAAACCCTGATAAAAGTAGTTTAGGGTTTCCGAGATATCAAGCTTGAGGAATCATGACATATAGGAGATCATGGTTTTAAGATAACTGAACACTATGATACTACAAAGATAGTAAGTGATAGTAGTACTTGGGATGCTTAATATGGAGTTGCATGTGATGGGTGACCATGAAAGCCAGGGGTGAAGGACGAACACTAGTAACCCAGTGCTTTGACTTTAAGGTTAAAGAATCCCCGAGAAGGAATGGGAGTTCACCACTATGGATGTGGTGGTAAGTCTTCCTTAGACCATAGAAGGTCAAGATGCAATATGGGTTATGGTAGATCGCCCTACTTGGATGACATGAGAAGGAAAGGAGTGCTTTCAAGGGACATATTTAGTTGAACTACACGTGAGAGAGATGGTTCAACTACACCATGTTGTGAGTTCAAAAGTTCTTGAGTATGACCTAAAGGTTCACTTCCATAAGGTGGAAGTAGGTACATGAAGAACTCGATGTTAGTACAGTTTATCACCCCTTACTAATGGTTAGTATGATCCAGACTAGAGGGTCTGATGAGAGCATGCATGTGTGCTCATTCAGGGTGATACATAGAGATAGTTCTTGTCCTTTGTAATATGTGATGATAACCACCATAGCCTTTATCGGGATGCAAGAAGTTCTATAGGGAGGTTGTGTCGGTCACCACTTCCTTAAAATGATGTTGGTGAAGGAGGCCTCACGAAGGTCAGAAAAGAACCACAGTGTGTGCAGATGAAGTCGCTTTGATCGTGCAATGGCTGAGAGAGAGCCCAGTGGTGACATGAGTCATGAGCTGATGCAAAGCATACTGACATGTAGTTCACTATGGGAGAATATGTGATGTGAAAATCTGACCCCTCTAAGCTATAACTGAGAAAGCTAAGTCCCCGATATATGGGTCCATTTGAGATGGATTGGTGGAGATGGTTGTATTTAGCCTTGCCCCTCAGGATAACATGATGTGTAATGTGTTCCATGAGTCCGATCTAGAGCACTATGTGAGGTACCCAAGCCATGTGTTGAGCCTTGAACCTATTCAGCTTTTGAGAGGCTGAAATGTCCTGAGTCACCTATGAGGGTACTATATACCATGGTAAGAAAGAAATCAGATGGAAGAATATGAGATGATGAAGGTTCTTGGGAAGCACCATGGAAAGGGTGAAGCCACATGGGAGCCCTGATGGATGTATGAAAGGCTTATCCTGAAATGTTTATTTGCTTGATGGAATTTTGAGGACAAAATTCTTATAAGAGGGGAAGGATGTTACAACCCCAATTTTTGGGTTCCTTTGGTGAGAAATGTAATTTCTCATATTAAAGATATTGGAACAAATAATTATATAATTTGTTTTGAATAAATGGATTTCGTTTACAGTAGCCTTGATGATTGTGTTGTGGGATTTATTGGCTAATGGGCCCAATAACAAGGAAATTCAATTAGTAAATGAATAATTGAGTCTTTGAGAAAAGAAAGGTGTGAAAACCTCTAGATGGCAAAATAACTTAATCCAAAGGTGTATTTCGTGCCACATGGGTTCGTTGGGTCCCAAGGAGTTCAAAGTTGCAAAGATAATGCAATAAGAAAAGAAAAGATCAATTAAGTATTTCTTTATTAAGAAAAAAATTGAAAATAATGGTGAAATGTGGAAAATAAGTGGAAAGAGGTATAATTGGGTTAGACTTGATGGAGTTTCATATCCCAAGGATTCCTAATGATAAAAGGAATACCAATGAGGAAAACAAAAGAGAAATAAAGAGAAATCCTCAAAAAGAGATATTTTAATAAGAATAAAACAAGATAATGAAGAATAATGCATTTAGATGCATCTAGAAGGATAATGAGTATCCAATAAAAAGGATTTCGAAATAATAGAGTTTTTTGGGATCCAAGGAGTCCCAATGAAGAAAGAGGAAAGAGAAAATACCTATAAAAGAAAATAAGAATATAATGTGAATACATTATTAATGGATTATGTGGTATTGTTAAAAAAGAAATAGTTTCTACTAAAGGAAAATAGAAATTCGTTTAAAAAGCAAGAATAAATGAGAGGAATTTGGAATTCCTAACTATCCAAGAAATAAGAATATCAAAGAGCTTATGAAGAGAGAGAAGGTTACTTCTCATTGAAGGAATTGGGTTCCTATTTGGAAAGGGACTCTTTGACTCATGATTAGCCGACCTAGGGCTTCTTTACCCACCCCTATATAAAGGGTAGACCCTCTGGTTCGAGTCCAGAGATTCCCACATTTCTTTTACTTCTTCTTCTTTCTCATTTCCATCCATAAACCCTAACAATGAGAAACGGAAGGATCAAGGAGCAACTAGGTGCTAAGGATGGTTTGCTTTGGGGGCACCATACCCCACATTGCTGGAGGGAAGGCCAGCCCTCGTCCTTAGGACCTAGACAAGGTGCATCAGTGAACGCACATCTGCAAAAGCTGCTGCATGTCGCGGGCCAGAGGAGAATGTAGTCGGAATGGTAGGTTGCGATCAAGGCACCCATGGGTGCGCAGCAGGGAGTCGGATGCGTAGGCACCACCTCTGGTGGTCATTGGGAGCCAGGAGGGATAGGAGAAGCTCTGCAAGTTGCGATTAGGGTGGTTGGGTGCTCCGTTTCAAGGAAGGATACGACCTGTGGGTCGTCTGGATGAAAGTACCCCTCTGGGTATTAAAAAGCCAGCAACTTACCCGAGGGCAAGATCATAATCTGGTTATAATTTCAACGCAAGCCGCATTGCATAAGAACATGGCGACATGGCGCTCTTTGATTGGCCAAAGTAAGTGGTTTTTGCTAAATTCATATCTCCTTAATAGTAGCTCGGATGAATATGCATAAAATATGAAAATTGCTCAGAAAAATGAGGGGAATCCAATAAAAATATATTTAGAAACTAATTCCTCTTGCAATTCGAAAAGTAATGGAAGATATCAACTTTAATGTATTAATGTTTAAAGAACCATATTTTGAGATGAATATATATTTAGAAGGGTTTAATAGATGATTAAAGTTGGTATTAGCCTGTTAATCATGAAAAGGAACATTAAAAATAAAAAGAAAGAAATTTGCATGTAATTGGTTTAATTGGAGTTTCATGTGGATGAATATACATTAATGGGCCTTGAAACCCTAATATTGGTAAATGCAACTCTTAATGTCTTTAATTATTCAAAATCATGAATAAAGTTAAGATATTATTATTCCAAGCTATTTCGATCATTAAAGTTCCTAATTGTGGTTAAATACCCTTAATGATGAAATTAGGGTTTCCTAGTGGATAAAAGGTAGAATTAATGATAAATAACATTCATATGTGTATTAGAACATAATGAACTATGAATTGATGATAAATGAGGATAATGACTTTTTCATAGATAAAAAAGGGTAAAAATTGTAGCTTTAATGTAAAGGAGGCTTAATGGACTTAATTGATGGTAAATTGTGCATTAATCTAGAATTAACGTTATGTGTTTGTAAAAGGTAACCTTAATAACTTTCGTGAAGGATAGATGAGAAAATTAGGGTTTAAAAAGAGTAATGGGAAGTAAAACCCTAATTGCAAAGTAAACCCTAAAAAGAGGAAGAAACCCTAAAAAGGAATAGAAACCATAAGTAGCAAGATGGTTTGGATAGATTTTGATAAAGAGGAATTGAATGTAATTTCTGGACTGAATTGTGTGCTTGCTTGATTCTGGATTACTTGCTTGTTTAGATTATTCCTACACCTGAGTCTGCTTAACAAGTATGTGGTTATGCTTATGATTATCCCACATTAGTTTTCTGAGGATTTTATCAATTTTTACATCGTGGCTTGAATTAACTATTTGATGAATTTAATTCATGCAAATTATAATGTGAATATGACTATCACATAAGATATGTTCCTACTAGCTCAGATCCTAGTCCCCTCTGTGGCTTAATAGTTTGACCTAGTACATGGCTACCTATGAGGTAGGTCTATCAGGTCATTGGATGACTTAGTATATGGCTACTAATAGGGTAGGCCCGTTAAGTCACCTTTAGTCAGGGATTGGGCTACATATGGGTAGTGCCATGTGACTCTTTAGCACAACATGAGTTAGGGATTGGGATACCTATGGGTAGTGCCATGCGACTCAACCCTAGATATTGATCTACCTATTAGTTAGGATCATGCGGGGTTTAATAAGGATATACCTAGAGAGAGGTAGTATATCAGTCCACTACAGGGACAACATAGAGATAGGGGATCGGTAAGGATTGAGTAGTATGGTTTAAAACATAATCTTGGCTATTAAATAATAATTGGCTGATTACATAGTGGAACAATTATTGTTTCCCCCACATACCAGCTTGTTGCTGACTGATGTTTTGTTTGTTGGCGTTTTAGGTACAAATGAAAAGAACAAACAGTAAAGTGGCATATGTGGAATTAAATGAGAATTAACGTGCAAAGGAGGATTAAATAGAATAGTATATTCATGGATAGAAGTTTAGAAATCGAATTTTTCAAAAGGTATGCAAAGTTTTAATTTTTTTCCATATTTCAGTATAGTTGGTAGAATTTAGTAATTGTTATTGATTATTTGTCGAACCTTTGATACTGTTAATTGGGATAACAGATCTGACCTTCTAGTCTCCCTTAATTGGGAGTTACCGGGAGGCGGGGTCATTATAATAGTGACTTAAGGTCTAAGAACTACAAACACTACGTTCACTATGAGAGGTGACTATGACCACCATTTATGGTTTCCATGTGTCACTGTCAAGGTGGTCTGACCGATACAATGTTTTCTAAAAAGTATCTCTATGCTTGGTTTGATATACCATATCATGACTAATGAGATTTTGTCATCAACCAACACACAATACAGTCTTATGTGTTACTACTATCTATTTTCCTTCCAAAGTAACAACTGGACAAGGACATAATAGCATGCACACAATCTTAACATATGTATAATCTCATTATTCAAATCACGTACTTGAAGACATATGTCATTAGGTATTGTCATTCTTTAGACATTCATTATGCTTCCTAATTATCTCATAACTGTGTGTAACAAATGGAATTGAAAGATTGCCTTTATCATTATTAACCAAATCCTTTATGTTATATGACATGTCAATCATCATATGATTGGCTATCTAGGCATACCATACCAACATATATGCAAATCATACATGTCACCTTAAAATGTGTTTTTTGGTGGATGTCTGCATGGTTACAACCTAAACCCTTGTATGAATGTGTGTGAAAGGTTTAATTTTTACCTTATAAATTCGGTAGTGAGTCTTCTTCCATTATTACAAAATGTAAATAATGCTTAATCCTCTTCCTCCACTTCAAAATTAACTTGAGGTAACCACTTTACATAATGTAATAAGTAGATATGACTAGCATTAGTTTATAGATGTTGGCAAAAGAAGACTATCTAATTAGGCGAGTCGATCATATGGAAGAGGAGTCGACTGATCAGAGGTTCCATCCGACTGACCAAAAGACTAGCCAACTAAACAAATGTTCAATCGACTGATCAAAGGGGTTAGTTGACTGACTCGATAGGATCCATATCACTTGAAGGACCGACCGATTGACTGGAAGGACCTGCCAACTGACTAGACAACCAACCGAACAAATGAAAGTGTACAGTCGACCGAGTGAGCAGTTTCTAGCACCAAGGTTTTCCTATGCAGATTGATTCATATGTATGGCCATAACCATTGGTCATATGTTTGTTATTGCATGTTTCAATTCTAAACATAGTATGTATATGATACATGTTATAAGTATGTGGTGATTGGATATGTATCTATTTATATATAAATAAAATCCCTCAATCAAATATTAATGCTTATATGCTTTCTAAAAACAACACATAAGAAAAGATTGATCGACTATATGTGGGCATGCCAAAGTGTGGTGAAACATATATCTCATGGAAGTGTGAGAATAGATCTGTGGGTCTACAAAAGCATTATGTATATTCTATTTTTTGGCTTTTTGGTCAGTGTTAACTAGGTGACCTTAAAAGGATTAAGTGCCAAGAAGCATAGAGATGGAAGCTAACAATGATTTGTTCGTACCATATATCAAGAGTTCCATCAGATGTAATTGACAAATGTTTCCTATCTAATAAAAGTTTGTGGATGATCAACCAAATTTGACTCATCATTTGATTAAATATGGATCTTGACCCCCTAGAAGATTGTAAGTTGCAATCTTCCTGAATTAATAGTGAGGGATATTAATTCATATTTAAGTAATGGGACCGATAATTTACTAAATGCCTAATTAATGTCATCAATATTTTTTTAGAACAAATCTAATCAAAGAATGTTTTGACATATGTAATTTTGTTTTCTAGAAACAAATGGAAAACAACAAAACCTTTTCATTGTGATCAGTCCTTGAGAAGGAAAAATGAATGGGAACAACTTCCATGATTGTTTAAGGAATCTTAGAATTGTTCTCACTCATAAGAGTAACCTCTATGTAATAGAAACACTAGAACCATAGGAACCCACTCCTAATGCACCTACGGATGAGAGAGAGGCTTATTATATGCATTCTAATAATGTCGTGGACATCAAATGCCTCATGGTGTTCTCCATAAACTATGGGTTGTTGAATCAACATGAGAACATGGATGTTCTTGAGACGGTAACACATCATAAGAACATGTACCAACATCAAGAAAGGGAGGAGAGGTACGATGTCTCTAAGGTGTTGTTTAAGTGCAAAATGGCAGAAAAAGATCTAGTAGGGCCCCATGTGGTCATTTTAATTGGGTAAGTAGAAAACGTTGAGAGATTCAAATTTTGTTTAGGCTAAGATTTGGCCATGGATGTGAATTTGTAATTTTTGCCTGAATCATATAGGCAATTCGTCATGATCTACAACATGAAAAGTTTTGCTAAATGGATGCCTGAATTGTTTGGCATATTGAGAACTACCATAGAACAAATGAAGAAGGACAAACCCAAATATGTGACGATGATCAACAAAGGAAAGGGGAAGTTCAAGGGAAAAGGCAAGGCAAAGATGAGTTCTTAGGCTAGCAAGAAATCGAAGTCTTTTACACTTAAGGCAAAGGGAGGGGTGAGTATGGAAGGAAATTGTCACCACTATCACTAGGATGGACACCAGATAAGGAATTACCCTCTTTACTTTGAGGAACACCAGAAGAAGAAGCAGGGGATAGAGATTTGCATTTCAGGTATATACATTATGTAGATAAATATGTCAAATTCTTTTTCATGGGTATTAGATACCAGATGTAGATATCAAATGTGCTCTGATATGCAGGATCTAAAAATAAGTAATACCTTGAAGAAGGGTGAGGTGGAAGTACACATAGCAAATGGAGCAAGAGATGTTGCCACTATACCTAGAACCTATCATTTATCTTTGCCTAGTGGGCTTGTAATAGAGTCTGAGAACTTGTTTTATGTACTTGCCATTAATAGGAACATCATTTGTATTTCTTGTTTGGATAAGAATGGATTCAAATTTCATATAAAGAGTGGTCAATGTTCTATTTCTAAAGATGAGATCTTGTATTTTTGTACCCTTATGTCTTATGGTATTTACTTATTAGATAATGAGACAAGTGTATATAGGATAAATACCAAAAGGATAAAACTTGATGACTCAAACCCAACATACCTTTGGCATTGTTTTCTAGGGAACAAAAATGATAAACACATTTCTAGACTCCATAAAAATGGTTATCTAGATTTTTTTTTACTTTGAATCAAAAGAAATATGCGAGTCTTGTTTATTGGACAAAATGAAAAAAGTGCCATTCACTAGAAATAGTGTGAGAGAGAGTGATCGATTGGGTCTCATACTTAATGATGTATGTGGACCTTTTAGCAAAAATGCTATAGGTTGTTACCCTCTATATATATGCCTTTGTGTATTTAATGAAGAACAAGATATAATCCATTGATAGTTTCAAGACTTTAATGAATGAAGCGTAAAACCAACTTGGTAAAAGTATAAAGCGCTTCAATCAGATCATGGTGGAGATTAGTTATGCCAAGATTTTGAGGACAATTTGTGAGACCATGGTATAGTATCACAACTGACTTTGCCTAGAACACCACAAAATAGTAGTATATCAGAGAGAAGGAATCACAACCCCTTGGATATGGTAAAATCAACGACGAGTTTTGGTGATCTCATGACTTCCTTTTGGGGATATGATGTAGAAACCACATCATTAACATTTAACTGTGTACCTTCTAAATAGGTTCAAAAAATACCATATGAGATATGGACTAGGAAACATCCCAATGTGTCTTTTATGAAGATTTGGGGATTTAAATCTTATTTAGGATATAGTTTCCTGAAGAACATGGACCCAAATTAGACGAATGCTATTTTTTCAGATATCCTAAAGAAACCAAGGGATACTTATTTTATGTTCCATTTTAAAATAAAGTTTTTATTGCCAAAACTGGTGTATTCCCTTAAAACAAATTTATATCTAAATGAACCAATGAGAGAAAACTAGAACTTGAAGAAGTTAGAGACCAACAAGAAAAAATTGAACCTATGTGGGTACAGAAGGAATAAGAACAATCACAAGTAGTTGTGGAATCTCATGTTCCTCTTGTAGAACATGAACCTCATTGATCTAGTAAGGCACACCTTGAGCCAGAAAGATTTGGATATCTTGTGACTCAACAAGGTGAGTTGGTCATATATGAAAATGAGCCAAAAACCTACTTAAAATCTATTGCGGGACTAAAATCTAAGAAATGCCTTGAAGTCATGAGATATGACATGGACTCCATGTACAACAACAAGGTATGGACCTTATATGGATCCACCTCAAGAGGTAAAACCCATAGGGTGCAAATGGGACTTCAAGAAGAAGAGCAAGCTGGATGGTAATGTACAAACCTATAAAGGTATATTTGTTGTAAAAGGTTTAAAACAAGTTCAAGGTGCTGACTATGATGAAAACTTTTCACCGATTTCCATGGTTAAAATCATCTAGATAATGCTTGCCATTGCAACTTTTATGAGTATGAGATTTGGCAAATGGATGTTGAAACCTCTTTACTTAATGAGAATCTCCTTGAGGAACTGTACATGACACAATCTAAAGGTTTTATACTTCCAACTGAAGATAATAAATTATGTAAGCTACAAAGGTCAATCTACAGATTCAATCAAGCATATCAGAGTTGCAATATTTTTTTGATGTGGTACTCAAAGAACTTGGTTTTAGTCAAAAGGAAGATGAACCATGTGTTTACAAGAAGGTTAGTGGGAGCATAATTGCATTTCTCATATTACACGTAGATGACATGTTATTGATGGGCAATGATATCCCTACCCTACAAATGGTAAAAACCTAGTTGGGAAGTACCTTCTCTATGAAGGATGTAGGTGAAGTATCCAATATCTTAGGAATCAAGATCTATAGAGATAAATATTGAAGGAATATATGCCTAAGTCAGAGTGCATACATTGACAAAGTACTGAGAAGGTTTAACATGCATGACTAAAAGAGGAAACATACCCATATCTCATGGTGTTAATATCTCTGGAGTCCAATATCCATTATTCAAAAGAAAGGTGACACATGAGTAAGATTCTATATGCATCCACAATCAGATTTATCATGTCTACAATGTTATTCATTTATCATGATGTCGTGTATGCTTTGAGCATGATGAGATGGTATCATTCATATCGTACCAAATTCCACTACACCACCATATAGAACATCCTTAAGTACTTGAGAAGAATAAGGATTAGTTCCGTATTTATGGTGGTGAGGAAGAGTTCGGTGTAAAGGATTACACTAATGCAAGCTTCCAAATTGGAAAATATGACTATCAATCACAATCTAGATTTGTGTTTTGCCTAAAAAATGGAATTATAAGTTGTAAAAATTCCAAGAAAGAAAAAAAAGTTTCGAGATGGATTGTACAAGATGGGGGAAGTGCTTCTCTCTCTAGGGTTTCTTTCTCTCACATCTCTCTAACCGGCGACGCCGCTGGGAGGAGGGGCGTCGTCTCTGGCGTGCCCTCCCCTTGGCTTCCAACCTGCCTCGGCGACTGGAGCGGAGGGATCGTCATCCTGGAGAAGAAGGCGTCGAGTGGATCCAGCTACCCTGACGGTTGCTCCTATCAAATCGTGGATGTGTCTGTGTGAGATACCACCTGATCCAGGCATCTGCGAACCAGGGAGTATTGTTGGCTGCTTGTCCGAGGTAGATCACAATTTGGCAGAGGGGAAGGCGTGACGAGAAGCTTGAAGGTTGGATCCGGGGTGTGTGTGGCTGTTTTCGACTTAGTTGACTCCTGTCTGTTATAGGGATGGATGGAGAGGTGTCGCCGTCCAAGATCCGACATCTTGCTCGACCGATCCGCCGCTGCAGGCAGAGCAAGGGTGCCCCTCGACATCCTTCTTCTTCCTGCCCCTTTCTCCCCGAGCTACGTTTCTGTCCTTGTCCAAAGCATCGACGGCGCTATGTCTTCGTTGACTCCACCTCGCCATGCCCAGCTAGCGACATCTCCTTCATGACGGTGCCTGCGGACCGGGGGTGAACCGACACAGAAGTGGGAGTTCTCTCCCCTTGGCTGCGTGATGGGTCACCCTCTCTGGCGCTCTTTGTTAGCTTATGTGAAAATAGGGGAAGCTTGTCTAGTTATGGCCTCGGGCCATGTATCCCCAGTGATGAAGCAGCCTCGCGGTTGTTGGTTCTCGGCGTGTGGGTGCAGTTCGACACTGGCAGCAGGGCCATGTTGCTCCATTGTCTTCAGTCTGACACAGTTGCTTGTACGCCATATGATTGCTCGATGGAATGCTCATGTGCAACATGGGCATTGAGCTCTTGTGTGGCGGGTCATGTTGCTGTGAGGTAGAGCATCCTCAAGATGTTCGACCTTTTGCTCAACGGAGCCTGCTCCTGGGTTAGTTAACAACAAGGAACTACTGGGGTAGGATCGTTCTTCCTGTCTCTATTCATTGCTGGATGTAGGAACACCTCCAAGGTGTTGGCGAGCAACCTCTTCGCAAGATGTTGGTTGCTATTTTCTATTGCAGGACATCAACAGTTGGTTGTCTGGCTTTCGGAGTGAGTTGGATCCTCTGATTTTTTGGCATAGGACCACACCTTGTGGGTGTTTCTATTAGACAGTTGGTACCGTGCCAAGAAGGATTGGATTGTTTCGAATATCTTAGGCTCGCAGCTCTCTGTTGGTGGCTTGCGATGTTTCTGTGATCTGAGAAGGTCTGATGTACATGAAGGGTTACCAGGTGGTTGTCTTTTTGTAATCTGTAGTTACTATTTGTGGGTGGGCTTATTGCATGTATCTATAGGTTGTAAATCGTTCTCCTGGTAAGATTGCCTAGTATTTTGATGTTCTTCTCAGTGACTGTTATCCTTAGTTGGTGTGTTACACCCCCTGCGTGGGGTATATGTTCCTGGTCGAACTTATTAGCTCCTTGTGAGGTAATGGGGTACTATGTGCCTAAAGTTTTTGGTTTTCTAGTAACACGCTTTTTGACCGACCAAAAAAAAAATTCCAAGAAAGAGACAATTGATGATTCATGACAAAAGTTAGATACATTTATACTGTCAACACATCAAATGAAGTTGTATGGATCAAGTTTATTAGTGAAGTTGGAGTGGTTTCAATTATTGAAGATGAAGTAGAGTTATACTACAAAAGAAATGAAGATATTTCACAAGCCAAGGAACCTATATTTCATCAATGTTCCAATCACTTACTTCAGTGTTTCCATCTCATACAAGAGATGGTACAACATGGAGATCTGAATATTGCAGAGTACCGACTAAGAGCATTGTTATCGATCGACTGATAGAAGCACCTTCTTACTAGAAGCATGATGGTCATGTTAGATTCATGAGGGATTGGCTCTAAGTGCAAGTGGTAGTCTAATGGTATGTATTGCCTAAGAGCCATCCATGTGATGATTCGATTCCACAATTATGTAATTGGTTTGATTCACTAGTACATAACCAGCCTTTAGTGTCGGTTATTTAAGGCCTTTAGTGTCAGTTTCTAAGCGACACCTATGTCGGCGCCGCTAAAAGCCCAACCTTTACGCGTCGGTTCTCAAACCTACGCCACAACCCTTTGCGCGCCATTGAAAATGCGCCAGTAGGGGGTATAGGCGTCGGTTATCCGCTTCAAAACCGACATTGAATCACCCGCTTACACGGCCGTGCTGGACAGCACGGCCGTGGTGTCTGGTCTCATTAGGGAAATCGACGTTGGTTACTAGTATGGCAACCGACATTGTAACCATATATCGTCGATTTTATACAGATATCCGACACGTATTTTATGTCTGGTCCGCTGCCATGGCCGTGCTGGCCAGCACAGCCGTGGTGTAGGGAAATCGAGGTCGGTACTAGTATGGAAACCGACATTGTAACTGTATGTCATCGGTCTTATACAAATAACCGACACCTATGCTTTAATTTTTTTTTTTCTGTCAGTCTGCAGACCTGCTATGGCTGGTCGCAGGATGAGAAACCTACAGTTCAGTTATGAACTGTAGGTTTTACGACATCCATTGATATCAGCCAACAACAGGCCACAAACCTACAAAATTAACATGATGGACAAATTATTATAAATGTGATTCACACTCATGTATAAGAAATTTAATTCATATTATTTTTGCATCACATGCATGTAGAAACCAGTAGCAACCTGCAGTTCCATTTATTTCATCTCTTTTCACATTTAGACACATGTAGAAACATTCATGTATTGATGATTTTCACACACATATGACAATTCATAAAAATTCATTCACATTCACACAAAATTAATTATGAGAACAAATTTATTTTATTCATCATCATCATTGTCATCATCATCAAAATCATATTGAAAAATTCCCACTCTTTGTAGGGCTTTTACCCAATCTTCTCTTACAACATCTAATGCATCTCTCATATAGGGAGCATGTACATCGAAACGCTTTGCACCTGTGTTGAAGTCCTTAGTTTTAAAGACCTACAAAGAGAATGACGTACATACATAATTATAATAATATATAATAAGATTCATATATTTCATATTATCTAACGAGACTATGTATAATATCTATTGTATGTTATCGATTTCCAGTACAACATGTTTGATGATTAGGTCCATAAATCGCATCACATAGTAGGCACATGCCCAACCGTTGTCTTGTGTAGCACACTATAAATTGAAACATACAAAATATTCAAAAATACAAATAAGCACACTTCACATAAATAATATATACATTGGTGTCAGGAAATTATTTTCACATTCTTCCAAATGAGTGTCAGACTTTTTTTCCTGGGGACATTTCCTCCAGCTTTTTTGTACTCTTGTAAATCCCTATATATGTTAATGTAACACATTAAATTGCATAATTAAATACTAATGCAGTAAAAAATGTTAACAGATATAAAAACATAAAATATTTCTCATGAGAATAATGGCCTTTTGATTGCATGTCCATATACATCCAACTCACTCCCCGTCGGATCTAGATAATAGACGGTGAATGTCTTGGGTACAATAACTAATAACTATCAATGCTTAGAACTACAAGTAAGAAAGTAGAAAATTAATAACTCAATATCCACAATAAAAATGTAATTTGCTTAAGTTCAAATTACAAGCAAAGTAAACTTACTCGACATGGAATGGAGCTATTATCACTGTCTTATTATTTTTACCAAAATATTGAAAAGCATCACATCTGTATGAAGTAACTGAACCACGGTCTGTATCTATAAGACTAATCAAAGATGGAACCAAAAATCCCACATGGGAAAACCCAAAATCTTTACATGTCCTGTATAAGTGGTTGCAAAACATGTATTACATATGCATTAATATATAAGAAACCAGATTGCCGTATATAAAACAAAGTATATATTTGTATAAACCAGATTTTCATATGCATTAATCTCACCATATCCACAACTCTATCATAGATGTGTTCAGCCATTCATACTTAAACAACTCCAAAATATCTTGTATAAATATGTTGTTTCCGAATGTTTGACCTGCATTAATACGTATCCAAAACTTCTATTACGTATGCATTAATGTGTATGCTAAACTTGTATAAATAGATTGTTATCGTATGATTTACCTGCAGCATTCTCTGGAATAGTAACATTTATAGGGAAATTTAGATTATGTTCACCGATCCATACTGCCACACTCCTACAATTAGGACCTATCGAGGCATGTAGGTCCCCTGGAAGCCAACTTGGTAGTCGAGAAGGTGGAGGCCGAGATGTAGCGGGTCTCATCTTTTTGACCTATATATATATAATTTCATATCAATTGAATCATATATATATATACATTAACAAAGTAAAGTAATGAAAATTTATCATACAATATCGGTATAGAGGACATCCGCTTCGGTCCACAATATCACTCCGCCTACTGCCTCACCAAGTGTTTCAGCATCTAGGTGTGCATGAGGCAGTGCAAGATCCGTCCAGCCATTGAGTATATGTATGGGTCTCACACGTACCATGCCATATGGTATTGGACTCCCATGAAACATTCACCCTTTAAGGGGTGGGTAAGACGATGCATCTGCAACGATATATCCTTCACTTTGTAGTCGGCATGGCTTCAACCCTACAAATTTACGTAATTAAAGAATGTTATATGCATATATACACAAACATATCATCTTGAACATACTAGCTATTATATATGCCATACAAATCTTTGCAGAGGATGTGCTAGGTGGGTCTATAGGATTACTCCCAACCTCTGCAGTATGAGGAGTAGGAGAAGAGAGGTTCACCACATGTACTATCTGACAGGCAGTCTGAGACGCCTGCCACTTGTGAAATGCTTCCTCGAGTCTTTTATCAACTGCTTCCTGGAGTCTTTTATCAACTGCTTCCTCGACTCTCCTATCAATTAAGGAATCTACCTATACATGGATAAAAGAAATGCTAGTTGTTGATTATTGAATTCTCTTTCGCAATAACGTTCTAAAATAAGAATAAGTTACGTCTGCTTGTGAAAGTCCCACTTTTGGGACATGTTTACGCTAGGATGGCCCAAAGAACTCTTTGATGCCCACACCAGCGCCTGCACCCCTTACACGTCCAGGATGCTCTGGGTTACCCAGAGAAGCTGTCAATTCATCCCTTGTGCCCAGAGGGATGAACTTGCCTTCCTTCCTCTGCTTGTGCAGCTCACGCTAAGCACCATCAACAAAAATTCATAAGTAAACATAACAATAATGAATATCGATAGATTTCTATAAGAGTTTGATTTTTACCATTTTTGCAGCCGCCTCAGCAATTGCGGGCTTCGGTATATCTCCCTTCTTGTTTTGCCTCCCATCTATCCACATAACATGACGAGGCAGAGGTGCGGGAGCAGTAGTAGAGGACTCTGCAGTCTCCTAAGTAGCAGTAGGCTGAGTAGACTTAGCCTATAGTCTTTGGAGAACGCCTGTATATCCTCTTGGACCCATTGTGTGGTCGTGCACATTCAGTGCACGCCTTGCTCGTTGAGCATCATTCTTAGCCTAGTTAGTTAGCACATTGATTTGGTTAGTAACACTAAAGGTTAATCTTGAATAGGTGAATACATTAAAATGTATATTAATTAAATTGGGAGTGGCGGTGCTTAATACCTTGAATTCATCTATTTTTCTGTGGGTAACAAACCCCTCCCATTCTCTGGGGTCTAAGTAGTTCCATTGCTGTGTGGCTTCCTTCTTCCTATATTTATTTTTTAAAGAGAATATAAACAAAAATTATTAGTGTAAAGTTAGAAAAATACTGATCAATGTCTAGAATTGGAATCAATCAAGAACCTATTCTCAGCATCGCGTATGTAATCTCGAGTGAGATTGGTCCTATAGTTCCTTAGGACCCTCCCACAACGTTGCATCACACATTTACGATGCAACTTTTCATCTAGATCAAATATGCTCTGTAAATTAAATAGAATTGCTATTAACTTGTATCCTAAAAATTAGTAATCTACACAAATAGAATTACAAATAATAATAACTCACGCATAGTTCCTTCCATATGTGGTCTTTCTTCTCCTTAGGAACTCTAAGCCATGATTCTAGGATAAGACTGCAATGGCTGCGAGTAAGAACCCCAAGATATGAAACAAATGAGTTGCAGTTCACTCCATGTGGATTTCCCGCCTGATCGAAATCCACAACCAATTTGGGTCCATTGCCCCTTTGTTGTATTAACTTGTTTATCATTGTGATGCCCCTAACTTTCTCAATTTTCTTTTGATGCTCATCAAGTGTTGTAATTTCTTCAGGGGGTACATCACCAACCTAAAATTTCATAAAAAACACACTTACATAATATAATTATAAATGAACATATAGGGATATATTCTTAAAACATACATTGCCAGGCGGTGCAAGCACGTCCTCACCCTCACGGTGATCATCAACACGGTCCTGATCAGCCATCTGATACAAGTATTAATACTTACACTTCAACAATTCATCACATTTGCAACATTATATACAAGTTCTAGCTTTATCACTCATACTCGTATTAATACTAAACTTCTAGGGTCTTCCAGAAGTCATCCTTTGTTCAACATCATAAGAATTACATAATTCAGTAATCCATCAACACAACCCAAAATAGGGAATATTGCCACCTCACACTAATCCTTATGTATATATCATATTCAATTTCAGTATGACTCAACAAACACTTGTATAATTCATTCTAATACAATTCAAATATGATTTTATAATGTCAATTCAATTCCCAAGCATATTGACCGCTGACCTGATTTTCAGGCAATATTCACATGAAATAGCATAGTCATATCCATAGAATTTCCCATGGATCATCAATTAATATAGGGAATACTCAACCGCCACTCCTCTCTACAAAGTACAAACATCATTAAAAAATTAGGAAAGTTTAACAAGACGTCCAAAATGGAGTTTCCAAAACATAATTAAAATTTTAGATCAATTGGATATACCAATAAAAAGATAAAATTCAAATACTAGACTGCTATATTTCAGTTTGAATACATGGCCGATTGAGTTTATCTTGGGTAAAATCGGCCGACAAACAAGTCAAAAAATTCTTCCAACTAATATCTAATTTCTCCAAACCATGTACAAATTTCAACTAAATCCTAGTTTTATATAAAATGCTAAAAATCATTTAGTACATGACTATACTGATCAAATTTTGTATTCATATGTTACCAAAACCCTAATTTTTGTCGATTCGGATTTTCAATTCTCAAAGGCTAATTATGTGAAGCAAATATGTTTAAATCTTCTCATTATTTTTAAAACATAATGATTAGATTACCATAATTAGTCAAGCTTTAAACAATGTAATAATGCATTCATCAACTTGATGAATCTACATATCAAAACTTTTGAGTGGTTGAAGTAGTGAAGATGTAGCTTAAAACTACCTAGAATTCTAAAACTTGAACTGAGAGAGGATAAATATTGTGTAGAATTGATATGTGAGTATGTTTTAAACGTGAGTAATATTGTGTAGAACAAAATGCAGTTTGTCATAGAACAATACAGAATATTGATGCATGTAAACCACACATATAAAAAGAAAGCACACAACCACAACCATAGGATTAATGGGCATTCCTGTGATACAGGAAAAGCAAAAATAGGGGGGAATGTCAGGGGAAAACCTGATAATGGGCATACATGAGGGCTGGTGGTCGAGCAGAAGGGCTCCGGGCAGAGAGCTGGTCGCCGGCGTCGGGCAGAAGGTCACCAGGAGGAGAGCTGTGGTCGGGCGGTCGCCGGGCGGAGAGTTCTGGTCGGGCGGTCGCCGGGCGGAGAGTGGTCCCCGACAACAGCTGATGGAAGCAGACAGCGGCGGAGACGGAGGCGGAGGCAGTGCAGCAGTGGAGGCGGAGGCAGAGCAGCGGAATCGTCAGAGCAATAATCGCGTTGTTAAGTTTACTATAGGTGTCGGTTGCTAACAACAACCAACAATAAAAACTATACGTGTCGGTTTGCAACAAAACACCGACACTAAAGGGAGGCGAAAATTTTTGCAGTTATTCGCACAAAAACACAATGGCCTCAGTTATTGTCACAAAACCGACGATAAAATGTGAACAAATTTCTATCTCACAGAAAACCTTTCGTCGTTGGTTTCTGCTTTAAAAACCGACGATGTATGCCTAATTTTTGGAGGCAATTTTTTTTCACTGGAAATTTTGGTTTTGGCTGTTACTTTTAGGTGTCAGTTTCTTATTAAGGAACCGACACTGAATAAAAGCGGTACCCGTGTCTGGTCTCCCTTCAGAGATTGATGTCGGCTTATTTTATACACTGACACTTTATGGTTTAGGTGTCGGTTTATTATTACAACCGACACCATTAAAAGTGACATTATAAGCCATTTCTGTACTAGTGATTAATGATAAAGGTGATTTTTATTTATGATGTTTGTTGAAATATGATATAATATATAACATAATAGATGTATAAAAAATAATATTACTTGATGAAATAGGTTTCAGTTGAGGACATAAACATGTGAACATGTGTATACTTAGAGTAGATATATTCTTGTCATGTCCCTAGTCAGTTATTATCATAGAAGCTATATACACAACAATACTACTTAAGACTAGATTGTGTGTTGACTAATGGCTGAATCTCATTGGTCATGATATTGAATATCAAGTTAAACACATAAGTACTTGTTAGAGAACAAGTGTACTAGACATACCCACTTTGAGAGTGATACATGGAACCATTGGATAGTAGTAATAATCATCTCCCAAATGTGATAGTGATGATTGTGGTTCATAGACTTGAATTCAATGAAATTATCACATGGCATTCAATGGACATTAAAACCATTCGACGTGACCTCGAATAATGGTTTCCATACATATGGTGCTTGGGTACATTGAGACAAAATTGGATTGTTGTGAGTGATGTAGATGTCATTTTTCACTCTTATTGGAGATATTTCCTATCCACTTGATAAGTGAGACTATGAAATGAATTTCCATGCTCACGTGAGTCAACTTGTGATATTAAACTCACACACATCTCAATATTCTACTTTAGCTCAAGAAACATAGGTCGAATATTAAGAGGATGATGATTCCATGCCCCGTGTTCAATCTTAATATCTGTAATAAAGGAACTATATGATCATTGCAACACTCATCACAAGTTTAAGTTGAAGTTGTCCTCCAACTTATCTAATTACTTGGGTAGAAATGTGTTGTATCAAAAGGAATCTAGGGGTGGGGTGAATATATCTAAATGCACTTAAACAAAATTCATTATACCTTCAATATATTTCTAAGAAAATATGGATAGTGTGAACTTTGAGTGTAACTTTAACTTACATAGCAAGGGAGAGAGAGTCTGAATAAAACAAAATAACACAAGTATTTATAGTGATTCCAACCTCCAAACTAGGATATGTACATCCACTCCCTATAGAGGTCAACCTCTAGAATTTTGCAATATGTTTCACTAATTATATTCCATTATAAGTGATATAACATAAGATCTTCCCTTTTTAGGACAAGGATACCATCCTTCCATTTGAGGACAAGGGAGCCAATAACCTACTAAAGGACTTACCTATCGAAGACCAAGAGTCTTCAACCTCATCAAGGACTTACCCACATTTGTAGCAATTTTTCCACCTTAGGTAAGGACTTACCCACTCTTGTAACAAGTACTCCACCTTGAAGGAATTGCCCACTCTTCTTGGATCTTCCACCTTTGACTTCACCTTCACCAAGGAGAAGCATTCACCAAGGGACTTCTTCCCTTATTATTCTTCACCTCTCTTATCCAAGATAGATAACCTTCATCTTCATGATAAAGAGAGATATTGGGAGGTGGAGGAAGTGAAATCCTCATAAGATACACATGTTGGACTAGCTCTCTTACAAATATCCTACATACTCTAATGAATGTAGCAAGTGATTAAGATTAATAGTGGAAGGAGGCTTTCAACTATAATATAGGGACCTTCATATTGTTTGGGTAACTACATGATGAAGACCAAGAGGTCCTATTTACAGTTTAGGATGCCTACTAGCTAGTAGAAACACTTAAGGAGGAATTCTAGTCATTTGGGGTGTTTCAACAGATCTATTTTTGATGTATGCAACACTCCAACAACTAAACACTTTTTGTGCACATTCCATATAGTTCATTTAGTTACTTTTGGGAAACTCAATCCATAGCACTATGTGACAAATCAAATTTTATGTGTCGATCGAGTTTATCCTAATGAAACTCATCTGATAGCTTGAATTTGGCTTTCCTGTCCAGGGTGTCGATCTAGTTTTTCTTGGGGAAAACTCTTCTGAACTTGGAAAATTCCAAGAACCATCCTCGGTGTTGGTCGAGTTTCTAGGAGAAAAACTTGTCTGAACATACTACATATGATACATTTTCAAAATTGTCATTAAAGTGCTTAAATATTCATTTTAAGTGTTCCTCATTTTTCTAATTTAATTACAAGTCATGCAATCATTATTAGTGATTTGCAACATGATTCTAATAGAGATACATCATATTCCACAAAAGTGCATTTGCTTTGATTTTGACTTTACTTTTCACCAAGATAGGATGCACAAGTTAGGGCATTTGGAGTGTATTTGTACCTAATATGAAATCACTCAATTAGAAGCATTAGACACAAATAAGTGGAATGGTTAGTCATCATCAAAATAAGGGTTTAGTCAATTTCAACCTTGACTCAACATTCTCCCCCTTTTTTAAGATGAAAAACTATTCCATAAATGTATTGAAAGCCTTTGAGTAAAATCATACCTATAGAGAAACCTAGGTGTGTCAATAGAGTTGAGTTCACATGCTCCCCCTCAATTGATTCTCAGGGAGTTCTCATTCTCCCCCTCAATTGATGTTATTTCTCCTTCATGGTTAGCTTTCATAATATGTATAGAATCTATGTCATCCACTCATATATGTTCTACATATATGTATTCTCCCATTTACACCCCCCCTTATATAAGATATGTCTTCTCCCCCTTTGTCATTTCAAATGTGAGGGGGTGAACAACACAACTTGTTAGTAAAAGGAGATACCAACTATTAGAAAGGAGAGTAGAAGAGCAAAACTAGGTGCTTGTCCAAGCATAGCATAAAAGGAAAAATATGCAGGCATTAGAACAACCCAAGATGTAATTCTAACATATAATCAAGGTAAGGCTATGCGAGAAAGTAACTCAAGATAGTAGATATCCAAGTCAAGGAGAAAGCTGGAGTACGAAACAAGATACAATCATACCATATAATAGAATACCACTTGATCAAAGGATAAACAAGGCTATAACTACATGTATATGGACTACCGGTAGATGATATCACAAGTTAGACTACTAGTACGATCTAGGTCATACCAAAAAGATTCACAAGTTAAATAACAAGCGATGAGAGGATGTAGAGATAAATCCAAACAAAAAGATATAAAATTTCAGAAACATGAAAGAATATTACTCACTAACAAATATACATAATTACCAAAAGATGATTACCACGAAGAACCTCAGGTTGTATCAAAAGGTATACAACTAGATCGATTTACCAAGTTTGAGCACAACAAAAGCAATTTAAAATACAACCAAGAGATCCAAAGAGATCAACATCAAAACCTGCATAACATCTCAAGATAGGTAACTGCAAGATATGAAAATATAGAAATGAGAGAGATAGAGTTGATATGCCTAGTGGGCAAAATAAAACATGGCAATATGCATATAAAGGTACCAAGGGCATGCCAAAGAATAAGGATATTGGTTGAGAAAGTATAGTTGAAAGGGAAATTCTCATCCAAAAAGCCAACTGTATATTTTTTGCATAAGGTTTTCAGTCGAGTTTCTGTGTTGAATTTCTAGACCGAAAACAACTATTGGAAACACCCATTGGTCCTTGTCGATCAAGTTTCTTATAGGAAAAAATTAAACGACAACATCTACTATCAAAAAGCACATATATTAATAAAAACATACCTAGAGGCATGATAGTAATATAGCCAATATCCAAACATGTAGAAGCAAGTTAATAAAGCACTACAAAAGCATCAGGAATAGTTTTTCAATAATAAAGTGATGAAAATCACAATATACCAAATTTGACTTAAAAACCATATGTATAATGCATACTAAATTGGCAAAAACACATTATGAATAGATATGATCTAGAATAAATATACCACTACTCTTTCCATTTCTCTTCCACTTGTTGCCACCCCTTACACATCTCACCTTTGTTCTTTCATGTGGATTGATAAGTCAATTTGCAAATCAATACCTCAAGCCAATCCATTAGCAAGTTTCCTATAAGAAGTAAGATGAAATGGTCCCAAATCATATTTTTGGGTCTGGAGGGGTTACGTTCACAACCCAAGTCCTATTTCTCTTAAGTGCTTTCCTAAAAGGACAATATGTAGAATACTAACCAATTTCATTGCAATGATTACATGATATGCTACCCTTGGAACTAGAGGATTCTTCATTGAAAATTGAAGGTCCTTTATTTTGTTGTTCATTTGGATACTATCAAGTCCAGAACCATCTCTGCCCATTTGTTTGGTAGTATGATCTATGATTTGATTAAGATTCTTTTTATCATCTAAGAATCTTTGCATAGAAGGTGTGACGTCCCCCAATTTCTATATACTTTCCATATTGACATTCCTAGATATGCGTGCACTCATATCTATAGATGTCAAAAGGGAAAATATAAGAGATTAAGGTAGTCAACTAAGATAGAGATTAAGCCAAGATCTAGTTCACATCATCGGATAATTCCACGCAAACATTCATTCATAAGGATAGTATAGTCAGTACATATGGAGAGAAATATGGTTCTAAAGAAAGTTAACTTTATTACATGGGATTTCAATCATCCTCAAGATCACTAAGGAAAGAATAAAACTGACATCTAACAAGAAATGAGATAAGAGGAAAAGAATCTATCTATAACATCCTCCAAGTTTATTATTTGTGCCTTCAGGTACTTTGAGCATGCATTTCATTTTGTAGTCAATTGTTCCTTGCACCTAGAAAATACGAGAAACAAAACATCAGCAAAGATGGTACGTGGTAAAAGTTACATTTAATAGGGTTGCATAAAGGAAATATTTAAACAAGAAGAAAGGAGAAAACAAAACCATTTCTTAAGGAGAAAATCAGGTAAACATCCTTTTTACTACAATCATTTTGATGTGGTTGTACTACACACATTGCACTTAACTTACATCTAGTGTGGGCAACTTAATATCATCATACATCTAACATGGTCCAAGGAAAACATACATCCATGTTAGGCACATACATACATCCGCACCAGGCTATGTGCTCTAGTAGCTACAACCCATCATAACCATTTATGTTTCATTAGGTTTGGCGAAGTATACTCATACTAGTCAACCAAGCAATAATATTCAAGTATGAGCATTCAAGGTATACATATCATAGGCAACCAGAAATCTAGTCATATACTTATACGACCACGTACCTGCTTGTTCAAACAAAAGTCCACAGATCTAGATTCAACCAGGAATTTAGTCACCCTGCAAAGGAAGCAAGGGTACAACATTACTATTGGTCCATGTGACCAGGACTAAGTTATGTTCTTAATTATTGTCCCTTTTTATGTTATCTTAATTTAGATCAGGGATTTCCCCATATTCTAATTAGGTTCACAAATATTATCAGATCTGATCTATTATCAACTATTTGGATTAAAGATAATATTTAATTGATTAATTAGAAGATTTCCCAAAATTAAGGTTTCTAGGATGGTTAAAGAAAAGGGAGGGTAATCCTTAACATGTTAGCCATTCATAACATCATGGTTCGTTTTAAAGATTCAGAACAATTAATAAACACTAATTGGAATCTAATGATATTAATTTTGACATAAGAATTATATCTTTAAATTCATGTAGAAAGAGAAAGCTAAAATTAGGGTTTCCTCTAATCCTTTGATTACTTATCAACCTAGAAAAGGATTTCGAGTTATTCTGAAATCTGGGCTTCATCTAATGGTTACAAACATTTTAGAAGGCATATATCATCAAGAAGGCCATCTTTATTAATTAATTATGATTAAGGATGTCCTTTAGGCCTTAGACAGTTATTTTTGCAATAGGGAACGGATTCAGGTATAGATAGTATTTTATATGGATAGAGCATATTTTTCTGATCAAATAGGTATATTGGTTTGCTATTTTCTGATAATCCTAGCATTTCCTAGGATTTTCCCAAGATAAACAATTTTTTCCATTTTAGAAAAAGAAAAGGAAAGAAAAGGAAGAGAGGAGTACCTTGATCAACGGCCGGATCCGACTGGATCGACGGCTCTCGTTGATCTAAGGAATTGCTAGATTGACCACAGATCGTCGGATTGGGTCGTTAGCCTGCGATCCCTCTAGCTGCAGTTCTGTTTCTCCTTGCTCGTTGCTAGCCCAGGTAGATGGATCAGCTCTGACGAGCTCGTTCTGGCTCCTGGGTAGTGCTGCCCTGAGGAAGAGAGGTTATGTGGGAAGAAGGAGAGGGTATGCGCGAGCTACGAGTGGGGTACAGATCGTAACTCTGTGAAGC
Organism: Alisma plantago-aquatica; assembly: GCA_963693085.1. Classification (NCBI taxonomy): domain Eukaryota; kingdom Viridiplantae; phylum Streptophyta; class Magnoliopsida; order Alismatales; family Alismataceae; genus Alisma; species Alisma plantago-aquatica. Next base: position 507,617,546 of record OY856410.1, on the reverse strand, counting down.
ACAAAATCAAACCGACGGAGGTACAGAGTATGGACTACCACAGTTCAACGAGAATCAATTTGGGCTTGTACCTCAAGTACTGGTTAGTTGGGCGTCGAGAGAATATCCGCGGTCCTTCCTGGAGTCCCGCGTAGGTGCCCGAGCTCAAAGCTGCAGCAAGAAGGGGGGCGTGGAGGTGGTCGAAGTCTGGTCTGAGATGCCGCAGGCATCCCTAGTCGATATCAGCCAAAGCACCAACACTCCCTTCCGCGAGTGTTGGGATGCCTCCGCCTCAATGCAAGGATGGTGCGGACGGAACCAATTGGAGGGAGGAGCTCTGAGGTGCGAGCAGGTTGCAGTGGTTCGGGCCGAGGAAGATGGAGTTGGGTGGAGAATAGGGGGGGTGATGACGAGGAATTGAGGGGTCTTTGCAGCTAAAGGAAGGGCTGCGAAGCTACTAAGTTCCTTAAATAGACACTGCGGGACCTAGGGTTGCCTCCTCTTCAGGTGGCCAACGGCTCCATGGTGCCGCCATTGGGCGTTTTCGAATCCCTGATCGTTAGGGATATTTTTTGGGTTCGTTCGAAAGGCGAGGAGAAACCGGACCTGAGGAGCTAACTTTGACGAGGTAAGATCGAGAGGTGAGAGAGAGACGACGGTTTGAAGGATGGTGCTACTGAGTAGGCCGAGCTCCGCGAGAAGCGGGTGAGGAGGACGACTCAGTCGTCTCTTCCACGGATCCGGATCCGGATCCGGGCCAAGGTCCAACAAGTTCAATAAGCTATTAAATACATTGATTTCGATTTCTTATATCTCCTAATTGGATAGTCCAATTGCAATGAAATTTTAGAGGTAGCTCCATAATGTCAAAAAGCAACTATGGTATAAATTTGAAACCCAAATTCAAAAGTTTGATGTGTTCTTTTGCTAAATACATTAACATATGTATTCAATCATAAAAACATACTAGGGTTTGCATATTTTTGCTAAAAGTGTCATATTAAGCTTAGTCATACAATGATTAAGTTGAGGGTAGTTTTGTCAACAATAAATTGAGAAAAGAAATAACAAGAGAGAGAAAATAAAGTAAAAACTCACTCCATCACAGAAGGTCTCAAACTATGATTATCATGCATATAAAAAGTAATAGTAGAAGACAAATTGATTGATATTATCTCTTCCATCCATAAGATCAGTTTATAAGTAAAGAGAAATGGTCATATATCAATGTCTATCAATATGAAGAGGATCAAAATTTTCATTTCTACTAGTAGAACTAGAACAAGGTTCAAGGACATTGATTTCAGCAAGCAAGGAAGCATTTTCATTTTCAAGCAAAGCAATATTAGAAAGATAGACACTATTTTCATATTCAATACCTTGCAAAACAAAATATTTATCCTCATTTTCAATTCTAAAAACATCAATATCATGCATGAGAAAATTAACAATATTATTATTATCTTCATTAGAACAAGACATAAGAGGTTTAGCTTCTATAAATCTAACATTATCAAGCAAGCTAGAATTTTCAGGTTTAAGAGATTTTACTTGACTAAGATAGGCATTGTTTTCATCTAGCAATCAAATGTTAGCATGTTCAAGATCATATTTTTCTACATGCAAATTATCAACAATTCTAGCAATTTTTTTGGTTTTCTTTTTGGAAGACTTAAGAGAGGCACGATTAGCATGAATAATTGCAAATAAAGTTTGTTTATCTAAAGAGTTTAAATTTACCTCATTTGTGTCTTCCCTTGTTGAGGCCATGGGATCAAAATGGCATTCTCCATCTTCACTAGGGCCAGAGCTAGATCCTCCACTTGATTCTTCTCTTGATCTTGAGTTAGAGGAATCACTAGAGATTTTTTGGCATTTCTCCTTCTTCTTGTACTTTTCTTCTCTTCTCTTGTAATCATCGGTCTTTTTGCCTTGTGGACCATCTTCCTTGAAGTGACTCTTCTTTCTACATTTGAAGCACTGACTAGAGGAGGAATACTTTCCTTTGTAGTGTCTACCCTTGGAGTACATGGCATCTTCTTGAACTTGAGAGGCTGGAGAGTCTTGACCAACAATAACTTCAATTTGGGCTTTTATTTCAGCCTTCTTAATTCTTTTGATCTCTTTCTCTTCTTCTAGTTTCTTCTTCCTCTTGCTTGTCAAATGTAACTTCATGGGCTTAAAGATTTCCTATGAGTTCCTCAGTAGGAATATCACCAAGACACTTTGCATATTCAATGGAAATCACCTTGGATTCCCATCTCTAAGGAAAGTTCTAAGTATTTTTCAGTTGATCTCTTCTCTAGATAAAGGATGACCTAGGACGGAAAAACCATTTACAATGGTATTTAGCCTTGAGTATATATCTACCACCCTTTCCTTCTTTCCCATCTTGAAGTTTTCAAGAAGCCATTTGGGAATATAGACTTTTCTTTCCTTCACTTGCTTTGTCCCTTCATAAGTTATGCATGCTTTATCTATACCTCATAGGCCTTCTCATAAGAGGAAATCCATTTGAACTTGGTAGGGGACATGGAGGCATATATAATGTTGATGGCTCTTGCATTCACAGTTTCTTTCTTTAAAGTAGCTTCGTACCATTCTTCTATATTTGTCTCCGATATCTTGTATGGAAGATCCAACATTCCCCATTGCTCAAGAGTTGATCCTCGGATGTAGTATTTTAACCTTCTATTCCAATACAGGAAGTGACTCCCATCGAAGATTGGAACATTGATCAAGTGTCTCCCACATTGATAATCGCCTATATGCTCCTACTTGTGGAAGTCTATTTGCAGAAGACCTACTCTAATGCAACTTGTTGGATCAAAATGTCTCTAGAAAGGGGGGGGGGGTTGGGAGTGAATACAACTAAACTTACTTAAAACAAAATTCATTAGACATTCAAGATATTTCTAGATAATATGGCTAGTATGAACTTTGAGTGCAACTAAAACATACATAGAAAGGGAGAGAGAGATTGAACAAGAACCAAATAACACAAGTATTTATAGTGGTTCCAACCTCCAAAACAGGAGATGTACATCCAATCCCTAGTGAGGTCAACCTCTAGGATTTTGCAACATGTTTCACTCCTTATATTCCATTATAAGAGATACAACATAAGATCTTCTTTTTCTGGGACAAAGATACCCATCCTTCCCTTTGAGGACAAGGGAGCCAATAACCTACCAAAGGTATTACCTATATAAGAGCAAGAGTATTAAACCTCATCAAGGACTTACCCACTTTTTCAATTAGTCTTCCACCTTCACTAAGGACTTACCCACTCTTGCAACAAGTTTTTCACTTTAAGGAATTACCCACTCTTCTTAGATCTTCAGCCTTTGACTTCACCTTCACCAAGGAGAAGCTTTCATTAAGGGACTCCTTCCCTTCTTCTTCACCTCCCTTAGACAAGAGAGAGAACCTTCATTCTCATGATAGAAAGAGATATTGGAAGGTGGAGGAAGTGAGAGCCTCACAAGATATACATGTAGGAATAGCTCTCTTACAATTCTCCTACTCACTCTTATAGATGTAGCAAGTGATCAGTCTTAAGATTGGAAGGAGGCTCTCAAATATAATATAGGGACCTTCGTAGTGCTTGGATAACCATGAGATGAAGCCCAAGGGTTCTTATCTATAGTTCGGGATTCCTACTAGCTATTAGAAACACTGAAGGATGAATCCTATGTAGGGAAATTGGGGTGACAAATAAGGAAGCAGATACAAAAATTAAAATCATGATTCCCCTGAACAACAAGATCGCATCAACAAAAATGTATCTAAGAAGGAAGGGTTCCAAGGTTATACTTGGTCCTAGAGCAATTCTAGTGACATTACCCTTGAAGTAGCATCATGCTTCTTCTTCTTCAAGCAACAACACACTCCTTCTCAGCAGCAACACTCGAACAATCGTCACAAACATCCTCCTCCATAGATTGTAGTTTACGATGTCCTCCAAGCAGAAGATGAAGGCCTCCCGCCACTATAGTAGTTCACATACCATCAGGAACTCCGTATTGCATTACTAGAGCCAACATGAATAAATTATCCCCTTCTATCAGTGTACTAGTCACCAACATGCTCTCCCACAACTGATCCTTAGTTGTTCTCTCCCTCGCTATCCCTCCCTTTAATGGGTAGGACTTGCTCAGAATCTCTATTGATTACCACAACCAAAGAGGACAACAATTGTTAGAGAAACTGATTCTCAATTGTGTGTCTTGGGAAGCCCCCAGTACATCTCTATTCATAGTAGAGGACTGAGTTAAGGTTCCCAATCTGTGTGGGAGTAGAAGGGTATGGAATAATGAATCTTTTGGAAATTGCATAATGTGAAACCCACGTGAGCAAGATGATCATCTTCCTTAGTGAAATGGTCATTTTACAATTTTACTGTTCTGAATCATATTGCTAACAAATGCCGAATTAATGCTAAACATGACATGCACATCAATCCTTGTTCCAATCAAATGGTCAACTGAACTGGGAAACCCATAAAATGAACTGATCATCTCACAATGTGAAACGACCCTTAGTTCAGGAAAATTTCAATAGATATTGATTCCAATTGACCAGGTACTCCAACCGATCATCCCAAAACTTGAACCAGCCAGTTCAGAGTCAAGTCGATCAATTTTAAACCTTAGTTGTTTAGTTATATACCTAAACACCTTTAGTAATGAATCTAAAAAACATTCATGAATTTACTCCTTTAATCTAAGTTCATCATATGTGTGTGACCCTATAGGTCCAGTGGATGTCCATAACTAACTTATAACATCACAAGCAAAGAGGGGTTCCTAGTCACACATATTGCTACCCAAGTAATTTGAAAAGTTGGAGAACAACTTCAACCTACAAGCCATGATGAATGTTACATTGATTGTATAGTTCCTTTGTCTCTGATATGTAGATTGAACTCTAGGAATGGAATCATCATCATCTCAACGTTCACTCCATGTTCCTTGAACTAGAGCAGACTGTCTGAGATTCATGTGATCTCACATATCACGTATTGAGTCACATGAGTATGGCCATCCATTTCTTAGTCTCTCTTATCAAGAGGCCTTGGATATCAAACTCATGTAGGAGGGATAAATCCCATCTACATCACTCACACTCAATCCCCATGTGTCAAAGCTACCCAATCATCACCTTTATAGACACCATATTTCAAGATTATGTTTGATGATGCCAAAGCATACCCAACGACATGTGATGAGTGTAATGACTTCAGGTCTCAAAACCACAATCACCACTATTACTATGAGAGTTGATTCTGACTACCATTCCATGGTCTCCAAGTATCACTCTCATGGTGGGTCTAGCTAATACATTGTTCTCTAACATGTACCTATGTTCTTGACTTGATATCAAATATCATGACTAATGAGATTCTATCATCATTCAACACACACTCTAGTCTTATGTATTACTATTGTCTATTTTTCTTCCATTGTAATATCTGACTAGGGAAATAACAAGAATGTATGTACTCTTATGATAAATATGTTCTTATTGTTCAGGTCCTCAACCTGAAGACATATGTCATCGAGTAACATCATTATTTATACATCTACTATGTCTGTGTCATCATCTAATGACTAAGACAAACATAATAGATGAAATTACCTTTATTATTATCAAATTAGGTATGAACCACCACACCCCAATCATCATATGATTGGCTCTCTAGGCATATATACCAACATTCTAGAAGTTTGGGGTACTTCAAGTGATCTATTTTTGATGTTTGGAACACTCCAACATCTAGAAATACTTTTTCTACAAACTCCGTACAGAGCATTCAGTCAAGTTTAATTTTGGGAAACTCGACATATAACACTATGCGACAAATCAAATTTGAAGTGTTATTCAAGTTTATCCTGGATGAAACTCAGTCGATGGCTTAAATTTGGTTTGCCTATGCAGGGTGTTGATTGAGTTTTTCTTGGGGGAATACTCAGCCTAACCTGGCAAATTCCATGACCCATCCTAGGTTTCGGTCGATCTTCTAAGAGGGAAGCTTGGGCGAACAGACTGCCTATGATGCATTTTGAAAATTTTCATTAAAGTTCATAAATATTTGTTTTAAGTGATCTTGATTTTTTCTAAGATTAATTACAAGTTATACAATCATTACAAGTGATTTTCAACATGATTCTAATAGAGATACATCATATTCCACAAAAGTGCACTTGCATTGATTTTGACTTGTATTTTCTCCAAGATAGGATGCACAAGTTAGGGCATTTGGAGTGTGTATACACTTACTATAAAAGAACTCAACTAGAAGCATTAGGCACAAATAAGTAGAATGGTTAGTCATCACAAAAACAAGGGTTTAGTCAATTTCGACCTTGAGGTAACAATGATGCATTGTAAGATACCACTCATCACTTGCAAAGTCATAATATGATTACAGACATCACTGCCAATGTAATATGGATCCTATAGGGTCACACACATAGGATGCACTAGGAAAAGGAGTTTAATTATGGAAATGATTAAATTTGTTTGCTAAAGTGTTTAGGTAACCAAACTAAACAATACTAGAAATTTAGTCAACTGATTGGGAATCCATTTGGCTGAATGGAGTGTCCAGTTGACTGACTGGAGAGTCTGTTTGACTGACTAGACAATATCGTATGTAGCTTAGAGGACCTTCCAGTTGAATGACTCAAGAGTTTAGTCGATCGACTGGAATGTGTCACCCAATAGATGACTAGAATGGCTAGTCAATTGAATGGAGAATCTTATCAAGCAAATGATGCACTGGGATTGGGTTAAGAAAATAATTATAATCATGGTTACACCCATTATTCATTGCATTGAAAGACAATGTTATTGTTCCAGTGATCACACAATCAACTAAGTGGATAGTCCAGTCAATTGACTAGCTATGTGAAACTATTAGGTGAACAGTCCAGTTGATCAACTAGATAGTCCAGTCGACAAAGAGGTTGTGCAAAACAACTGCCTAGACAAGAAACTTGACCCTTCATCTTCTGGGGTTTTTTTAAACTATAGATATACCACTCCTATATAAAGGGGGATGGCCTATTCTCTTAACACACTTCTCATCTACATTGAAGTAATGTGAGAGATTAGCCATACTACCCATGTAAGGGAGAGGTATCAAGGGAGAAGAAAGTTTATACTAGCACCTAAACACACGAAGGGGCTACTCCTTCCATCTATCTCACAAATCATGATTTGGAGTTCTTGGTTCATGTAGACTATGTAGATGAACAAAAACTTTGCTTCTACACTAGTAGGACGTTGCCAAATGTGTTCTGTGTACTTCCCAATATGGAAGCACATCTGTGTGCAAGTATAGCTGATGGACTTGCTTTAGGACGTGGTATATCATGCATCCTCCTTCTAATACATTATTTTTGGTGCAATCCACCATTTTGGTAATTTGGAATTTTTTTGTCTCCACTACCTTTCTCTCCCTCCATATTCCTAGAAATGCATTATGCTTAAACATAGGTTTGATGTTTGGTCATTCTAGTTAGAGGCTTTTCCAATACACAAACTTCCATGTGGTGGTGACTTTGTTCCAAAAAGCATTGGTAAAATCAGATATGTTTTCTATTTATACATATAATTTAATAATGGAAGTAAATTTGATGATGAAAACATTATGATGCAATTCCAAAAATGGCGCCAAAATTGTTCTAATAACCAAATCATCCATAACTCTAGTACACTATCCACCACACTAACCATATCCTACTCACTTCATCCTCTAGAAAGAGTTTCACTCTTTAAGAATGAAAAGGGCACAACAAAGACAACTCCAACTTATAGCATAAGAGAGGAAAAAGGCTTCATATGACACACTATCAACTTCAACCAGATCCAAAATAGGATTCGACATCCATTATTACTCATTTCTCCCATGTCATATCTTATATTACCTAGTTATCATGGAGTCATATGATCGACCAAATAGTATAGGATGAAGTTAAGGTTCCTTATTCACTTGATGATTTAAAACTATGGTGTCATCACAAGACAAAGTGTACATAATCACATCACTAATCATATATATCACTGATCAATCCATACCCACTTTGGAGATTAGATAGGAAAACTCTTTAGGAAAAATTTAGTCTAGTTTTTTCATTTGTCATCCATGCATTCTCAATACCTAAAATTGGACATGCTAGATAACAACAAAGCAAGGGTTTTAGGTGAGAACTAGGGTTAACCCTAGCTATGGGTGTCCAAGTCAACATAAACTTTATAATTCCTAAGAAAACTTCCTAGATGATAAGAGATATGAATCAAATTCTATAATAGTCAAGTCTTATGCTGTAACGACCCTGACTCCCGGTAACCCCCAATTAAGGGAGACTGAATGGTCAGAGCCGTTAACTAATAACCCGGATCAAAGGTTCGACAAATAATCAGTAACAATTAATAAACTTTACCAACTAAACTGAAAACTGGTATAAAATAAAACTTTTCTTACCTTGGAAAAATCTGGATTTCTAAACTTCTATCCATGAAGATACTAATCTAACTAATCCTACAGTGAACTTTATTTCTCATTTAATTCCACATATGTCGTGTTACTATTTGTTCTTTTCATTTATACCTAAAACACCGACAAACAAAACATCGATCAGCAAGAAGTTGGTATGTGGTGGAAACAATAATTGTGCAACTATGTTAACAATGTAGTCAACCAAATATCATTTAACATCCAAGATTACATTTTAAGCACAACTGCTCAATCCTTGCCTATCCCTTATCTATGTACCGTCCCTACAATGGACATGGATACTACCTCTGTCATATGGTAGATCATTACCCCCATGGTCCTACCACACAGGTAGCCAATTCCTAGGGTTATGGAGTCGCAAGGCCCTACCCAAAGGTAGCCCAATCCCTGACTCATGATGACTTGATGGTCCTACCACATTGGTAGCCATTTACTAAGTCGTTTAATGACCTGATGGACCTACCCCATTGGTAGCCATTTACTAGGTCAATCTATTAGGCTACAGAGGGGACTAGGATCTGAGTTACCAGGCACATATCTTAGGTGATATTCATATTCACATTATAAATTGCAATAATTAAATGCATCCAATAGTTTAATTCAAGTCATCAATAAAACCTCAAAAATCCACGGGAAACTAATCCGAGATATTCATAGGCGTAACCACATACCTATTTTGCTTTTATCGAGATCCTACTTTTTGAGATAAAGTCAACCATGTAGGGAAATCCAATCAAGCAAACACGTAACACAAGGATCCTGAAATAAACATGCAATTTCCTTTTATCAAGATTTATCCAATCCAACTTACTTCTTAGGAATTCTATTTCTCTTTTTAGGGTTTCCTTGCAATTAGGGTTTCCCTTCATCTTTTACTATTTCAAACCCTAATTTTATACCATTACTCATAAACCCTTATTCTCCGATTTAAGGGCACCATTAACCTTCAATTAAATTCATTAAGCGTCTTTTACATTAAAGCTACCATTTTCATCCTTTTAATATATAACAAGATCATTATGCTCATTTATCATCAATTCATAGTTCATTATGATTGAATTAACATGCGAACTCTATTTGTCATTAGTTCCATCTTGATTCATTCAAAAACCTAATTTCTATATTAAGGTTATTTATCCACAATTTAGGAACTTTAATGCTCGAAATAGCCTAAGATTATTATGTCACATCTTTATTCACCACTTTGAATAATTAAAGCTATTAAGAGTAGAATTTACCAACATTAGGGATTCAAGGCCCAATAAAGCCTATTTATGCACATAAACTCTAAATTAAACCAATTATATGCAAAGACCATCCTTTTAGATTTACTGTGCCCTTTTTATTAACCACATGTTAATATCAACTTTTATCATCCATATAACCCTTCCAAATCATTAATCAATAAATATTAGGGTTCTTTTAATAGATAAACCATTAAAGATAACATCTTCACATACTTTTTGAATTTAAAGTAGACTTAGGCTTCAATTATATTTTTATTGCATTCCTTATTTTTTTCTGATCAATTTTCATGTATTATATGTTTCCATCAGGGCTACCAATAATTAACTACATATTTTGTAAAATATCTACCTCTTAGCCAATGGAAGAGCGCCACATGTCCTTCCTACTTTCTTTTCTAGCGATCAGGGTCTTTGATCCGAACTTTACCCTTTTTGTCCCTGCTCTCCTTCTTGCATGACAGGGGTAAGAGAGATTGTTCTCTCTATTCACCTTCAACCTCACGTCCTACTACCTCGTGAGCCAGCGCTAGCCTCCAGTCAACCTTGGTGTTGACTTTGGGTTTTCTTCCACCAGCTAGCAAGCTAGTTAGTCCATGAGCTTCGTCTGCTCGCCACGAACCTGCCTGACCTCTCAATTGTAGGTTGGCTTTATTCCTCTACCACCAGCAAGAGGTTGCTACTCCAGCGACGACGACGGCTAGTCGAGGAGGAAGAATAAGTTGTTGGTCCAATTGAGTGTATGGGAACACTAGTCGCACTGCTCCGAACTTGAGGGCAGGGTTCCCGCAATCTCTCATGAAGCCCATACAATTCCCCTTATATAGGACTTCTTACAGGTGTTCGAGGATTTGGGTACTTCTCCAATCCTCCATGAAATTACCCATAAATTGGATCGAGACACTTCGAAAAGGACTCCTGAAGGTGATGGACTCATCCACACCTCAGGTTAAAGCATCAAACTTGAGAAAATATGATTGCTTTCCCACTCCCTTTCCTTCTGTGAAACAAGGTGGGCGATGATCAGCTGCCCTTGGATTCATGGTCCTCTGGACCACATGGGGCATCCAACAGCTGATCTTTCTCCCTTATTCCTATATTCCAAAAAAAACGAATTAAAAAGGGCATTGTACATGGAATCTTGGGAAATTCATTTCTCTCTCTTCGTTTAACATTTTTCACTCAAATTTTACAGGAAACTTTTTCTTGGCATGATCCACTCGTGTATTATATTTGAAACCCAAATTCTAAAGAAAAATGGTATTTCCTTTGCAAGCAAGTTATCCTTTATAACAACCAAATTATTTGGTAATTTCTCTTTCTTATGCCATCATCTTGGTATCTTGGACTCCTTAGCCCTCCAAGAATCCTCATATTTCGAAATTCTTTTTGAAGGATACTTATTATCCTTCTAGATGCATCTAAATGCATTATACTTCATTATCATGTGTATTTCTTATTGAAATATTTCTTTTTGAGGATTTCTCATTATTTCTCTTTTATTTTCCTCATTGTTATTCCTTTTATCATTAGGAATCCTTGGAATACTAAATTACACCAAGGATAACTCAATTATACCTCTTTCCACTTATTTTCCACATTTTATCATTTTTTCAATTTCTTTCTTAATAAAGAAATACTTAATTAATCTTTTCTTTTCTTATTTCTTTTCTTTGCAACTTTGGACTCCTTAGGACATAAGGAACCCATGAGGCACGAAATCCCTCTTTGGATTACATTCTTTTGCCTTCCAGAGATTTCCACCTCTCTTTTCTCAAAAACTCAATTATTAATTTATTAATTGAATTTCCTTGTTATTGGTCCCAATAGCCAATAAAGCCCACAACACAACATCAAGGCTATTGTAAATGAAACTCATTTATTCAAAACAAAATATATCATTATTTGTTACAATATCTTTAATATGAGAAATCACATTTCTCACCAAAAGAACCCAAATTTGGGGTTGTAACATCCTTCCCCTCTTATAAGAATTTTGCCCTCAAAATTCCATCAAACAAGCAAACAAACAGGATAAGCCTTTAATATGTCCATCATGGCTCCCATGTGGCCTTACCCTTTCCATGGTGCTTCCCAAGAATCTTTATCATCTCATATTCTTCCATCTGAGTTCTTTCTTACCTTGGTATATCGTACCCTCAGAGGTTACTCAGGACATTTCAGCCTCTCAAAAGCTGAATAAGTGCAAGGCTCATCACATGGCTTGGGTACCTCACATAGTGCTCTAGATTAGACTCATGGAACCCATTATTCATCATGTTATCCTAAGGGTCAAGGCTAAACACAACCATCTCCACCAATCCATCTCAAAAGGACCCATATATCGGGGACACAACTTTCTCAACTGTAGCTTAGAGGGGTCAGATTTTCACATCACATATTCTCCCATAGTGAACTTCATGTTAGTCTGCTTTGCATCAGCTTGTGACTCATATCACCACTGGGCTCTCTCTCTCAGCCATTGCACGATCAAAGTGACTTCATCTGCACACACTGTGGTTCTTTCTTGACCTTCGCGAGGCCTCCTTCACCAACATCATCTTAATGAAGTGGTGACCGACACATCCTCTCTATAAGACTTCTTGCATCTCGATAAAGGTTATGGTGGTTAACATCACATCTTAAGAACTGTCTCTATGTATCACCCTAAATGAGCACACATGCTCTCATCAGACCCTCTAGTCTGGATCATACTATCCATTAGTATAGGACGATAAACTATACTATCATCGAGTTCTTCATGTATCCACTTCCACCTCATGGAAGTGAACCCTGGTCATACCCAAGAACTTTTGACTCACCTCATGGTGTAGTTGAACCATCTCTCTCATATGTAGTTCAACCCGATCTGTCCCTTGACAGTACTCTTTCTTTCTCTTGTCATCTAGGTAAGGCTATCTACCATAACCCATATTGGATCTTAACCTTCCTTGGTCTAGGGGAGGCTCACAACACCCATAGTGATGAACTCCCATTCCCTCTCAGGAACTCTTCATACTTTATATCCATGCACTGGGTTACTAGTGTTCGTCGTTCACCTCCTGGATTGCAAGGCCACATGCAACATGTATCAGGCATCCAAAGCTCTACCATCACTTACTATCTTTGTAGTTTCATGGTGTATGGTGATCATGAATTTTTGTATGTCATGATTCCTCAAGGTCGATACCTCGGAAGCCCTAAACCACTCTCCTCAGGGTTTTATTACCTTTTTATCCAAAGAAGTGTATCCAGAGTTCTACAACCATTCTTATGGCTATCCAAACAACCACTAATCTTGTTCAATAGATATCATTATATCTGAGTTTTAGTGAAACTTATATGTTCTTCTCAAGTTAAGGTTAGCCTAACAACCTCAACTTCTTCTAGCTTCTAGCTAAACTAGGCAGCTATATCTCAACCAGAGCATTCATTACCACTTCTTATCCTTTGGTGTTAGGTAATGTCGAAGACATACACCTACATGTATTATACTTATCATCTCATCTCCAACTCTAAGTTTGTCTTCGTCAAGAAACTTTGAGCTCATCCTCATGATGATCAAACTTAACCTTACATCACTTGCAAATTCCATAAAGCTTCTACTAGGAACATCCTTACAAGGTGATCATCTTAATACTTTATCGTTTGTACCTATCCATGCATCATTCACTCCACCAGGGCACATTATCATCTCTATCCTCATTCTTTATAGAAATTTTCCAACTCATGTCATCTTTACCCTTGGTGTATGGCATGCGTACTGTCCTATCTCTCACTCCCATAACAAGAAGAAATAAGCATTTGGCTGCAGTCTAAATATTGAGTTCTTCCTATTCCAAGAATTGAGATGGTACATCCCACCTTGCCAGTACACCTTTAAGTCTAAGTTAGAACGTGCAACTTATGTCTCTACATCACAAACATCATGATATCACAAATTACTTCCATGGTAAACTGGTCTCGAACCTACTTGGGTCCACACACAATCCTTTATCATCTCCTCTAGGTCTATAGGGTGTCGGGACTTTTGGGGTCATCCCTCATCCCTCATGCATCTAGAGAGTTCCCTACTCATCTGCCCTTTGGGTCCCATGAGTTCATGAAGGTGATCAATCTCCTGACCCATAGCCCTCAGACAATGATGGTTGTTACCTCCCGACCCTATGGTCATGTGCAACTAGGGAATTAGGCAACTCCTTCTTCCATCGGTCTTATCCCTACGTGACCCTAGGATAGACTTAGGATTCTATCATAGTACATGTCCAACTTAGAACCTTACCCAAGCCTTCCTCGCCTCTCTCTCTGCATTCTTGGGCTGTCTTTCATCCTTTCTCAGGGATCATGGTGACATGCCTACCTTGGTTGGGCCCCATACCAGTTACCTCCATGGTAACACATTCACATGAACGTAGAGATGGTTATCTATGGGTTTGCATGTTCATTTTCATACCATGTACTCTTCACTTAGATCCTTAGATCTTATGAAACCTCTTTAGGTTACTTCAAAGCCAACAAAATTGGTATACACCCTACAAAAGGGTCCCTCTCCCATGATGGGAGAAAACTACACATTGATAACAAAGTTCACAACCATCCTTAGGGTTTATATTACCAATAGCTACTAAGGAACAAGAGGACCACCTACTAAGCCATAATAAGTCATGCTTGTTCTCTTTCCTCAATACTGGATCAAGATTTTACCTTCCCATGTCATCAAATTAGTTGTGAGGGATTCATCAACCATACCCTTAACTTAAGGGGTTTCCTTTACCTCTACACATGAGGAGTACCATGCTGGAAACTATAGAGACTCAAAACTCATCATGAGCATCGGGTACACCACTTCCCCTCTTAGGCCTAGGTTCACCTTTGGGTGTCCAACTGCATGCTCAATCTCTTAACCAAGAATCAAGCATGTATAAGGTGTGACATGCTCTCCCTGTCATCCTCCTACTCGAGCAATACATCAGGGTCGAGTCCTCCTCAAGGACAACCAACCAAGTACCAGCCCTCACAACTCGTTACTTAAACCTCCTCAGGGTCTAAGGCGCTCTTTGTCTCCACTTAGCAGGTAAACACCTATACCATAGGCACATAGGTACCAGAAGCATCACTCTCTCTTTAGGGTTTGGTTCCTCTAAAGGACACCAAGATATCATCAGCCTCCAGGGATTAGGCATGAGGCAACCACTATCATCCACTTAGGTCACATCATCCTCAACCCCCCACTGTTCCTCATGTCTCAGAATCTAAACTTCCAACCTTCTTTCTTGGGTCCTTCTTTCTTTCTCTACATCCAACCTCACTACATGAAGTTGGATCAAGCTTACCAGCATATCCCTACCTGGGTGAAGTCTTTGCTCAACTCATGTTTGGCTCAAGATTATCCTTAGCTTTTTATGTTTATCTCCTAAGTCATCCATCCTGTCCTTCTGGTCTCAGCTTAAACCCCGTACTACTGATATACTCTGGGTGCAAGGTATATCCTACTTGCAACAACCCATAAGGTTTCTATAGGTTCTTCTCTAACCTCATCCATGAAGGAGGTATCCTTCGCTCAACCATGCACGACCCTTCCCAGGGTTGGGTTGCTAAAGATACTCGGTCCTCAACTTCTCATGGCTCATATGACATCCAAGGCATGTTTATCCAAACACTTGGTCTACCATGACATCTAACTCTTCATGTCATCTCTCTCTCTAACCTTCACTTAGGCTTAGGGTTAACATCATCGTTAGAGGATGTGCTAGGTCTCTACTTGCAATGGAGATCTCTATCTCTAAGACTAACTCTCTTTATCTATCCTCCTGACAAGAAAATTCAGCCTCAGGTCTCTTCTGAAGACATGATAACTTATGTCATAAGACCTAAGCCTATATCTATCCTTTAGTTTACAGTTAATCTATTAAGCTTATGTCCATGATATCTTATTTACATGTTTTTCATTAATTTGATGGAGGATTCCATAGACCTTATTAACCTTACCATTATGTCATTATGCTTGAAATAGCCTAAGATCATTATGTCACATCTTTATTCACCACTTTGAATAATTAAAGCTATTAAGAGTCGAATTTACCAACATTAGGGATTCAAGGCCCAATAAAGCCTATTTATGCACATAAACTCTAAATTAAACCAATTATATGCAAATACCATCCTATTAGATTTACTGTGCCCTTTTTATTAACCATAGGTTAGAATCAACTTTAATCATCCATATAACCCTTCCAAATCATTAATCAATAAAGATTAGGGTTCTTTTAATAGATAAACCATTAAAGATAACATCTTCACATATTTTTGAATTGAAAGCAGAATTAGGCTTCAATTACATTTTTATTGCATTCCTTATTTTTTTCTGATCAATTTTCATGTATTATACGTTTCCATCAGGGCTACCAATAATTAACTATAGATTTTTTAAAATATCTACCTCTTGGCCAATGGAAGAGCGCCACGTGTCCTTCCTACTTTCTTTTCTAGCGATCAGGGTCTTTGATCCGGCCTTTACCCTTTTTGTCCCTGCTCTCCTTCTTGCACGCCAGGGGTAAGAGAGACTTTTCTCTCTATTCACTTTCAACCTCGCGTCCTGCAACCTCGCGAGCCAGCGCCATCCTCTGGTCAACCTTGGTGTTGACTTTGGGTTTTCTTCCACCAGTGAGCAAGCTAGTTAGTCCATGAGCTTCGTCTGCTCGCCACGAACCTGTCCGACCTCTCAATTTTAGGATGGCTTTATTCCTCTACCACCATCAAGCGGTTGCTGCTCCGGCGATGACAGAGGCTAGTCGAGGAGGAAGAACAAGTTGCCGGTCCAATTGAGGGAATGGGAACACTCGTCGTACTGCTCCGAACTTGAGGGCAGGGTTCCCGCAATCTCTCATGAAGCCCAGACCGTTCCCCTTATATAGGACTTCTTACAGGTGTTCGAGGATTTGGGTACTTCTCCGATCCTCCACGAAATTACCCATAAATTGGGTCGAGACACTTCGAAAAGGACTCCTGAAGGTGATGGACTCATCCACACCTCAGGTTAAAGCATCAAACTTGAGAAAATCGGATTGCTTTCCCACTCCCTTTCCTTTTGTGAAACAAGGTGGGTAATGATCAGCTGCCCTTGGATTCGTGGTCCTCTGGACCACACGGGGCATCCAACGGCTGATTTTGCTCCCTTATTCCTATATTCCAAAAAAAATGAATTAAAAAGGGAATTGTACATGGAATCTTGGGAAATTCATTTCTCTCTCTTCTTTTAACATTTTTCACTCAAATTTTACAGAAAACTTTGTCTTGGCATTATCCACTCGTGTATTAAATTTGAAACCCAAATTCTAAAGAAAAAGGGTATTTCCTTTGCAAGCAAGTTATCCTTTATAACAACCAAATTATTTGGTAATTTCTCTTTCTTATGCCATCATCTTGGTATCTTGGACTCCTTAGCCCTCCAAGAATCCTAAGATTTCGAAATCCTTTTTGAAGGATACTTATTATCCATCTAGATGCTTCTAAATGCATTATACTTCATTATCATGTGTATTTCTTATTGAAATATTTCTTTTTGAGGATTTCTCTTTATTTCACTTTTATTTTCCTCATTGTTATTCCTTTTATCATTAGGAATCCTTGGAATACGAAATTCCACCAAGGATAACTCAATTATACCTCTTTCCACTTATTTTCTGCATTTTTATCATTGTTTTCAATTTCTTTCTTAATAAAGAAATACTTAATTAATCTTTTCTTTTCTTATTGCTTTTCTTTGCAACTTTGGACTCCTTGGGACACAAGGAACCCATGAGGCACGAAATCCCTCCTTGGATTACATTCTTTTGCCTTCTATAGATTTCCACATCTCTCTTTTCTCAAAAACTCAATTATTCATTTATTAATTGAATTTCCTTATTATTGGGCCCAACAGCCAATAAAGCCCACAACACAACATCAAGGCTATTGTAAATGAAACTCCTTTATTCAAAACAAAATATATCATTATTTGTTCCAATATCTTTAATATGAGAAATCACATTTCTCACCAAAAGAACCCAAAACTGGGGTTGTAACATATGCGTTGACATTACTAGCTTCAATAAAGAGAGTAGGGGTGACTAGAGTTACTCAAAACTACATCTTAATAGAAAGGTAGTTTGGAGTGTGGATGTGACCCAATTAGTCAAGCATTAAAACCCTACTTAGTATTACATGACTTAGAGTTAGACATATCAACATTCTATATAGGGTTACTTGACTAACGAGTTAAGGAACTACATTGGACGCTTGAAATATTGAAGTCCCCAAATACTGAGGCACTATTACCATATTGTAAAGTGTGTCACCTGATAAAGGGTCCACTCGACTGGTATGATACAAAGAGCCATGTAATAGTAACATAGTGAAAAAATATAACTATTTTTTCTTCTTCGAATAAATAGCCCACATACATAATTTTATACCTTAAGAAGTTGGTAATAAATACTAAAATTGTTACATCTAAGCCCTTAAGAGAGGGAAACTAGAACATTCCAAGATGTCTTTCAAAAGAACAATCACGTAAAATCTTTTCTTGAGTCACGACCCTCTAAAGAACGTATACCTGAGTGGTTTTGGGAATAACAATAAAAAAAGGAAAAAAAAGTATGTGTTAGAACACAACCGAGTATGTGTTAGAACACAACAGAGTATGTGTGTAAAGTAAGATTTGAGAATTTTGAAGCATCATAAAAAAAGAGTATTCCCAAGAAAAGAGGGGACATCAACATATAAGTAAGATCTAAAAGAGAAGATCAATTGAATGAATACCCAAACAATTAGCAATGATGCTTGAGTAACTATCAACTATGATAGTCAACTTATAGACAAAGAACTTCTTGCCTTTTAATCAAAATTAATAAGACATATAAAGTGCATGTAGATAACACAAGGCAAGAATAAATTAAAGTATGGCTAGGGAACCACAAACTACTAGCCATGGTAGGAGGACTAAAGCATCAATGATCATGTATAAAACATGGCAAGTGATTAAATCCCAGTGCCTTGCAGGGGAACAAAACTCAATGGCTATAATTATAACATTGTAAGATAATAGAACCCAACCCACAATAGGGGAATACAAACCTATTGGATGGAACATGAACATACTAGTATTAGATATTACTAACACAAATCTATCATGTAAATATAGTAGGCACAATGATAGTGTAATCTAATTAATATTGATGTACCAAAGGGATAGAACATCCAAGATATGAGGAGTGGAGTCACATGATTTATAGAAAGGAAAAATGATCCCATTAATAAATAATGGATTTTTCATAGGACAATATTATGTATTCAAAAAGGATTTCAATGATATTCACACAATGGTGTGACAATAGAAATATGCCTCAATATTAACCAGTTAGGATTTGGTCAATAAATGCCTAACTATGATCTAAGAGAACACATACCTCAAACGCAGCCAAAAAGACCATCTACCAATCTTGTAGTCGAGGGCCATGGCTTTACAACACTATTTAAGTTATTAATGAATAAATATTATTCGTTATCCTAATTAAATCATAAAACCCAAAAAAGACCTAAATGAAGGGATGGTGATTATGTCTCAAAAACTCCACAAATGAATTGAACAAATTTTTCAGATTTGAAAAACATAAATACTTTTATTTTTATGATACTCTAGTAATTTGTTATGATTTCTGTAGAGTCAATACATTTATTCATTTCATTAAAGGGAAGTATTAAATGACCCATACAACCATAAACTCAATTATTTTTCAATAGGGTGTGAAAAGGTGTATCTTCCATTCAAGGGCCCACGTGACCAACACAAAAGGTCACCAGGGAAAGACATAAATTCTCCTCAATGGATGCATTTTATAGCAAGATGAACGTGATGGTGATTTAGGAACAAGACTTGATGTGATCATACTCTTCCTGACATAACTCCATCGCACAACAACAACTACTACTCCTTTCCTATATGGTAGTTGCCAAGCAGATCATCAGAGGGAACTGGCCCTCCTCCTACTGCCATCACCAAACTCATCTGGATAGTGGGACTAGCTAAAGAAACAAAACCAACAAGTAACATGATGCACGTCGTTTACACAACTATTCACCAACGGTTGATTCCTAGAGATTAACCTCATCTTAATGGGAAAAAATCAACTAAAATTAATTTATTAGTATAGTGAGGGTTGATCCCACTTGACAAGGTGTTTAAGATTTGGATTTGAACCCATGAATTTGAATCATCTTTATTTGGATGCAGAAAGAAAATTTCAGTGGTTGAAGGTTTGATTATACTAGAACAATAAAGAAATATTATATTAGAACAAGAATTAAAATTTATACTAAGAACAAATAAAGAAAGGGTTATGCTAATAACAAATGAAAAGATAGCTATGTTAAGAAAAATAAGGGAAATATTATCTATGATAACAATTAAATTGTAAGAAAGAAAGAGAGTGATTGGAAAATAGTGATTAGAAATTAAGATTAATTCAAAGATAAAAGATATTGGGGTTATGGGTTATACCACAATAGACTGTGTGAAACTAAATCAATAAAATGCATGAAGATAAACAAGTTAGATGTCATCCTCAAATGCATTTACACAAGTCAAACTTCCCTCAAACCCATTAATCCTAGTGTTTATGGATACCTTCTTGAGCATCCATACCAATATTCCCTCCAAGATCTCATTCAGAGCTTCATGCATTTGTTTGGTAGTTCTAAGCCTTGGGGTCCAAGATCTCATCACCTAAGACTATCATTCAACAAAAAATAAGAGATTAAGTCATTTAAGTCGTGTGATATATCCAAACAAACACCATGTAACAAGTTATTATCATAAGGAAACTGATCTAGTATACTATGTCTATGGGGATACTCTTGATGTTCTGATATTGAAAATTACTCACGACCATAGAAATTAAAGAAGGAATTAAGGAAGAAAGAAGGGGATCCATAAACTACAATAGAAGGAAGAATTTAGGAAGACTTTATGTTATGACCCACTCCATGATTAGTCGATAAATACCTCGAATTACGTGAAACACCCCAATTAGTGTTGAACATCAAATTAAATATCATGGATAATCAAAATAAGTTAATTTGTGAATCAATAGTTGAGTTTGAATTACCTGAGGCGACTAATGATATCAATGTTGATTAATTAGTTAATTAAGTTGAGTTGAGTACTCACTGTTGCAATTAAGTGACTTGACCAGTTGTAACAAGCTAGTTAAAATAATTTTATGCCCTGGGATGATAGCGAATCTCGTGCTTGAGAGTTTGCAAGAAGAATCATTTGAATCCGACCTTCAGGTCATGAGTTACGAGTTTTGGAGCTTTGAGGGACTAGATTGTAAATTCGGATAGTTGGTGGGCAAATTGCATTTCGCCCCCTAGCCCTTTCTCGTTTATTACTTATCTTCTTCTTCCCGATTGAAATAGAGAACCGACAGAAGCGGCGCAGATAGAACAACAGATAGGGGGGGGTCGCGTGGGCGATTTGAGCGCCCATAGCTCTGCCACCTTCTCCACCCTTCCTCCACCCTTCTTTTCTCCTCATCCTCACCATGGAGGTGCCTCGGCCTGCAGCCCGACCTGCTGCACAGAGCAGCGCCGGCCAGCAGCCGCAACAGCGGCCAGGGGCAGCTGGGCGCGAGCTAGCAGCACCAAAACTGCCGCCCCGACTTCGGCCAAGAGCCTCGTGCACGAATCCGTAGCCCTCTCAGCCACGAGCAGCAACTAGCTGCGTTCCTAGTTCATTTCCTCCACCTATTGCGCCCAAATGGCTTCTCCAGCTTCTGTGCGGCGCTCCAGCTAGCAGCATCCATGGCTCGATTGAGCAAGAAAGGAGGAGGGGCGGGGCAGTCCTTGGTTCCCTTGGCTTCGATTTTGAGGCCTATGTAAGAATCCACCGTCAATTGGTCACGATTGAGCACCAGCCAAGGCTCTTCTTCAACCTGTGCGTGTGAAGAAGATACTCTACTGTTTGTGATAGGTTCGAACGGGTCTGAATTGGAACTCGATTGGGCATGATAGAGCAAGGTAAGACCAGCACACAGTTCGGTTTTGAGGATAGAATGAGAATACGTAGCCCTAGCTAGACTTAGTTTTTAATCGAGTTCGTCTACAATGAGATTTCCGTTTCTGCGCAGGTTGCACGGCGTGCAAATCAATTTGCACAACGTGCAAAGTTACAGAGAGCAGAACAAGTTTCTGCCCAGGTGCACGGCGTGCAGCCCAGGTGCACGGCGTGCACTCTGCTGTAAAGGGAAGAATTAGGCGTGGTTGTGGACGTTTTTCGGTGTATACGAACACACCGAAGTGGGTGAGTAGTAGTTCATTTAGTAATCATTATTTAACTCAATTTAAATGTTAAATTGTTTCTGTATCAGTTAGTATAACTTCTAAACTGTGTAGTGCAGACAATAGAGTATGTTAGTTTCATTGGAACTTGAAATACCTGATATGCTTAGTGAAATGATGAAATTTCCTGTATTAATGTTGCAATGTATTAACTGATTTCAAATATAGATGTTTAGCATTGAAACTGGATGAATGATTCTGAATCATGTTTATTTATGATAAATATATATATGTGCTTTTGTGATGTTTAGATTGTGCAAAATGCATGAAATGTGATATTCCTGTTTAAATGTTTAATTGTTAATCAAGTATAGACCTAGATGCCCTAACACCGTAAAACCCCTAACAGGTGTCTGCAAATTAGGGGTGAAACTCGTGTTGCAACATCATCCGTGCTTGCGTCACGGACAAACGAGGAAAGAGGAAGGCAGTGTCTAACAACAATCGTGCTTGTGTCACGATGTCACTGCGATAACAAAAGAAAACACGGTTATCTAACACCATTCGTGCTTGTGTCACGAAGGTAACCCTGTGACCCTTCGCCTGTGTACTCAGGTTAGAGGAGGATTCTAGAGCACTCGGAGTAGTGCATTGAGGCCGGAGAGCCTGTAGGCCGGAGAGCTTGTGGTCCTGTGGCAGAGCAGGGCTGGCGTCAGACTTAGCATTTCCCGAGTGTGTCGCTAAGTCTTGTACGGTGGGACCGTAGCATGAACTTGCTGCGGATCTTTATATGCAGAGTACACTGCATATATTTAGGGCATAATAATAATAAAATGAATAAATAATCATGTAGGTTCATAGTAAATTTGTATAACTGTTTATTTACCTGAAATACCTGTTGATGCTTAGAAATGTGGTTACTATCTGTATGTTTGCTATGATATTAGAACTGCCTTGCTTAGTTCTGGATTTATGTTTATTTTCAGTTTATAAACCTGATGAGTTGTTTAATGATAGCTAAGTGAAATGCTATTCACTGAGCGAGTAGGCTCATACCTCTACTCAAAACATTTTCAGGTTATCATCAGCAGCAGGAAATCAGAAGGATCGATTTATCCTTACGCCTAGTCGATAGAAGGTTTGTAGTTAGTAGTTAGAGGTCTCTTAGTCCTTTCCCCTCGATCTTTGGGACAAGGTGTGAGTGAGAGAGTGAATGTGTATAAAGATGTAAATTAACTGTTATGTTTTATTTTATGTCAAACAATGTAATATGATGTAGACTCTGTTATATTGCTAGTCAGATAATAAAGATGCTTCCGCAGTTTATTTAGTTTCATTTTACAGCATAAACCAGATTATCCTATTAATGTCTTTAAAATGTTATAAAAGTGAAGAGCGGTTGGCTTATGTGTAAATCCCATCCTGTCGCGTCCTAATCTCGTGGTTTGTGGTTAATGTGAGATCGGGGCGTCACAATTTTGGTATCAGAGCTTTGGTTTGAGTACATAGTTACTCAAGGTCAGGGGACGATAAGAGACCAATAGGATTAAGGTTTAGGTATCTTTCTTCTATCTGTAATTTTCTAACAGGAAGTGTTCTGTTACATTATTGCAGATAGCAGGAAGAGGATGTGGTCACGAGAATCAAGTAATGAGCTTAAGATGAGTCGTTAAGAATCATTAAGGTCAAAGATAAGGTTATAAGTAAGGCGAATAATGAATGATGAGTTTTAGCTCTGGAAGGTCTGAGTGTTTAGATACCCTGGCCAGGTGTCTGAATACTTAGATTGACCAGTATCAAGCTACTCTGTCTGTTCTTCTCTGGATGCCCTGGCTAGGTATGCAGAGGAAGGATAGGCTAGAGAGAAACCCTAGAAATCTTAGGGTCAAGAAATAAGAAATTAATGTAGGAGTAAGAGATTAAATAAGGAATGTGATATAACTCCTACTTTATATTGTTTATCTGATTTAAATATCACTGGAAATGCTTTTATATGCATGAAATGAAATTTCCAGTTTGTAAAGTAAACATGATTCTTTTATATTGTTGTGTCATGAAGTGAATTGTTTAATGTTTGTTTTCTTTGTATTAATGTAGACCCGAAATTATGTTTATATGAGTTTGCCCTAGGTGGATATTCTTTCCACATGTTTAAGGTTAATAGGGGTTGATTAATCCCGAGTAGCTCTTGGCTTCAGGACTACAGGTTCGGCCTGGTCCGGCTGGCAGGATGCGTTACTGGGATCTAACGACTTCTATTAACAAGTAAAATATGAATAGAAGTCTAAATGTTCTTTTATCTTGAAAATTAGGGTTTGAGAAGCATAGACCCTAATTGGCCCAAATTAGGATTTTAATGACATATGAATACAGAATTTGATAAATAGAATGTCTCACTAAATGATTTTTAGTATTTTATGTGTGACTCTGATTTATCCCAATTTTGGATATGATTTGGATGTATGAAATATAAACAACATTAGAGAATATCAAAATTTTTGAAGAATGTTCTGACCTGTTCATCGGCTGAGTTTCAAACTCGACCGATCACATTTTCAGATTTATATAGCAGTGTGGTAATTGAATTTTATCTTTTTATTGGTATATCCACTTGATCTCAAATTTTAACTATGTTTTAAAATCACAAATTTTAGACACTCTATTAATTTGGCGTAATTTTTGGATGACTTTTGATCTCTACAGTAAGGTGTCGGTCGAGTTGCAACTCGACCGAATCTGCTGCAGACTGCTATATAGCAGCGCACTGTTTGATTTTTAATTAATTATTGGTAACTTGAAATGATCTAAAATTTTTACTGGAGGTCTAAAACTTTATTAGGAACAACGTATAAAATTTTAAAATTTTTGGAGCTTCTGTTAGCAGTTTAATAAACGAATTACAGAAAATATTGTGAGAGCTGAATTTTCAGCCTTTTGATTAAAGTTGAGTGCTGGGTTAATATGTTATTGACCCAAGCAACTCAATTTGATCTATATGATCGATCACACATACACACAATAAAGCTATGTTACTGATATAGATCAAAACCCTAGAATGATTAAAGTTGTAGTAGTTTAAAGGGATCTCATTAGTGATTAAACCTTGAATGCTAGTATCTCTGTAAAATAAGATCTTGAGATATGTTCTATGAAAAGTAAACTGGCTTTGATAGTGATCTAGGGTTTTGAAGTAGATAATCTGATCGGTACATGAACAACATGAGATGACTTAGAGAAAAGAGTAAGACATAAACCTAAAATGTAACAATAAGTAAGTAACATAGAAAGCGGAATATTATCCGATTAAGATATGAAGATAGCTGATGAAGTTCATGTTTTTAAGACATGGCGTCACTATCTTTATGATGTGACAATAGATTATCACCCTGGTAAAGAGAATGTGGTGGCTGATGCTTTCAGCAGAAAGTCAAGTTCAACAGTTAATGCATTCTCTATGGCAGGTTTCAATAGAGACCTGTTAGTAGAAATATGAGAGTTGGACTTAGACTTAGGGGTAATAACACAGAGTGATTTGATTGGGTGATAGTGAGTTAAACCAGACTATGCATGACATGATAGGAGGAAAAGAGACTACAGTTTAAGTTTTTATGATGATAAGGTGTTGTATTAACATGACATGTTGTGTATATCTCAAGATACTATAAAATTCTTTAAGGGGAAAAGTTGAAAGAAAAGATTTTTATGGAAGTGTATGTATTGATGTATGATATGCTTTCGGGAGACATTATATGTATATGAGTCTCAAGAAGTTGAAATGGATAGTCAGATAAGCAGAAGGATGTAGCTAAGTGCGTGGTTAGAAGTAATGTGTACCAGTAGGTTAAGGCTGAACCCTAGAAATCTATATCTACCTTATAATCTTTTCATCCGCAGACGGATGGTTAGTCTGAGAGGACCATTCGGACTCCTAAGGACATGCTGAGAGCATGTGTTATGCATCTCAGTGGAAGTTGGGAAGAACATTTAAGTCTTATAGAGTTTGCTTGATGTGAATGTTGAGATTAGAAATACACAACTGATAATGGTACGGTTTGATTATAAACCCAGGCAATACAAATTTGGTAAACCATTAGGTGCATGATTTCAAGATAGTAAGATAGCATTAAAATATGTAAATAAATCTAATTGTATGCTTCCTGTTATGTTAATGTGTGTGACTTGACATTTACATGAATTGGCACATTTCTCTGAGATATTATTAGAAATTCTCAAGTACTATTAATTAATTGTGTTATGATATGTAAGCAACTCTTAATTGAGTTATGTGATGCATAAACCAGGATTTGGGGTTAATATGCACGTACATCGAGGAATTTCAGATAATGGATAAATATTACAGATGGTTTCTTATAAGTGGAGTAAATTAATCTTGTTGGTGTAATAAAATGTTCGATTACATGAAATTCAGTATGTTTGTGCCAAAATTGATTTGAGTTTGGAATATTTATGAATTTTAATCTGTCTGCATGCAGGATATAAACATTACTCAGTAATTACAATGATTTGAATTATACTGCTTTGCTAGTTGTAGAGTGATACCGTATTGTGATTTGAATTACAATCAAACAGATGAGATAATGGAAACCCTAAGAATAGGGTGTTTCCATGTGATTACTGAATAAGATAACCCTAAGAGTAGGGTGTTGGCATGTGGTTAGAAGTAATGTGTACCAGTAGGTTAAGGCTGAACCCTAAGGATAGGGTGTACGTGGAATCAAGTGTTTTGTTATCAATTCTCAGTATGAGATGTAGTGACGTGTAACAGTTAAATTGCATGATTTAATTTTTGTACCAAGTTGACATGCATTCTGTTTATTTAAGAATTTAAAATGTTTGTCTGCATGAATAGTATAATAATTTCTCAGTAGTTATCATAAATTGAGATATTGTTATAACGGTTCTGGAAAGACAATGTTTTATGGTTGATCTGGAATCAGATCAGATGTGTCCTAGGTTAAAAGATCTGTGCAGATGGTTGATCAGAGGATCAAGAAACTCAAGAATCGTGATATATCATTAGGGATAATTTTGTGGGAAAAAAAAATCTTAACCTAGAGGAAGCTACGTAGGAATATGAGTCAGAGATGAGTAACCAGTTTCTTTTCTCTTTTAGGAATTTCGGGACGAAATTATTTTAAGGGGAAAAGGTTGTTATGACCCACTCCATGATTAGTCGATAAATACCTCGAATTACGTGAAACACCCCAATTAGTGTTGAACATCAAATTAAATATCATGGATAATCAAAATAAGTTAATTTGTGAATCAATAGTTGAGTTTGAATTACCTGAGGCGACTAATGATATCAATGTTGATTAATTAGTTAATTAAGTTGAGTTGAGTACTCACTGTTGCAATTAAGTGACTTGACCAGTTGTAACAAGCTAGTTATAATAATTTTATGCGCTGGGATGATAGAGAATCTCGTGCTTGAGAGTTTGCAAGAAGAATCATTTGAATCCGACCTTCAGGTCATGAGTTACGAGTTTTGGAGCTTTGAGGGACTAGATTGTAAATTCGGATAGTTGGTGGGCAAATTGCATTTCCGCCCCCTAGCCCTTTCTCGTTTATTACTTATCTTCTTCTTCCCGATTGAAACAGAGAACCGTCAGAAGCGGCGCCGATAGAACAACAGATAGGGGGGGGGGGATCGCGTGGGCGATTTGGGCGCCCATAGCTCCGCCACCTTCTCCACCCTTCCTCCACCCTTCTTTTCTCCTCATCCTCACCATGGAGGCACCTCGGCCTGCAGCCCGACCTGCTGCACAGAGCAGCGCCGGCCAGCAGCCGCAACAGCGGCCAGGGGCAGCTGGGCGCGAGCTAGCAGCACCAAAACTGCCGCCCCGACTTCGGCCAAGAGCCTCGTGCACGAATCCGTAGCCCTCTCTGCCACGAGCAGCAACTAGCTGCGTTCCTTGTTCATTTCCTCCACCTATTGCGCCCAACTGGCTTCTCCAGCTGCTGTGCGGCGCTCCAGCTAGCAGCATCCATGGCTCGATTGAGCAAGAAAGGAGGAGGGGCGTGGCAGTCCTTGGTTCCCTTGGCTTCGATTTTGAGGCCTATGTAAGAATCCACCGTCAATTGGTCACGATTGAGCACCAGCCAAGGCTCTTCTTCAACCTGTGCGTGTGAAGAAGATACTCTACTGTTTGTGATAGGTTCGAACGGGTCCAAATTGGAACTCGATTGGGCATGATAGAGCAAGGTAAGACCAGCACACAGTTCAGTTTTGAGGATAGAATGAGAATATGTAGCCCTAGCTAGACTTCGTTTTTAATCGAGTTCGTCTACAATGAGATTTCCGTTTCTGCACAGGTTGCACGGCGTGCAAATCAATTTGCACGACGTGCAAAGTTACAGAGAGCAGAACAAGTTTCTTCCCAGGTGCACGGCGTGCAGCCCAGGTGCACGGCGTGCACTCTGCTGTAAAGGGAAGAATTAGGCGTGGTTGTGGACGTTTTTCGGTGTATACGAACACACCGAAGTGGGTGAGTAGTAGTTCATTTAGTAATCATTATTTAACTCAATTTAAATGTTAAATTGTTTCTGTATCAGTTAGTATAACTTCTAAACTGTGTAGTGCAGACAATAGAGTATGTTAGTTTCATTGGAACTTGAAATACCTGATATGCTTAGTGAAATGATGAAATTTCCTGTATTAAATGTGATGTTTAGATTGTGCAAAATGCATGAAATGTGATATTCCTGTTTAAATGTTTAATTGTTAATCAAGTATAGACCTAGATGCCCTAACACCGTAGAACCCCTAACAGGTGTCTGCAAATTAGGGGTGAAACTCGTGTTGCAACATCATCCGTGCTTGCGTCACGGACAAACGAGGAAAGAGGAAGGCAGTGTCTAACAACAATCGTGCTTGTGTCACGATGGCACTGCGATAACAAAAGAAAACACGGTTATCTAACACCATTCGTGCTTGTGTCACGAAGGTAACCCTGTGACCCTCCGTCTGTGTACTCAGGTTAGAGGAGGAGTCTAGAGCACTCGGAGTAGTGCATTGAGGCCGGAGAGCCTATAGGCCGGAGAGCCTGTGGTCCTGTGGCAGAGCAGGGCTGGCGTCAGACTTAGCATTTCCCGGGTGTGTCGCTAAGTCTTGTACGGTGGGACCATAGCATGAACTTGCTGTGGATCTTTATATGCAGAGTACACTGCATATATTTAGGGCATAATAATAATAAAATGAATAAATAATCATGTAGGTTCACAGTAAATTTATATAACTGTTTATTTACCTGAAATACCTGTTGATGCTTAGAAATGTGGTTACTATCTATATGTTTTCTATGATATTAGAACTTCCTTGCTTAGTTCTGCATTTATGTTTATTTTCAGTTTATAAACCTGATGAGTTGTTTAATGATAGCTAAGTGAAATGCTATTCACTGAGCGAGTAGGCTCATACCTCTACTCAAAACATTTTCAGGTTATCATCAGCAGCAGGAAATCAGAAGGATCGATTTATCCTTACGCCTAGTCGATAGAAGGTTCGTAGTTAGTAGTTAGAGGTCTCTTAGTCCTTTCCCCTCGATCTTTGGGACAAGGTGTGAGTGAGAGAGTGAATGTGTATAAAGATGTAAATTAATTGTTATGTTTTATTTTATGTCAAACAATGTAATATGATGTAGACTCTGTTATATTGCTAGTCAGATAATAAAGATGCTTCCGCAGTTTATTTAGTTTCATTTTACAGCATAAACCAGATTATCCTATTAATGTCTTTAAAATGTTATAAAAGTGAAGAGCGGTTGGCTTATGTGTAAATCCCATCCTGTGGCATCCTAATCTCGTGGTTTGTGGTTAATGTGAGATCGGGGCGTCACACTTTAGTATAGTGACAATTAAATTACTAGCTTTCTTAATTCCTTTCCCAGAACAAGAAGGCCAAGAATAAAAACTGAACTAAGAATTTATTGAAGAAACAAGAGTACAAATTAAAGAACTTTAGAACAAGAATGTAAACAAGTGAAAAAATAGAGCAAAATAAAAAATTTTAGATGCCATTTTCTTGTAGAGTCCCCCCAGATTTTATAGGGGATGGAGGGTTGGAAATCATAAAAAAAAAAGACTATTGGCGGCTATTGTAAAAGGTTGTCTACATACTGTGAATGGATTGGTTCGTAGTGCAAATTGTTCGTTTCAAATCAGTGTGTGCGTGGGTCCAGGGAAGCGAGTAAAAACCCTAAAGAAAGGGTGGCAGCACCGTTTGACCATGACTTGGTCACTAAGGAACGTGAATAAGTCACTTTCATAGATGGAACGCCTGCTTCGAAGACTGAACTTCTTGGTTCACTTATAGGATTGACTGGTTAAGATTATATATTGGAATGATGAGTCGATAGATCAAAATCGTTCAATGGCCGCATGAAGTTATGGAATGGAACATTTTGTAGGAGTTAGTTGGTTGGTTCACTTGATGAATCTCTCGGTTCGGGTCTTGATATGCTTGGAAAATATTATTTGAAGTTCTTGGTGTTTGACTTCTGGGGATGAAGTAGGTTTTGTCTTATAGAAATTATAATTGAGGGTTGAATATACAAAGATATAAGTGAGAATGATGAGAATTATGAATGACGAGACAATAAGTAAATTGCAATAAATACAAGAAAATTGGCAAAAGTAGAATAAAATCTAGAAAAAGAACATAAAGATGTAGTTTGAAAATGGAATGAATATGCATTCATCAAAATACCCTGAACTTGAATGTTTTCTTGTCCTCAAGAAACAAAGAATCACAAATTGTTCCAATTTGTACAAACATAATGTATTTCCTCACCCTAATAGAATTATTTTCTTCCTTACCTCCTTTCTTGGCCAAAAGATGCCAAACTCCTAGAATCACAGAACAAAAAAACTGACATTCCCTATTAAAACATATTTTACAAGTTATTTTTATATTAAGACTTGTTAAAGAAACATGATTTGTCTCCATTTTACTTTGACACTCCCACAAATTTATTTTTCAAAGTTTTGCACAGGAGAAGGGATAAATGAGGTATGAAAGAAGATGATCCCTCCTCTATTCAACTTGGGATCTCCTAATTCACATACAAAAGTTACAATGACCACATTTTTAGTGTGTACTTTGTCATCTTTTGATGGTACAACCCTATCAAATTTATGAGGGGTATAGAAGAATGGTGAGAGGGGGATGGTAGTGCCACCCCAGACTTGGGGTTTGGCATGAGCTGGTTTTAATTTTTGATCACAACCAGATCAATATGGTGGAAGAGGGTTGTTCCTGTGCTCTCAGAACATTTACATTTTTTACAGGAAGTGCCATTGTATTGGTTGGATTCTTCCTATCACCACATTACACAAAATATATGATAAATTACTCAATAGTTTAAAATAGAAAAAATTTGTGTTTAATTCTTATTAGCGTAATAAGACTTGCCAACTTTTCCAAGGAGAGATTCTAGTTTGGGGTCCTAGGTGACATACTAAGTTCTAATCATGGTAATTTATAAAAATTGTATTGCAAATAAGTTTCATCCATTCAAAGGGGGCACATAAGTAACACAATATATTCATCTAGCTGAATAGATAAAGGCCAATTAAGAAACAATAGTATAATAATTTAAAAAAGAAACATCATGTATAATAAATTGATAAAAAGACAATGTTGATAAGGGAAGCTAGGGGTGGAATCAACACATATCACCCACCTCCACCCTAGACTTAGAAATTTTCTCATCTTGAGAAAATCCCAAATCCTAGATGGATGGACGAGAATCACTACAACGGAGGATATTGAGGCAGTGGAGGAGCAAAAGATTAAGTAGGGTTGTAGTAGTATTTCCCCAATATGGAGAGTTGGCGTTAGAGTAAGCCTAATGGGCCCCATACTCCTCATAAGAATTTCAACTGGGAGTGTAATGGAATTTGCTGATGTTCCAAGACTTCTATGAATGCTCCATCAAGTAAATATGGTTGACTTGATGTCCTTGGCACTGCTGCTCACACTAAATCTGGTCCAACTACTCCTAGATCTCATAGAAGCCATAAGGCTCATCGGTTCCAATATCATCTCCGATGTGCCTCTTGGTACGACATTGAGACACTGGAGGAGGAGGACAAATATCATTTTCATTTTCCTCCATTGAGACACTCCACCTATGGGTGACAGACTTGGGGATGGCGTCATCGAGAATGGGGTTCTTAAGATTGAACCATTGGACATGTTTTGGTAGATTATCTGAGTCAAAAACAAGATTGGAAGCTACAAACTTGGCATTGTGGGGTAGCTTGAGGGTGGCAGATAGAATCCTTGAATACTAGGATGTATATGTCTATGGTCACAGAGAGGATGAACTTGTTGCTCTTGAGGTAAGGGAGATCAATCAGGTAGCCTTTAGGAGGATCACCTTGAAAGTAATGTGAGTATAGCCCAAGAATATGGCTAAGGCAGTCACTATATGGCCATTGTTGAATGCTAAAGTGGTTCCGCGGCTCACATGAGTACCTATAAGCTTGAGAATTGCATTCCCCCAATTGAATCGCTCATCATTTAGAAGACACCATGAAGTGTAAAAGTATGTATGAGTGATGGCACTTTGAGTGCCTCCCTTACTGAAGACAGTGTAGGATTAGATTCAGTGAATATAATGGACGACCAAGTTGTAGATTCTTGAATATTTTGGATGCCATGGTAAAGAAGGGAGGAGTCCATTGATCTTCACCCAAAAGTTGTCTGGGTTGTATCAATTAGAATAGGTGTCATGAGAATGCTCGATGCAACATTAAACACAATAATTGTCCCGGCCATTGAGAACTATGGAGGTGACTACCCAAAAGTTGTATGGGTTGTATCAACTAGAATAGGTGTCATGAGGGAGATCCATGCAACATGAAAGACAATAATCATCCCTACCATTGAGAATGATGGAGGTGATTTGTCAGACTAAGACTTCTAGTTGCTCCTCAAAAACCCAAATCTGGCACCTAAAATTCCTCTTCAAATAGTGGAGACTATGAAAAGTGGTCATGAACTCTGGAGTGAGATCAGTGAACACAAAAAGGACATGATAAGGGAAGAGAAGGATGTGATTTCACTGCAAGTTGTTGTCGATATATTCCCTTAAGATGAGGGTCTTAAGGGTGTTTTCACAGGCCCATCATGGAAATGTAATGCCTATGCAAAACTTGGCTTCAAATATCTCCTAATGTTTGATGTTGACAAATTGGGTGTAGTTGCTTGGAATAGGGGTGAGGCATGGTGGACACACTATTATAGAGTCAGGATCATGGCGGGAATATCCGTGGCTGGCCCATGCTTCATGGAGGAGCTTGTCTAATTCCTCAATGTCGGGAAAGAACTCCTCACTAATGTTGTGTGAAGATTCACCAGTGTGTTCCTAGATGTGTTAGTCGAGTTCTGAGCTTGAGCCGTGGTGTGGGTCACGAGAGATGGTTTTCTTAGAAGGATTCTTTCCTTTGTGGAAATGGTAGGGGAAACCTCTATAGGAGCCATCTTGGGACATGTTTGTGGTAATTCTAGATCCAAGTCATTCAGTTGGAAGGACAAATTGAGTTCTAGACAATGAACCAATCCATTGAGCACTTGAATCACTCATTTTAGATGGCAAAAGAGTGTTGTTTTGTGCCCTGAATTGCTCGGTTGGCTTTTGAAATGACTAGCTCCGAGGCGTACATTGTCGAAAGGGAAGATGAACAAGTGAATGATGGAAACTGTGAGGCAGCATGTATCACCTGGTTGGGTGGCAGAAAAATCGATTGGACGGTGAAACAGAGACAGTCAAAGAGAGTCGTTGCAATGTCAGTGGAGTCAGATCAGCTTGTTGGAGGCTTGAGAAGCTCATCTGGTGTTGTGGAATGGGTGACTCACCTACTGTGAGTAGAAGGTGCAGGTCATAGGTGAGGTGGAGGAAAAGAGAGTGAAAGGGGTGAGTGGGAGAAAGGGGTGTGACACATCTAGTTTTCTGATGGATCAATGGCTGAGAGATGAGACTCACTATTGTGATGGTAGAAGGTGGGGTGGGCAAGCAGATGATGGATCGTTCGGCTCAAAAGGGAAGAACTTGCAAGAGGAGTGATGCTCGGGGGAATGTTAGGTGTGAGTCGACCCCCCATTTTATGTCTTTTATAGAACATTCACATGGTGTGAATTGATTAGTTCAATGGGTGAATCATGGGGGGAGAAGTAAAATAATTCAAGTCTCGATGTAGTCACATTTTGAGACGTCCCTTTTCAAGTTCTGAACCAATTGGTTCGTGGCCTAAAACAGTCATTTCATGCATCGTGGGGGGATTTGAAACAACTCATTACTCGAGTCCAATGTCAGTTTGAAGCTACCTCTCAAAGTGCAAACCGATCATTTTGTGAGGTGAAATGTTTGGTTCATGTGTCATGGGCGGTGCATAATGTTTGATATTGAAATCAAATGCTAAACAAAATTGGCAAGTTTGGGTGCCAACTAATTGGTTCACTTTTTTATGAACTAAATTGAACTAGGAACCTCAGCAAAAAAAATGTTAGCTGGATATTACAAAAATAAATTTAAAATTGATGGAAGATAAGTGAAACAAAAATAGATTTTGTGTTGCCACCCAACAAGAGCCTAATTTTATATCAAAGGCCCAAAGTGTGTGCTCACTGAGCCCATTCTATCTTAGGTTTTGGTGGGGGGAGAGAATCACTTAATAACATGTCTTCAAAGATATGTAGAAAATGTGTTCCAGATTCCATAAAATCTTTAGTGGTAGTGTACCGCTTAAGTCTATTCCCATTTACCAAAATTCCCCCTTTCATTTATCCCAAAGAAGAAAGGTTCCATCTGGTAGGCATGCTTAACAAATTAGGGTCAATACCATCTAAAATAAGTTTTCTAGGGAAAATCCGCAACCCAGAATTATAGACTAGGACCTGGTCACCCATCTGAATGTCTTTTAGCCTAATATGGACATCATGCCATAATTTGGTTCTATCCTTAAGATTTAGGCATTTTCATAGGCTGTCACTTTGAGATTTTCTAACTCCTGTAACTGGAGAAAATAGTTCTCTCCCACTCCAGAAAGGTCCAAATTGAGAGTTTTGATAGTCCAGCTAGACTTGTGTTCCAATTCTACTAGAAGATGATAGGATTTCCCATAGATGAACCTAAATGAAGTGGTGCCCAGGGGTGTTTTGTAGTTTGTTCTATATGCCCACAAGCCATCATTGATTTTCAAGGCCCAATATTTTCTACTGTGATTGACAATTTTCCCTTAGATGGATTCAATTATACGATTCAAAACATCAACTTCACCACTAGTACTATGTGGTGGACTCCATATATTCTAAGAAAGGACTCAAATATTTTCTCCAAAAAATATGATCCCCCATCGGAAATCATGATGTGATGCACCCTCAAATCTAGGGAAGATGATATCTTTAAAAAGCCTATTAATATATTTTGAGTCACAAGACGTGGTGGGGATGACTTCTACCCATTTTATAACATAATCCACAACCACCAGTATATAGGAATACCCACAAGAAGAATGGAAGGGCCCCATATAAATGACACCCCAAACATTGAAGATCTCGAGTTCATGCCAAGATGTCATGGGCATTTGATCTCTTTTAGAAATATTTCCATCCTCTGGAAGGGATCACATGCTAGAACAAACTCATAAGAATCTCTAAATAAGGTGGGCCAAAAGAATACTGATTAGAGCACCTTCCTAGGAATCTTGTGAGAGCTCATGTGATCTCTAGTGGGGCTACAATGACATTTTTTTGGGATGTCGTGAGACTCTTCTTCAGTGCCACATCTATGATAAAGAACATATGCACATGGTCTAAAATGATAAAACACATCCCAATAAAATTTCTTAACATCATGTAATTTTTTCCCTTAACATGTTCTTTGTAATCAGGTGGTAGGACACCTATAGCAAGATAATTAACACAATCAACAAACCATGGGTATTGGTATTCAGCCTTAAGCAATTTATCTTCTGGAAGGGAGTCATATATTAGAATTCCATCATCAACACACAAACTTTGGTGGTTAAGGTGGATAGAAATAACATTTTCACAACCTTTCTTATCATGGATCTCTAAAATAAAATTCCTAAAGTAGAAGGATCCAACAAATGAGGCAAGGTTTGGCATCCTTTTTTAGCATTAAATATTTAATGGAGGCATGGTTCATATAGATAATCAATTTGGACCCAATCGGGTATGATCAAAACTTATCTAAGTCATAGAGGATGGCTAACATTTCCTTCTCAGTCTTGGTATAGTTCTGTTGTGCATCATCTAAGGTTTAGGATGCATAGTAAATGACATGGTGTTTCTTGTCAACTCACTATCCTAAAATGACACCAATGACATAATCACTAGTTTCACACATGATTTCAAAGGGCAAATACTAGTCTTGTGCACATATCATAGGTGTGGGTGTGAGGGATACTTTAGGACTATTGAAGTTGGTCATGCAAGATTTATCATAGTTAAAAGCAACATCTTTCTAAAAGAGGTTGGTGAGAGGTTGGTGATTTTTGGAAATTCACAGATGAAGTGTCGGTAAAATCTGGAGTGCCCAAGAAAATCATGAATATCCTTGATGGAAGCATGAGGGGAATGTTTGGTGATAACCTTAATCTTGGGTCTGTCAACCTCTATACTACTATTACTCACTCTATGTCAAAGAACAGTTCCTTCCTTAATTATTGAATGACATTTTTCTAAATTTAACACTAAGTGTGCCTCTTTACACTTTTAAAGCACAAGGGCTAAATATCAAAGGAAATAATCAAAATAGTCTCCATAAATGGAGAAGTCATCCATAATAACATCCATAACAATTTTGGTTAACCCTGCAAAAATAGCAGACATGCACCACTGAAAAGTGGTGGGGGTAATTAATAGAGTGAAAGGCATTCTTCTAAATGCAAAGGTGCCAAGGGGAAAGTGAAGATGGTGTTCTCCAGATCTTCAAGATTAATGGGAATATAATAGAAACGTGAATAGCCACCTATATAACAAAAGTATTCTTGATGGGAAACACACTCTAGTACTTGATCCAGAAAGGGAAGAGATATATGATCTTTCCTAGTGGCCTTATTCATCTTCCTATAGTCAATGCACATCCTCAGTCCAATAAAATATGGGTGGGGATGAGCTCATCATTGTCATTTTTCACAATGGTGGCTCACCCTTTCTTTGGGACCACTTAGATAGGACTGACACACGAAGAGTCGGAGATGAGGTAAAATATTCCTACACTCAAATGTTTGTTAACTTCTAATTGGACAAACTCTTTCATGTTTGAATTTAATTTTTATTGAGGATTCCAAGATGGTTTATACTCTTCTACCATAGGGATTTTATGCATGCAAATGTCTAGATTGATCCCTGTCAACTCAGTCATCTTATACCCCAAGGTGGATCTCCTTTTCCTTAGCTCAGCTATGAGCTCATCTTCCTACTCAAAAGTAAGGCCAAAATTAATTGTGACAGGACATATTTGTTGTTCATCAAGAATGACATATTTGAGTCCTTTCAGGAGAGTTTTCATTTTTGAGGCTTTGGGAGGTTCAATCTTCTCTTCTAGAAGGGAGATCATCATCAGTTCCTCAAATTCAACATGACGAACTTCCTCAATGTTGTCAAGATATGCCTGACACTGGTCTAATTGCTCATCATCAAGATCATAATCAGTGGAGGATGTAAGGGGAATGTGGAGGGGATCTTGAAAAGGTTTCCATTACTGTCTCAACTGGGAAATGTTGTCAACACAATGTAGAAGATAAATTTCCTTTTAAAAAATTGGTCCCCTCATGCTTCTTAAAAACATGGAATTCTAGGGTTTGTCTACCAAGATGCAAAAGTATGGTTCCTACCTCAACATCAATTAAAGCTCAGGTAGTGGAAAAAATGGATGGCTAAAAATGTGAGTATAGCACATGTCTTACTTAATTTCCATGATCACAAAGTCACATGGAAGGTAGGCGTCTTTCCCAAACTATACATGTATATCTCCAATGTTACCCATATATTGTTTGTCATGGAAGAATCTGCCACTGGATGGTCATGTTAGTGGAAAGCATATCAGTAAATCCCAATCTCTTGCAAATACTATAAGGCATGATTGAATATTAGATCTGAAGTTAGCAAAACCTTTCCTACAAGCTTTTTTCCATAAGTATCACCTAATCCCAAATGAACCAGAGTCTTTCTATTTTTAGTATCTTATTAAGAATGATATCAAAAGTGTTCCAAGAGAGCTTCACAGTCTCATTCTCCTTAGTGGCGTACCTTGTAGTCAATAAGATATTCATGTGTTTAGACCATGTAGGAATGTTTTTGGGGGCATCTAAGAAAGGAATGTCCACATGCAATTTCTTCATGGCATCACTAAAATTTCATGAACCTAGCCTCTAACCTAGTTTGCTTGAGAGGGGACTTGTATGGTGGATGAGGTTTATAGATTGGTATTTTAGGTTCATTAGTTTATACTTGTGGAGATTCATAGACGGGGGTAGTGGAGTCTTGTGATGATTCCTTTTCAACAACTATTGTTTCCTCTTATTCAAAACTCAAGGGTACCACGGTACTATTCTCTATTGGAGGGAGAGAATCACATATCTTTCCACAATGGTGGAAACAACTTTATGTTGCTTGAGATGCTAGGGATTATTTTCTAGTTGCATAAAACAAGTACTTGTAGGAGGTTTTTGGTTATCTAAGAGTTGGGCCAACTAAGTATTATTTTCTTTTTTGTGGAGCTATTGTGAAAGGATGATATGCTCTAGAACAACTATTCTATCGCCAGTAGAGAGAATTGGGGCATTGCATTTGTGGTGGAAATTGGTTTAAGTTCTAATATATCTACCCTTATAGGGGCCATGGTAATGCAAATTACCCATGTATCTCCCTTGGTTCCAAAATTTCTTTGGTTGCTATTTTACTGAAAACTTAGGGGTGGACGATTTAATCTATTGGCTTGAGGATGAGGAGGTCTTTGTTGGGAAGCATTTTCCACACCAGCCACATTGCCATATTAGAACTTGGGGTGGTTCCTTCTCTGATTTGGATTGTAATAGGCTTGGTCTGGTATGCTATGGATGGATTTGATATCTACCAACTATTGTCAAATCTCCAATTGCATGGAGACATTGTAGAATAGTTGACATTGGCTATCTTGTGGTCATACCCTTGGCAAATTCCACTGAGAAAGTCTACAACCTCGATTTGTTGAGGTTACCCTTGTTGGGCAATACAAACACAAAGTATAGAAGTGGTAATAAATTTTTCATCTATCTTTATTCCCATAATAGCAAGATCGCATCAACTAATATAAAATAGGAAGGATGGTTTAGCAAGTTATACCTAGTGCTAGAGCAAGTCCAATGTCAAAACTCACTTATTTGCAACTGTAAACAAGTTGTCCTTGGACGGTGGATATGCAACTCCTAGTCTTCACCATGAACATGACAGCTTCTACAGTGCTCCTATGGTCTCACCACAGACTACAAGCTGCTATTGTCCTCCTAGCAATATCCAAAGGACTCCTACCTCTATAGTAGTCCACAGAATAAACTAGAAAGTCCAAACAATAAACTAGAACTCCTATTTATTCAACAAGAATAGACATGAAGGATTTTTCCCTCCCATTTGTGTACTAGTCACCAACTTTCTCCCCCACAACGACAACCCTCAATTTTTCTCTCCCATAGCCATTTCTCCCTTTTTAGGTAGGACTTTCTTGGGCTCTGTTGATTACCACAACCACAAAGGACAACAGTTGTCAGAGGAACTGATTCTCAGTTGTGTATGTTGTTGTATCTTGGTAAGACCCTAGTACCCCTCTATTTATAGGCGGGGTTTGGGCCAGGGTTTCCAATCTATATGGGATTGTGTGGGAGTGGAAGGGACCATAAGATCTTGAATTCTTGCAACCTGTGAACCATGAAACGGTCATCTGGTGACCCATACAGTCATATGGTCATACAAGATGGTTTTCTCAGACTACCAAATGGATGTTTCCCAATCACACATGAATTTGGCAATTTTGATTCCAATTAATATCACATATTAATACCTTGCACCCCAACTAATGTGCAATCAAAACTATTTTAGAAACATCCAGAACATTTATTTGTCCTAACAGAGCTGTCTCACCCAGGTGAGATGCCCATCTCACTCACCCATACTGTCGTTTGGTGAGTCTGAGATGAGCTGGTCAGTTCAATCATTTTGAACTAGTTGGTTCACGGGCAGAACTTAGCCAATTCAAACTTTGATGAACTTGCCAACCCAAATGTCTATCTCAACACTTGAGACACCCATCTGGTAGCCCAAATGGCTATATCACTCAGTGAGATGGTCATTTGGCATACCAGTTAGTCAATCAGTTGATATGTTGTGTGAATTGAATATCGAAACACTTTAGTAATCAATCCAATCATCATTAAAAATAAACTCCTCTTATATATGAGTTCCTATATGTGTGACCCTATAGGTCCAATATCACATTGATAGTGAATGTCCGTAACTAGATAATGATATCACAGGTAGAGAGTGGTGCCAAGTCGCACATCAATGCTATCCAAGTGAATGAAAGTTGGAGAACAACTTCAACCTACAATTTGTGTAAGGTGTTGTTGTGATTGTATAATACTTTTGTCACTGATATCCAAGATGAAATTGAGGCATGAATGGTGATCCTATCAATGTTGAATCCATATTGCTTGAACTAAAAGCAGATTGTCTGAGATATTGTGACCTTAATATCATATATTGATTCACATGTTCATGCATATGATTTTCTCAGCCTCTCTTATCTAGTGGCCAAGATATCATACTCTAGTAGGAGAGGCAAATACCATATCTGTCACTCACAGTCTATCCCCATGTGTCAAAGTCACCCTATCATTGCCTTTACAGCAACCCATGTTTTAGGAATGCATTTGATGACGTCAAAGCATACCCAATGACTTGTGATGAGTGCAATGATTTCGAGTCTATGAATCACCATCACCACCTTCACTATGAGATATGACTATGTCCACAAATTATGGTTTTCATGTGTCATTCTTAAGGTGGATCTGTCTGATACACTATTCCCTAACATGTATTTGTGTGCTTGGTATTGATATTGCAATATCATGACTAATGAGATTCTGTCATCAACCAACCTACACTCTAGTCTTATGTGTTACTGGTGTCTATTTGCCTTCCACAGTAACAACCAACAAGGGACATGATAAGAATGTACATAATCTTACAATTTGTATGATCTCATCCTTCCAATTCACGTACTTGAAGACATACTTCATTGAGTATTGTCAATTTTTGTACATTCATAATATTTTCTCATTATCATATAACCGAGTGAAATCGTATGAATAGGAAGCTTGCCTTTATCAATATTAATCAAATCCTTTTCGGTATATGTCATGCCAATCATCACATGATTTTCTCTATGGGCATGCCTTACCAACAACCCTCTCCTCTCATAGGTATTGAAGGAAGACTCCAAATGATCTTGTTTCAAAATAAGAAGCTTAAGACTCTCAACAATATCCTTTATGTCAAAATTTTCTTCATACTTTTTTAGCTTGACAACTACACCGGTCCCTCGTCATGCTTGGGTCTCAAAACTACATTACAACCCCCCATGGACTATCTAGGTTTTGAAAGATGAAATTTCCTCCATTTGAAGAATCGAGAAAAATTTGATGTTGTGATTAACATTATAGTAAAATATTTTGATAAGTTTGGCTTGGGGGATATCATGGTGGGGGAAATGATGAATAAGGTCCTTGAACCTTTCCCAAGTTACATTTAAGGTTTCACCTGTACCATGGTAAATAGGTTGATCTATTCCAAATTTCATAAATGAGGGAAGAGGGATTATATTTTTCCAAAAACATGGGTTGGAGTGCCTCCCAAGTGGTGACATGATCCCCTACATGGCATTGTACCAGTTGCTGGCTCAGTGATAAAGAAATTATTTAACCAATCTCAATGTTATGGCGTCCTTAAAAATAACCATGATTTTATGCAAGGAATAAAGATAAAAAAAATCTTTGAATATGGTCTTGAAAACTATCATACTTATTACTGACAAGGGGATTGGTTTGGATCATTGTGATGCATTGAGTCCAAATTTCAAATTGTGGAGAGGTGATGTAGGATGGAACAACAAGATGTTGTGCATAGGAGGTTTAGGGGATTGAGAAGCCCTCTAGTTGATTTTTCCATTCAACCTCATGTAGTGTGGCGTCACGGGCTGCCTGTTCGACCAAAATGGTGTCCCTTTAAGAAATAAGGGCTTGCTCAATCCAAAGGGTCACCTCTTCTCTATCAATCCTAATATGATTTGTTCATTTTATAAAATAAAAAGGTTTTTCTATTTTCGGGTCAAAACCTAACAGCACAGAATCAACATTTTGTAAGCGTCGCATGCACAATTAGATTTGAACGTGGAAATGAGTGTTTTGATAGATAAGCGTGATTGTAGATTAAAATAGGCTGCTGGAATAGAAACTAGACAGAATGAGGATTACAACTATTGGAACAGGACTCACATGCATAGTAAAAAGGAAAAAAGAAGTTTTTGTTCAAAAAATTTTGAGGTTTGATAAAATAAATATGTTGTCCCCAACAGTGACACCAAAATTGATGCACATTGTTCACACACCAATACACCAAGGGTTTCCTTGTGTTTAACCTCTTGTTAATGGGAAAACAACAAATTAAGGTTGACTTATTAGTATAGAGAGGGTCGTCCCATATGACAACATTTTTTAGATTTGGATATGAACTGATGGCTTTGAACAATTTTTATTTGGATGAAGAAATCAAGTTCCAATGCTAAACTAGAGCAATAAAGAAAGATTATACTAGAACTAGAATTAAAAGTTACACTATGAATAAATAAATAAAGAGTTATGCCAAGAACAACTGAATGATAGTTATGTTAAGAACAATAAAGGAAAGTTTTTTATGAGTAGTATTATATTGCAAAAAAGAAAGAGAGAGATTGGAAATCAAGTGATT
This sequence comes from Alisma plantago-aquatica, assembly GCA_963693085.1. Taxonomy (NCBI): domain Eukaryota; kingdom Viridiplantae; phylum Streptophyta; class Magnoliopsida; order Alismatales; family Alismataceae; genus Alisma; species Alisma plantago-aquatica. Next base: position 507,574,429 of record OY856410.1, on the reverse strand, counting down.
AGAAATGAAGATTAATTCAATGATAAATTATATCAGGGTTATGAGTTTTACCACCAAGTCTGCATGAAACTAAATTGATAAGATCCATGAAGACAAACAAGTTATATGAAGGTATGGAAAAAAATCCTCAAGTGCATTTACTAAAGTCGAACATCCCGCAAAGCCATTTATCCTGGTATTTGTGGATCCTTGCTCGAACATCCCAACCAAGCTCCCTTTAAGATACCATCTGGAGCATCATTTATTTGTTTAGTTATTCCAAGCCTTCGGGTCTGATATTTCATCACCCAAGACTAACATTAAACAAAAATAAGAGATCAAGTCATTTATGTCATGTTATAAATCCAAGCAAACACCATATAACATGTTTTATATCATAAGGAAAGTGTTCTAGTCTACTATGTCCATGGGGCTACCCCCATGCCCAAATATGGAATAATTTGCATGATCCACATAAATAAAAGAAGGGATGAAGGAAGGATGAAGGGGATCCATATACTAGAGAAGAAGGAATAATTCATAATGACTCTAGTGTAGTGACAATAAAAAAAGTCATTCGGGGAATTTCACCCATATTAAAGTAATCAGGAGGGAGAATGGCTAATAACTAACACCAAAAGTTTATTTAATCCTACATGTAGTTCCCCAATGGGATCTGGTGTGATTTGATCCTGTAACCTCTGCTCCACAAGCAGCATGATTAACCAGCTGAGCTAGATATGAAGGACAGGCTAGTGATAATGAAATGGCTTCCTTATTTAATTCCTTGCCCATAATAAGAAGGCCAATAACAAGAATAGAACTAAAAAATTTACTGAAGAAGCAAGAGTACAAATGCAAGAACTCTAGCACAAGAATGTAAACAAGTGACAAAATTAGAGCAAGATACAAAATTTCAGATCCCTTTTATGTCGAGTCCCCCTCCTTCTATAGGTGTTGGAGGGGTGGAAACCCTAAATAAAAGACTATGGGAGACTATTGTAAAAATATTGTCCGCAGGTTGTCAATCGATTGATTCATAGTGCAAACTTCCTGTTTAGGATCCATGTGCGTGCTCATCTAGGATAATCAGGTAAAACCCTAAATAAAGGGTGGCGGTGTCATTTGACAATGACTTGGCCATGAAGGAACGTGGATTAGTCTCTTAGAGATCTGGAATGCCCCGTTCAAAGAGTGAACCTCTTAGTTCACTTGCTGAAATGGCTAGTTTCGATGGTGTATTGGAATTGTCACGGGTGAACAACTTAACTTCACTCTACACCTCAAGCGCCAACATAAGGTCTACAATAGAGTTAAAGTTTCCCGTCCCTGAGTGGATCAAATACATGAATATATAAATGCACCAAATAAAGAGATTCCATACATAAACCAAATTGTTCATTACATAGGGGCCCGAAGGCATAGGAGTTCTAGAGAAGAAAACTTAATACATAAGAAACTAATTATAGAAGAAAAAGAACATAATATAAGAGTCCCATTTAGCTTTAGCATCCCCATGATAGATCGGATTTTTGTGAGCCAGCATATAGAGTAGCAATATCATCTTCATCATCATAAGCATAGTAAGCAAAAGGTACCTATAAAACATTTGCAAGTGGTACATGTCAGCCCAATGTATAAATATATTGTACTGAGTATGCCTATGTGTCATTTAATTTACCTCTTTTCATACTTGGTAATAAAGATAAAAGTAAACTTGGCAGTAATAATCAATTACAATAATATATCAATACTAAGAAAGAGTTTATTTACAAACGTGAACATGTATCTTTTAAGCATATTTTCCAGCATACATCTCGTGCGTCTGCCACCAAGTATTTGATGCCTTCAGGCATTATGATCTACTCCCAAGGAGTTTGTGATCATTATACAAACATAATATGATCTACCACCAAGTGGTTTGTGATCATTATACATGTGCTCCACCACCAAGTGGTTTATGAGATATCTTATGATGGAACATCTATATTATGTTTGTAGGTGTTCAAAGTATACATATAGCAATTCAACCAAAGCATCAAAACCAGACATATTACAATTTATTCAAGCATCAAGCAAGTTACATTCATTTCATTCAATATCTTATGCCAAGTATTCTACTACTCATAGTTCTCAAGCATTAAATATAGTAAGCCAACAAGAGGTAATGGCATACCTTCTACACAAAAGTGGGAGTCTAGAGATGCTCCTCACTGGTACCTTTGATTTCCTATAATTATTGGAGATTTGGTATTTATTAGTTATATTGTTCAAATCACCATTATTCTAAAGAGTATATAAAAGGCCCTTTTATAGTATTGGAGTCATGAGAGTAGAGTACGAGTCTTAGAGTATGGATTTGAGTTCAAGATTAGTAATGTCACATCATGGTAGGGTTATAAGGTCAGAATCATGGTCTTTAGACCATATTGACTAATTATGCACATTTTGATAGAGCAAAGTAGGGAAAAGAGTGATAATTAGGTTTTATTGATAATTGAGTCACAATAATTGGATCTAATCATTCCATAATTATATAGATGCAAAAAGATTATGATCACATGTTTTTGATGATTTAGACAGGTCCGAGTATTTTCTACATAATTAAACAAGATATAATCATATTTGAGCATGGGAAATTAATCGAGTCAGATTTAGGGTCAAAACATGTCAAATTAATGATCCTCGTATTTTTTAGATAAAGGAGTACTTGTTCATATTTTTTTGACACTTCTACGATTTATTATGATTTTCTTAAGATCAAGGTACTTTCTAACAAATCTTGAAAATCGAAGATTAATGACGAGAAGGGAATAATGATAGGCTATTGGATGCTTAGATCCAACAGTCAGGATTTTATCACACAATCTAAGAAGGAAGAATAGTCAGTTGAGGTGGATTTACCTCAGTGTTCCAACTGGAATCGAGTGCGTCCCTCTCTTCTCTTTGCTCGACACTTACAGTAGGTAGGGGTTGAACTCCAGTGAGCTCGTGTTGGTGGTAGAGGATCCCTCGCGTGCTGGCGAAGGGTGGATGAGCTTTCTCGAGGTCTGACACAGCTAGATGGCCAGTCTCTAGGGCATGGCTCCTCCTGAAATGCCAGGTCGACTAGATGATCGGAAAGCTACACGACTCACTGCAGAGGAGTATTGGAGGGGGAGCAGTAGGCAATCAGGCTTGCCGTTTAGGTGTCGTTAGGGTGGAAGGAACTGATGCGGAGCTCGGGGATCAGTCAATGGTGGATGAGGTGGCTGGGAACAGCCTGCCCAGTAGCTCAATGGCGGTGGGCAGTGATGAGGTGAAAATGTCTGAGTTTGGGGGCAAGGGGTGCTCATTCCAGGTAAATTGAATATCGAGGAACGTCAAAGGGAGGTCGAGGAAGGTATTGGTGTGATTAAATAGAAGTGGGGGTGAGGGAATCATAAATGCCCAATTGGGCTCAGTGGTAGTTGGAGAAGAGGTCTCGCCAACGAGGTCGTGGAGGGAGTTGTGGTTGCTTTTGGGGAACGTGTGAGGGATCATTAAGTTTGTGGACACAAGGGGAAGGCACTGCCTCGATCAGTTTCACACGGAGAAGGGTAGGGTGGAAGTTTGTGGTCCGAGATCAGGTCGCATGGTTGTAGCCACCTTTTCACAAAATGGATGGAGGTTGGTGGTGACTCCGTGGCCATCCGGTCGGCCCTGTATCCGTAGTGGCTCCGTAGGTCCAATTTGGATTAGGCTAGCCACATGGCATTTAAATGTCACGACCACCATATTATTAACATGTAACTTATAGTTCAGATTCAAGTATTAACGATTTAGTTGAAAACTTATGTAAATCTTTGAAAATTCATGGAAGGAGCTAGGAGTATCCAATTGGCATGTAATGTGAAAGATAGGTTCATAATAGCTCTCCATACATGTTGGCAAATTTTGAGATCGAGATTGCAACCTTGATTGATCAAATAATCTCTAGGATAATTAGGGTTTTGAATTAGATTCAAGAGAAGAAATCAAGGTAATAAAGGAAAGAGAAAAACTACTTTATCACATCCTACTAACCTTAAAAGAAATTTTGTCCTCAAAATAAAACTGGGTGAAAGAGGTGAGGAAAATGTTGCTCAATATCTACTTGTAACTCCCAGGTTGCATCTTCTGCACCGTGATGGTTCCACTGCACCTTCACCATCGGGATCTGCTTATTCCTAAGCTATTTGACCCTAGAGTCGAGAATCTTGGTAGGCTATTCCGGATAAGAGAGATTATCTCACAACTCAAGAGGCTCGTGATTCAACACATGACTATCATCCTTCACATACTACTTCAGGTTGGACATATGAAAGACATTGTGTGTCATGATGTACTGTGGAGGAAGAGCAAGCCGATAATTACATTCACCAATGTGCTCTAGGACTTCAAAAGGACCCACATATCTCAGACTAAGTTTCCCTTTGTTCTTGACTATGGCACGGATAGGTCTGATCTTCAGGAAAGCATAATCACCAACCTCGAACTTCCTGTATGACCTGCTTGCGTTTGCATATGATTTTTGACCATTCTAGGCCCATTTCAACCTCTGCTTAATCAAAGACATCTTATCAGCATAAAGTTGTAACTCCTCAAACTTTAACATCTTCCTTTCTCTGACTTCATCCCAATGGAGAGGGCATCTACATGGCCTACCATAGAGAGCTTCATAGGATGGCATATCAATACTAGATTGATAGCTATTATTGTAAGTAAACTGTGCTAATGGAAGGTAGTTATCCCAAGATCCTCCCCAATCTAAAACACATGCTTTGAGAAGGTCCTCCAAGATTTGGATAGTGCAATCTGACTGGCCATTAGTTTGGGGATGATATGCCGTGTTGAAATTGGACTGTGTACCCATCTCGTTCTACTTATGCTTCCATAGATGTGATGTGAACTTTGGATCCTGATCTGAAACTATAGAAACGGGTACTCCATGTAGACGTACAATCTCCTTAATATACAACTCAGCAAGCTCAGGTGCCCGTAGTCCGCATAGGTAAGAAATGTGCAGACTTGATCAACCGGTCTACTATGACCCAAACTGCATCATAACCCTTCCTGGTCTTGGGTAGTCCCACCATGAAATCCATGGTGATATTTTCCCATTTCCATTCAGGAATTAGTAAGGGTTGCAATAGACCACTAGGACATTGGTTCTTAGCCTTAATCTGCTGGCAAGTGAAACACTTAGAGATAAATTCTGCTATATCATTCTTCATACCTCTCCACCAAAAGTGTCTCTACAGATCCTTATACATCCTATTAGATCCAGGATGTATGGAATACTTAGACCCATGTGCCTCTTGCAGTATCTGCTTATTAATCTCTAACTCTTCAGGTACCCACATCCTATGCGTGTACCTTAGTCCACCATCCATACCAACAGATAGATGTGTCTGGGGCTTTGCCACAAGAGTTGTCATGTCCTCCAAGATAGGGCTGTTCTTTTGAAATTTCAGGAGTTCAGAAAGAAGACCAAGAATAATAGAGACAAATTCTGCTGGAGATGACCCATAATATGAAGGTTACAGACACATTGATGCACAAATTGACTTCTTACGGCTAAGAGCATCATCTACAACATTAGCCTTGCCTGGATGATATGCAATAGTGAAATCATAATCTTTGAGATACTCCAACCATCTCCTCTGTCGAATATTGAGGTCCTTCTGAGTCAAGAGATATTTGAGACTTTTGTGGTCCATGAATATATCAAAAGTAGCACGATGCAGATAATGTCTCTAGATTTTGAGAGCGTAGATAATGGCAGCTAATATCAAATCGTGAGTTGGACAATTTACCTCATTAGGTTTCAATTGTCTAGAGGCATAGGCAAAAACTTTACCATCTTGCATGAGGACACAACCCAAACCCATTTTAGAAGCATCAGAGAATATTACAAAGCCATCATTACCAGAAGGTAAGGTTAAAATAGGAGCAGAAGTCAAGAGATATTTCAATTCTGGGAAACTAGCCTCACACTCAAGAGTCCAAATGAATTTGGCATCTTTTCTGGTAAGTTTAGTCATGGGTAGGGATATTTTATTGAAATTAAGGATGAAGTGATGGTAATAGCCTGCTAGACTAAGGAAGCTACAAATTTTAGAAGCATTGGTAGGGGCTTTCCAATCAAGGACAACTAGAACTTTGTCAGGGTCAAAAGAAATTTTCCCACCCAAAATAACATGGCCAAGAAACATGACTTGGTCAATCCAAAACTCACATTTGGTTAATTTAGTATACAATTTTTGGTCTCTCAAAACATCAAGGACATTCTGGAGATGTTTGCGATGTTGACCAACAAAATTTGAATATATAAGAGTATCATCAATGAAAACCACAATAAAGCTGTCAAGAAAATGCTGAAAGACAGTATTCATCAGATTCATAAATACTCCAAGAACATTAGTCAAGCCAAACAACATCACCACAAATTCATAATGTCCATATCTTATTCTGAAAGCTATCTTTGGGATATCACAATCCTTCACTCGTAATTAATGATAACCTGATCTAAGGTCAATCTTGGAGAACATAGTGGTGGTACAAAGCTGGTAAAATAGGTCATCAATTCTTGGCAGGGGATATTTATTTTTAATGGTGGCTTGGTTGATCATGCGATAATCAATACACATTCATATTGACCCATCTTTCTTTTTAACAAAAAGGATAGGAGCACCCCAAGGAGAAGTACTACGACGGGTGAAGCCTTTATCAAGAAGTTCCTCTAATTGTTTCTTGAGCTCTGCAAGCTCAGAAGGTGCCATCCTATAAGGTGCCTTAGAGACTGGTGCGGTGCCCGGTGCTAACTCATTTGAGAACTCAATCTCACAAATTGGAGGCAGCCTTGGAAGCTCCTCAGGAAAAACGTCTGGGTAATTTCTCACCACATCCAAGCTCTCTTAAGGTCTCAACTTAGGATCAGGCATGGATACAACAACAAGATAGGCTCTACATCCTTTGGCTATCAAAGTTTTGGCTTTAAGAGAAGAAATAATCATATTTCAGTTTCTTTCTTTTCTCCCGAAAATAATCAAAGGTTTAGAATTGGGTGCACAAAAGACTACTTTCTTGCCTTGGCAATCAAGCATAGCAAAGTTGGAAAAGAGCCAATACATCCCCAATATTAAGTCAAAATCTTCCATATCAAGGAGAATGAAAGCAGATTGAAATTTATGACCACCAAAAGAAAAAGGCAAGATTTCAGTTTTCTAAAGAGAGGTATAAATTTTTCCACTAGGAGTTGTTACATCCAAGATATAACCTAGATCTTTTATCTCTAACTTGAGGATGGAATCAAGATTTCTAGATATGAAGGTATGTGTTGATCCTGAATTGAATAGGGACACAACAGGATGATCTTGGAGACATATCATACCTACATTATGATTTTGTACGAGATCACGGTTTTCAAAGAGTTATTATAATAAAGAATTGTTAACGTTATTACCATCACTCATATGGTTTTCATTGGCCTTAGCTTCCTCTGCATCAATTGCTAAGGCCCTAACGATGTTCTGGTTGGGCCTGAGCTATAGGGACAACTGGTTGAGCAGGTGGAGCTCCAGGCTGAGGTAATGGGGCAGGATGGTTCTGAGGTGCCCCCTGGACCAGAATTGGACAATTGTACCTCATATTCCCTTCATTCTTACAATAGTAACATACATGTTTCTCAAACTTGCATCTCCCTGGATGTTTGCTTCCACAGTTTTTGCACATGTTAGGACCCGATGACTGCCCTCGGTGTAGTCCACCTCAGCCTCAGCCTCCCCGGTTTGGTCCTCCTCGGTATGATTGACCGCTATGGTGATTTCCTCCTCCTATTCCCATGCCATGGCTATTAGGATTCTTCTTATCATTCTCCTTCTCTTTGCCCTTGATGACAGATGCATTAGTTAGGCCTAGGTATCCTAAGTGTGGGCTCTGATCTCCAAAACCACGATATAAACTCAGCAGAAGCATTCGATTAGCAGCGGAATACAAAAATCATCGGAAATTAAAAAATTTTGAGACAAGATCTTGAAAACCATAAAACTTCTTTCATAGAAAGGAGATAAACTATTTACATCTCTGTTAAATTACTTCTTGAGTAATTATACACAACATGATACAAAATCTCAAGAGTCAAAACCAAAAATCTCAGACCACTAACTCCAAGGACCTGAGAGTACAGAGATAGCATAGGACCATCTAACTATAACTCAGCAGTTAGTATCTCCACCTGAGATTCACTACTGCTCCTGATGCTGTTGATGTTGGTATTGGTCACCTGTAGGCTAGTTCCTTCGTCCTCGACGACCAACTAAAAAGTTGAAATCTACGGAGTGAGACAATTATACATAATTGTCCCAGTGAGAGTTATAACTCTCAACTAGAAGCTTTATAATAGCAATCAAAGAACAAAATAAGCAATAAAAGCTTTCAAGGCAATCAACAACAGATTGACATTAAGTAGAACTACAACATTTATGAAGAGTGAAGAACATATGTACTATGCAGAGCAACATCATTCATGTATCTCGTAGTTCAACCTAAGCATATATACTACTCGGTTGATTATGTTTTACAAACAATATTATGCCCTGTGGAGATGAGGTATACCGCTCATACTCCAACCGATCACTGTTAAGTCACATCAGTATCATACCTAGGTCATCAAAAGAGCCGGATTCGTATGACCTCATCTTCCTCAGTCAGAGTGAGGATAAACATGCAGGACATCTTGTATCTCTGCTACTACAGCTTACCAGGGTAATCTAGTACTTTGCTATTAGAGTCACAGTGGCATTCTGTACTCTCTTCATCATCGAAAGATTTCTTGTTTATCTCTCATCGATGCGGTATAAGGATTTCCTCGAGAGAATTGTATTACAGCATAAACATATAGTGAAGGGTTGATGGATTAAGATACATCTACATCAATTCCTACACTATGATGTAAGGATTTACACATCCATATTCCCCCACATACTCAAAAGTATTTGATCCAGGAATTCCCTTAGGAAAACCTGTTTCACCATCATATAGCTTCTGACAATGATGGATCTATGATCAGGGCTCTACATGGTATGATTATACTTGATTAGTTAGGTACATTTCAGTATTCTTTTATCATCATACATGTTCTCAAACATTTAAACATTAGCATAGCAGTTATGAAAATAGAATACTATAAGTAACAAGTCTAACTCTCATCAATCATTTCTCAATCATCTCATCACAAGTCATCTAATAAGAATGACCTTGATGATACTCATGGCTCTCACAGCCTATCCGTCTCATAAGATGCCACTTACTAGGTATTAGAATATGTCATTATTCATAAAGTTAATAACATGCTTTCAATGAATATGGTATCATAATCCTTACCTGGATATGATCATCATCATATATGAGAACCTGCATGATTAATTCAACTGATAATAGTAAACAATTTATATGAAGGGTTGTACCTCCATACTCTTACAAGAGTTAGGTTCCCTGATTTCCATCAATTAGGGTTTACTATTCACAATACATGTTATCACCCTAGAATTAGGGTTTACTATTCACTTCATGGTGAATTGAACTCATAACATCATTATGTATGAGAAACATCATCATTGTTGCCCTCAGATTAAATTAAGATTCATCAATTCTCATAATTAGGGTTTCCATGATCTCACATAGGTGGATCATACCCTAATCATGCACATTCATGTACATTAAAGGTATTTTACTTGAATTTTAACCATAAATGGTACTTTCTCTCTCCTCTTACTAATAGATGGTGATTACGTCACTCTAAATTAGGTTGGGAAAAGTCCGCATTGACTGTCATAAGCCAAATCACCATTATCATGTAATTATGGTTTGATTAAAATAAGGTATCCTTCAATTGAACCCTTCAAGGGCATTTTGGTAAATTATACCATTGATCACTTTCACGGGTCAATTCATTAGTCACTTAGTCCTTTAATGTTCTAGGGTACCATTAGGGTTTAGATTAGATCACCATTGGGCCAATTACACCTTCAAACGATTAAGTAAAAACAGCCCTAAAAATTTCCAAACGGTTTCATCCTTCAACCTCCAAACGGTCTTGAGGGCATTAACCGTTTGGATGGTTTGACCTTCAAGACCGCATGGGTCACCAAGACTGCATGGGTGCGTGACTGTTTGGGAAAGTTGACCTCCAAACCGTTTGAAGCTATGCGACTTGAAACCGTTTGATCTTAAACGATCTTGAGATCGATTGGTCCAGATGACCTTGAGATCGTTTGAGCCCAAACGGTCTTGAGACCATTTGGATCCAAATGGTCTTGAGACCGTTTGGTCCAAATGGGCTCAAACTGTTTGGTCCTCAAAGGTGACTCCAAGGTTATAATCGATTATGGTTATCTATGTTGAAGCCTCCAATTGGTCAAATCCTTGTTAACTACTTGTACATTGAGTCAATTAGGATTAGCCTTAATCAATTGGACACCAAATTGACCCTCAATTGAAAGCCAATTAGGGTTGAATCCATCTCAATTAGGGTTTTGAATCGGATAATCATCAATGTGAATCAAATTGAGGTTGAACCCATCAATTGACATCCAATTGGGCCCAAACGGTCTTGAGATCGGTTGGACATCCTCCAAACGGTCTTGAGACCGTTTGCCCAAGGTTTCATCAAAATCTAAGTCGATTGGATAAGGGCTGAAACCTAATTGGGTCTAAAATCAGCACTTTTATCAATTCATCAACCTATTGTGATTGGACCCTCAACTCATCAAATTACCTTAACCCTAGACCTCCAAACGGTCTTGGGTTGTCACCAAACGGTCTTGGGACCGTTTGGATGAACCCCCAAACGGTCTTGAGACCGTTTGGGTCCTTCAACCCAAAACTCACCAAGATCCATCCTTGAAATCAGCAAATCAACCCGATTAGGGTTTAGGGGGTTGAAGTGCCTTCAACTTGTGATTGGTTTGGAATTAATATATGATTCATTGTAGATATTAAATTCAACATGTTACCAGAAGACCCTTAAACGGTCGTCCCTTGGTCAACCCTATCAAATGGTCTTGAGACCGTTTGATTCCAAACGGTCTTGCAAGACCGCATGAGATCAAATGGTTTGAAACTGTTTGATTTCAAACAGTTTGCAACTGTTTGGACCAAAAAGGTCCAAGGTCGTTTGATAAAGTTGCCTAGGAATTGACGCCCATCATCTTCAACCTCTGTTTAGGTCGGTTACTCCATGGATTTGCTTGCAAGAGTGCAAGGAAGAATGGGAAAGAAGAAGAACTAAGTATAACTTGCAAGAAAATAGATATGCATAATAAAGCAAGAAGTTTAGAGTTATAAAACCCACCTTAAATGTTGTTCCTATAGCTCCAAGCTTCCAAGCTTCAAGTCTTTAATGGCGTCTTGAGCTCCACAGGTTGGCCAAAGATGATTCTCCAAGGAAAAGATGGGGATGGTCGGCTAAAACAAGAAACCTAAGTAAATTAACCATAGAACCAACCTTATACAAGGATTTCCTCCAAGAATCTGAGCTAGAAGATGGTTTTCTTCTTACCTTAGAACTAGTTGGTCATCTCCTTGAGTTCCAGAGCTCTGCCTTGGTCGGTTGAGCAATATGAGAAATGAAGAGGAGAAAGGATACGTTTACTTGGTTTGCAAAGAAGTAGGCTTATATAGTTTAGGTTGATTTTCACCATAAGGACCTTTAGAACATAGGTTTCTCATCTAAGTCCCTCCCTCTTTCTAAGGCACGTCCAAACCATCATAATTTATGCAAAGCCCATCAGAACTCAAGATTTAAGGGTAAAGAAAACCAACATGCAAACTAAGGTACATATGTGAAGGGTCTCCTTACTCATATTAGGTGAATTTTACCACAAAGACTATTCTTCTCATCTGATTATTCATTGAAGCGCCCCTTTCATCATTTCTACTCTAAATGATGTCAAGAGTTATAAAAGATATTCTAGAAAGGTGTATTTTACAAGTTGCACCCCACATTTTGGGTAAATTACACTTTACTCCAAAATTAGGGTTTTAAGCACAAGGATTGTTCCACAAGCTGCATCTTGATGCCCAAGCTTGGGAAATCCATCATACCTCATCATATTCACTCATATGATGTCTCATCCTTAAAGGAACCTTTTAACCTGTGAAATTTGCAAGTTAATACTTTTAACTTGGTAATTTGCACATAGGTCCCTGCATTATAAAACAATACTTACAACTTTGTTTAAAAAGGACAAAAATTGAAATTGTATGTTCCTGGGGAACTTAATTACATGCCAGGGAATAATCACAAGCATTTAATTACATGTTTAGGCAAAACATCTAGGGTTAGTTTATAACCCAGGTCAGGGATGTTACAAATTATCCACCCCTTACAAGGATTTCGTCGCCAAAATCGACAAAACATATTAAGAGAAAAGAGTAGGGTATTTCCTTCTCATCTCATCCTCTAGTTCCCAAGTGGCTTCTTCGACACCACAATTATTCCAGAGGACTTTCACAAGACTTATATCTTTCTTCTTTAGCTTTTTAATTCTATTATCAGGGACTGACATTGGTCCTTCCTCATAAGTTATATCTTCATTCAATTCTACTTCCATAGGTTGTAGAACTGATTAGGTGTCAGGGTGACATTTCCTCAACATAGAAATGTGAAACACAGGGTGTAACTTCTGCAACTCCTGAGGCAACTCTAGTCTATAGGCTACCTTTCCAACTCGTTCAATGATTGGATAAGGTCCCAGAAATCTAGGAGCTAACTTCCCTTTCCTTCCAAAACGAAGGACTCCTTTCCAAGGTGAGACCTTGAGATACACTCTGTCTCCAACCTGGAACTCTAAGGGTCTACGTCGTCTGTCAGCATAAGACTTCTGCCTATCCTGTGCAGTCTTAAGTTTTTGTTGTATAATTTTGATCTTCTCTATAGTCTGCTGCACAAGATCGGGACCTAACAATTGATGTTCACCAGTCTCATACCAACATAAGGGTGATCTACAATGTCTACCATACAAAGCTTCATAAGGTGCCATATCAATGCTATGTTGATAGCTATTGTTATAGGCAAACTCTATCAAGCTTAGGTGTAGATTCCAACTCCCGGTAAACTGGAGGACACATGCTCTCAACAAGTCTTCCAAGGTCTGTATAGTCCTTTCAGACTGTCCATCAGTCTGTGGATGAAAGGTTGTACTAAACCTTAACTTGGTGCCTAAGGCTCTGTGTAACTGCTCCCAAAAATGACTTGTAAACTGGGGACCTCTGTCAGAAATTATAGTCACATGAACTCCGTGCAAACGCACTATCTCTTGAACATACAACTGTGATAACTTTTCAGTAGAATAGGTTGTTTTGACAGGTAATAAATGTGCTGTCTTTGTCAACCTATCAACAATTACCCAAATGGAATCATGTTCTTTATTTGTCCTAGGTAGGCCAACAACAAAGTCCATGGTTACATGGTCCCACTTCCACTGTGGTATGGGTAAAGGTTGCATTGTTCCTGCAGGCTTCTGGTGTTCAGCCTTAACTTGCTGACACACAGGACACCTCAGAACAAACTCAGAAACATCCTTCTTCATCCCAGGCGACCAATACATATCTTTTAAGTTTCGATACATCTTGGTGTTCCCTAGATGCGTGGCATACATAGAAGAATGAGCTTCTTCCAGGACTAACTTCCTCAGGTTATCCACATCTGGTACTATCATCCTCCCATGATAGCATGATACTTGATCATCTGAATCATGAAAACCATTTTGCTTTTCATCACCATACTCAGATCTAATCTGCTGAACTGCAGCATCAACTTGTTGTGCCTCCTTTATCTGCTCTCTTAGGGTAGGTTTAATATGCATCTCAGCTAACAAACCAGTTAACGATGACACCTTCAACTGCACATTGTCTTGCCTTAAAGAGATAAGCATATTTCTCCTAGGGCATACTAAAGAGTTTAGTTGTGCCCTATCCATGGTTGATGTTGTTGATTTCCTACTCAGAGCATCTACAACCACATTAGCCTTCCCTGGATGGTAATCAATTGTACAATCGTAGTCCTTGATTAACTCCATCCAGTGACGTTGCCTCATGTTAAGCTCATGCTGAGAGAAGATATACTTTAGGTTCTTATGATCAGTGAAAATCTGGAGTGTCTCTCCGTAGATATAATGTCTCCAGATTTTGAAGGCATGAACCACAGCAGCTAATTCCAAATTGTGTGTTGGATTATTCTCCTCGTGTTTCTTAAGTTGTCGGGAAGCAAAAGAAATCACTTTCTTATCCTGCATCAACACACATCCAAGTCCATTCTTGGAGGCATCACAGAAAACTATATATCCTTTACCTTACTCAGGTAGCACAAGCACAGGTGCACTTGTCAACCTCTCCTTCAACAGTTGAAAAGACTGTTGACACTTATCACTCCAAGAAAAAAGACCATCTTTCCGGGTTAACTTGGTCAAAGGTAGGGCTATGGAACTGAAGTTCTTAATAAACCTTCGGTAGTAACTAGCCAACCCTAAGAAACATCGAATCTCCATCAGTGTCTTCGGTTGTTCCCATTGTAGAACAGATTCTACCTTTTTAGGGTCAACACGAATACCCGAGGCAGATACCACATGACCAAGAAAAGATACTTCTGGTAACCAGAACTCACACTTGCTAAACTTAGCGTATAGCTTATGTTTTCTTAGCAAAGTTAGAGCCTGACAGAGATGATGTTCATGCTGCTGAGCATCCTTACTATAGATCAGAATGTCATCTATGAAGACGACAACACATTGATCGAGGAAAGGTCGGAAGATTCTATTCATGAGTTCCATAAATGCAGTCGGTGCATTAGTTAGTCCAAATGACATAACTGTGAACTCATAGTGACCATATCTTGTCCTAAAGGCAGACTTGGATATGTCACTGTCCTTAATACGAAGTTGATGATATCCCGACCTCAAGTCTATCTTTGAAAAGACTGTTGCACCATGCAACTGGTCAAAAAGATCATCAATCCTCGGCAAAGGGTAGTTATTCTTTATTTTTACTTTATTGAGTTGTCTGTAATCAATGCACAACCGCATTGACCCATCTTTCTTTTTAACAAAAAAAACCGGAGCACCCCAAGGTGAAGTACTCGGTCGGATGAAACCTTTCTCAAGTAACTCTTGAAGTTGTTTCTTGAGTTCTGCCATTTCAGCAGGCGCCATCCTATATGGTGTCTGGGCTATGGGCTGTACACCTGGGATCAAATTGATTTCAAAATCAATTTCCCGAGGCGGTGGTATACTGGGAAGTTCTTCAGGAAATACATCATTAAATTCCCTGACTACATGAACTTCAACAGGGTTAGGACTCTCCTTGGTAATATCTACCACATGGGCTAAGAATGCATAACATCCTTGCCTCATCAGCTTATCAGCAACCATAGCTGACACAAGACAGGTGGGTAGAATCTTTCTTTCTCCTTGAAAGATCCATGTGTTGCTTTCATCAGCAAACACAGCCAGCTTGGATTCACAATCCAAGACCACCTTATACCTTTCCAAGGTATCCATCCCAAGGATTATACCAAATCCTTGCATATCAAGTGGTATAAGATCCACTTGAATGCGATGATCAGAAAAGAAGAGGATGCAGGGACAGCATACCTCTTGCAAAATAGCAGACCCACTCAACGGAGTCTCCAGCAACAAGCTATCTTCCCTATGACTGACTGTCATATTGCAGTTGCGAATCGCTCTTCGAGTGATAAAAGAGTGTGTTGCACCCGGGTCAATCAAAACAGATACAACACATGATTTAGACATATCCGAATATAAAAGTTCCATCTGACCTGCCACAACTCGTGGATTGACCACTTCATCTGGTGGGTTCATAGCATAGAACCTTGTTGTCGCCTGAGGTTGAGTTGGTGCTGATGATCCAGCTTGAGACGCTTGTCCATGTCCTCTAGCTACTCCTTGAAATTGCCTTCTCTATGATCCCTGTTGATTCTGTCTCGGAGGATGTGTCACACTGACATGCCTAGACCTGTAGTCCTTCATCAAGTGTCCCACCTTCCCACAGTTGTAGAAGTTTCTTTCCAGTTGTTGTGGTCTTGGTGGTCCTGTGACTGACATTGATGCTGAACTGCAAGTCTCTTGTGGCGGTAAACTCCGTCCTCTACCTCTACTTGGGGACCACTGAGTCTGAGAACTAGATCTGGGTGGTGGAGGTGTAGGTGCAGAGAATCTAGGCTTCTTAAAGTCCCTAGATGAAGAACCCTGGAACTGCGAATATCTCTTTTGGGTTTGCCTTTTCTTGACTACGGATCTCTCTATCCTTCGGACTGACTCAACGAAGGTAGCGAACCTCTCCTGGTTCTCTAAAGCAGACACGGGAGTAGTCATGTCGGCATTCAAACCCTTCTTAAACCTTCTGATCCTTTCTTCTTCTGTGGCAGCCATGTGCGGACAGAACCACAACAACTCCATGAGATTCGCTTCGTACTCGCTAATGTTCATCATACCCTGCCTCAATCTCTTGAACTAAGAGATCTTCTCATCCAGGAAGGTCTTTGGAAAATATTTGTGGAAAAATTCCCGACGAAAGTCTTCCCACGAGATCTCTATTCCAGGTATCTTCTTCTCTTCCATGGTCCACTAATGACTAGCACTTCCTTTGAGAAGATAGACAGCGTGTCTAACCTTCTCAGTTTCAGGGATGTTTAAGATTATGAAAGCCTTCTCCAACTCGGTTAACCACAGATCGACATCTGCGGGGTCAGCTGTCCCAAAGTATTCGGTAGTTCTGACATGACGAAGTCGCTCGAATGTCTTACTGATACCTTATCCTTCAGGCTGGACCGGTGCCCTAGGTGCAGGCATGGGCATCCTATCGGTTATGTGAGTCATGGCAGTCATAAACTTCCCGAACATAGATTGAACAGCTGGGTTACCCATGTTAGCTGGGTCAAACTGTGGTGGCTCAGGTACGGGTTGCTCTATTTCTGGGTTCCTTGCACCTTCCCGAGGTGCAGCAACGCTACTCTCTGCCACGTACTCCTCATGTGGTTCAGACATCCTTATATATCTTCTTCTCCTGAGGAGTAGAAGATTCTATTAGATAAGGAAGAAACACTAAGGATAGACTCGACATCCTAAGTCCTATGTCTCTGTAGACTCAGCAAACCTAGAGCTCTGATACCACTCAATTGTGGGCTCTGATCTCCAAAACCACGTTATAAACTTA
This sequence comes from Alisma plantago-aquatica, assembly GCA_963693085.1. Taxonomy (NCBI): domain Eukaryota; kingdom Viridiplantae; phylum Streptophyta; class Magnoliopsida; order Alismatales; family Alismataceae; genus Alisma; species Alisma plantago-aquatica. Next base: position 507,557,218 of record OY856410.1, on the reverse strand, counting down.
GCGGAAGCATTCAATTAGCAGCGGAATACAAAAATCATCGGAAATTAAAACTTTTTGAGACAAGATCTTGAAAACCATAAAACTTCTTTCATAGAAAGGAGATAAACAGTTTACATCTCTGTTAAATTACTTCTTGAGTAATTATACACACCACGATACAAAATCTCAAGAGTCAAAACCAAAAATCTCAGACCACTAACTCCAAGGACCTGAGAGTACAGAGACAGCATAGGACCATCTAACTATAACTCAACAGTCAGTATCTCCACCTGAGATTCACTACTGCTCCTGGTACTGCTGCTGTTGGTATTGGTCACCTGTAGGCTGGTTCCTTCGTCCTCGATGACCACTTAAAAAGTTGAAATCTACGGAGTGAGACAATTATAAATAATTGTCCCAGCGAGAGCTATAACTCTCAACTAGAAGCTTTATAATAGAAATCAAAGAACAAAATAAGCAATAAAAGCTTTCAAGGCAATCAACAGCAGATTGGCATTAAGTAGAACTACAATATTTATGAAGAGTGAAGAACATATGTACTATGCAGATCAACATCATTCATGTATCTTGTAGTTCAACCTAAGCAGATATACTACGCGGTTGATTATATTTTACAAACAATATTATGCCCTGCGGAGATGAGGTATACCGCTCATACTCCAACCGATCACTGTTAAGTCGCATCGGTATCATACCTAGGTCATCAAAAGAGCCAGATTCTTATGACCTCATCTTCCTCAGTCAGAGTGAGGATAAACATGTAGGACAACTTGTGTCTCTTCTACTATAGCTTACCAGGGTAATCTGGTACTTCGCTATTAGAGTCACAGTGGCATTTTGTACTCTCTTCGTCATCGAAAGATTTCTTGTTTATCTCTCATCGACGCGGTATAAGGATTTCCTCAAGAGAATTGTATTACAGCATAAACATATAGTGAAGGGTTGATGGATTAAGATACATCTACATCAATTCCTACACTAGGATGTAAGGATTTACACATCCATATTTCCCCACATACTCAAAAGTATGTCATCTAGGAATTCCCTTAGGAAAACCTGTTTCATCATCATATAGCTTCTGACAATAATGGATCTATGATCAGGGCTCTACATGGTATGATTATACTTGATTAGTTAGGTACATTTCAGTATTCTTTTAACATCATACATGTTCTCAAACATTTAAACATTAGCATAGAAGTTATGAAAATAAAATACTATATGTAACAAGTCTAACTCTCATCAATCATTTCTCAATCATCTCATCACAAGTCATCTAATAAGCATGACCTTGATGATACTCATGGCTCTCACAGCCTATCAGTCTCATAAGATGCCACTTACTAGGTATCAGAATATGTCACTATTCATAAAGATAATAACATGCTTTCAATGAATATGGTATCATAATCCTTACCTGGATATGATCATCATCATATATGAGAACCTACACGATTAATTCAACTGATAATAGTAAACAATTTATATCAAGAGTTGTACCTTCATACTCTTACAAGAGTTAGGTTCCCTGATTTCCATCAATTAGGGTTTACTATTCACAATACATGTTATCACCCTAGAATTAGGGTTTTCTATTCACTTCATGGTGAATTGAACTCATAACATCATTATGTATGAGAAACATCATCATTGTTGCCCTCAGATTAAATTAAGATTCATCAATTCTCATAATTAGGGTTGCCATGATCTCACATAGGTGGATCATACCCTAATCATGCACATGCATGTACATTGAAGGTATTTTACTTGAATTTTAACCATAAATGGTACTTTCTCTCTCCTCTTACTAATAGATGGTGATTACATCACTCTAAATTAGGTTGGGAAAAGTCCTCATTGACTGTCATAAGCCAAATCACCATTATCATGTAATTAGGGTTTGATTAAAACAAGGTATCCTTCAATTGAACCCTTCAAGGGTATTTTGGTAAATTATACCATTGATCACTTTCATGGGTCAATTCATTAGTCACTTAGTCCCTTAATGTTCTAGGGTACCATTAGGGTTTAGATTAGATCACCATTGGGCCAATAACACCTTCAAATGATTAAGTTAAAACAGCCCTAAAAATCTCCAAACGGTTTCAACCTTAAACCTCCAAACGGTCTTGAGACCGTTTGGGGGCGTTGACCGTTTGGATGGTTTGACCTTCAAGACCGCATGGGTGCGTTGACCGTTTGGGAAAGTTGACCTCCAAACCATTTGAATCTATGTGACTTGAAACCGTTTGATCTTAAAAAATCTTGAGATTGATTGGTCCAAACGACCTTGAGATCGTTTGAGCCCAAACGGTCTTGAGACCGTTTGGCCCCAAATGGTCTCAAAGACCGTTTGGCCTCAAACGGTCTTGAGACCGTTTGGATCCAAATGGTCTTGAGACCGTTTGGTCCAAATGGGCTCAAACTGTTTGGTCCTCAAAGGTGACTCCAAGGTTATAATCGATTATGGTTATCTATGTTGAAGCCTCCAATTGGTCAAATCCTTGTTAACTACTTGTAAATTGAGTCAATTAGGATTAGCCTTAATCAATTGGACACCAATTTGACCCTCAATTGAAATCCAATTAGGGTTGAATCCATCTCAATTAGGGTTTTCAATCGGATAATCATCAATGTTCGATCAATGTGAATCAAATTGAGGTTGAACCCATCAATTGACCTCCAATTGGGCCCAAACTTGGCCCAAACGGTCTTGCGATCATTTGGACATCCTCCAAACAGTCTTGAGACCATTTGCCCAAGGTTTCATCAAAATCTAAGTCGATTGGATAAGGGTTGAACCCCAATTGGGTATAAAATCAACACTTTTATCAATTCATCAACCTATTGTGATTGGACCCTCAACTCATCAAATTACCTTAACCCTAGACCTCCAAACGGTCTTGGGTTGTCACCAAATGGTCTAGGGACCGTTTGGATGAACCCCCAAATGGTCTTGAGATCGTTTGGGTCCTTCAACCCAAAACTCACCAAGATCCATCCTTGAAATCAGCAAATCAACCCGATTAGGGTTTAGGGGGTTGAAGTGCCTTCAAGTTGTGATTGGTTTGGAATTAAGCTATGATTCTTTGTAGATATTAAATTCAACATGTTACCAGCAGACCCTTAAACGGTTGTCTCTTGGTCAACCCTATCAAATGGTCTTGAGACCGTTTGATTCCAAACGGTCTTGCAAGACCGCATGAGATCAAACGGTTTGAAACCGTTTGATTTCAAACGGTTTGCAACCGTTTGGACCAAAAAGGTCCAAGGTCTTTTGATAAAGTTGCCTAGGAATTCACGCCCATAATCTTCAACCTCTGTTCAGGTTAGTCACTCCATGGATTTGCTTGCAAGAGTGCAAGGAAGAATGGGAAATAAGAAGAACTAAGTATAACTTGCAAGAAAATAGATATGCATAATAAAGCAAGAACTTTAGAGTTATAAAACCCGCCTTAAACATTGTTCCTCGAGCTCCAAGCTTCCAAGGATCAAGTACTTAATGGCGGCTTGAGCTCCACAAGTTGTCCAAAGATGATTCTCCAACGAAAAGATGGGGATGGTCGGCTAAAACAAGAAACCTAAGTAAATTAACCATAGAACCAACCTTATACAAGGATTTCCTCCAAGAATCCAAGCTAGAAAATGGTTTTCTTCTTACCTTAGAACTAGTTGGTCATCTCCTTGAGTTCCAAAGCTCTGCCTTGGTCAGTTGAGCAAGATGAGAAATGAAGAGGAGAAAGGATACGTTTACTTGGTTTGCAAAGAAGTAGGCTTATATAGTTTAGGTTGATTTTCACCATAAGGACCTTCAGAACATAGGTTTCTCATCTAAGTCCCTCCCTCTTTCTAAGGCACGTCCAAACCATCATAACGTATGAAAATCCCATCAAAACACAAGATTTAAGGGTAAAGAAAACCAACATGCAAACTAAGGTACATATGTGAAGGATCTCCTTACTCATATTAGGTGAATTTTACCACAAAGATTATTCTTCTCATATGATTATTCATTGAAGCGCCCCTTTCATCATTTCTACTCTAAATGATGTCAAGAGTTGTAAAAGATATTATAGAAAGGTGTATTTTACAAGTTGCACCCCACATTTTGGGTAAATTACACTTTACTCCAAAATTAGGGTTTTAAGCACAAGGATTGTTCCACAAGCTGCATCTTGATGCCCAAGCTTGGGAAATCCATCATACCTCATCATATTCACTCATATGATGTCCCATTCTTAAAGGAACCTTTTAACCTGTGAAATTTGCAAGTTAATCCTTTTAACTTGGTAATTTGCACATAGGTCCCTGCATTACAAAACAATACTTACAACTTTGTTTAAAATGGACAAAAATTGAAATTGTATGTTCCTGGGGAACTTAATTACATGCCAGGGAATAATCACAAGTATTTAATTACATATTTAGGCAAAACATCTAGGGTTAGTTTATAACCCAGGTCAGGGATGTTACAAATTATCCACCCCTTACAAGGATTTCTTCCCCGAAATCGACAAAACATATTAAGAGAAAAGAGTAGGGTATTTCCTTTTCATCTCATCCTATAGTTCCCAAGTGGATTCTTCGACACCACAATGATTCCAGAGGACTTGAACAATACCTATATATTTGTTCTTTAGCTTTTTAATTCTATTATCAAGGTTTGACACTGGTCCTTCCTCATAAGTTATATCTTCATTCAATTATACTTCCATAGGTTGTAGAACTGATTCGGTGTCAGGGTGACATTTCCTCAACATAGAAATGTGAAACACAGGGTGTAACTTCTGCAACTCCTGAGGTAACTCTAGTCTATAGGCTACCTTTCCAACTCGTTCAATGATTGGATAAGGTCCCATAAATCTAGGAGCTAACTTCCCTTTCCTTCCAAAACAAAGGACTTCTTTCCAAGGTGAGACCTTGAGATACACTCTGTCTCCAACCTGAAACTCTAAGGGTCGATGTCGTCTGTCAGCATAAGACTTCTGCCTATCATGTGCAGTCTTAAGTTGTTGTTGTATAATTTTGATCTTCTCTGTAGTCTGTTGCACAAGATAAGGACCTAACAACTGATGTTCACCAGTCTCATACCAACATAAGGGTGATCTACAACGTCTACCATACAAAGCTTCATAAGGTGCCATATCAATGCTATGTTGATAGCTATTGTTATAGGCAAACTCTATCAAGCTTAGGTGTAGATTCCAGCTCCCGGTAAACTGGAGGACACATGCTCTCAACAAGTCATCCAAGGTCTGTATAGTCCTTTCAGACTGTCCATCAGTCTGTGGATGAAAGGTTGTACTAAACCTTAACTTGGTGCCTAAGGCTCTGTGTAACTGCTCCCAAAAACGACTTGTAAACTGGGGACCTCTGTCAGAAATTATAGTGACAGGAACTCCGTGCAAATGCACTATCTCTTGAACATACAACTGTGATAACTTTTCAGCAGAATAGGTTGTTTTGACAGGTAAGAAATGCACTGTCTTTGTCAACCTATCAACAATTACCCAAATGGAATCATGTCCTTTATTTGTCCTGGGTAGGCCAACAACAAAGTCCATGGTTACATGGTCCCACTTCCACTGTGGTATGGGTAAAGGTTGCAGTGTTCCTGCAGGCTTCTGGTGTTCAGCCTTAACTTGCTAACACACAGAACACCTTAGAACAAACTCAGCAACATCCTTCTTCATCCCAGGCCACCAATACATATCTTTTAAGTTTCGACACATCTTGGTACTCCCAGGATGCATGGCATACATAGAAGAATGAGCTTCTTCCTGGACTAACTTCCTCAGGTTATCCACATCTGGTACTATCATCCTCCCATGATAGCATGCTACTTGATCATCTGAATCATGAAAACCATTTCGCTTTTCATCACCATACTCAGATCTAATCTACTGAACTGCATCAACAACTTGTTGTGCCTCCTTTATCTGCTCTCTTAGGGTAGGTTTAATATGCATCTCAGCTAACAAACTGGTTAACAATGACACCTTCAACTGCACATTGTCTTGCCTAAAAGAGATAAGCATATCTCTCCTAGGGCATACTAAAGAGTTTAGTTGTGCCCTATCCATGGTTGATGTTGCTGATTTCCTACTCAGAGCATCTGCAACCACATTGGCCTTCCCTGGATGGTAATCAATTGTACAATCGTAGTCCTTGATTAACTCCATCCAGTGACGTTGCCTCATGTTAAGCTCATGCTGAGAGAAGATATACTTTAGGTTCTTATGATCAGTGAAAACCTGGAATGTCTCTCCATAGAGATAATGTCTCCATATTTTCAAGGCATGAACCACAGTAGCTAATTCCAAATCGTGTGTTGGATAATTCTCCTCGTGTTTCTTAAGCTGTCGGGAAGCAAAAGAAATCACTTGCTTATCCTGCATCAACACACATCCAAGTCCATTCTTGGAGGCATCACAGAAAACTATATATCCTTTGCCTTGCTCAGGTAGCACAAGCACAGGTGCACTTGTCAACCTCTCCTTCAACAGGTGAAAAGATTGTTGACACTTATCACTCCAAGAAAAAAGAACATCTTTCCGGGTTAACTTTGTCAAAGGTAGGGCTATGGAACTGAAGTTCTTAATAAACCTTTGGTTTGAATCTCCGTCGGTGTCTTCGGTTGTTCCCATTGTAGAACAGATTCTACCTTTTAAGGGTCAACACAAATACCCGAGGCAGATACCACATGACCAAGAAAAGATACTTCTGGTAACTAGAACTCACACTTGCTAAACTTAGTGTATAGCTTATGTTTTCTTAGCAAAGTTAGAGCCTGATGGAGATGTTGTTCATGATGCTGAGCATCCTTAATATAGATCATAATGTCATCTATGAAGACGACAACACATTGATCGAGGAAATGTCGGAAGATTTTATTCATGAGTTCCATAAATGTAGCCGGTGCATTAGTTAGTCCAAATGACAGAACTATGAACTCATAGTGACCATATCTTGTCCTAAAGGAAGACTTGGATATGTCACTGTCCTTAATACGAAGTTGATGATATCCCGACCTCAAGTCCTACTTTGAAAATACTGTTGCACCACACAACTGGTCAAAAAGATCATCAATCCTCGGCAAAGGGTAGTTATTCTTTATTATTACTTTATTGAGTTGTCTGTAATCAATGCACAACCGCATTGACCCATCTTTCTTTTTAACAAACAAAATCGGAGCACCCCAAGGTGAAGTACTCGGTCGGATGAAACCTTTCTCAAGTGAGCATATTTTCCATCATATATCTCATCTGCCACCAAGGCTTTGACGTCTTCAGGCCTTATGATCTACTCCCAGGGAGTTTGTGATCATTATACAAACATCATATGATCTACCCCCAAGTGGTTTTTGATCATCATACATGTGCTCTACCACCAAGTGGTTCATGAGCTATCTTATGATGGAACATCTATATTATGTTTGCAGGTGTTCAAAGTATACATATAGCAATTCGACCAATGGATCAAAACCATACATATAACAATTTATTCAAGCATCAAGCAAGTTACATTCATTTCAATCAATATCTTATGTCAAGTGTTCTACTACTCATAGTTCTCAAGCATTAAATATAGTAAGCCAACAAGAGGTAATGGCATGCCTTCTACTTATAAGTAGGGAGTCTAGAGATGCTCCTCACTGGTACCTTTGATTTCCTGAAATTATTGTAGATTCAGTATTAATTAGTTATATTGTTCAAATCACCATTATTCTAAAGAGTATATAAAAGGCCCTTTTATAGTGTTGGAGTCATGAGAGTAGAGTATGAGTCTTAGAGTATGGATTTGAGTTCAAGATTAGTAAAGTCACATCAGGTAGGATTAGGTCATAATCATGGTCTTTAGATCATATTGACTAATTATGCACATTTTGATAGATCAAAGTAGGGAAAAGAGTGATAATTAGGTTTTATTGATAATTGAGTCACAATAATTGGATCTGATCATTCCATAATTATATAGATGCAAAAAGATGATGATCATAGTTTTTTGATGATTTAGATAGGTTCGAGTATTTTGTACATAATTAAACAAGATATAATCATATTTGAGTACGAGAAATTATTCGAGTCAGATTTAGGGTCAAAACATGTCAGATTAATGATCCTCATATTTTTCTGATAAAAAATGAGACTTGTTTGTATTTTAATAGACACTCCTATGATTTATTATGATTTTCTTAAGATCAAGGTACTTTCTAACAAATCTTGAAAATCATAGATTACTAACTAGAAGGCAGTTTTGGCCTCTTGTCCTTCGTCTTCCTGGTTTGTGCCCCTTATCTATTTGTCTTTTTTCCTGTGTGTGTTTTTCTGTCTGTAGGTTGTTTCCCTTTCGTCCCTCCTTGTCTTGTTTTCCTTAGCCTTAGTTTTTTTTGGTTGTTTGTAGCTTAGTTTTGTTTATCTCTATTGGTCAGCTGTGGTCGAGCTTCTTTCTGTTTGGTGGATCTTTGGTGTGTATGTGATGGTGTTCTGTGTCGTTGGTGCTTCTTACTCCTTTTACGGCTTTCTCATGGGCTCATGTAGATTGAAGGATTCTCTCGTCGACAGTTGCTTTGGACAGCTACAACCAAGAGGGATTGTGCATGTAATTTACCTACCGCCTCCCAATCTGAGCTTGTGTGCAATGTCAGTTCCTAAACAGAGTTATGTTTGGATCTCTGGTGTGAGATTGCTATCTTGTAGATGTTGTATGGCCTGCCTTTAATGATGTTGACATTTTCCTTTCAAAAACAAAACTAGAAGGGAATAACGGTGGGCCGTTGGATGCTTAGATCCAACGGTCATGCTTTTATCACAAAATCTAAGAAGGAAGAATAGTCAACTGAGGTGGATTTACCTCAGTGGTCCAACTGGACTCAAGAGGGTCCCTCTCTTCTCTTTGCTTGAAACTTATAGCAGGTAGGGGTTGAACTCCGGTGAGATCATGCTAGTGGTGGAGGCTCCGTCGTGTGCAGACAAAGGGTGGATGAGCTTCGTCGAGGTCTAACACAGCTGGATGGATGGTCTCTAGGGTGTGGCTCTTCCTGAGATGTGGGGTCGACTAGATGACCGACGAGTTGCATGGCTCATGGCGAAGGAGGATTGGATGGGGAGCACTAGGCAACCAGGCTTGGCTTTGAGGTGTTGTTAGGGTGGAAGGGACTGCTGCGGAGCTAGGGGATTAGTCAATGGTGGATGAGGAGGTTGGGAGCAGCCTGCCCAGTAGCTCGATGGCGGCAGGCAATGATGAGGTGAAAATGCCTGAGCTCGGGGGTGAGGGGTGGTCATTCCAAGTAAATTGAATATCGAGGAATGTCAAAGGGAGGTCGAGGAAGGTATTGGTGTGCTTAAATAGAAGTGGGGTGAGTAAATCACAAATGCCCAATTGGGCTCAGCAGTGGTTGGAGAAGAGGTCTCACCGACGAGGTCATGGAGGGAGGTGTGGTTGCTTTCGGGGAACGTATGAGGGGCGGTCAGGTTCGTGGAAACGAGGGGAAGGAACTGCCTCAATCAATTTCATGCGGAGAAGGGTAGGGTGGAAGTTCATGGTCCGAGATCAGGTCTCATGGATGTATCCACATTTTCACGAAATAGACGGAGGTTGGTGGTGACTCTATGGCCATCCGATCGTCCTTGTATCCGTTGGCAGACCATATGATGGTCGAGAGTGGCTTCATAGGTCCAGTTTGGATCAGGCTGGCCGCATGGCATTTAAATGTCATGGCCACCATATTATTGACATGTAACTTATAGTTCAGATGCAAGTATTATAGATTTATTTGAAAACTTAGGTAAATCTTTGAAAATTCATGGAAGGATCTAGGAGTATCCAATTGTCATGAAATTTGAAACATAGGTTCATAATATCTCTCCCTACATGTTGGCAAATTTTGAGATCGAGATTCCAACCTTGATTGATCAAATAATCTTTAGGATAATTAGGGTTTTGAATTAGATTCAAGAGAAGAAATCAAGGTAATAAAAGAAAGAAAAAAACTACTTTATCACAGGAATGGTGAGTTGATGGATCAACATAGTGGAAGAAACATTTGGAGATTTGGAATGGCCTATTATGTACGAGTGAACCAATTAGTTCACTTGATCAATTGCTCAGCTCAGGTCTATATATGCTTGGAAAATATTATTTGAAGTCATTGGTCTTTGATTTATTAGAATGAACCATGATTTGTCTTTGAGATATAATAATTAAGGGTTGAATATGCAAAGATATGAGTGATAATAATGAGAATTTTGAATAATGGAAAAAGAGTAAGTAAATTGCACTATATATAAGAAATTTGGAAAAATTAAGATAAAATCTAGAAAAGGAATTGAAAGATGCAGTTTCAAAAAGGGATTAATTGCATTCATCAGAACACATGGGAACAAATACCATGGTGTTGATTATTGGAAAGGTCAATATGGATATCCATATGATTATTAAAAAGTATAGAGGATAGAATATAATGTGGAATCAGTGCATTAATCACCATGAATGACCCCATAAGAGTGATGATTACATTATTGGATTCCAAAAAAGAAGCTTTATTGTTTGTGAATGGATTTAAACAATCCTATTTTGTGTATCCTAGCCCCTATCACATCCATGATCATTCGCCAATGTGTCCATTAATTTTCTATGTATCTTATGACCCAATCTAGTATTGTATCATGCTTTTGCAACAAAGACTAAACCCCATCACTAAGATCCCTTAGCCCTCATATATATGTCATGTCATAGGGTTTCAATTATGAATACTACCACACAAAACGTTGCCTCAACTAGTGTTGCAAAAAAAATTATGGCATTTTGAATACCCCTATTTAATTAGTGATTTGTTTGATATTTTTGTTCCTTGTTGGGCCCATTTGGAGTGTACGACCCATAAGCGCCCCTCTCACTTAAGTAAAAATCCACCCTCAACAATCCTAGTCAATGAGTGGCATTTGATTCGTGGGAAAGAATTTGAACACCATCCAATAGCCAACACACCACTATCATCCTTAGTACATAGCCCAATGGATATGCAGCTGCAATAGCTGATTTGCACTAGTTAACTCCAATATAAACTCCACTTGAACCTCCTTTGAAAAGTTTTGGGTCCTTATTTTCATTCCCACTTTCTTTCCTCTCTCATTTCCTATTTTTTCCCTTCATCTTCAAGCCCTCTAGCACCCTCTTCATGCCCTTCTACTTCCTTACTTTGGAGCAGTAGTCTCCCATGTGCTATTTTCCTCTAGAGAGATCCCTCTCCTTTTTCTAGCCACAAGTGAGTCCTAAAAACCACAAAACTGACCCTTCTATATCCTTCTATGACTAGTCAGGTCCTTCCCTAGGCCCTTGTAGCCATCGAGTTGCGTTGCTCCTTTTGTTCTGACCGAGATCTGTTTCTCCTATTATTTTGATAGAAATATCCCCATGTTTGGAGAAGCAAACCAAAAGGTTTTTGTGATAGGAAGAAGATGTGTGGTGACTGCCAATGTTTATCTGTTGGGTTTTAGGGGAGGCAGAGAAGGCAGCGGAAACAAAAATTTTCTCCCCCAAACCCAGCACGAGGAAACCCGTCAACGTCTATATAATAGGAAAGGATGGTTTGTGGAATCATACCTTGTCCCGAGGCTTGCTCGGCGACAATACATTGCGCTATGAACGGTCTTCAACTCCGGTCTTCGACGGTGTCTGTGCAGCTCCTGGTCGCATCGGGACTGATGACTCCTACTCATACCGGACTGTCGGATGACAATTGTCCTCCTAAGCAGCAGTGACCTCCCACCTCTGAAGTAGTCCACACGGACCACCTAGAACTCCACACTCCTTGTCCCACAAGGAAGTGGAAGAAGTCGCACCCACCTATTGACGTACTAGTCGCCAACACACTCTCCTACCTCCAGTTGCAACTGCAGTTGTCCTTCCCTTATTGTGCCTCCCTTTTGCGGGAAGCACTTGCTCGGGCTCTCTCTCGGTTACCAAAACTAGAGAGAACGACAACTTTGCAAAGAAACTGGTTGCACTGAGTTGTTCTTTGAGAAGCCCCAAATACCCCTATATATAGGAGGGTCATGGGACAGGGTTCTTGACGTGTATTTTACTACGCGCTAAAAACGCAAGTGTACGCGTCGAGTAATATAGGCCTTTGTGAGGCCCGAGTCGAACTCAGGGATACGTGAATTATTGGAGACTTCTACTAACTAATCGCAATCAGCTAGACCGATTAACAAAGTAGGGTTTTATTGTTCAAATTAAAAGAAAATAAAAATCAAACAAAGAAAACAATCGATTAAAGGTTAATTTAATCAATTAAAAGGGATATATTTAGGATGGCGGTTTCACCGCGGGTCAACATTGTATTAAGTTTCATATCATTCTTCACACTTCTCTCTCTATCCGGGTAATGGCCTGAAAACAGAATTACCCACTGTCGTGGTGTAATTCACTACTTATATTTAGGTTGATTCCACCGTCGTAGTAATCATTCCCCTAAACTAAGTGCATTAAAAACGGTCTCTCAGTTCCCACCATTAATTTTACAACTCCTTTGTCAAGGGTTTTATTAATTAATGTAGAATTCGTCTCTTTTCAACCGTTAATCCTTCTATCGAAGTGATTAAGGGCATTAAGTTATTATTATGGTGATCAAGCATAACAATAGAAATGGAGAAAACGAATCTATACCACGGATTTGAGAGAAAAATATGAATTATTGATATAAAAAATGTCATACAATGCATTCCCGGGCTACTCCCGGCCCTAAAGATTGAGGGTTTTAGCCTCTCATGTTCATCTCACACGAATACATGGTAGAAATTGGGGAACTCATAAGAAAAACGGGAAATAAATGGGAAAACCCCTGAACGGAGAAGAACCAGTGGATCCTTGGCGTAGAACACGAGCTTCCCCCTCCTGTCGGTGGTGGAAATCGTCTTCGGCAGCGTCCGAATCACCCGGGATGAGCTTCTCGGCCTCCGTTCTCCTTTCTCTCCTCCTCGACACTCGTGCAATCCAAAATGAGATGATGATCACGTATGGGCGGCCGTCATTAGGTATAAGTCCCTAATTAGGTCGTCAAATAACAACAGCCGTCCGATCGAGATCAAAACGAATCCAACGCATATCTGCCGGCGTCGATACCATCGACGCGAGTCGATGGTATCGACCTGGCGGATTAGCGGCAGCTTTCCTTTCTTTTATTCTGAGCGCCTGTGGTGATCTCGATACCATCGACTTGTGTGTCGATGGTATCGACTCCTTTAGCGTCGGTTGTTGTCGTTTAGCGACGCTGTAGCCCCCCTTGTGTCGATGGCATCGACTTGGGTCGATGGTATCGACAGCTTCCTCGCCAGCAACTTGAAGGGATCTCGTTACCATCGACTTAGGTGTCGATGGTATCGACTCTGTATTGCTTTTCTCGGCTGACAACCTGTGGCTTGGTCGATGGTATCAACTTCCGTCGATGGTATCGACGGAAGCATATACTTGTTTTTCCTGAAATTTCACAACAAGACCAAGTAAATCCACACAATTTATAATAAGATGATAAATAATGCTCAAAATAGTAAAACAAAGGGGATTTGATATAAAATGATGGCAAAGACCAAATAAAGTGAATTATGCAATAATATCCATGAAAATGAGTAATTAAGGCACAAAACACATATGAAACAGGTCTATAAATGCGACTCAAAATCATCGCATCAAACTCCCCTAAGCTTAAACATTGCTCGCCCTCGAGCAACTAATCTTTAGAATAGGATTGCAGATGTCAACTAACAATCAACACATCACCCCACATCCCACATGACTCCCACTGAACGATCTCAAACCGGCCTTTCCTAATCACAGAACAGTAATTACCCTACAGGCGACAATAATCATCAATAAGAAAAATTATCCTTCAAACCGATGAACACTATCACATAAGGCAGTTAACATAATAAGGTTCGCCGATTCAACATTGGTGCATCTTGTGATCGCCTACACTACGTTGCTCGCCCTAACTACCATCTACATGGAAGCAGTTCTCCTGATAAACATGAGTGAGGAGAAAATCACAGTGGCCTACCAATCCGAGCAACGGGTGGATGGAATAGGTGGTTCATGGAAGAATCTTGGAAGTATTACACAGTTTCAAAATGCATACAACAAAATGCCCTAATTGATGCCAATGCACATTGAAAATGCCCTAATGCTTAAAATTGGGTGGAATGATGCATGCACTAACCTTCCACCTCAAAATGAGATGGAAATCTAATTAAGCCACATCATGTACTCAGTTTCCTTGTTATGCAAGTGATATCACGTTCCTTTCTCCCTCCTATTCCATTTCCTTCTAAATTCTCTTTTTTTTCACATTTTTTTTTCAAATTTCAGATTTTTTTTTCTTTTCCTCTTAGCCCACATATCCATAATTGCTTAGAGATACATGTGTTAGGCTATTTTCTTCATGATTGGAAATCTTTTTACTATTTCGAGGGTATGGGACAATTTAGATCACTTTTCAAGACAAACTGAGGTACATGATGTACTTATGCATGAAAATCATGAAAGTTATGAGTGCAACTACATGACATGCACCTAAAGGTAATGTGCATGAATCACTATACTTTTTTATTTTATTTTATGCAAAAATATGAAAATAACAATGCAAATCCTATCTACATGCTATGCACGCAAGGAGGAATTAAGACTGTACTTTACTTCCAATTCTTTGGTGGATTATAGAAAAAATATGAAGTGGAATGATCATAAGATTAAGTTACTGAACCTTAGAAAAATATCATGTGTCCCTCCTTACTGACATGTGTAGTAGTTCAAAGGGTTCTTTCTCGTATATCCAATTAAGGTCTCATTACCATTTGATTAGGTTAGGCTCAAACAACCGTTACTATCCACTTTTCATGAGTCAATGGGGGTGTGGGTGTGACATATTGCTTCAAAGTTGACATAATCAATCATTTTCATAGGACAAGTTTCCCAAGGACAACCAAGTTAAGCTATCCAAAAGACCCAGAAATTTTTGAAATTCCCTTAAATTTCCCATGAAAAAGCGAGATGACAATTTTTAAGACATCCACAATGACACTAGATAGATGTGGATCCTAAACAAACACTAAAATTGCAAGAACAAAAAAAAAACAAAGCAAAAACTAAAAACGAAACTAAAAAAACAACTAAAGAAAAGATAAAAGATAGAGTTGTTCCAGCCACCCCCCTAAGCTTGAATTCGACTATGGCCTCATAGTCCAAAACTAACTTAAGGGTGGAACAGTGATACCCTGATCAATCTTGCGGAGGCGGTGGTGGGTATTGCAGTGCCGTAGGATCCCAAGACGGGTACTCCCCCTGGAAGCTTGGATCATATTGGGTCCTCGGCGGAGGCTGTGGATAGCCTCCAAAGTAGTCTTGACTCCAGTAATGGTCAAAGAAGGGCTCCTGTTGCGTCTCTATCCGCTGCAACCGGGTGTGCATTTGCTCTTGGTTGGCGAGGATGAGCCGCTCGTTCTCGAACATAGCCCGTTGGTTGTCAAGTACCCGACTCGTAGTCTCATTAATGCCGGTATACATACCCATGTGCTGCTGCTGAGTCTACTGGATGTCCTGCAGCATGGTGTACATCCCCTGCATGGAATAGGGATCCATGGAGGGCTGCTCGTACTGTGGTGATGGCGGCGGGGGCTGAGATGATGTAGATGCACCCGGATGCATCCTAGGACGCTTCCGTGGTGCCACACGTGCTCGAAGAGGTGTGAAAGCCTCCTCTTCCTCTGCAGCCTCACCTTCTTGCTCGTCACCACCGTCGTCTTCCTCGGAGGACTCGATGGCTATGATTGGCCACCGGAAGTGCTGCTTGCCCTCAATGTTGAAGACGTCGTCCGGTAGGGAGCTCTCCTGATAAGCTTGGTTGACGTGGCAATGAGCGTACGCCAACCCGTCCCGGAAAAGAATAAGGTTTGAACGGTGCAAGTTTTGCACGTTCACCTTGCTCCTCGTAAAGATCGGAGTCATGGACTGAAGGTTCAGCCCCAAGTAAAGCGCCAACTTGGTGACAAGACCACCAAAATGGATTGGAGCCTTCCTTGTGCTCCTCTTCACCGCCAGGACGCGCTGTAGCCAGAACGCCTCCGAGTTGCAGTCTTGACGTTTCAGGAGTGCATAGAGAAAGAACAGGTCACTCTCCTGAAACATGCTCAAAGCAAGATCGCTTCGAGCGAAGAAAGTCAAGCTCAACATCCTGTGCAGGACCCGGACGAACGGGTGCTCAAAATCCGCTACCGCTGCATTATGGTAGCTCACAGTCTTCCCTGCCGGCACTGTAACTAGCTCGGCGAAGATTTTGTCGTAGTCGGTGCGGGCGTCGGGGCGTCGGTGATCGTTGCGGCTGTGGTTCCAGTTGAAGATGTCGTTGAACTGCTTCAACGTGATGTTGTAATTGTTGTTGAAGAGTCGGAAGGACACCCTTCCCCGGATCCACGTCTGGTCCGATGGTACCACGTCATTTGGTACGACGCAGATATTAAGAGACGCCATGAACTCGGCCACCAGTTCCTTGTATGTGGGCCATTCGCCGAAAAACGGCTGCCCATCCGCATGACAGTCGATCTCATAAAGGTGATTGGTGTGCCGCGCTTGCCTGGCCAACACATAGGCCAAGTTGGCCTCGAACCCCAGCTCCTGGATCATTCCCCGGTCCACATACCCGGTGGGCTCGAACTTTCGCTTCATAATATCCTCGTAGACCTTCCTCACATCCATGTTGGCATGAATTAGGCATGGACGAGGGATGGAAGTTGGTGGGGGAGGAACAAACTCCTCGATCTCCATAGGGTGAGCGCTTGAGGACGACGCTCTGGCGGGGTGCACCATGGTTGCGAGAAAAGATGGGATTAGAAGAACAGAGCTCGGTGAAGATGGAGAAGAGAATTCTCCACTCGATGAAGATCTCCGCTCGATGACGCTTCTCTGCAGTCTTGGAGGGCTCGGGGGAGTGCTCGGCGCAAAGGAGGATACTTGCTCTGAAGGTGTGACGTCAAGTGACGTTGCAAGTCCCCTTAAATAGGCTTGATCGGCGCCCCTATTGGCCCGTCGATACCATCGACGCGGGTCGATGGTATCAACCCATCTCGCGGGTATCCGCCTCCCTCGCGAGTATCGACGGCTGACATTTGCTGGATCGAGAAACCCGGATTGCTGACGTGTCGATACCATCGACGGAAGTCGATGGTATCGACGCAGCACCCGGATCGCTGACGTGGCTGTTGCGATCGTCGTCGATGTCTGTGTTCGGATCGGTGACATGTCCGTCGATACCATCGACGGGTGTCGATGGTATCGACTTGCTTTTATTGCGACACCGCCGTTGTGTTGCATTCATCCTGTGATGATGTCGATACCATCGACGAGGCCGTCGATGGTATCGAGTTTACTGAGCAAAATCCGTCTGAATATCTCCAGAGATCTCGATGGTATCGACTGGGGTGTCGATACCATCGACACTTTTATTGCGAACTGTCTGTGACCATGTCGATACCATCGATAGAGGTGTCGATAGTATCGACGCATTGCGATTTCTGCTGGTGTCAACCTGAACCCATGTCGATACCATCGACGGAAGTGTCGATGGTATCGACCCTGCCTGTGCCTGCACATTCAACAAACGGATCAAGGTATCATTTTTAAACTAAAATTTAAACGAAATAAAAGCAATCTATGACTAAAATTAACCTATCCTACTGTACCAATGGTTGGGTTGCCTCCCAACAAGCGCCCTTCTTTAACGTCTTAGGCTAGACGTATGACAGTCATCATCTTTTCACCTTGGGGACCGCACTTAGAGGATCATGCGGTAATTTGAATTCAACACGATCTCCTCCAATACCCAAAGATAGAGTACCTCTCCCTAAAGCAGTAACAACATCTGTCGTTGCTTGAAACGGTCTTCCTAGGAGAATTTCGCAGCTTTGGAGTGGTGGCATATCCATGACGACAAAGTCCACCGGATATATGAATCTGTCAACTTTGACTAGCACATCTTCACATACTCCATAGGGTCTCACTGTAGACCCATCTGCCAATTCAATTGTCGCAGCCAACTTCTTGATCTCTTTTAACCCTAGCTTATGAAAAGTAGCCAAAGGCATGAGATTTATGCTAGCGCCGGAATCACATTGTGCTTTAGGGAAATGTTGACCACCTATTGAGCATGGAATGTAAAAACCTCCTGGGTCTTTTTTCTTCTTTGGTGAACTCCCATGAATCATCGAGCTCACCGTCTCATTCATCCAATAAATTTCATCTTCTTTTATCCGCCTCTTCTTATTGATGATCTCCTTAATGAACCTCCCATAAGCGGGCACTTTCTCAATCATCTCCACCAATGGAATATTGATGTGGAGTTTCTAGAATATCTCCAAGAATTTCTTAAAGTGACGATGCTCCTTCTTTGACTTAGAATTGACCGGATCTGAAACATCAGCTGCATCAACACGCCTGTGAGGTGGCACATAAGAGCTTTTCAGGGGTACCTCCCCTAAGCTTGCTTCAATTATTCCCTCGGACGTGGGCTTTGGCGAGACATCATCAATAGTAGCAGCTTGTTGTGGTTCCTCTCTCGCCTCAGATGTCTCCACATGTGCACAAACAACCTGCACCTGCTCCTCTTGCCTAGATGGAGATACCATACTCACAACTCTCTCTGATTTTCTGAAGAAATGGTTTCCGCCCGGCAATCTATAGTAAGTGCGTGGATACGGTATCGCCAGTGTTTCATTCACATTGAACGTCATTTTTCTTTCTTCTACAGCTTCTTGCACCTGAGATTCCTCATTTCTTACCACCGACATGTACTTAACCTGATGATGTGCTTGAGCCACGTTCGCATTCTCAGCTGGTTTCTGTTGATTGGCGTGCTTGATGGCCGCCACTTCATTTGAAATCTGTGCCACGGTGGTCTCTAATGCCCGCATTTGTGCTCCATGGCTTTGTAGCGTCTGCCCAAATTTGGTTAGAATGTCACCTTGAGATTGGAATTGTTTACCAAACATGGCCATCATCTCTTGGTTTTTCTGAACCATTTGACTTAGCAATTCAGTGTTTTTGTCCTCAGCTTTTTGCTGCGATTTGGCATCTGGATCCTGCAGAAAATTGTTCGGATCCTTCCATGAAAACTTTTTATCCTTTCTCCAGGCATAGTCATTGTTTCTATAGCCCTGTTGTTGCATGAACTTCACTTGGACTTCCTCATCCTCAGATGCATCTTCCTTAGTTAGCAGCTTCTTGGCTAGAAGATCTAGCTTGTCGTTCAGCTCCCTAACTGTTCTGGATTCACCGGCAACCTTGACATGTTCTACTGCACCTCTGTCGCCCCATGACTATTTCCTAGCCATGTTCTTCAGTATTTCCCAGCATCTTGTATCGGTGTTATTTAAGAAAAATCCGGAACCAGCTGAGTCCAGGTTGCTTCTATCATGCTCGGAGAGAGCAAAGTAGAAGATCTCCACTTGGGTTTCCTTGTCCAGTCCATGGTGTGGACATCTCCTCAACATGACTTGGAATCGCTCCCAAGTCTCCGAATAAGTTTCACCCGCCTGTTGGGTGAAATTGTGGATCTTCCGGATCATATCATTGGTCTTCTCAGGAGGAAAGAACCTCTTGAAGAAAACCTCCACCATGTGATCCCATGATTCAACAAACTCGTCGTCGAGGTTATGAAGCCACTCTCTTGCCACTCCAGCCAAGGAACTCGGGAATAACTTGAGATAGAGCACATCCTGCGGAAATCGATCTATCTTCACCATATCGCAGTTCTCCACAAACTGACTAATGTGTGCCACTGGATCTTCATTTTTCAGTCCGTGAAATGCGTTGGATTTGACCAAGTTAATCAGTGCTGGGTCGATCTTGTATGTAGGTATGTTTAGCCCCTGTTTCTTTATAGGCCCCTTTGATGCCGAGGAAGAAGACGCCTTGATCTTCTCCCATATTGTCTGTGCTTCAGCCATTACTTCTTCTTATTCTTGCTCAGATTCAAAATTTATATCACTGTGGTGTTCCTCCTCGTAGTAGTCCTCGTCCTCTGGTCCCGCAGATGGAACCTCAGGTGTGCGATTCACGTAGTCTCGACTACGTGTGTGCACCATGCAAAGTACCTGAAATATGGAAGTAGTGGTTCAGTACAATGCCTTGAACGAGTCAACACTATTATAGAGAAATAAAGGAATTTTTGAAATTGTTCTAAAAATAAATAAATAAAAAGTGGCCTAGAATGGCCGCTCTTAGCACTCAAAGTGCCAATAATTCGCCGTATCCCCGGCAACGGCGCCAAAAACTTGACGTGTATTTTACTACGCGCTAAAAACGCAAGTGTACGCGTCGAGTAATATAGGCCTTTGTGAGGCCCGAGTCGAACTCAGGGATACGTGAATTATTGGAGACTTCTACTAACTAATCGCAATCAGCTAGACCGATTAACAAAGTAGGGTTTTATTGTTCAAATTAAAAGAAAATAAAAATCAAACAAAGAAAACAATCGATTAAAGGTTAATTTAATCAATTAAAAGGGATATCTTTAGGATGGCAGTTTCACCGCGGGTCAACATTGTATTAAGTTTCATATCATTCTTCACACTTCTCTCTCTATCCGGGTAATGGCCTGAAAATAGAATTACCCACTGTTGTGGTGTAATTCACTACTTAGATTTAGGTTGATTCCACCATCGTAGTAATCATTCCCCTAAAATAAGTGCATTAAAAACGGTCTCTTAGTTCCCACCATTAATTTTACAACTCCTTTGTCAAGGGTTTTATTAATTAATGTAGAATTCGTCTCTTTTCAACCGTTAATCCTTCTGTCGAAGTGATTAAGGGCATTAAGTTATTATTATGGTGATCAAGCATAACAATAGAAATGGAGAAAACGAATCTATACCACGGATTTGAGAGAAAAATATGAATTATTGATATAAAAAATGTCATACAATGCATTCCCGGGCTACTCCCGGTCCTAAAGATTGAGGGTTTTAGCCTCTCATGTTCATCTCACACGAATACATGGTAGAAATTGGGGAACTCATAAGAAAAACGGGAAATAAATGGGAAAACCCCTGAACGGAGAAGAACCGGTGGATCCTTGGCGTAGAACACGAGCTTCCCCCGCCTGTCGGTGGTGGAAATCGTCTTCGGCAGCGTCCGAATCACCCGGGATGAGCTTCTCGGCCTTCGTTCTCCTTTCTCTCCTCCTCGGCACTCGTGCAATCCAAAATGAGATGATGATCACGTATGGGCGGCCGTCATTAGGTATAAGTCCCTAATTAGGTCGTCAAATAACAACAGTCGTCCGATCGAGATCAAAACGAATCCAACGCATATCTGCCGGCGTCGATACCATCGACGCGAGTCGATGGTATCGACCCGGCGGATTAGCGGCAGCTTTCCTTTCTTTTATTCTGAGCGCCTGTGGTGATCTCGATACCATCGACTTGTGTGTTGATGGTATCGACTCCTTTAGTGTCGGTTGTTGTCGTTTAGCGACGTTGTAGCCCCCCTTGTGTCGATGGCATCGACTTGGGTCGATGGTATCGACAGCTTCCTCACCAGCAACTTGAAGGGATCTCGATACCATCGACTTAGGTGTCGATGGTATCGACTCTGTATTGCTTTTCTCGGCTGACAACCTGTGGCTTGGTCGATGGTATCGACTTCCGTCGATGGTATCGACGGAAGCAGATACTTGTTTTTCCTGAAATTTCACAACAAGACCAAGTAAATCCACACAATTTATAATAAGATGATAAATAATGCTCAAAATAGTAAAACAAAGGGGATTTGATATAAAATGATGGCAAAGACCAAATAAAGTGAATTATGCAATAATATCCATGAAAATGAGTAATTAAGGCACAAAACACATATGAAACAGGTCTATAACTGCGACTCAAAGTCATCGCATCAGTTCTCCATCCCGGGTAATGCGGGACTAAAAGCAGGAGTAGAAGGGTTCGAGATTTTCCACAAAAGCAACCAACTCGCAACCTGAACCGATCGGTTCACAAGTGAACCGGTCAGTTGGGGACATGAACCGGTCGGTTGACACCTCAACCGATCATTTGGGACCCTTGAACCGGTCGGTTCACATGTTAACCGGTCGGTTGGTGGTCTTGGTCGGTTCCCGATTGACTTTCCTTCTTTTGTTTCTAATTGGTATCGAATACCAATCCTTGTTCCAATCAAATTGGGAAAGTGAAATGCAAGGAAAACTCTCACTAACCTGACTTTCCCAACTTGCTTGGTTGCACCAGTTGAACCGATCAGTTCAACACTTGAACCGGTCATTTCACCCTGGACTTGAGCCGACTGGTTCAGCAACCTCAACTGACCGGTTCAACACTTGAACTAATCGGTTGGGAGTGCAGGTTGTGCAGAATCAGTCAATTGCGATTTCAATCAATCTGATACTCCAATCAATGTGTCCAACACCTTGAATACTATTATATTGAGCTATCAATTGATTGAGTGTTTAATTGAACTACTAAACTCCTTTAGTAATCAATCTAAACATTGCTTGTGGACAAAACTCCTCTTCCAGGTTAAATCCTATGTGTGTGACCCTGTAGGACCATTTCACATTGGCAGTGAAAGTCCATAATACTTATGACTTCACAAGCAAAGAGCGGTGCCTAGTCACACATCAGTGCTACCCAAGTGAAAGTAGAAAGTTGGATAACAACTTTCAATCCTACAATCCATGAATGGTGTTACAGTGAAAGTAAAATTCCTTTGTCACTGATATCCTGAATGAACTCGAGGCATGGAACAGTCATCCTATCAATGTTCATTCACTTTCTTGATCTCAGAGTAGACTGGAAGAGATATGTATGACATCAATATCACATACTGATTCACACATGCATGCATGCCTTTCTCAATCCTACTCATCAAGTGGCCATGGATATCAAACTCCCTCAGGAGGGACAAATCCCATATCTATCACTCACCCCTCAAAAGCCCCATGTGTCAAAGCCACCCAATCATCACCTTTATAACAACCCATGTTTCAGGACTGCGTTTGATGATGTCAAAGTGTGCCCAACGACATGTGTTGAGTGCTGTGATTTCAGGTCTAAGAATCACACTCACCACCATCACTGTGAGTACTGACTGTGACTACCATGTCATGGTTCCATGTGTCAAACTCACGTTGGGTCTGTCCGGTACACTTGTACTCTAACAAGTACCTATGTGTTTGATTTGATATCTCTATATCATGACTAATGAGATTCTGTCATCAACCAACACCACAATCTAGTCGTGTGTGTCATTGCTATCTATCTACCTTCCACAATGACATCCGACTAGGGACACAACAAGAATGTACAAACTCTTAGCATCTGTATGATCTCATCGTTCAGGTCCTCAACCTGAAATCATACGTCATTGAGTATTGTCATTCTCCAGACATCCGATCTGTTCTATCACTATCTCATATGACTGAACCAAAAAGAATTGGAAGCTTGCCTTTGATGTTTATCAAATCAATCTTGATGTATCCCACCAATCATCCCATTATTGGCTCTCAGGGCATACATACCAACAGACTCCCACTTGCACTGTGAGCCAATCACCATTGAATCATATTCATAGTGATCTTCAAACATGTCCCACATGTTACTGTTCTCTTGTGCGAACAAAGTGAGTAATGGCAACACCTTGCCAAAGTCAGTATAAATTGCATGTCTCTCATCTCTTCATTGTACGTTACACGTATGAGATGGAGTTGCTGTAATATGCGATCTAGTATTCCTTTGCTAACCTTTAGCCACATTGCATGATGAAGGATTCCATAGATGTCATCAATGAGCGGAATATCTATAAGTTCATCTCATGAACTTATAGATCCATATAGTATCTACTGTTGTTCTCTAACGCATAGATACTCGGCATTTCCTTTTAAATGGTTTTATTGGAACACTTCCAATTATCAACAAACTTTCACTTTTATACATCCTATGTATAATTTGCGATTAATTTTCTGTCCTTTCGGAAGTTCGCATCAATGTAACTCTTTACATTGAACTCTTCCTTATCTCCATAGAACTAGTACTTCTCAAGTACTTATGGTATTCCAATAACCCTTACTGGAAGTAGACAGACATCCAATCGTCATGTCCCACATACGAGTTATCAGGATGAGCACATCATATTGTCATGTCCTACATACAAGATGATGAATGCATTTTATTCTTGCCATGTCCATACATGCAAGATAATGGGATGATTACATACATGATAGATCCATATCTATTCTTAGTTTTCCCATTCTTCATAAGAATTGGACACTTGACCTTGGGATACTAACTCCATGTAGCATGGACAAGTTTTCTTCCACTGAATCTGTGTACACTGAACACTTCAGTACAAATTGCCAATGTATGCTCTCTCTTTTCAGGTCAAGAGGTTTTCGAGAACTATCTCTATAGATCTCTATCTCTATCTTCCTTAAAGATAATTTCCACTTTTGGATTTCCATTCTAGAACATTTCCATTTCACATCAACCTGTGGAATGTGAACATGCTCCCACTAAATCACAGATCCCTCATTTATCTTTGACATATCAGTCAAACACTTTGACTATATGATCAAAGTAAAGATCCAATTCCGAGTTGCTTGTACTCAATCAATCACATTGATTAGTCCATTGTAACTTATAGACTTCATTTGCATTAGTGGATTCATAAACCTTATAGGTTGTATCACGTACACATCCTTGTTTTATTCCTCATAGGAATGCGGTTTTAGTATCCATATGCCAAATGTCTTAGTCATTAAGTTGCAATCAACAAGCATCATCCTTCTCAAAATGTTATCCATGTGTCTTAACACTTAAGACTCATTTTCACTTACGGATTTCATCCAATGAGTGCTACCATCAAGGTCATACCTTATGGTTGACATGGATGTCATTTAGGATGTTATGGTCATAAACCATAACTCAAAATTTGGTTCCTCATATTTATCTAGATAGTTGACTCATCACATGAACAACTCATCCCATAGATAATTGAGGTGTATATGTTAAGGATATAAGAACTCACAACCCTTGTGATTCTTAATTTCTTTTATTAGTGTGGGGTATTCTTTTATTAAGAAGAATTTAGTTATTTGATAATCATTCTCTAACTCCTTAGAGTATGATTCCTTCTTGATTTAGACATCACCATGCCTTAATCATGAGTTCACTATGATACACTATCATAATCACTCATAAGGATCTCAAACATTTGGTCTAAGTATTTCATTCATTGATCTCATCAAGAATTAACACTTTACCAAATTTGTACTTCATCTATGATAATCTTGAACATTTCAAGATATTCATATTTGGTATTTCTCTAAACACCATTTGAATAATTAGCATTTGTTCCAATAGGTATGTAAATACATCACATGTATTATACCTAGTAGGACAATCATTCTCCCACTACCATTAGTGAAGATTGATTAATCATGTCCAAGATATTCATGTCTCTTACTGGTTCTCTAACCAAAAGAGTCTAGATCTATCCATCATATGGAAACTAGAAATGAATTTCTCAATATTGATGCTAATTTGATTGTTTGAGTTATCTATAACTTTTAGGTATCATTTTATCTTATGCATATCAAATATCACAAGATAAACAAGGCAATGCCACAAAGATCATATCTTTAAGATTGAAACATCATCTTTATTAATTGCCACCATTGTCATACAATATGCAATAATAAAGTGTTTCTATCTATTGGAAATATGAAATAGCAGTTCATAACTGTATTACATGCCTTATAGGCTGAAAATAAACTAAAGTACTCCTATCTATGGAGGCAACACTTGCCCCAATTATGAGTGCTTTACACTTTACATCTTGGTATCATATACCTCAAAAAGTGTTACAAGTTTACTTTCATGACACCTTTAAGTAGAGACGTCAGTCACCTCCTTCTTCTTTTGTTCTTCCAGATAGAGAGGACAATTCCTTTTCCAATGTCCTGGCTTTTGACAATGGTGGCAATTTCCTGTCTTGGTCACGCCTCCCTTGGCCTTGAGAGCTGAAGATGGCTTGGACTCCTGGCTAGCATCATAACCTTTCTTAGCTTTGCCCTTGCCCTTGCGCTTGGACTTGCCTTTCTTGCTTGTGATCACCATCACAGGCTTAGGCTTGTCCTTCTTCATCTGTATCTCGGTTGTCCTCAACATGCCCAACAACTCTGACAGTGGCCTATCAAAGTTGTTCATGTTATAGTTCATCACAAACTGACTGTAGGATTCTGGAAACGATTGCAGTATCACGTCAGTACCCAACTCTTGGCTCAGTGGAAATCCCAGTCTCTGCAGGTTCTCCACATACCCAATCATCTTGAGTGTGTGAGGACCAACTGGATCTCCTTCTGTCATGACGCACTTGAACAACGCCCTAGAAACATTGTATCTCTCTTTCCGTGCCTGATCTTCATACATGTTCCTGAGATGCTGAATCATCTCAATGACACCCATGTTCTCATGTTGTCTTTGCAACTCATGGTTCATGGAACACAACATCAAGCACTTTGCATCAATGGCATCATCAAAATGCTTCTTGTAAGCATCTCTTTCTGTCTTTGGTGCATTAGGAGCGGATTCCTCTGCAATTGGAGTATCCAGGACATAGAGCTTTCGCTCTTGAGTGAGAACAATTCTCAATGTCCGATACCAGTCATGGAAGTTTGTCCCATTTAGCTTGTCCTTTTCAAGGACCGATCGCAAAGAGAAGTGATTGTTGTTTGTCGTCATTTGTACTACAAAAGGAAATATGCAATTTTAGTCCAAAAACTCATTTTTGACTTATTTGATTGATTTGAAAAATTGACGATATAATTAGGCCTTTAATTGATTATCGCTCCCACTATTTTACTTCAAATAGATAGCCCTCACCATCAATTCGGAAGATTGCAGCGTACAACCTTCTAGTGGGCAAGATCCTGAAATCCTCTAAGCCATGGACCAGCTAGGGCTGTCACCCACAACATAGATCTCTCAGGTAGGCAACTCTTGCCAATTGCATCATATGAAACTCCTTGCCATGATCATCTCCATGCCTCAAGGTACTAGATCCCATCTAGATCACCTTGTTAAGTCCAACCCAAAGCAAACACGATGAATATGCACACTGCTAGGGCAGACCCACACATTCATCCTTCACACTTCCACGAGATAGACGGTGCACCACGCTAGGGCATTCCCACACTTGGTCGATCAAGCTTTTCACGTGTGTCACATTTGGAAGGCATCTAAAACTTAATATTTTAATGAGGGATTTGGTTTTTATATACATATACATATCCAATCACCACAATACATTGTGTGTATCATTTACATGCTATAACCCACAGAAAACATGCACAAACGATAAAATCGATGATTGTGGCCATCCTAATGTGATTCCTCAAGCCAAGAGGAATCATGGTCATCTAGGTCTACATCACATGCAACCTGTACAAGATGAATTATGTGTCTTGCCATCCGAGTTGATCAACTCATCCCATGAATGATCTGTTCTCTTTGGCCGGTTGTATGGGTGCCACCAGCCGATCTGTTGGCTCCTTCAACCGATCGGTTCGCCTGGTCATCGTGCATCTCTTCATGGCTGCCACCCGCTCGTCTCGCTCCTCAAACCGGTCATCAACTGATCGGTTCACTCCTTGAACCGATCGTCTAGAACGTCAACCGATCGGTTCACGCCTTGAATCGATCATCTCAGCTGTCGTCTGGATGTCTGCCGTTCTTTGACATAACAGGAAGTTAAATCTATCCTAATATTACATTGCTTAAAAGGGAAACCCCGAGTTACATTTGAGGGTAGCAAAGGTAGGAAAGAATCTCGAATTATTTCGAGTTACATCAGGAATAGGAGAAGGAAGATCGGTGCACAGACCGAGATTCAAGCAACCACAAACAACCACACACAGATAGGGTTTATTGGCCATAACCACGCTATACATCCACCACAAAACTCATTTAAGGGAGACGCGTATCGAGTGCATTAATAATACATATCATATATGTAATTGGGATTTGTGGATTTAGGATTGGACATGCATAAAGCCAATTTTATTCGCATTGTATGCAATAAATAAAGGCGGCAAACCAAAATCGATCATATCAATATTCCTAAAATATAGAACAGTTGACGTGGCTCTGATACCACTGTTGGGTTTTAGGGGAGGAAGAGAAGGCAGTGGAAACAAAAATTTTCTCTCCCAAACCCAGCACGAGGAAACGCGTCAACGTCTATATAATAGGAAAGGATGGTTTGTGGAATCATACCTTGTCCCGAGGCTTGCTCGGCGACAATACCTCGTGTTATGTACGGTCTTCAACTCCGATCTTCGACGGTGTCTGTGCAGCTCCTGGTCACACTGGGACTGACGACTCCTACTCGTACCAGACTGTCGGATGACACTTGTCCTCCTAAGCAGTAGTGACCTCCCACCTCTGAAGTAGTCCACACGGACCACTTGGAACTCCACACTCCTTGTCCCACAAGGAAGTGGAAGGAGTCGCACCCTCCTGTTGATGTACTAGTTGCCAACACACTCTCCTGCCTCCAGTTGCAATTACAGTTGTCCTTCCATTGATGCACCTCCCTTTTGCGGGAAGCACTTGCTCTGGCTCTCTCTCGGTTACCAAAACCAGAGAGAATGACAACTTTGCAGAGCAACTGGTTGTACTGATTTGTTCTTGGAGAAGCCCCCAATACCCCTATATATATTGGAGGGTCATGGGACAGGGTTCTCCATCCCGGGTAATGCGGGACTAAAAGCAGGAGTAGAAGGGTTCGAGATTTTCCACAAAAGCAACCAACGCGCAACCTGAACCGATCGGTTCACAAGTGAACCGGTCGGTTGGGGACCTGAACCAGTCAGTTGACACCTCAACCGATCGGTTGGGACCCTTGAACCGGTCGGTTCACAAGTGATCCGGTCGGTTGGTGGTCCTGGTCGGTTCCCAATTGACTTTCCTTCTTTTGTTTCTAATTGGTATCGAATATCAATCCTTGTTCCAATCAAATTGGGCAAGTGAAACGCAAGGAAAATTCTCACCGACCTGACTTTCCCGACTTGCTCGGTTGCACCAGTTGAACTGATCAGTTCAACACTTGAACCGGTCGTTTCACCCTGGACTTGAGCCGATCGGCTCAACACTTGAGCCGACCGGTTCAGCAACCTCATCCGACCAGTTCAACACTTGAACCGATTGGTTGGGAGTGCAGGTTGTGCAGAATCAGTCAATTGTGATTTCAATCAATATGATACTCCAATCAATGTGTCCAACACCTTGAATACTATGATATTGAGCTATCAATTGATTGAGTGTTTAATTGAACTACTAAACTCCTTTAGTAATCAATCTAAACATTGCTTGTGGACAAAACTCCTCTTCCAGGTTAAATCCTATGTGTGTGACCCTACAGGTCTGACGTGTATTTTACTACGCGCTAAAACGGAAGTATACGTGTCGAGTAGTACAGGACTCTGTGAGGCCCGAGTCGAACACAGGGATACTCAGAACTATTGGAGACTCCTACTAACTATTTGCGATCACCTAAGCCAAATAAAAAATTGGGGTTTGTTGTCAAAATTAAAAGAAAATAAAAATGAAACAAAGCAAACAATCGATTAAAGGTTAATTTAATCAATTCAAAATGGTATATTTAGGATTGCGGTTTCACCGCGGGTATTCATTGTATTAGATTTTATATAATGCCTCACTCTTCTCTCTCTATCCGGGTAGTGGCCTGAAAACAGAATTGCCCACTGTCATGGTACAATTCACTACTTAGGTTTAGGTCGGTTCCACCTTTGTAGTAACCTATCCCCTAAACTAAGTGCATTACGAACGATCTCTCAGTTTCCACCATTAATTTTACACCACCTTTGTCAAGGGATTTATCGATTAATGTAGGTTTCGTCTCTTTTCAACCGTTAATCCTTCTGTCGAAGTGATTAAGGGCATTAGATTATTATTATGGTGATCAAGCATAACAATATATGGAGAAAACAAAGCTATACCATGGATTTAAGAGAGAAAATATGAATTACTATTATAAAACGGTCATACAATGAATTCCCGGGCTACTCCCGGTCCTAAAGATGGAGGGGATTAGCCCCGCATGTTCATCTCACACAAGTACATGATAGAAATAGGGGAAATCATATGAAAAACGTGAATTGAATGGGAAAACCCCTGAACGGAGAAGAACTGATTGATCATTTGCATAGAACACGTGCTTTCCCGCCTCTCGGTGGTGAAATCCGTCTTCGGCAGCGTCCGAATTGACAGGTATGAACTTCTGGCCTCTGTTCTCCTTTCTCTCGCTCCTCGGCACTTGTGCAATGGCAAAATCCGATCCTCCCTCGTCTGGGCGGCCGTCCTTAGGTATAAGTCCCTAATTAGGTTGTTAATTAACTCCAGCCGTCAGATTGAGATCAATCTGAATCCAACGCATGTTTGACGGCGTCGATACCATCGACGCGAGTCGATGGTATCGACCCTCTACAGTAGAGGCTGGCTGCAAACCCTTCCTTTGTCGTGCCCTTCATCATCTCGATACCATCGACTCGGGTCGATGGTATCGACTTCCTTTAGGTGTCGGTTTTGTCGTTTTGCGACGATGTAGCCTCCATGTGTCGATGGTATCGACTTGGTGTCGATACTATCGACTGCTTCTTCGCCAGCAACCTGAAGGTGTCTCGATACCATCGACATCAGCGTCGATGGTATCGACTCTTTGTTGCTCCTTTCGGCTGGCAACCTGTGACCATGTCGATGGTATCGACAGAAGCAAATACTTGTTTTTCCTGAAATTCAAAGACAAGATCAAATAAATCCACACAAATAATAATAATGTGATAATTAATGCTCAAAATGATAAAACTAAGGAGATTTGACATAAAATGATGGCAAAGACCAAAATGGATGAATTATGCAATATTAACCATAAAAATGACTAATAAAAGCACAAAACACATATCAAATAGGTCTATAAATGCGACTCAAAATCATCGCATCAAACTCCCCTAAGCTTGAACATTGCTCGCCCTCGAGCAACTAATCCTTAGAATAGAATTGCAAATGTCAACTGGAAAACAACACACCAACCCAACATCCCATATGACTCCCACTGAACATTCTCAAACCGGCCTTTCCTAATCACAGAACGGTAATTACCCTAAAGGCGACAATAATCATCAATAAAAGAAATTAAACTCCAAACCGATGAACACTATCACATAAGGCAGTTAACATAATAAAATTCGCCGGTTCAGCATTGGTGCATCTCGTGATCGCCTATACTACATTGCTCGCCCTAACTACCATCTACATGGAAGCAGTTCTCCTGATATTCATTAGTGAGGAGAAATTCATGGTGGCCTACCAATCCGAGCAACGGGTGGATGAAAATGGGTGGCTCATGGAAGAAAGTGGAAGTATTGTACAGTTTCAACATGCATAATACCAAAAATGTCCTAAGTGATGCAAATGCACATTAGAAATGCCCTAATGCTTAAAATTGGGTGGAATGATGCATGCACTAACCATCCACCTCAAAATGAGATGGATATCTAGTCAAGCTACATCATATACTCAATTATCCTGAAATGTAGGTGATATCATGTTCCTTTCTCCTTCTTATTTCACTTTCTTCTAAATTATTTTTTTTTCTTTTTTCTATTTCAGATTTTCAGATTTTTTTTCTCAGCCCACATATCCATAATTGCTTAGAGATAAGTTTATTGGGCTTTTTCTTCATACTCAGAAATGTTTGCACTATTGAGAAGGTATGGAACAATTTAATTCACCATTAGGGAAAAATTGAGATACATGGATTACTTTATGCATGAAGATCATGAATGCAACTACATGGCATGTACCTAAAGGTAATGTGCATGAATCATTGTATTTTTTTTCTTTTTATGCAAAAGTATGGAAAATACCAATGCAAATCCTATCTAAATGCTATGCACACAAAAAGGAATTAAAACTGCACTTTACTTCCAATTCTTAGGTGGATTATGGAAAAATGAAGTGGAACGATCACAAGACTAGATGACTGAACCTTAGAAAGATATTATGTGTCCCTCCTTACTGACTTGTGTAGTAGTTTAGAGGGTTCTCTCACTTACATCCAATTAAAGTCTCATTACCCTTTGGTTAGGTTAGGCTCAAACAACCATTTCCAGCCACTTTCATGAATCACTAGGAGTACAGGTATGAAATGTTGTTTTAAAGTTGACATAAGCAATCATTTTCGTAGGATGTGTCCCCAAGGTCAAACAAAACAAGCTATCCAAAGACACAAAAATTTTAAATTTCCCTTAAATTCCCCATGCACTAACAAACAAGATGACACACTTTTATGACATCCACAATTTACACTAGATAGCGCGTGGATCCTACAAAAAGTAAAGATGCAAGAAACAAATAACAATGCCAAAAACTAAAAACAATAAAAGATAGAGTTGTTCCAACTACCCCCCTAAGCTTGAATCCGACTATGGCCTCATAGTCAAAAACAAACTTAAAGATTGGAACAGAGATACCCGATCACTCTTGTGGAGGTGGAGGTGGCTGCGGAGAAGTGGGGTCCCAAGACGGGAACTGCCCTTGGAAGTTCGGCTCATACTGGGGCATTGGTGGAGGCTGTGGATACCCACCAAAATAGCCCTGACTCTAGTAGTGGTCGTAGAATGGCTACTGCTGCTGCTCCATCCTATGCAGCCGATCATGGATGCTTTCTTGATTGGCGAAAAGAAGGCGCTCATTCTCGAAGATCGCCTGTTGGTTGACGAACAACCGGTTGGTGGGGTCTTGAATACCGGCATATGCAGTGGTGTGGTTGTGTTGCGTCTGCTGAATGTCTTGGAGCATGTTGTACATGCCCTACATAGAGTAAACATCCTCGCTCTGCTGCGAGGACTGCGGTGGTGGAGGCGGATGCGGAGAAGATGATGAAGCACCTGGATGCATCCGAGGACGCTTCCGGGGTGCTACGCGTGCTCGAAGAGGTGTGAATGCCTCCTCTTCCTCCTCAACCTCGTCATCCTGTCCATCGTCACCGCCGTCATTTCCGCCTTCTTCCTCATCGGATTCGATGGCTATGATTGGCCATCTGAAATGTTGTGCGCCCTCGATGTGGAAGACGGGATCCGGCAGCGCACACTCCTGGTAAGCGTGGTTGACGTGGCAGTGCGCGTACGCCAAACCATCTCGTATAAGAATAAGGTTTGAACGGTGCAGATGTTGCACGTTCACCTTACTCCTCGTGGAAAGCGAAGTCATGGTGGAGAAGTTGAGCCCGAGGTAGTGAGCCAACTTGGTGATGAGCCCGCCGAAATGAATCGGGGCCTTCCTCGTACTCCTCTTTACCGCCAGAACTCGCTGCAGGAAAAAAGCACCCCAGTTGCATTCTTGTCGCTTCAGGAGCATGTAGAGAAAGAAGAGGTCGGTCTCCTAAAATTTGCTCAGCGCCAGATCGCTACGAGCAAATAATGTGAAACTCAACATCTAGTGTAGGACCCAGACAAATGGGTGCTCGAAATCTGCTACCGCAGAATTGTGGTAGCTCACTGTCTTGCCCGCCGACACTGTCACTAGCTCGGAGAAGATTTTGTCATAATCGGTGCGGGAGTACGGTCGCCGGTGATCGTGTTGTGAGTGGTTCCAGTTGAAGATGATGTTAAACTGCCTAAGAGTGATGTTGTAGTCGATGTTGAACAGCCGGAACGACACCCGGCCCTTGATCCACTCACGATCAGTAGCAACTACGTCGTTGGGCACGACGCAGACATCCAGGGACGCCATGAATTCCGCCACCAACTCTTTGTAGGTGGTCCACTTGCCGAAGAATGGTTGACCATCTGCATGGCACTCCAGCTCGTCTGGCCTTCTGCTGGTGTGGCATGCTTGACCCTTCAGAACATAGGCCAAGTTGGCCTCGAATCCAAGATCGCGGATCATATCCCGGTCCACATACCGGGTAGGCTCGATCTTCCGCTTCAAGATCTCTTCGTAGATCTTCTTCACCTACGTGGATGGGTGAACCAGGCGCGGACGTGATACTGACGCAGTAGGGGGTGGCACGAACTCCATGATATCCATAGGATTCGCACGGGAGGATGATGCTCCGACGACGTGCACCATTGTTGCGAGAGAAACGGGATTAGAAGAAGAGCTCGGGGAAGATGGAGAATGGACTCTCCGCTTGGTGAAGATATTCACTCGGTGTTGCTACTCTTCGATCTTGGATGGCTCGGGGGAGTGCTCGGCACAAAGGAGGAAGATCACTCTGAAGGTGTGATGTCAAATGATGTAATGACTCTCCTTATATAGACTTGTCCGGCGCCACTGTTGACCCGTCGATACCATCGACGCGAGTCGATGGTATCGACAGGTCTCGATGCTATCCGCCCCCCTCGCGAGTATCGACGGCTGTCGATTGCTTGATCTTGTAACCCGGATCGCTCTTGTGTCGATACCATCGACGCGGGTCGATGGTATCGACGCGGCACCCAGATCGATGACGTGGACGCCGCGATCGCCGTCAATTTCTTTGCACGGATCGGTGACATGGATGGTCGATACCATCGACATGTGT
This sequence comes from Alisma plantago-aquatica, assembly GCA_963693085.1. Lineage (NCBI taxonomy): Eukaryota > Viridiplantae > Streptophyta > Magnoliopsida > Alismatales > Alismataceae > Alisma > Alisma plantago-aquatica. Next base: position 507,522,559 of record OY856410.1, on the reverse strand, counting down.
CAATAGTATCGACTTGGCTTCATTGCGACACCGCCACTTTGCACTTCAACCTGTAACAATGTTGATACCATCGACAAGGCCGTCGATGGTATCGAGTTGACTGAGACAAATCGATCTGAACTTCTCCAGAGATCTCGATGGTATCGACGTCTGTGTCGATACTATCGACTGTTGTTGGGCGACCTGCCTGTAGGTGTGTCGATACCATCGACGAGTCCGTCGATAGTATCGACTCAGAACGAACTCTGCAGTTGTCAACCTGAACCTATGTCAATACCATCGACAGGTGTGTCGATGGTATCGACGCTGCCTCATCCTGCATAATGAACAAACGGATCAAGGTATCTTCTTTACACTAAAAATTGAATGAAAATAAAGCAACCTATGATTATTATTAAACTATCCTAATGTACCGATGGTTGGGTTGCCTCCCAACAAGCGCCCTTATTTAACGTCTTAGGCTAGACGGTATGAAGCTCATCATCTTTTCACTTTGGAAATTGCGCTAAGAGGATCATGTGGTAATTTGAATTCAACTCGATCTCCTCCAATTCCCCAGGACAAAGTACCTCTCCCTAAGGCAGTCATGACATCCGTCGTTGCTTGAAACAGCCTTCCTAGAAGAATTTCACAGCTTTGGAGCGGTCGCATATCCATGACAACAAAATCCACCGGGAATATGAATCTATCCACTTTGATGAGAACATCCTCACACACACCATATGGTCTCACGATAGACCCATCTGCTAGTTCAATTGTTGCGGCTGACTTCTTTATCTCTTTTAACCCAAGCTTATGAAATGTCGCCAGAGGCATGAGATTTATGCTAGCGCCGGAATCACATTGCGCTTTAGGAAAATGTCGACCACCTATTGAGCACGGAATGTAGAAACCTCCTGGGTCTTTTCTCTTCTTTGGCGAACTCCCGTGAATCATAGAGTTCACCGTCTCATTCATCTGACAAACATCACTGTCCTTTATCCGCCTCTTCTTATTGATGATTTCTTTGATGAACCTCCCATAGGCGGGAACCTTCTCGATCATCTCCACTAATGGAATTTTGATGTGGAGTTTCTGGAATATTTCCAAGAATTTCCTGAAATGACGATGCTCTTTCTTTGGCCCTGGATTTCCTGGACTTGACACAGCTGCTGCACTCACACGCCTGTGAGGTGGCACATATGAGCTTTTCGGGGCCAACTCCCCTAAGATTACTTCAATCACTCCCTCTGACGTGGGCTTTGGCGAGACATCATCAACAACAATAGCTTGTTGTGGTTCCTCTCTTGCATTAGATGTTTCCACATGTGCAAAAACAGCCTTCAATTGTTCTTCCTGCCTAGATGGAGATGCAATATTCATAACTCGCTGTGATTTTCTGAAGAAAGAGTTTCCGCCCGGCAGTCCATAGTAAGTGCGTGGATATGGTATCGCCGGTGATGCATGCGTATTAAAAGTCATTTTTCTTTCTTCTTTAGCTTCTTGCACCTGAGATTCCTCCTCATTGCTTACCACAGACATATACTTGACCTGATGGTGTGCTTGGGCCACGTTTGCATTCTCATCCGGTTTCTATTGATTGGCGTGCTTGATGGCCGCCGCTTCACTAGAAATCTGTGCCACGGTGGTTTGTAATGCCCGCATTTGTGCTCCATGGCTTTGCAGTGTTTGTCCAAACTTGGTTAAAATATCACCTTGAGATTGCAATTGCTTACCAAACATGGCCATCATCTCTTGGTTTTTCTGTACCATTTGACTCAGTAGTTTAGTGTTCTTATCCTCGGCTCTCTACTGTGGCTTGGCATCCGGATCCTGCAGAAAATTATTCGGATCCTTCCATGAGAACTTTTTATCCTTCCTCCATGCATAGTCATTGTTTCTATAACCCTGTTGTTCCATGAATTTCACTTGGGCCTCCTCATCTTCAGATGCATCTTCCTTAGCTAGCAGCTTCTTGGCTAGAAGATCTAACTTATCGTTCAGCTCCTTAACTATTCTGGATTCGCCAGCAGCCTTGACCTACTCCACAGCACCTCTGTCACCCCATGATTGTTTCCTAACCATGTTCTTTAATATCTCCCAACATCTGGTATCTGTATTATTCAGAAAGAATTCGGATCTAGCTGAATCAAGGTTACTTCTATCGTGCTCGGAGAGAGCAAAATAAAAGATTTTCACTTGTGTTTCCTTATCCAGCCCATGATGTGGACACCTCCTCAACATAACCTGAAATCGCTCCCAGGTCTCAGAATATGTTTTGCCAGCCTGTTGAGTGAAATTGTGAATTTTTATGATCATGTCGTTAGTCTTCTCAGGAGGGAAGAACCTCTCAAAGAAGACCTCCACCATACGGTCCCAAGACTCCACGAACTCATCGTCTAGATTATGTAGCCACTCTCTTGCTGCTCTCGCCAAGGAACTTGGGAACAGCTTGAGGTACAAAGCATCTTGTGGAAATCTCTCTATCTTTACCATGTCGCAATTTTCAACGAACTGGCTGATGTGTGCAACAGGATCCTCATTCTTCAGCCCATGAAACACATTTGATTTCACCAAATTAATCAACGCTGGATCGATCTTATATGTCGGTATGTTGATCGCCTGCTTCTTTATAGGCCCCTTTGAAGCTGATGAGGAAGAAGCTTTCATCTTCTCCCATATGGTTTGTGGCTCCGCCATCTGTTCTGGTTCAGATTCAGAATCTACCTCTTCTTGGTACTCTTGCTCGGAATGCTCCTCGTCCTCAGGTCCTGAAAACGGAACCTCGGGTGTGCGATTGTCGTAGTCTGTACTACGTGTATGCACCATGCAACGTACCTGAAATGAGAGAATTCGAGTTCAGTACTATGCTCAGACAAGTATAAACAATTATAGAGAAATTTAAAAATATTTGAAGTTGTTTCAAAATAATAAAAAAAATGTGGCCTAGAGTGGCCGCTCGTAGCACTCGAAGTGCCAACAATTCACCGTATCCCCGGCAACGGCGCCAAAAACTTGACATGTATTTTACTAAGCGCTAAAACGCAAGTATACGCGTCGAGTAGTACATGCCATTGTGAGGCCCGAGTATACGCTAAAACAATCGATTAAAGGTTAATTTAATCAATTCAAAAAGGTATCTTTAGGATTGCGGTTTCATCGTGGGTATTCATTGTATTAGATTTTATATAATGCCTCACTCTTCTCTCTCTATCCGGGTAGTGGCCTGAAAACAGAATTGCCCACTGTCGTGGTACAATTCACTACTTAGGTTTAGGTCGGTTCCACCGTCGTAGTAACCTATCCCCTAAACTAAGTGCATTACGAACGATCTCTCAGTTTCCACCATTAATTTTACACCACCTTTGTCAAGGGATTTATCGATTAATGTAGGTTTCGTCTCTTTTCAACTGTTAATCCTTCTGTCGAAGTGATTAAGGGCATTAGATTATTATTATGGTGATCAAGCATAACAATATATGGAGAAAACAAAGCTATACCATGGATTTAAGAGAGAAAATATGAATTACTATTATAAAACTGTCATACAATGAATTCCCGAGCTACTCCCGGTCCTAAAGATGGAGGGGATTAGCCCCGCATGTTCATCTCACACAAGTACATGATAGAAATAGGGGAAATCATATGAAAAACGTGAATTGAATGGGAAAACCCCTGAACGGAGAAGAACCGATTGATCCTTTGCGTAGAACACGTGCTTTCCCGCCTCTCGATGGTGAAATCCGTCTTCGGCAGCATCCGGATTGACAGGTATGAACTTCTGGCCTCTGTTCTCCTTTCTCTCGCTCCTCGGCACTTGTGCAATGGAAAAATCCGATCCTCCCTCGTCTGGGCGGCCGTCATTAGGTATAAGTCCCTAATTAGGTCGTTAATTAACTCCAGCCGTCAGATTGAGATCAATCTGAATCCAACGCATATCTGACGGCATCGATACCATCGACGCGAGTCCATGGTATCGACCCTCTACAGTAGCGGCTGGCTGCAAACCCTTCCTTTGTCGCGCCCTTCATCATCTCGATACCATCGACTCGGGTCGATGGTATCGACTTCCTTTAGGCGTCGGTTTTGTCGTTTTGCGATGCTGTAGCCTCCATGTGTCGATGGTATCGACTTGGTGTCGATACTATCGACTGCTTCTTCGCCAGCAACCTGAAGGTGTCTCGATACCATCGACATCAGCGTCGATGGTATCGACTCTTTGTTGCTCCTTTCGGCTGGCAACCTGCGACCATGTCGATGGTATCGACGGAAGCAAATACTTGTTTTTCCTAAAATTCAAAGACAAGATCAAATAAATCCACACATATAATAATAATGTGATAATTAATGCTCAAAATGATAAAACTAAGGAGATTTGACATAAAATGATGGCAAAGACCAAAATCGATGAATTATGCAATATTAACCATAAAAATGACTAATAAAAGCACAAAACACATATCAAATAGGTCTATAAATGAGACTCAAAATCATCGCATCAAGGTCCATTTCACGTTGGCAGTGAAAGTCCATAACACTTATGACTTCACAAGCAAAGAGCGGTGCCTAGTCACACATTAGTGCTACCCAAGTGAAAGTAGAAAGTTGGAGAACAACTTTCAATCCTACAATCCGTGAATGGTGTTACAATGAATGTATAATTCCTTTGTCACTGATATCTCGAATGAACTCGAGGCATGGAACAATCATCCTATCAATGTTCATTCACTTTCTTGATCTCAGAGTAGACTGGAAGAGATATGTATGACATCAATATCACATACTGATTCACACATGCGTGCGCACCTTTCTCAATCCTACTCATCAAGTGGCCATGGATATCAAACTCCCTCAGGAGGGACAAATCCCATATCTATCACTCACCCCTCAAAAGCCCCATGTGTCAAAGCCACCCAATCATCACCTTTATAACAACCCATGTTTCAAGACTGCATTTGATGATGTCAAAGTGTGCCCAACGACATGTGTTGAGTGCAGTGATTTTAGGTCTAAGAATCACACTCACCACCATCACTGTGAGTACTTACTGTGACTACCATGTCATGGTTCCATGTGTCATACTCACGGTGGGTCTGTCTGGTACACTTGTTCTCTAACAAGTACCTATGTGTTTGGTTTGATATCTCTATATCATGACTAATGAGATTATGTCATCAACCAACACCACAATCTAGTCTTCTGTGTCATTGTTGTCTATCTACCCTCCACAATGACATCCGACTAGGGACACAACAAGAATGTACAAACTCTTAGCATATGTATGATCTCATCGTTCAGGTCCTCAACCTAAAAGCATACGTCATTGAGTATTGTCATTCTCCAGACATTCGATATGTTCTATCACTATCTCATATGACTGAACTAGAAAGAATTGGAAGCTTGCCTTTGATGTTTATCAAATCAATCTTGATGTATCCCAACAATCATCCCATGATTGTCTCTCAGGGCATACATACCAACATTATCAACAAGTGAACCAAACTGGATCAGATGCCTATGCTTCAGGCAAGGTTCTTTTCCTAGTGTCTACTAGGTCATGGGCTAGTTGGGACTCGTATACTCTTAGACCAATGACACAATGTCACATTTCCAATGGCCCCTAGGTTTCCTCATTGCAAGAAGTATAGGATGAGGATGGTGCGATGATATATCAATGGATTTGACACGATTAAATCGTGCGTAAAATGCAAGTGCATGCGTCAATGTAATATAGGCCTTTATGAGGCCCGAATCGAACTCAGGGAACGAAATTTTGGTAGACTACTACTAACTATTTGCAATCAGCTAGACTGATTATAAAAGTTTGAGAGTTGTTTTGAAAAAGAAAATAAAAACAAAAGAAAACAAAGCAATCGATTAAAGGGTTGGTTTAATCAATTAAAATGAAATCTTTAGGATTGCAGTTTCACCACAGATTCTCATTGTACTAATTCCTACACAATTATCACAACTCATCTCCTATTCTAGGTAGTGGCATGTATATAGAATTGTTTGCTTCTGTGATACAATTCACTACCTTAATCTAGGTCAGTTCCACATCAGTAGTAACCTATGCCCTAAATTAGGTGCATGAAAAAATATCTTTAGGTTTCCACCATTAACCGTACATTGCCTTTTCTAAAGGATTTATAAGTTAATGTGATTATTGCATCTTTTCAACCGTTAATTCTTCATCAAAAGCAATTAAACGTATTAAATTACCATTATGGTGATTAGGCACAATGATAGAAAATAGAAAACAATATCATACCATGGATTTTAGAGAAAAATTATGATTAATTATGCAATAAGTGTCATACAATGATTATCCGGGCTACTCCCGGTCCTAAAGACAAAGGGGATTAGCCCCGCATGTTCATTTCTATGAAAAACATCATGAAGCAAGAATAAAACATAGGGGAAACGTGGATGGAGATGGTGTAACCCCTGAATGAAGGAGAACCAGGCGATCCTCGACGTGGGATCGGTGTTCTACAGCCTTCCGGCGGTAGAAAACTCCATCTGTAGCTCTGGAAACATCTGGGGTGTAGCGCTGGGCTCCATTCTTCCTACTCCTCTCTTTCGAGACTCGTGCAGCGGCTAATGACATGATAGTACGACTTGGGCCATCTTTTTTTAGGTATATAGATCACTTACGGCCGCCAAAACATCACAGTCGATTGTTTTAGATCGATCTGGGCAGTTTCCTGATCTGACGGCGTCGATACCATCGATAGTGGTTCGATTGTATCAACTCGTTAGGGTAGCGACAGTTCTTCAATTTTGGGGTTCTTTCTGAAGGCATCTCGATACTATCGACCAAAATGTCAATAGTATCGACTTGTTGATCTTTGGCACGCTGATGTAATCTCGATAGCATCGACCATGACGTCGATGGTATCGACCAATTCTACATCTTCTCCGGCTCTATATTGTGACCTCGTCCATGGCATCGACGAATTTCGATGGTATCAACCACTGTAGATATGCAAATTCTCTGAAATAAAGAGAAGAACACCAATCAAATCTGAGAAATATGATATTTTATACCAAATAAGATAAAATGAGATTATAGGCTAAAGGAAATGAATCATGCGATATTAACCATGAAAATGACCAATAGACGCATAAAATACATATGAAACTAGCCTATAAAAATGACTCAAAACCCTTGCATCAAACTCCCCTAAGCTTGAACCCTTCTTGTCCTCGAGCAACAAAACTGTATAATATAATTGTGAGGGTCAACTAAAGAACATATTAGCACAAAAGACATCTCAAAATGATTCCCTCCTGTAGGGCACATACCAGCCCTTACTAACCACGAAACGATAACTACCCTAAAGGTGACAATTATCATCCATGAGATATGCCCACCCCAAGACCAACGAACACTATCACATAAGGAAATTGATATAATAAATTCATCTGGTTCAGGCTTGGTGCATCTTGTGATCTCCTATCTACGTTTCTAATATCCTAACTACTATCTACATAGAAGCAGATCTCTTGATATACAAGAATGAGGAGATCATCATGGGTGGCCTACCATTTTGAGCAACGGGTGGATGAAATAGGCGGTTGTGGAAGAAAAAGAAGCACAATATAGTTTATCATGCAATAAACAATAAAAAACACCTAAATAATGCATATGTGTATGGAAATGACCTACTACCTACATTTTAGGTGGAATGATGCATGCTCTACTATTCTATCTCAATGTGAGATGGAATGTCTACAAAACTACATCATGTGTTTATTCTTCCTATTATGCAGGTGAAACAAGTTCTTTTCTCCCTCTAATTTCACTTTATTTTTTTTCTTTTTTTCAAGTCCTTTTGTTTTTTTTTTCAATTTGACTAAGATTTGATTTGTAATACTTCACTTTTTTTTCGGACTTATTTTCACATAGCTACTACCATTGATGCATTACAACCTACTTCTCAGAGAGTATAGAACAAGTTACCTACTTTTCATATTTTTCAGAAGAAGTAAGGCACATAATGTCCTATATGCTCAAGAGTATGCAAAATGCAACTATATGAAAGTAATTATGCAACTACCATGGCATGCACTTAAGAATGTGTACATGCATGACTAATATACAAATCTCTTTTCATTTTTCATTTCATTTTTTTATACAAAAACCAGCTATAATGCAATCCTATCTAAATGGCATGCAATCAAAAGATAAAAATTGTAATGTGCTCCCAGTCCTTATGGTTGAGTTTGAATGAAATGAGGTGGATAGATCACAAGACTAATTGACAGAACCATTGGAAAAGATTATATGTCCCTCCTTACTGAGATGTGTACCAATCAATCAATGAGTTTCTCCCTCTCACTTCAGATTAAAGTCATGTTACCGTTTAGTCAGTTTAGTCTCAACATCTGAATATGTCCACATTTCTTGAAACATAAGGATGTCCAGTTATGATCATATGTTTCAAAGTTGACCTACCCAATGATTTTCATAAGTTATGTGCTCAATTTCAAACAAGGAAGGCTTACAATTTCTTGAAAAATCTTTTAAATTCATGCTCAAATTTCAAACATCCCCCATATGACACACATAGAGATGACATGCATTTATATTAGACATCCATGGATTACACTAGATAGACTGTGGATCCTAGAAAGTTGTAAATAACAAGATTACACAACTTAAAAGAAATTTAAAAAGTTAAGAAAAATGCTAAAATATAAGAAAATGAAACATAAACTAAGATAGAAATTGTTCCATCTCCCCCCAAGCTTGAATTCGACTATTGCCTCATAGTCAAAAACAACCTCAGAAGGTGGAACAGTGATACCCTCTATTGTGGTGGTGGCAAAAATGGTGGGTACTGCTGGGTATAGGGGTCCCAATCTAGACATTGTCCCTGAAAGCTTGGATCATAAGGTGGCATGGGCGATGGATGTGGATATCCCCTGAAGTAGCCTTGGCTCCAGTAATGATCTTAGAAAGGCTATTGTTGTTGCTCTATCCTCCCCAACCGATCATTGACTTGCTGTTGGTTGGTGAATAACTGGCGTTCATTCTCAAAGATCGCCTGCTGATTTTCATATAGCCTATTTTGCGTATACTGGATCCCTGCAAAAGCTGTCTGGTGGGACTACTGCATGGACTGTTGGGACTCCTGGATAGACTGGAACATGGTATACATCCCCTGCATAGAGTAGGGGTCATCTCCATCGTGGGAGGATTGTGGTGGCAGTGGTGGCTGGGAAAATGATGAAGCTCCCGGGTAGAAGCATGGATGCTTCCTCGGGGCTACTCATGACCGAAGTAGTGTGAAAGCCTCCTCTTCCTCCTCATTGCCGTTTCCTGCATCGTCGTCGTCTCCCACTTCTTCTTCATCCTCGGTATCCTCAATGGCAATGATAGGCCACCGGAAGTGCTGGCCTAGTTGGAGGTTGAAGATGTGGTTTGGTAGGACATGCTCCTGATACTCTTTGTTAATGTGGCAATGAGCATATATATACAACACCATCGCGGAGCATAAGAAGATTGGAGCAGTGGAAATGAACCAGATTGACGGGGTTCTGGCTGACCAGTGGAGGGAGCGTGGACAGGTCTAGCCCAAGGTAGAGGGCTAGCGGCGTGATAAGCCCCCCGAAGTGAATAGGGGCTCGTCTGGTGCTCCACTTCACTGCCATCATGCGTGTCAAGAAAAATGCACCCCAGTTAAGCTTGTAGAGGAAAAACAAGTCCATCTCCTGGAACTTGCTCAGTGACAATTCACCACGAGCAAAGAAAGTAATAGACAACATACGGTGAAGAATCTGGACTAACGGGTGCTCGAAGTCGGCGACGGCTGCATTGTGGTAGCTAAGCATCTTTTCTGCCAATGAGGTCACCACCTGTGAGAGCATCTCGTCATAGTCATCCCGATTGTCCGGCTGTCTGTACTGCTTGGGCGAATGCCACCAGTTGTAGACTAAGTTGAACTATTTGAGCGTGATGGTGCAGTTGTGGTTGAACAGCCGAAAGGAGACTCGGCCATTGATCCATTCACGATCGGTGGCAATAAGGTCGTTGGGCATGACACAAATGTCAAGAGATGCCATGAACTCTACCATGAGTTCCTTATATGTCGGCCACTCACCAAAGAAAGAATGTCCCTCAACGTGATAGGGAACTTGTTTCCCCACATATGTCAACCTCCCAACTTGGCCACGGAGGACAAAGTTGAGATTGTCCTCAAAACCAAGGTCTCAGATATGGGCCCGATCAATGTAACGAGTGGGCTCGATTGACTGCCTCATTAGCTCATCGAAGATCTTCTTCACGTCTATCGAGGGATGTGTAATTTTCACATAGGTAATGGAGCTTGGAGGTGGTGGTATGAATGTCTCGATCTCCATTGGAGCAGCACACGAGGAATATGATGCTCCATGCCTCACCATGATGAATAGAGAAAATATAGAGAAAAATATCTCGGTGAAGGTTGGAGAAGATGATCCCCGCATTTGATGACAAACTCGGGGAAGATTTGTAGCTCGCCAGATGCTCAGTGAAGGTCTTTGTCTGCTCGTCAATGCTCAATGTCGAGGTTGAGGAAGAATACTCTAAAGGTGTGAAGAAAAATGAAATACAACCCTTCCTTTTATAGTTGAGGTCGATGTCCTTGGTACCCCGTCGATACCATCGACAGGTTGTCGATGGTATTGACACCTGTAGCCCAATCTGTTCCTTCGCTGGCATCGACGGTCGTCAATTGTTGGATGTGGGGGCCCAGATTGATGATGCATTGATACTATCGACAAGGGTCGATGGTATTGACCCATCCCATTGATCGACCTCTAGGTTTGGCACGCTTCGTTGATGGTGTCTCGCGGATTGCTAATGTGTCGCGTCGATACCATTGACAGGTGTCGATGGAATCGACTTCTATTGCCAATCCTTGTCCTCACGAGACCTAGAACCATCTTTTCTCTGAAACTGAGTGGATACCATCGACATGGCCATCGATGATATCGATATCTCTGCCACCAATTTTTCTGAAAATCTTCAGGAATCTCGCGAGCATCAACCATGGTGTCGATACTATCGACTTCCTCCAGAATTTGAGTCGATCAACCTATTGGGTGGTCGATACTATCGATGAGGCCGTCGATAGTATCGACAGAGCAATTTTTCTATGGCTATCACTCTGCACCCTCGTCGCTACCATCGACACAAGGGTCGATGGTATCGAAACCCAAGAAGTCATGCACACTTAACACACATATCAAGGTATCATTTTTACACTAAAAACAAACTTAACCAAAACTACTGAAGTAAATGGAAATTTAAATCTACCAATGGTTGGGTTGCCTCCCAACAAGTGCCCTACTTTAACGTCTTAGGCTAGACGAAATCAAGCTGGTCATTCTTCCTTAAGCGCCATGAGTTTAACCTCATGCACCTTCCTTGTGTAGTCCTCCCCATAATAGTGCTTCAATCTTTGATCATTTACTAAGAATTTTCTATCACCATCCTTAACCAAGATAGCACCATGGGGTCGCACCTCCTCTACAACAAATGGTCCACTCCAACGAGATCCCAATTTCCCATGATGCACTTTTAACCTTGAATTGAACAAAAGCACCCTCTCACCCTTTTTGAACACTCGCAACTAAATGTGGCGATCATGGATCTACTTTGTCTGCTCCTTATAGATCCTTGAGTTCTCGTAGGCATTCATCTATAGCTCGTCTAGCTCATTGAGCTCTAACATTCACTTTCTCCCTGCCTCATCCATGCTCAAATTCAATTTCCTTAGTGCCCAGTGCGCTTTGTGCTCCAATTCCACTGGAAAATGGCAGGCCGGGCCGTACACCAACCTAAAAGGCGTAGTGCCTATAGGTGTTTTAGATGTGATCATGTATGCCCATAGTGAATCTGGTAGCAACACACTCCAATTCTTCCTTGACGAGGCCATTGTATGCTTTAGGATCTTCTTAATCTCTCTGTACAACACGTCCACCTGACCTTGTGTTTTCGGGTGGTACGAGGTACCTACATTGTTCTTGACCCCGTATTTGTGCAATAATGCAGCGAATCTCCGATTCATGAATTGGGTGCCCCCATCGCTAATGATCATTCGTGGTACACCAAACCTGTAGAAAATATGATCTTTCACGAACCTCCACACTACTACAGCGTCATTAGTTCTTGTAAGTATTGCCTCTACCCACTTCGATACATAATCAACAACAAGCAAGATATATAAATTAGAATTAGAGGACACAAAGGGTCCCATGAAGTCAATACCCCACAAATCAAATACCTCAACTTCTTGAAATACATTGAGGGGCATATCTTTCCGCTTTGATATGTTACCTTCCCTTTGGAAGGAATCACACCGCCTCACATTGTCATAGGCGTCTCTGAAAATTGTAGGCCACTAAAGGCCACTCTCTAGAACTTTGGCCTCCGTCCTTGCACTCGCATGATGACTGTTGGTGGGTAGTGTATGACATTGTCTAAGCACACTATCATATTCATTTTCTGGTACACACCTGCGTAAGATTCCATCCCTGCATTGTCTCAACAAAATAGGGTCATCCCTAAAAAAAATAACTCAAAGAATGGAAAAACCTTTTTTTCTCTTGATAAGTCCAATCATCCGGGATTTCCTTATATGCAAGGTAATTGACAATATGCGAAAACCAAGGATCCATATATTGAATTGAAAGAATTTTCTCATCTGGAAATGTCTCGGTAATGGTTATGTTAGTATCCTTCTCATTAACGTGCTCTAATCGAGATAAGTGGTATGCAACCACATTTTCAATTCCCGCCTTATCCTTAATTTCAATGTTGAATTCTTGCAATAATAAGATCCACCTAATCAATCTAGGTTTAGCATCTTTCTTCTCCATCAAGAATTTTATGGCGGCATGATTAGTCCACACCACAACCTTAGAACCCACTAAATATTGCCTAAATTTTTCATAAGCAAAAACCACATCAAGCAATTCTTTCTCGGTAGTGGTGTAATTTAGTTGGGCATCATTTAAAGTTTTAGACGCATAAAACATCGTTGTAGGTTTTTTCTCAAGCGCTACCCAAGAACAGCCCCTACGGCAAAATCTGACGCGTCACACATAAGTTCAGAAGGCTTAGTCCCATCCGGCGTTTGAACAATCGGTGCAGAAATCAATTTTTCCTTAAGTACATCAAAACCATGCAGACATTTATCATTAAAATAAAAAACTGCAGCTTTCTCAAGCAATTCCGATAGTGTCTTAGCTATTTTTGAAAAGATCCTTGATAAACCGGTGATAAAACCCCACGTCATTAAGGAAAATCCACACCCCTTTCACCATATTTTGTGGAGGTAGTTTAGAAAACACCTCAATCTTTACTGGATCCACCTCCAATCCCTTGCAGGACACCTTGTGTCCTAGCGCTATGCCTTCATTTACCATCATATGGCACTTTTCCTAATTGAGGACCAAATGTGTGTCCTCACATCTCTACAATACATTATCAAGATTTTGCAAACATTCATCAAATGAAGCACCATTGACGGAAAAGTCATCCTTAAAAACCTCTAAGCAACACTCCACCATATCTGAGAAAATAGCAAGCATGCAGCGTTGAAAAGTGGCTGGTGCGTTGCACAAACCAAAAGGCATGCGGTGGTAAGTGAAAGTTCCATATGGACAAGTGAAGGTTGACTTCTCTTGGTCCTTAGGATCAATGGAAATTTGATTATAGCCAGAATTGTCATCTAAAAAGCAAAAATGAGAGTGGTCAGCCAATCGCTCTAAAATTTGATCAATGAATGGGAGAGGAAAATGATCTTTCAAAGTCGCGGAGTTAAGATGGCGGTAATCAATACAAACACACCATCCGGTTTCCAATCGGGTTGTGACCAATTCATTCAACATATTTTGAGTGACAGTGATTCCCCCCTTTTTAAGGACTACATGTGTGGGGCTTACCCATGTCGAATCTAAAATAGCATAGATGATGCTCGCCGAAAGAAGCTTGATCACCTCCTTCTTGACGACCTCCATCATGCTAGGATTGAGTCGATGCTACGGTTGAATCATTGGCTTGGCTCCTTCCACAATCTGAATCTTGTGTTGGAATAGAGTAGGGGAAATCCCCTTAATGTCAGAAACGGACCACCCAAATGCACCACGGTGGTTCTTAAACACAATCATCAATTGCGCTTCCTCATCAGTTTTAGATATGCCGATATGATCATCAGAAGCTTCTCATTATCTGCCAAGAAGACATACTTTAAGTGGGGGTCAGCGGCTTGAGTTCCAACTCAGGTGGGCTGACCAAGGAAGATTGAATCGGTGGTGGTCGTGGTCCCAAATCTTCATAGTACTTCGTGTAATAATAAGGGAGCACTTGAAGCATCTTTACACATTCTTGTAATGAGGTGCTTCTCATATAATCTTCCATTAAGTTTAAAATACATGCCTTAAGGGGCAGTTGTGAGTATGATTCAAACATGGAGACTACTATAGCCTCATCCTCAGTAGATGGTGAAACTTCTTCTTCTCTATCGTCGGGATAACCCACTACTTTTATAAGAGAAATTACCTTCGTCTGCTCCATGATATCCACAACAATTGTTCCCTTATCTAGTTGCATCATTCTGTGAGCCATATCAAGAAACGACTTCCCTAGACAAAGAGATATGTGGTGATCAAAGTGCTTTATTTTATGACATTGTTCATTTTCTTTTAACTTCTTTGGATTTGGTGGCATGTGTATTTCAAATCTGTCATCGGCTATACCCATTGTCAATCGGCCTCTACCCATCTCCAGTATCATGTTGGAAGTGGCTTGAAAGGGTCTTCCCAAAAGTAGCTCATTCCTTAGTTCATCTTGCATCTCCAAAATGACAAAATCAGATGGGAACACAAACCTATCAACATTTACTAAGACATCCTCGCAAATACCATATGACCTCACCATAGAATTGTCTGCGAGTTGAATTGTCATATTGCTCTAGCGAGATTCTTTTAGCCCAACCTTTTTAAATGTAGAGTGGGGCATCAAGTTGATACTTGCCCCGTAATCACATAGTGCCTCACCAAATTTTACTTCTCCAATATAGCATGAGATGTTGAAGCAGCCCAGATCTTGTCTTTTTGGTGGTAGTTTACCCAGAATGAAGGCGCTGACCTACTCCTTAAGCACTACCACCTCTGTATCAGGTATCTTCCACTTCTTAGCAATTATGTCTTATAATAATTTACCATATGAGGGTATCTTCTCAATCTCCTCCAACAAAGGAATATTAACAGAAAGTTTTCTAAAATTGTCCAAAAATTTCTTGAACTGTGCATCCACTTTCTTGGCTTTGAGACTGTTGGGGTAAGGGATGGGGATGATTTGTTCCCTATGATGTGGTGGCACATATGGCGTCATATTATACTTCTCCTTCCATGCAACAGGCTCCTCTGTGGCCTTCCCTCCTTCATCTTCATCTGTTTCTACCACTTCAGTATCCTCTATAGTCTCAGCTTGATCTTTTGGCTGTGGGGTGCTCAGTTCATCAGCCCTAGGATTTAAACGTTTCTTTCCACTCCTCGGTAGAATGGCTTTAGCCTGATGGTTCCCTCCTGGAACATTTGTATTTCCTAGAAAAACGTGCATTGTGGGCTTCTTTAAACTTGCTATTTCAGCCGCCATCTATGCTATAGATGTCTTAAGAGTCCTCATTTGAGCCCCATGACTTTGTAGAGTTTGCCCAAACTGGTTCATAAATTCTCCTTGTTTCTTGATTTGCTGGCCAAATGTTCTCATTAGCTCTTGATTGTACTTTATTACCTGATTGAGCAACTCATTGCTCTTTTCCTCTGCTGTGGGATGTGGCTTAGAATCAAGATCCTATAGGAAATTATTTGGATCCTTCCATGAAAACTTTTTGTCCTTTCTCCAAGAATTGTCATTATTTTTGTACCCCGGTTGCTGGCGCATGAATTTTACTTGTGCCTCGTCATCAAATTCTCCATCTTCTTTTGCTAGAAGTCTCTTCGCAATCAATTCCATCTTGTCATTCAGTTCTTTAATAGCTATTGCATCCCCTACAACTCTAACTTGTTCTGGTGCATCTCTATCACCCCAGAACTGTTTCTTAGCGATGTTCTTCAAGATCTCCCAACACCTTGTGTCTGTGTTGTTCAAGAAGAAACCTGAGCCTGTTGAATCTAAGTTACTTTTTTCATGCTCATTGAGAGCAAAGTAGAAATTTTTTACTTGTTTCTCCTTGTCCAGTCCATGATGCGTGCACCTCCTCAGCATGATTTGGAAGCGTTCCCACGTCTCAGAATATGTTTCTCCCGCCTTTTGGCTGAAATTGTGAATTTTCCTCACTAGGTCATTGGTCTTCTCAGGTGGGAAAAATTTCTTGAAAAAGACCTCAATCATTTGATCCCAAGTCTCCATGATTTCATCATCAAGTTGTGCAGCCATTCTCGTGCATTTCCTGCAAGAGAGCTGGGAAATAACTTCAAGTAAAGTGCCTCTTGTGGAAACCTATCAATCTTTATCATGTCACAGTTCTCTACAAATGTGCTAATGTGAGCAACATGATCTTCATTTTTCAACCTATGAAATGCTTGAGACTTGACCACATTTATCAATGTCGGGTCAATCTTGTATGTGGGAATGTTGATTGCATACCTTTTGATTGGCCCCTTTGATGCTGATGAGGAAGAAGCCTTGATCTTCTCCCATATTATCTTTTCTTCAGCCATTTCTTCAGGTTCTTGTTCAAATTCCTCAGGTGGTGGATTTGTCAACTCAACTCCTTCACCTACTGGCGGAATTGCTGGTAATTCTGTGTGGTCTGTGCTACACATCTTTACCATCAACTAGCACCTAAAAAGATGGAAATTATTTCAGTACAGTGCTAAAAGGAATAAGTTATTAAAAGATGTAAAATTTAATTTAAAATTTTATGAATTAAATTAAAAAGTGGCCTAGTGTGGTCGCTCGCAGCACTCGTAGTGCCAAAAATTACCATTCCCCGACAACGACGCCAAAAACTTGACACGATTAAACTGTGTGTAAAATGCAAGTGCACACATCAATCTAATATAGGCCTTTATGAGGCCCAAATCGAACTCAGGGAATGAAATTTCGATAGACTACTACTAACTACTTGCAATCAGCTAGACCAATTATAAAAGTTTGAGTGTTGTTTTGAAAAAGAAAATAAAAACAAAAAAACAAAGCAATCGATTAAAGGGTTGGTTTAATCAATTAAAATGAAATCTTTAGGATTGTGGTTTCACCGCGGATTCTCATTGTACTAATTCCTACAAAATTATCACAACTCTTCTCCTATTCCAGGTAGTGGCATGTATATAGAATTGTTCGCTTCCGCGATACAATTCACTACCTTAATCTAGGTCAGTTCCACGTCAGTAGTAACCTATGCCCTAAATTAGGTGCATGAAAAACATATCTTTAGGTTTCCACCATTAACCATACATCACCTTTTCCAAAGGATTTATAAGTTAATGTGATTATTGCGTCTTTTCAACTATTAATTCTTCGTCAAAAGCAATTAAATTTATTTAATTACCATTATGGTGATCAAGCAAAATGATAGAATTGAGAAAACAATATCATACCATGGATTTTAGAGACAAATTATGATTAATTATGCAAAAAGTGTCATACAATTTTTATCTGGGATACTCCCAATCCTAAAGACAGGGGATTAGCCCCGCATGTTCATCTCAATGAAAAACATCATGAAGGAAGAAGAAAACATAGGGGAAATCTGGATGGAGATGGTGTAACCCCTGAACAAAGGAGAACCAGGCAATCCTCTACGTGGGATGGGCGTTATGCAGCCT
This sequence comes from Alisma plantago-aquatica, assembly GCA_963693085.1. Lineage (NCBI taxonomy): Eukaryota > Viridiplantae > Streptophyta > Magnoliopsida > Alismatales > Alismataceae > Alisma > Alisma plantago-aquatica. The sequence continues at coordinate 507,504,751 of OY856410.1, read as the reverse complement.
TCCAATGGTAGAAAACTTTGTTTGCAGCTCTGGAAACATCTGGGGCATAGCTATGGGCTCTGTTCTTCCTTCTCCTCTCTTCTTAGACTCATGTGGTGGCTAATGACGTGATAGTATGGCTTGGGCCTTCTTTTTTTAGGTATATAGATCATTTACGGCCACCAAACATCACGGCCATTCGTTTTAGATCGATCTGGGTCGTTTCCTGATCTGATGGCATCGATACCATTGATGGTGGGTCGATGGTATCGACCCGTTAGGGTAGCGACACTTCTTCCATTTTGGGGTTCTTTCTGAAGGAATCTTGATACTATCGACCAAAAAGTTGATAGTATCGACTTGTTGATCTTTGGCACGATGATGTAATCTTGATAGAATCGACCATGACGCCGATGGTATCGACCAGTGCTTCTTCTCTGGCTCTATACTGTGACCTCGTCGATGGCATCGACGAATGTCGATGGTATCGACCACTGTAGATATGCAACTTCCCTGAAATAAAGAGAAGAACACCAATCAAATACGAGAAATATGATATTTTATACCAAATAAGATAAAATGAGATTATAGACTAAAGGAAATGAATCATGTGATATTAACCATGAAAATGACCAATAGACACATAAAATACATATTAAACTAGCCTATAAAAACGACTCAAAACCCTTGCATCAGGATTCCATCACCAAATAAATTTCATGCTAACACCATGAGCCCCTTTTCCCTATAGTTTCAATTTGATTTTTTGTAAAGTTTTATCTTCCAACTCTTGTGGACAAAAGATCCAAAGTTATATACATAATTCATTTGATCCAAAAGAATTTTGCCATGGACATACCTACAAACCCCATATCTACATATAATCTTCCTGTTTTGCTAAAGATATGATCTCTAACTATATTTGACTATATTTATTCAATAATGTTTGGATCATTTATGACCAAACTACCTCCTAATCCACAAATCAATAATTTGTCTGCAAATTTGAACTTCGTGAAGGTTCTAATCACCCCTATTTCTCAAAGGATGAATCAAACTATATAAATATGACTTTTAATTGGATATTAATGATGAACATCGTTCCTTTTACTAATCATTCTTTTAAATGACATCAAATTCTATTACAACTTAAAATGCGTACCTTTGTTCCCACTGTGATCCAAAATTTACCCCATCTTTATCCATACCCTTATTTTTTCCTGTTGGCATGATATGCATACTTATGACCTATGTGTAAAATGAATGATAACACTCTAATAAAATGATTCATGTGACCCCTTTGTGCATGAAACTCCCCATCTTGCTTTAAATTGGTAACAATGTGATGATATGTTACATGTTTGACAAAGATCATATAATATTTTGATGTCCTTGGTTCATGTAGCATCTCAACCCACCATGAATGACCAAATGTGACTTATATGACTAATGTTCTTGTTCCTTAAAATTGATGTGGATCAATTATTCTACATCCTCCCCTTCTACATCAGGAAATATCCTAATCTTTCTAAATCCTTTATTCTACAACCACCTCCCTATATCCCCCCCATTGAAGGAAGATCATAGGTATAAAGATTGTAATATCATTTTTCTTGGGTCCAAATTTAGAAATAACAAATAATAACAAATATTTTCATTTCATAACTTTAATGATACAAAATGTTGCTAACCTTTCTTCAAAGGAAAGTACATTATTTTCCACATGAAGAAAGACTACATGAAGAGATATGGTACATGGAAAGATACCACTATTTATATAACTAATCCTCCTTGTGACATTATCTTTCATATCTTTAATGTATCAATATGAATCTTCAAGTCATCCTATCTCCATATAAGTGTGATACCTAAAATGCCAAAAAAACATGTGGATCAGTATATTGATATATTGTGTACATGGGTGCAAATAAAAGTTTACATGTACATATATATTCCATAGTGAATCTACTATACATATAAATATGTATTTTCTTTTAAATATTCTCTCATTATTGTCACTTTACTTCAGGTGCAATCACATTCCTATCCATTATTGAACTCAAGTGAACTATCCTCTAGTAGGTCTAACATTTGATTCAAAATATCATAATTTCTTTATATAATACACATAATGGAATTAAAATGAACTAGTATTAAATAAACATAGAAGTATTTTATCATTCTATAAAATATTGTATAAATCATCCATAAAAACTTTGATAGTCGATATATGAGGGTATTCATAAATAACCATGTACCACTTTCATACATAAAACAAGAAGTTATACTTCAAGTATATGATCCAACCAATCTAGAATATGTAGATCCAAGCAATTAATATGGATTGAATTTACATACAACCTTAAAGTGTGACCATGTTTCCATATGATACAAAACATGATCAAGTTTATGATTTAGTTCTACAGCTGATATAGGATTAGGTCTCAAACCTTATTTCTCATATATATGGTTTTAATGATGTTAAAACCCCTAGTATAAATTATAAACATACTCGTAATATTAGGATCTCATTATTATTCATAAGTATAAAACTATGACCTAAAGTGAGCATGTTCAATTGTTTCCCATCTTATTATCCAAACTAGGGTATAGAACCAACAAACCTTAAATATGTCACATTATCAGTCATAAGGGTTATAAGCCTTAGTTAGGAATAATGTGTAATCATAACATACCTACATCATCATCTTAATCAAATTTCATCAATGAAACATTGTAGAATTATTTCATGAATTCAAATCTTTTCATATAATTATAATTATTAACACATGAGCTAACACACAATTATTAAAGTATGATCGGAATTGATCATTACAACCACTCATTATCTATATTTTACACATTTTCTGATAAATATGATATGTAATGTATCTATAATTGGAGCTACCAATCATTTTCTACATTTATTCTAAATTTCAAACATCTTTGTAGGCTTATCTACTCGAGCTGTGGTGCAATGCATGACTAATGGGATTGAGCCACATTAGTTCCTGGGCCACACAGACTGGGCCCTTGAGGGGAGGGATAAAGACCTTATAACGCATGTGTTGTGAATCTAAATGTCACATGTGATAAGGGAAAATAGGTAACCTTAGCTAATGGATTGTTCATCCCTTCCCTTGTCTTGGGTGTTGGCATTACCAATAATGGTACACTCAACTAGATGGTGGACTCTTGAGCCCAAGGACAAGAAATTCCAAATAAAGTCACAAACAAGGTTGGTGGACTTTAACATACTTATTGAACCCTCTCAGATAGTCTAATGTTACTAGCTAGAGATATACAATGTATAGAGACCTACAAAGAAGGGGAAAGGTTAGAGGAGGGGGATTAATAGTGCCCAAGGTGCTATTGAAGGTTGGACGAGATCTCTACAAGTGTGATGATGAACTTACACACTTTTCAAGGTCTTGTAATGGTTGATGATAGCTTCCTATCAGAGAGTTTCTGTAACAACCCCCTCCCCTTGTTATCCTCAATGAAGGTGGATTAATAGGGAAAGGGCCATTAGCTCAATTCCAGGAATAAGTTTTAGCTATGAAACAATAATGATTATGAATTTCATTGAATGGAAAAGGGTTTGATAACAATAGGAAATTTTTGTTTGCAACATAAAATAAATCTAACATTCTATAATACTCTTGTATACTTTAAGCATCTTTTGTTTTGGTGACATCTTTTATGCAAGTCCATTTCATCAAATAATTTCCATATTAACAAAAAATGGTGTGAAACCAAAAATGTGGCTAGTATATTGAGATATATAGAGTATGTGGGAGAAACAAAATATACACATATAGGTGTAACAACATAATCATCCATAGTAGCAATTATCATGACAAAATTGAACATGCATTTTCTTTTCTAACTTCTCGACCCTTATCCTTTCACTATCTGTGGTGCGGCCTTTCTTTAGGGGAGCCTTTTTAAGGGGCACCCTCTCTTTAGGATTTGGTCCCTATAGTGGACTCTCAAAAGCTTCCTTTTAGGGCTTGGTTTCATCTAGTCCTTGCTTTGTGGGCTTGGCCAATTTTGATCTTACTTTTCTCGACTTGACCATCGTCCTTCCCATAATGACTAACTCACCACAGATAACTATATAGGGTTAGATCAAGTTTTATATTTATGTAATATGATACTCAAAGGGACTTTATATATTGCAGGGAGTAAATAGAAACCAAGCATTTTAAATTCAATCTATTTAGAAAACATTAGGAAACACATAAGTCATAAGGCCAATATTCATAGGCATAACCACATACTTTTCTTCAGAGATGACCTAATGTTGGAGTAAATAAGAGCAAATGCAAACCATCAAGCCATCATCCTATAATTAATGTATAACACCCATGTATTACTACTGTGTCCACAAAATATCCATCAAGACTATCTTTGGCTCGTTAGGTTTTTGGGGTTAAATTAGGGTTTCATTAGGGTTAGGCTTCCCAAACCGCAGTTATCATATTCTAAAGCTTTTCATCTTAGGAAACCGTAATTTTGGAAACATGCAAAATTCTAACCCTATAATAGATCCTAGATACTCTTTTTATCAAACTAACGCATACTTCATTCATTATAACCGACGAATCAAGATATAACCATCAATTTCATGTAATTAGTGTTGCTATGCAGTAAAACTACTAAAGTTTGCATCTTTAAGTAATTTTGGAATTCGACTGTGAATTAGACCATGGAACCAATTTTATTGGAATCCTCCTATCTTTTTTATCAAAATCAAATGTATATGTTATATTTAGACCTACCAATTAATTACTATGATTTTCATAAAAGAAAATATTTTGGACTAGTCATAGCCTGCCACATAAGTGATTAACTAGGAAAAGGAGGTAAGTCACGGGCCACGACTGAGTCAATCAGGTTGCACCAAGAGGGTGGGTCACACCATGTGGATAAGACAAGAAAAAGGATGGGAGGGTTTGAAATGACATTACTTCACAGAGGCAACAATGATATGAATGTTTTTCCCCATAGATTATCTTCAACCTTCAGTCTTGCAATTAACTCCCTGGGCGAGTCAACCTTGATGTTTACTTTGTGAGTTTGGACCTCTATGTAACATGTGATTGTGCGGGCATCTCCACCTCACCTCGCTGAACATGGTGGCTAATGAGTGTCATTGTGCATCAATCACTAGGAAAGATCTTAGAGTTTAACCTTCTAAACAGGTAGTCAACTCATTGCAAGCAATGAGTCATCCTTCTGGTAGTAAGGCATGAATCCAAGTGATGACAAAAAAATAAAATGGTTGAAATCCAAAACTGATATTGAGAACAGGAAAGGAAATTTCGGTTGTTGATAGTTTGATTAATGCTAAGAAAAGAACAAAAGTGTAGAAACAAGCTAATCAAGATCAAATGATAATAGAACTGGGTGTCTGGGGTCACCGCCAGTAGCCATACTTCTACTCAACAAATTAAATCATAAGATTCAATAATAAAATCAAGATCGTGTTGATTCATGTCTTTATGGACAAATCTCACAAGGGTTGGAGTTCCCGCAAACCCCTTGATCCCAGAGTTTTTGGATCCTCATCCAACCTTCCAACATATAAATCTTTGAGATTTCATCAAGATATATGTGATTCCTATCTAATGTTCAAAGTCATGGATCAAGTGATCATGTCACCATAGTTTTCAACACACAAGTACATCGGGTAGAAGGATCATAATCTAAATTTTATGATTGCATCAAAAGATAATGGGTTCATTCTTGCAAGGACCCAAGATCTCAGAAGCCTCACAAGAATATAATATTTCAACTAGAAAAAATAGTGACGAGATCAGTTGGATAAAAGGATAAAAATTGCAATTAAGGGACTATGGGTTCATTCTTGTGGGGATCCGTGATCAAATCACCCCACAAGAATATATCAATTAATCCAATATTTCTTTTTATAAAATATTGGATTTGATGAAATCGAATAAGAATAATCTATTGGGCTAGTTCCCATGCCCTAGAAGGGAACTAATCATGCATAACGTAAAGAACAAAATGAAAACTAGATAACAAGGGATAAAAAAAAGTGATGCCCCTTTTGCTTTAGAGTCCCCCTTCTCTTATGGGGAGAAAGGAGGGACAAAAAACCTACAAATGAGGCTTTGGGGTGGTGGCAGATGCTTGATCCATTTTGACCAAGGTTTGACTAAAATAATGGCCTTCTTTATTTGAATTTTGACTATATCTGTGCTCTAAATGGGTGTTTCACGATCTAAACCGGTCGGTTCATTTCTGAACTGGTCAATTCATATCTAAACTAGTCGATTCATGAGACTAGATCTAGACAGAATTGAGGTCTCTGACTCTTGGTTTTTTGGGGCTTTAATTGCTTGCCCCTAATAGAGAGATTTGTCAAATTTCCTTCTTTGACCATTTCACTAAGGCGTGAATTGATAGACTTGGGATCTGAGATGGTCGATTAGATTTAATGTTAGTGTGAGTTGGATGAAACCATAGAATGGCTATTGGCATTGACGATTTGGCTGAGTCTATGAATGACACAATCATTTTGTGATCTAAACTAGTCAGTTTCAAACTGAATGCATTGTTTTGGATCTGACCTAGTCAGTTTGTGAGCCTGATTCTGGGCATATTTGTTTGTTTCCCTACAAAAGTAAGACAAAACTAGTGAAAACTCCAAATAGAAGGAAGAAAAGCTAAAAGATACAGATTTATGCCAACTATTCAAAAGACAACATATTGGTTTCAAATAAATATTAAAATATGAAAATAAAGGTGATGACTTTCAACTCATGAAAATACCCTGAACTGGAAACTTTGCTCGTCCTCGAGCAACATTGAATTTAAAACACTACCACACAACACTTTTGGCCCATCCTCCTCACCTGCATAACACCACTTGAGTCCTTCCACCTTATATGGCCAAGCAACCTTGACTTCCTAGATTCAGAGAAAATAATTTTCATATTCCATACATCAAGATTATTTCATAGCTTGGTTTCATTTCAAGACCATCAATAAAACATATTCCTTTTTCCCTTTTCATATGGTACTCCCACATATTCTTATGAGTCACTGCAGAATAAAACGGCTCAAGGATTTGATGAGATTATGTAGATTTCCCTAGGCATAAAACTGGAGTAAAAGGAGGTATGAAAGGAATTGGTCTCTCCTCTATTCGACTTGATACCTTTTTATTTCTTTGTTTGTAGTTACATTGATCGCATATTTTGGTGTGCTCTTTTGGTATCTTTTCTTGATGGAACACCCCTATTAAATTTACAAGGGGTATGGAAGAAGCAGAAGAGGGGGAAGGATGCCACCCCAAACTTAGGGTTTTGGCACTTTAGCTTTTTATTTTTTCTTTTGTGGATGGAAAGATAAGAAGGTGATGGAAAAGGTGTAGAAAAGGACTATTCTTTCTACGACTTGTTTTTCTAAATTTAAGCACATTGGGAGTATCATACATTGGGTAAATTAATTTTGAGTTATGCAAGATTAAAAAAAATTCAAGTTAATGTATAACTCTAGATAAGGAAGCATTGTTTTTTAATCCTATCAGTCCTCTACAGCTTGTCATATTTTTTAAGGAATGGTTTAATTTGATCCTAAGTGACATGATAATTTCTATCCATGGTAGATTTTATAATTTACATTACAAAAGAAGTTGCATCATTCAAGGTGGTATATTGATAAACATGCATATCATCATTTCCAACTAAATAAATAAATTTCTACTAAATGAAGGCCAAAATTAAATGAGAGTATTTGACAAACCTAAATCTATACTACATAACATAATGGAAATTGTAAGGAATTTAAGATAGAGTGGGTGGAATGAGTACGTACCACCAACCTCAACCCCAAACTTTAAATTTTGCTCGTCCTGAGCAAAACTTAAATCCAAAGTCGAGGGAAGAGATGTTCACAAATCACCAGTAGGGGCTATGAGCTTAAGGAACACCCAACTGAATGGAATGTTGACAAGGACTGGAACCTTGGAAAGAGGAGCTTCATAATACACCCTATTATTGGGTTGTCATGGAATCTCGAAGTGGTTTTCAAGTAGAGAAAAATGATGTTAATTTTTTCCCTACAGTCCTTCCTATAAGATTCACAAATTTTCCTTCAATAGTGGAGGAAGTGTTACTGATGTATGTGGATCAGGAAAGATTGACTCAAGGTGGAGTTTGAGCTCGTCTGATAACACATGTAGTGTCAGGGTGCAAGATCGGGTGGAGGATCTAGCTCTAGTTTCCCCGTCTCATATTAATCTGTGTATAGGATGAGCAATTCTGATATGAAAGGAACAATTGGATTTAAATAATCATCATAAGTATTTTTTCTCTCCTCCAAAATTATACAATCAACATTGAGGTTAATGGGATTAGTGGGTTACCTTTTGATGTGGCATGTGGGTCAAGTTCATCTATGCAAGATGTTCCCAAAGCATCTGGAGGGAAAAAATAAGAATATCATCTTTAGAATCAAGGAGTGGGGGTGTATGATTTTCTTCAAGTGGTGAATCCCCATCTAGATCAGCCATATGTGAAAAAGAAACTAGCTATAGCAGAGTGTAAGGCTATTGATGAGTAAGCCTCACTCTAAAAATATCTACTAATTTATCATGGAGGGGTGTCAGTTGATTATCCATAGGGAGTTCAACCCTAGTGGTTGGTCAATGATAACATCTTGATGTATGTCTATGAAGAAGGAGTTGTTGGAGATTCAGGATAAGGATGACTAGACTATTCTGACTTTACATACTCGAGTAATTAAGCTTCTACTAGAAGGGTCAGAATAAGAATGCTCTCACTGTCCAAAGGACACAACTGTGATGGAGTGGACTTTTGAAATCCTAAAATGTTCAATAACATAAGTGAACTTATTCCATGTCAAGTTATCTTAAGTGCTACAAGTGCTTTGGTAAGGTTTGGATAGGGATTGATGTTCATATCATGATTAAGATCCCAAGGTTTATGCCTTTTTAGGAATTTATTTGACTTTTCAGAGAGTTGAATTTTGGCACCAAAATAAGATGGAAGGTGCATCTTTGGGTTGGAAAGCTATGGAAGCTTAAAGTTACATATTTAGTTGATGTATTGTGTAAGTGGACCAAGGTAGATATTCATTAGGCAATGTTGGTATGGAATTAACTATTGCGAGTTTGCGGAGGTACGTGGGCTATGTGGCTTCAGAATATGAACTAAGTAGAGAAGCCACAGATAGGCTTTCTAGATAATAAACTAGGACCCTAGAATGTCTGGATCTAACGGCTGAGATCTTGTACCAAGATCGTTTAGACGAGAAGTCGTGGTACCAAGATCGTTTAGATGTTGTGGGTGCCTGGAGTGGAAACTTCCCATCGACCATTTCATGACTGATCGTGGGCATGAACACTATATCATGTAGGGAAAATGGTTCCCTCTCATCTCCAGAAAACGGTTTGACCAAAGAAGATGAAAACGAGCCCCTTCCACACCTTTGTCTCTCCATCGCCAGCAGCAGTAGGATAAGAGAGGAGGCGATCATATCATAATATAAACTGATCCACTCCCGCATCAAGGTGAAGCCCGCACTGGCACTTCCTTGACAGATGGCGACGACATGCTTCAATTTGGAGAAGAGGAGAACAATGTCTGATCGCTTTCTGGAGGCGAGCCAACAACGACATCGCTCTGGAGGCCAGCATCGTAATGCAGCACAGAAGAAGAAGTTGGCTGCAAAAGGTTTGGTTCAGGTGGAGGAGACATTGGTCGATCTCTAGCTGGAGCTCTAGTCCAGCGACGGCAGTCGCACAGGCAGACGAAGGGAGCATATGAACCCTTCTACAATGTTCTCCCACCGTGAGGCAGAGGAGAACGCATCGGGTGCTCACCAAAGGAGACATCTGCAGGCACCTGCGACGCGTCTGCAAGGGAGACGGTGGAGGCTGCAGGACAGACCTGCACCCGTTGCGTCGGGGAAAGAAGTGAGAACGCAAGAAGAGAGAGGGAGAGGACGGGGCGAGGTCAAACGTAGGTGGCAGTTGTTTCCAGGAGATCGGCCAGTGCCAGATCCCGTAGAGCGGACCAGATCATGGGAGCACGAGAGGGACGGATCTGGGCTCCGAGGCGGTGACACTCGTTTTGGCGGGCGGCGGTGCTCACGCTAAGCAGAGGGAACGGGTGAGTCCTCGAGATCGGGATCTCGTGGGAGAAAGAAAGAAGGCTGAACCGGGTTCAGAATCGTAGACCAGCCCAAAACCCAGAAAACTAGAGTCCTGAACCGGCCGGCTCAGCGCGAGTTAGGAGTTAGGAGTCGCGCCCAAGGTGGCCACATGTCAGCGGCCGATTGGCCAAAAGGTAAGTAATTTCTGTAAATGAGCATATCTTCAATAAATCATAGAAATTAGCTCGAGCATCTGAAAAATACATATAATATACCAAAATTCTCAAAAAAATGCATAGAACAAGATGGAAGCATAATATCCTGCTTTTGATGCACGAATATCAGTGATATCTTGTTAGTTGTGAAATGCTTAATTGATGGATAATAAATATCAAACGTTGGCCTAAAATTATGCGAATATGTCAGTAAATCAATATTCATGCTTATAATCCATATGATGTCAGATATGTCCAGGTTGATGCACAAAATCATGTAATTTACTCCATATGGCTAATTAGGGTTTTTTACCCTAAATAAAATGCAATAAATACATTGGCGATCAATAAATCACAAAATTTACAGAGAAAGCTCATATCAGTATATTGAACCTCAGTTTTAGTTATGAGATCATAATGATGAACAAAATCCATGTTATATGAAGATGAATATTAATACATGTTATAAAACCCTAATCTCGGTTAATGATGTAACCTAGGGTTAATTGATGTGCACAAAAATGCTATGGAAGATAATGTTCAGATAATGGACCATAATCTGTAAAATGACATCAGTAAGATAATTCTAAGTCAAGAAGACAAGTAATAATGTATATAACCTAATGAGATAAGCAAACCCTAATGGACATAACTAGGGTTAAGATGATATGCAAGATGATAAGAACCTGATGATAGTGTATGATCTTGTCTTAATCAGGTTTAATCAAGGATATAGTTGATATCAGGAATATGTTGTGAATAGGATGTCTCTTTGGAAGGTACGCCATTACCTCTTACTTGGCTTATTATATAATATGCTTGCGTTATATGGTAGTACAAACTTGGCATATGATATTGACTGAATGATTGTTCTTGTATGATATGTTGCATGTTTTTCCATACTTATTGCTATGAACACATGAAACATAAGATATCTGGTCCATTATATGATAGCACTAAATCTCTTTGGTAGAATAGTGCATTGATGAAAGTACTAAATCTCTTTGGCAGAATAGTACATGTGAGCACTAAATCTCTTTGGAAGAATAGTGCATTTGTGAAGTACTAAATCTCTTTGGTAGAATAGTACATATGAGCACTAAATCTCTTTGGTAGAATAGTGCATGTGGTTGATCAAGTTTACATATAATGGAAATGTGCCTAAAATATGTGTTCTCTTCTGGTAACAAATGTCTTTGTGCAACTATACGCCTTTTCTTATATTTTGTTTAATACTGTCAAGTATTAGTTTTATCTTATTGCCAAGATATGATGAGAGGTATATAAAAGACACGTAGGCTTACTCAGTACAATATTCATGAAATATTGTGCTGGCGTGTACCGCATGTAATCTTTTGTTTAGGTTGTGGTTTTGCTCTTGAAGATCCAGGATAGTAGAGAGTTGTGTGGCGAGCTGATGTACAGGTGGACCTGTTGTCTTATGATCCTGTTGTATTACCTGTAGCTCATGTATATGTATAGTTTGCTGTTCAATGTGTAATATCAAATGTTGTAACAATTCATGTTGTAATTATATGTTGAATGGTGAACATGTGTGTATGGTTTTATTATTGTTCATGTACATGTGCTACTGATTGTGTTTCCTTCTGACTTCCTCTGATTTTCTTCTTCTTAGCCTAGTGTGGGATGTTTAAATTGGGATTCTCGCTGAGGTGAGGGTTTCAATTTGGATGTCACACATCAGATTAAGTTTTAGAAAATCCAGGGACGTCACAGGTGGTATCAGAGCATGAACAATAGCAAAGCCTGACATTTTCTCATTATGCAACTCAAAACTAAAGAACCATGAACTTAATAATCTTTTAGGGTTAGATTCATCTTTTAGAGACTAGATCTAACATATCCTCTAGGTTAGCACCTAGATGTCCGAGAACTAGGCCTAGACTGGTGCTTGTTGTATAACAAGTCCTTAGATGTCGTTCTTTCCTTGTAGTGCAGCGGTATGGGATGTTGCACTATTTGGAAATGACGTGCATGAAGGGAAGAGAAACCCTAGACATATGGCGCTTGTTGTCTAGAGTAGCTACCCTAGTCTACCCCTTGTTCTCACCCTTTTCACTAGTTTTCATGACACTGTACTCTCTACTATGTGTGGGACACTCGTTTTTAGGATTTGGTTTTTGATTCCAAACGGATCGAACCTCGATAGTTTTCTCTGACGCTTGTTTTATCGGAGAAAAACTATATAATATTTTATTATATATGTCAGTATTACAAAAATGTGTCCCCACACATGTACGAGTAGGAGGTGGTCATGCAACCTAAGTGAAAGTGAATGACATTAGTCTAGAAGAGAGAGTAGTTCTAGATTAGACGTCTAGAGCCTTGTTGGATATTTATGATAGATAGAATAGATGAAATAAGTTTTTGTGATATGATGTAAGTTTCATATATATGATATAAGATGGGTTATGATGATCTATGTTTGTCTTCGAGGACTTAAGTTCAATTTTGAGGATTTGAGATAAGTTTTGATGATGCAAGTATGCATTCTTTTATGAGATAAGATATGTTAAGTTAAGATAAGTTGTGAGTCAGCATGAGCCTCATGCTCTTTTACAAAGGAGGACCTCTAGTGTTGGGACCAGTTTCGGGGTTAACTCCAGAGAGAGTGAGACCCATTGGGAGAAGGTTAGAGAACCTAAACTCCAAGATATGAGAATTATGAGATATGTGATATGTCCTAAACTAGACTACTCCTGAGTGATTGAGATGGGTTGCTTTATGCATGATTCCTATAGTTTTCTTGAACCCTAGATGTCCTTGGGAGGACCAAACCCTAGGGCCAGAGAGAGGCTGGTTATGTGTGCTTACGTGAACATGAATATATGTGCCTACCATCTGGGTGAGGGAGAGAGCCCAAGACCCTGGAGGAGGTAGCTATGTCAGTTTATGTGAAGCCTCATGCTCAGGTTGGTGGTTTCCCGCATAGGAATCTAGTGGTTGCATGTATAAGAGAGCTTTGGGTAAGATGTTTTGTGGGTAGGAGACCTATGAAGAGTATCACATAGCATGTTTTGGTTTGTGCTTATGTGGCTTGAGCCTGTAAGGCCATCCCTAGTGCCAATGAGGTAATCCGAGAACCGTAGACCAAGAGAGGTCAGATAAAGTATATGCATATGAGATGCTCATAGAGTTGAGTTAGCTCAGGTGACTGAGCATGGCATTACTCTCATGATATGGGTCAGGAGAACCTCAGTTGGACTAGTAAAGTTTTGATATATGTTTGACAAGCCACTTGCATAAGTTTGTTTAGCACAACCATGATATAATATATATGTAAGGATGTGACCTAATCTCGAGATGTGATAGTGTTGGTTAATCTTGTGATGAAATCACTAGTAAATGTTGTAATTTGTTATGAGCAATGAAATAAGATCATATAAATGAAACATGGTATACGAGGTGTTAATCTTAAAGCTTGATAATGATGAAAAATATAGTTTGACAGTTAGCACAACATAATGTTTATGACACCTTTAGAACATGGTAATATGATGTGGGAACCCTGATGCATGGGTAAAGATGAGGATGCAACCCTGTCATATGAGATATGTAATGACATATACTAAGTTCCTAAACTCTGAGTTAACCTTGAATGGAGTGTTTGTGCACCAAGATGGTTGTAAAACCCCCCTTATAGTGCTTTAGATACATGGTTCTAGGTAACCTTTATCGGATATGTTACACATAGAATAGTGCCTACATGTGGATGAAGACATGGTAGTTTTCCTTGGAGTATGAGTATGGTTGACTTTCGAGAACGAAAGTTCTTTTAAGATGTATATGATGTGACAAAGTGGTTTTCTGGATTAAATCCAAGGACGGAATTTCTTTTAAGGTGTGTAGGATGTGATGGAGTGGACTTTTGAAATCCTAAAATGTTCAATAACATAAGTGAACTTATTCCATGTCAAGTTATCTTAAGTGCTACAAGTGCTTTGGTAAGGTTTGGATAGGGATTGATGTTCATATCATGATTAAGATCCCAAGGTTTATGCCTTTTTAGGAATTTATTTGACTGATCAGAAAGTTGAATTTTGGCACCAAAATAAGATGGAAGGTGCATCTTTGGGTTGGAAAGCTATGGAAGCTTAAAGTTACATATTTAGTTGATGTATTGTGTAAGTGGACCAAGGTAGATATTGATTAGGCAATGTTGGTATGGAATTAACTATTGCGAGTTTGCGGAGGTACGTGGGCTATGTGGTTTTAGAATACGAACTAAGTAGAGAGAAGCCACAGATAGGCTTTCTAGATAATAAACTAGGACCCTAGAATGTCTGGATCTAACGGCTGAGATCTTGTACCAAGATCGTTTAGACGAGAAGTCGTGGTACCAAGATCATTTAGATGTCGTGGGTGCCTGGAGTGGCAACTTCCCATCGACCATTTCATGACTGATCGTGGGCCTGAACACTATATCATGTAGGGAAAACGGTTCCCTCTCATCTCTAGAAAATGGTTTGACTGAAGAAGATGAAAACGAGCCCCTTCCACACCTTTGTCTCTCCATCTCCAGCAGCAGTAGGATAAGAGAGGAGGCGATCATATCATAATATAAACTGATCCACTCCCGCATCAAGGTGAAGCCTGCACTGGCACTTCCATGACAGATGGCGACGACATGCTTCAACTTGGAGAAGAGGAGAACAATGCCTGATCGCTTTCCGGAGGCGAGCCAACAACGACATCGCTCTGGAGGCCAGCATCGTAATGCAGCACAGAAGAAGAAGCTAGCTGCAAAAGGTTCGGTTCAGGTGGAGGAGACATTAGTCGATCTCTAGCCAGAGCTCTAGTCCAGCGACGGCGGTCGCACAGGAAGACGAAGGGAGCATATGAACCCTTTTACAATGTTCTCCAACCGCGAGGCAGAGGAGAACACGTCGGGTGCTCACCAAAGGAGACATCTGCAGGCACCTGCGATGCGTCTACAAGGGAGACGGCAGAGGCTGCAGGACAGACCTGCACCCGTTGCGTCGGGGAAAGAAGTGAGAACGCAAGAAGAGAGAGGGAGAGGACGGGGCGAGGTCAAACATAGGTGGCAGTTGTTTCCAGGAGATCGGCCAGTGCCAGATACCGTAGAGTGGACGAGACTATGGGAGCACGAGAGGGACGGATCTGGGCTCCGAGGCGGCGACGCTCGTTTTGGCGGGCGGCGGTGCTCACGCTAAGCAGAGGGAACGGGCGAGTCCTCGAGATCGGGATCGCGTGGGAGAAAGAAAGAAGGCTGAATCGGGTTCAGAATCGCAGACCAGCCCAAAACCAAGAAAACTAGAGTCCTGAACCGGCCGGCTCAGTGTGAGTTAGGACTTAGGAATCGCACCCAAGGTGGCCACGTGTCAGCGGCCGATTGGCCAAAAGGTAAGCAATTTCTATAAATGAGCATATCTTCAATAAATCATAGAAATTAGCTCGAGCATCAGAAAAATACATATAATATACCAAAATTCTCAGAAAAATGCATAGAACAAGATGGAAGAATAATATCCTGCTTTTGATGCACGAATATCAGTGATATCTTGTTAGTTGTGAAATGCTTAATTGATGGATAATAAATATCAAACGTTGGCCTAAAATTATGCGAATATGTCAGTAAATCAATATTCATGCTTATAATCCATATGATGTCAGATATGTCCAGGTTGATGCACAAAATCATGTAATTTACTCCATATGGCTAATTCGGGCTTTTTACCCTAAATAAAATGCAATAAATACATTGGCGATCAATAAATCACAAAATTTACAGAGAAAGCTCATATCAGTATATTGAACCTCAGTTTTAGTTATGAGATCATAATGATGAACAAAATCCATGTTATATGAAGATGAATATTAATACATGTTATAAAACCCTAATCTCAGTTAATGATGTAACCTAGGGTTAATTGATGTGCACAAAATGCTATGGAAGATAATGTTTAGATAATGGACCATAATCTGTAAAATGACATCAGTAAGATAATTCTAAGTCAAGAAGACAAGTAATAATGTATATAACCTAATGAGATAAGCAAACCCTAATGGACATAACTAGGGTTAAGATGATATGCAATATGATAAGAACCTGATGATAGTGTATGATCTTGTCTTAATCAGGTTTAATCAAGGATATAGTTGATATCAGGAATATGTTGTGAATAGGATGTCTCTTTGGAAGGTACGCCATTACCTCTTACTTGGCTTATTATATAATATGCTTGCGTTATATGGTAGTACAAACTTGGCATATGATATTGACTGAATGATTGTTCTTGTATGATATGTTGCATGTTTTTCCATACTTATTGCTATGAACACATGAAACATAAGATATCTGGTCCATTATATGATAGCACTAAATCTCTTTGGTAGAATAGTGCATTGATGAAAGTACTAAATCTCTTTGGCAGAATAGTACATGTGAGCACTAAATCTCTTTGGAAGAATAGTGCATTTGTGAAGTACTAAATCTCTTTGGCAGAATAGTACATATGAGCACTAAATCTCTTTGGTAGAATAGTGCATGTGGTTGATCAAGTTTACATATAATGGAAATGTGCCTAAAATATGTGTTCTCTTCTGGTAACAAATGTCTTTGTGCAACTATACGCCTTATCTTATATTTTGTTTAATACTGTCAAGTATTAGTTTTATCTTATTGCCAAGATATGATGAGAGGTATATAAAAGACACATAGGCGTACTCAGTACAATATTCATTAAATATTGTGCTGACGTGTACCGCATGTAATCTTTTGTTTAGGTTCTGGTTTTTCTCTTGAAGATCCAGGATAGTTGAGAGTTGTGTGGCGAGCTGATGTACAGGTGGACCTGTTGTCTTATGATCCATTTGTATTACCTGTAGCTCATGTATATGTATAGTTTGCTGTTCAATGTGTAATATCAAATGTTGTAACAATTCATGTTGTAATTATATGTTGAATGGTGAACATGTGTGTATGGTTTTATTATTGTTCATGTACATGTGCTACTGATTGTGTTTCCTTCTGACTTCCTCTGATTTTCTTCTTCTTAGCCTAGTGTGGGATGTTTAAATTGGGATTCTCGCTGAGGTGAGGGTTTCAATTTGGACGTCACACATCAGATTAAGTTTTAGAAAATCCGGGGACGTCATAGGTGGTATCAGAGCATGAAAAATAACAAAGCCTGACATTTTCTCATTATGCAACTCAAAACTAAAGAACCATGAACTTAATAATCTTTTAGGGTTAGATTAGTCATCTTTTAGAGACTAGATCTAACATATCCTCTAGGTTAGCACCTAGATGTCCGAGAACTAGGCCTAGACTGGTGCTTGTTGTATAACAAGTCCTTAGATGTCGTTCTTTCCTTGTAGTGCAGCGGTATGGGACGTTGCACTATTTGCAAATGATGTGCATGAAGGGAAGAGAAACCCTAGACATATGGCGCTTGTTGTCTAGAGTAGCTACCCTAGTCTACCCCTTGTTCTCACCCTTTTCACTAGTTTTCATGACACTGTACTCTCTACTATGTGTGGGACTCTCGTTTTTAGGATTTGGTTTTTGATTCCAAACGGATTGAACCTCGATAGTTTTCTCTGACGCTTGTTTTATCGGAGAAAAACTATATAATATTTTATTATATATGTAAGTATTACAAAAATGTGTCCCCACACATGTACGAGTAGGAGGTGGTCATGCAACCTAAGTGAAAGTGAATGACATCAGTCTAGAAGAGAGAGTAGTTCTATATTAGATGTCTAGAGCCTTGATAGATATTTATGATGGATAGAATAGATGAAATAAGTTTTTGTGATATGATGTAAGTTTCATATAGATGATATAAGATGGGTTATGATGATCTATGTTTGTCTTCGAGGACTTAAGTTCAATTTTGAGGATTTGAGATAAGTTTTGATGATGAAAGTATGCATTCTTTTATGAGATAAGATATGTTAAGTTAAGATAAGTTGTGAGTCAGCATGAGCCTCATGCTCTTTTACAAAGGAGGACCTCTAGTGTTGGGACCAGTTTCGGGGTTAACTCCAGAGAGAGTGAGACCCATTGGGAGAAGGTTTGAGAACCTAAACTCCAAGATATGAGAATTATGAGATATGTGATATGTCCTAAACTAGACTACTCCTGAGTGATTGAGATGGGTTGCTTTATGCATGATTCCTATAGTTTTCTTGAACCCTAGATGTCCTTGGGAGGACCAAACCCTAGCGCCAGAGAGAGGCTGGTTATGTGTGGATACGTGAACATGAATATGAGTGCCTACCATCTGGGTGAGGGAGAGAGCCCAAGACCCTGGAGGAGGTAGCTATGTCAGTTTATGTGAAGCCTCATGCTCAGGTTGGTGGTAACATGTGATTGTGCGGGCATCTCCACCTCACCTCGCTGAACATGGTGGCTAATGAGTGTCATTGTGCATCAATCACTAGGAAAGGTCTTAGAGTTTAACCTTCTAAAGAGGTAGTAAACTCATTGCAAGCAATGAGTCATCCTTCTGGTAGTAAGGCATGAATCCAAGTGATGACAAAAAAATAAAATGGTTGAAATCCAAAACTGATATTGAGAACAGGAAAGGAAATTTCGGTTGTTGATAGTTTGATTAATGCTAAGAAAAGAACAAAAGTGTAGAAACAAGCTAATCAAGATCAAATGATAATAGAACTGGGTGTCTGGGGTCACCGCCAGTAGCCATACTTCTACTCAACAAATTAAATCATAAGATTCAATAATAAAATCAAGATCGTGTTGATTCATGTCTTTATGGACAAATCTCACAAGGGTTGGAGTTCCCGCAAACCCCTTGATCCCAGAGTTTTTGGATCCTCATCCAACCGTCCAACAAATTAATCTTTGAGATTTCATCAAGATATATGTGATTCCTATCTAATGTTCAAAGTCATGGATCAAGTGATCACGTCACCATAGTTTTCAACACACAAGTACATCGGGTAGAAGGATCATAATCTAAATTTTATGATTGCATCAAAAGATAATGGGTTCATTCTTGCAAGGACCCAATATCTCAGAAGCCTCACAAGAATATAATATTTCAACTAGAAAAAATAGTGACGAGATCAGTTGGATAAAAGGATAAAAATTGCAATTAAGGGACTATGGGTTCATTCTTGTGGGGATCCGTGATCAAATCACCCCACAAGAATATATCAATTAATCCAATATTTCTTTTTATAAAATATTGGATTTGATGAAATCGAATAAGAATAATCTATTGGGCTAGTTCCCATGCCCTAGAAGGGAACTACTCATGCATAACGTAAAGAACAAAATGAAAACTAGATAACAAGGGATAAAAAAAAAGTGATGCCCCTTTTGCTTTAGAGTCCCCCTTCTCTTATGGGGAGAAAGGAGGGACAAAAAACCTACAAATGAGGCTTTGGGGTGGTGGCAGATGCTTGATCCATTTTGACCAAGGTTTGACTAAAATAATGGCCTTCTTTATTTGAATTTTTACTATATCTGCGATCTAAATGGGTGTTTCACGATCTAAACGAGTCGGTTCATTTCTAAACTGGTCAATTCATATCTAAACTAGTCGATTCATGAGACTAGATCTGGACAGAATTGAGGTCTCTGACTCTTGGTTTTTTGGGGCTTTAATTGCTTGCCCCTAATAGAGAGATTTGTTAAATTTCCTTCTTTGACCATTTCACTAAGGCATGAATTGATAGACTTGGGATCTGAGATGGTCGATTAGATTTAATGTTAGTGTGAGTTGGATGAAACCATAGAATGTCTATTGGCATTGACGATTTGGCTGAGTCTATGAATGACACAATCATTTCGTGATCTAAACTAGTCAGTTTCAAACTGAATGCGTTGTTTTGGATCTGACCTAGTCAGTTTGTGAGCCTGAATCTGGGCATATTTGTTTGTTTCCCTACAAAAGTAAGACAAAACTAGTGAAAACTCCAAATAGAAGGAAGAAAAGCTAAAAGATACAGATTTATGCCAACTATTCAAAAGACAACATATTGGTGTCAAATAAATATTAAAATATGAAAATAAAGGTGATGACTTTCAACTCATGAAAATACCCTGAACTGGAAACTTTGCTCGTCCTCGAGCAACATTGAATTTAAAACACTACCACACAACACTTTTGGCCCATCCTCCTCACCTGCATAAAACCACTTGATTCCTTCCACCTTATATAGCCAAGCAACCATGACTTCCTAGATTCAGAGCAAATAATTTTCATATTCCATACATCAAGATTATTTCATAGCTTGGTTTCATTTCAAGACCATCAATAAAACATATTCCTTTTTCCCTTTTCATATGGTACTCCCACATATTCTTATGAGTCACTGCAGAATAAAATGGCTCAAGGATTTGATGAGATTATGTAGATTTCCCTAGGCATAAAACTGGAGTAAAAGGAGGTACGAAAGGAATTGGTCTCTCCTCTATTCGACTTGATACCTTTTTATTTCTTTGTTTGCAGTTACATTGATCGCATATTTTGGTGTGCTCTTTTTGTATCTTTTCTTGATGGAACACCCCTATTAAATTTACAAGGGGTATGGAAGAAGCAGAAGAGGGGGAAGGATGCCACCCCAAACTTAGGGTTTTGGCACTTTAGCTTTTTATTTTTTCTTTTGTGGATGGAAAGATAAGAAGGTGATGGAAAAGGTGTAGAAAAGGACTATTCTTTCTACGACTTGTTTTTCTAAATTTAAGCACATTGGGAGTATCATACATTGGGTAAATTAATTTTGAGTTATGCAAGATTAAAAAAAATTCAAGTTAATGTATAACTCTAGATAAGGAAGCATTGTTTTTTAATCCTATCAGTCCTCTACAGCTTGTCATATTTTTTAAGGAATGGTTTAATTTGATCCTAAGTGACATGATAATTTCTATCCATGGTAGATTTTATAATTTACATTACAAAAGAAGTTGCATCATTCAAGGTGGTATATTGATAAACATGCATATCATCATTTCCAACTAAATCAATAAATTTCTACTAAATGAAGGCCAAAATTAAATGAGAATATTTTACAAACCTAAATCTATACTACATAACATAATGGAAATTGTAAGGAATTTAAGATAGAGTGGGTGGAATGAGTACGTACCACCAACCTCAACCCCAAACTTTAAATTTTTCTCATCCTGAGAAAAACTTAAATCCAAAGTGGAGGGAAGAGATGTTCACAAATCACCAGTAGGGGCTATGAGCTTAAGGAACACCCAGCTGAATGGAATGTTGACAAGGACTGGAACCTTGGAAAGAGGAGCTTCATAATACACCCTATTATTGCGTTGTCATGGAATCTCGAAGGGGTTTTCAAGTAGAGAAAAATGATGTTAATTTTTTCCCTACAGTCCTTCCTATAAGATTCATAAATTTTCCTTCAATAGTGGAGGAAGTGCTACTGATGTATGTGGATCAGGAAAGATTGACTCAAGGTGGAGTTTGAGCTCGTCTGATAACACATGTAGTGTCAGGGTGCAAGATCGGGTGGAGGATCTAGCTCTAGTTTCCCCGTCTCATATTAATCTATGTATAGGATGAGCAATGTTGATATGAAAGGAACAATTGGACTTAAATAATCATCATAAGTATTTTTTCTCTCCTCCAAAATTATACAATCAACATTGAGGTTAATGGGATTAGTGGGTTACCTTTTGATGTGGCATGTGGTTCAAGTTCATCTATGCAAGATGTTCCCAAAGCATCTGGAGGGAAAAAATAAGAATATCATCTTTAGAATCAAGGAGTGGGGGTGTATGATTTTCTTCAAGTGGTGAATCCCCATCTAGATCAGCCATATGTGAAAAAGAAACTAGCTATAGCAGAGTGTAAGGCTATTGATGAGTAAGCCTCACTCTAAAAATATCTACTAATTTATCATGGAGGGGTGGCAGTTGATTATCCATAGGGAGTTCAACCCTAGTGGTTGCTCAATGATAACATCTTGATGTATGTCTATGAAGAAGGAGTTGTTGGAGATTCAGGATAAGGATGACTAGACTATTCTGACTTTACATACTCGAGTAATTAAGCTTCTACTAGAAGGGTCAGAATAAGAATGCTCTCATTGTCCAAAGGACACAACACCTTGGTATAACCCAACATAAACATGGGATCATCATTGGTACATCATAGGTTGTTCTAAATGCTTAGGATCCATTTCAGGCTGTCTGGTGAGATTTCCTGGGCAAGGACGCAGAGCTGCAGTCAATAGAGCTAGCTGGGAGTCAATTGATTTTTGGTGAGCTTGATGGTTGTTGAACATTTTCTGTTGAAATCCTATCATAGCTTTAACACCTCTTACTATGACAAAGATCAATTCCTCTTATTGAATTGTATATTGATTTTTACCACAACGTTTATACCCACAAAAATTTTATTGGTATACTTACTACTATAATATACGTGTACTTATTATTAGCAATGCCTGACAGAGCAGCCATGGAGGGGGATGGCTAGGGCGGAACGGGCGCCTCCACCCCGTCCTCTACCTCTCCAGGCTCTAAAGCTTCTGGGCCACCTGTCGGTGACTCTACTGGTCTGTCGCCAGTGGTGTGGTCAGATCTGAGTGTTGATGTTACAAAAGGAAGATCTTGGGCAGGTACCCTCTTGAGGCCTCTGGAAGTCAAGTGGAATCTCAAACCCATCTCTCTTTCGGATGACCCGCGATGCCCAGAGTACAAAGATGGAGACGATAGACCCTGGATGAAGTTCACGGAGCCGGTGGTCACAGCCATGGACTCCTTCCACAAACACTCCATCATTGTGTAGGTGTTGGGTAACTTGGCTGTGAGGGAGCAGTTGTATGGCTAGATGGTGAGGTCGTGGAGGCCAAAAGGAGAGCTTCAGCTATCGCCTCTTGTTGGGGGTATGTTCCTCGTGAGATTTTCTAATGAGAGGGATATGAAGATAGCCTTGGAGAAAGGACCATGGTTCTTTGACAAGAAGCTCGTACTGACCAAGAAGTGGACACCAGAAGCTGACATCTGCAGAGCTGCCCTCACAACGGTGCCTATTTGGTTTACGCTTCCCGACGTTGGACAACACTGGACTAGGCGGGCCATTACCATCATTAGATATGGCATCGGGACTTCGAAGGTGATTGATGTCGTTGCCAATGGTAGATACACTGGAGTTGCTCATCTCTGCGTCGAGATATCTACTGAGAAGAAACCTCTCCCAATGATCATGGTTGAGATTTATGATAGCTCAGCGCTGGAGATCAAGGTCATATATGACACACTCCCCGACAGGTGCGAGAGTTGCTTCATCTTCGACCATTCTACGGGATGTTTCCCAGGTGATTGAATCACATTGGCAGATGTCCATGTGGTGTGTGAAGGGAGGGAGAACTCCAGAGAACCGAACAATGCTAGGAGGATATGGTGGAGAAGTAAGGTGAGCAGGAATACTGGAGGGCGCAGCAAGTCTAGGCCAGTGATGACTACTGCCTCCCCTGAGGAGGTCGGCCCTTCAACAACTACTACTGGGAGTAGGGAGGTGGTTGGCCCTACCTCCGTGGGGTCTAAGGAGGATGCTTCTGATGCTTCTTAGGTGAATGATGATATGCCCCAGTTGGCCGATGAGGTTGATGCTGAACAGGTGGTCCGGGTTATGCCTCCCCCGAATGGGGGCACTGACCAGGCCTTCACAGTGGTCAGGAATGGTGGTAGATCACCCCCCACATCAGTGTTGGTAACAGCACGATTGGCATCCACAGTGGAGCAGTCAACCAGTTCTCAGCTTTGGATGGATTGGATATGGATACTGAATAGATAATTGAGGCTACTGCGAGGTCCAAAGAATCGCCTAGGAAGACAAGGAGAGGAGGAGGAACCCCAGGCCGGGGGGCTCTAGCAGGAAGTTATATTGTGCATCCTCGCATGGAATGTGTGGGGTGCATCTCTGTAGGAGAAGCAAAGAAGGTTGAGACAGATCATCATCGACAACCAGGAAACCCTTGTTGTTTGCTTGGAGACTAGGATCAGGCGGAATGTGGCTGACAGGGTCAGTGGTCTCTTTCATGCTGGTTGGGGAGCATCTTCAAATCTAGAATAGGTGGAAGGCAGCCGGATTGCTCTTGGGTGGAACCCCCTGGTCTGGGATGTATAGGGTTTTTTCGCTATGGATCAACTTGTCATGGCCAGCTACTTCAACCAAGGTGGATTTCACATTGTCATGTCTGCTGTCTATGGACATAATTCAGAGAGGTGTAGGAGAAGATTATGGGAGACGCTCACTAATGCTAACCAAAGGGAGCTGCCACAGATCTTTATTGGCGGTTTCAACCACATTAGGAAAGCTAGTGAAAAGGTGGGTGGCCTCCCTATTCCAGCCTCTTGCATGGCGAGATTCAATGACGCTATCACTGCAGCCAGTTTGATTGAGTTGAATCTGAATGGTGGTTTCATTACTTGGCAGAACAAAAGATATATTAAAAGAAGGATAGCCAGTCATCTGGACCGTGCAATTGTCAATAGTGAATGGATGGACATTTTTCCTATGTCCAACATTACACTTGGTGAACATCCTAACAGTGACCATTCCATTTTGGTGGTTTGGCTGAACAATGAAGCAAACAAGGCAAAGCCTTTTCATTTTTACAACTGGTGGTTGGATTGGCCAGGGTGAGAGCATACCATCAAGGAGGTGTGGTCTAAAGAGGTAAAGGGGAACCCTTTGTATATTGTTGCTGAGAAATTAAAAAGAGTGAAGGCAGCTCTTAAGGCTTGGGCAAGAGGGCTGCATGATATCTGCAATATGGTCTTTCTTGCTAGGACCAATTACAACAAAGCTGCTGAGAATTTTAGATTTAATCCTATGAAAGAGCAAGCTATTCTTGAGGAGGAGAGGGCGGCAAAGAAGGTACGTCAGATTGAGAAAGCTAAAGAGATTACTTTCTGGCAGAGAAGCAGACTGAAATGGATTCATGATGGAGATAGAAACACCAAGATGTACCACACCGCGGTGAAAAGGAATGTTATGAGGGACGTCATTCATACACTGACAAGAGTTGATGTTTCAGCCACCAATTCACCTAATGAAGTGGGCGTTGATGCTACAAATTTTTATGAAACTCTGTATAACAAATTTGTTTCTGAGATTCAACCGGCTTGCACCCTCCCGGTGGCTAGGGTCACTCCTGATATGATTCATCACCTATGCGGCCCTGCCACAGAGATTGAGATTAAAGAAGCACTCTTCTCCATCATATCTTCTAAAGCCCCTGGCCCTGATGGTTTCAATGCAAAGTTTTTCCAAGCCATGTGGATCACCATAAAAGATGACATTTGCAAAGACGTCAGGTGGTTCCTTGTGGGAGGGAACATGGTTAGAAGTGTCAACCATTCCTTTTGAGGCTTATTCCTAAGAAACAAATGGTTAACTCGATGGCTGACTTAAGGTCAATTGCTTGTTGCTCAACCTTATACAAAATTATCTCCAAACTACTGGCAAGAAGGTTGAAGGTGATACTACCAGATATCATATCTCCTAACCAGTCAGCTTTCATCAAAGGATGGTCAATCTCTGACAGCGCCCTCCTTGCTTCGGAGTTCCTTCTTGATTTCAAAGTGAAGAACACCTCCCGTAAAGCCTGTGTGAAAATCGATCTGGCTAAAGCATATGACAACGTCCGGTGGGATACCCTGTGGGATATTATACATTCCATAGGCTTCTCAGACAGATGGATTCATCTAACGAGGGAGTCTGTTACAACTACTTCCTTCTCTATGTTAATTAATGGTTGTCCCTTTGGATACTTCACTGCTGCAAATGGCCTTAGACAGGGGGACCCTCTCTCCCCCCTGTTGTTCACGCTTGTCATGGAGTCGTTTTCCAATATTATGGAGGATGCTACCCAGAGAGGGGATATAACCACCTACCATTAGGGTGGTGTGAAACTTATGGTGCACATGATCTTCGTTGATGATATTTTGATCTTCCTTGCTTCTAACCTCCGTAACTTCAGGAATTTTAAGAAGATCATGGTTGGGTTTGGCAGGCCGACAGGACTCTTTATGAGCACACTCAAATCAAGGGTGTTTCTATCTAGGTCGTGTGATAGTAGGTGTGGTCATCTCAAGGAAACCATTGGCCTGGATGAGGGTACCTTTCCAACAAGATATTTGGGGATACCTCTCAGCAGCGGCAAGGCTACATTTTCTGACTTCAAATCTTGTATTGATAATGTTAGAGACACTGTGGCGAAGTGGAATGGGGTAAAAATTTATGTTGCAGGTAAACTGGTTCTGGTTAGAATAGTTCTTGCGGGGAAGATCCATTTTTGGTGCAGGCAGGTTGAGATCCCGAGCTTTTTTCTTAACCAGTTCAATAGTTTATGTGGGTCCTTCATTTGGGGTGGCAAGTTTCATTCGGTTTCTTGTCAACCATAGCCAGAGGTTTCAAGGAGAGAGGTCTGAATGTTCCTAATGTTGTTGGCATCACTGAAGCTGCAACACTGGATAGGATTGACCATTTCCTCAGGTGCAACATTTCTTGCTAGAGTAGATGGATGCACAATAGATACGGTGATGTGCCTCGTTGTAGCAATGCCAATGCATCAAGAGTGTGGAGGGAAATGTGTAGATCATGGCTCGACATGGAGGAGGAGTATGCTGACTTTGTAGCTGGCTGGCAGCTGTGTGATCCAACAGCCAAGCCGTGGATTGTTAAGCATGAATGCATGCCATAAGTTCCATGGGATCCTCTGTTCTGGAATAAGTTCCATACTCTCAAGTGGAGTTGTTGTGCGTACATGGCAATCCTCAGTCGTCTCCCGACCTTTGATCAGTTAAACAAGTGGGGTTTGAGACCAATGACTATCTGTCTGTTGTGCGAGAAGGAATTCGAGAGCCACTGTCATATGTTTTTTAGGTGTCCCTATACAAGATATCTATGGTATAGGACTTATCTGAAGATGGGGTGGGGTGGAAACCCCCCCACCACATCCTTGCTTGATTCGTGCCTTTGGATCTTGAGCAACACGATGAACAGCCCTAGCGGAAGGTGTTTTGCGGGTGGGTGTTTGTCTACAATTTGTTGGTTTGCTTGGCGCGAGTGCAATAGTAGACTACATGGGAAGAAACACACAGACATGTTTGAGCTTTTTGAAATCATTGTACATAACTTGGGTAGGGTGCTTGAAGCCATACCTATGCTTGGGGCTAACTTGGACATCATGGTCCATAGACAATGGGGTTTTTTGTGAGAACCATGTACAGTATATGGGATTTTGATGTACTCCCTATACTTTTGAGTTTATGGTATTATTTTTTCCTTATCCAAAAAAAAATTATTGGTAATCCTCAACATACCCTGCATAATGGAATTTTTCCACATAATGAATTTCAAAAATGAATGGGTTGTAATTTTCATTATATAAACCTTGGTGGGAAAACTCAATTTCATAAGGTACCTCCATAACAGGAGGGGACACATTTGGACAATTTAGAGATGTATGGTTGTAATAACCACACAATTGACTGAATCATAATGTGTTGACCACTCCATATGAAAGTTTTCTTTTTGAATAAAAAATTCACACAAAGAAATATCAGATAGGGAGAAGGGAAAAATATCTAAAATAAAAATGATGTAAAGAACCAAAACAAGTTTAGTGGTTACAAAGAACTAAAAATTACAAGGATAAGCTAAGAAATGTGAACATTATAAAATTACAAAAACAAAATAGGAAGTAGTATTATAGGAATGGAAACTTGGTAGAAGGAGGAAATACACTATTGTAATGGGTCTCAGTAGGAAAAATAAATTATGAAAATCTAAGAAAAAATTATAATACAAGATTAAAAATTATGGAAGTAAACTAAAGAAAGAGATTTTAACATAACAACAAATAATGGAACAACTACAGTTATAAAATAAATAGAAAAAGAAAGAACAAACAAATTATAGAACAAGTCTAAGACTTACAAACTATCAAAAAAGTTATGAAACAAGACTAAAATTATGGAACAAACTAAAAATTATAAAACCAAACTAGAATTATTAACAAACCATACAAGCAATCAATTTCAAAAAGCAACATGTGTCATCTGAGACAATGGCACCAAATTGATATGTGTAGTTGTGCATAAATCTCTAGGAAAATTCCTAGACTTTAACCTTCTAAAGAGGAAGTCAACTCATTGTAAGAAATGAGTCAAACTTGTGGTAGTAAGGAAGCGATTCAAGGGACAATGAAATAAATTGATTTAAATCCAAAACCAATCGTGAGGATAAGAAAGGAAATTTTGGTCGTTGAAAGTTTGATCCAGAGCCAAACAAAATTACACAAATAAAATACTCAAGATCAAATGATAAAATAACTGGGGGTCATGGGGATCATCACCAATAGCCATACTTTTACTCAACAAGTTTCAATAATAAAATTAGGACCATGTGGATTTGTGTCCTTACAGACAAATCTCATAAGTGTTCGACTTCCCCCAAACCAATTGATCTTGGTATTTGTGGATCCTCATCCAACCGTACAACATATAATTGTCCAAAATTTCATCGAGTTATATGTGATTCCTATCTGATGTTTGAACCCATAGATCAAGTGATCTCATCACCACAATTTATAACAAACAAGTCAAAAGGGTAGAATGATCATAATCTAAATCAAGTGATTGTGTTAGAAGATCATGGGTTAGTCTTGAAAGGGCTCAAGATTTCGGCACCATCACAAGAATATAATCATTCTACCAGTAAAAACATGTATGAGTTCAGTTGGATAAATGGATAACAATGGCGATAAAGAGAATGTGTATTCATTTTTATGGGGATCCTGATCACATCACCCCACCAGAATATATCAATTCATCCAATGATCAAAACAAAAATGGAATGAAAATCATTCTTTTACTAAAATAATGGAGTTGATTACATCGAATAAGAACAGTATATGGGGCTAGTCCCCGTGCCACATAAGGGAACTACATAGAAATAATATAAAGAATAGAATGAAAACTAAATAACAAGGGATAAAAACATGTGATTCCCCTTTTTCCTAGGAGTCCCTCTCCTTTTATAGGGAGAAAGGAGGGGAAAAAACCATAGAAATGAGTCTTTGGGATGTTGGTGGTTGTTGGATCTATTTTGACTTAGGTGTGACTTCAATAATGGCCTTCTTTATTTGTCTTTTGACTAAATGAGGTAATGAAATAGTCATTTCATGATCTAAATCGGTTGGTTTATATCTGAACCTGTTGGTTCGTGAAACTAGATCTATGCAGAATTGAATTCTCCTATTATTCTTTTTGGGCTTTAATTGCTTGCCCCAAATATAGATATTTGTCAAATTGCCATCTTTGACCATTTTACTATGACATGAATTGATCAACTCGGGATGTGAGTCATTTGATTGGATTTCATGTCGGTGTCAGTTAGATGAACCCTAGTATGGATGTTGGTGGCAATGATATGGCTGAGTCTAGCCACAAAATGGTCATTTTGTGATCTAAATTGGACAGCTCATATATGAACTGGTTAGTACAGTTCTGAACAAGTCAGTTCGCGAGGCAAGCTCTGGGTAGATTTGTTCATTTCCCTACAAAAGTCAACCAAAACTAGTGTAAACTCCAAATAGAAGGGAGAAAATCTAAACTAAAAAATTTTAACCTAAAAAAAATTCAAGAGCCAACAAATTGATGTCAAATTAAGATTAAAATATGCAAATAATGGTGATGAGTTTTCCTCATCAATGACGGTGGTCAATTTCTTTATGGTATCAAAGGCAGATAGAATGGCAAGGAGGCTCCTTAGTGAGGTTTAGAGTAGGAATGAGGGAGGTCAGACTGATTAGTGATGAAATTCGACATGGGGCAAGGATCCTCAAGTCCCACAATGCCTCATGAGTGGTGTTTTTTGTCTTGTAGAGGGAGTTTCTACCTCTTATATAGCCATGGCCCCAAAGGGTTGGGCATCGTTTGGGTCTGCAATTGTGAATATCTTTAATATCTTCTTAAAGTAGGTAAAACCTAGGATGGTTGTGCTAGTGACTTCCTTTTGAAATGGTAGGGAGGGTTTTTAGGAATTCATATTGATCAAGGAGGAAGATAAGTGTGAAAGGAGGAATCAACAACATTGTTCCTATTTCCCAATCTGGATGGAGGTAAGGGATGGTCTACTGACCATTAATATGTGATACTAGGGTCATTAGGGTGTGTTCCGTTATTAAGGGTTGACCCTATATTCCTATTGCAATTATAACGTGACCTTTAATTCATTAGTCAATTAACCCCTTTCACTTTAGGAAATTCTAATTAATTCATATCTCTCTATTCCTTTATCCAAATAACTCCAAAATTTAAAAAAAGGCTTTCAATGACTTAGTCTCGATTTGGGAAAGATTTGGTTCCAAATTATGAATAATAAAATTACTTTTCCTTGCCTATAAGTATTCCCTTAATGTGAATTATTTAAGGCATCAACTATTTCTTTTCTCATCCAAACTTGGTAAGAATTCTGATTTTTATTATATTTTCACTTTGAGTACAATTTAGGATCAAAATATGCCCATTGGTTATTTTCAACATACCTTTTCTAGAATTATCCAAACACTTTTATTTAATTACCTACTGTCCATTATTTTCAATAAAATCTATATTATTGAGTATTCTACTCTTTTTTTGCCAACCATTATGAATGGACTATTGAAAATAATAAAATACATGAAATCCTATTCATATGGAGAATTTGCATTCTAAATACATACATTTAAAACCAAGCATAGAAAATAGCAAACTTTTCTGATATGTCCTTAACAATCCATTATTTTCATTCAAATATATCTTCAAATACATGTAAAAATCTAGGGTATAACAATTTTCGTTCCAACACCCTTGGCTCCCTCAAATATCGGTGAAGGTTGGAGCGTCATCAAGTCTCCTAACGGATCTTTGGGTTAAGAAAATTTGGTGAAACTGAGTCATATCCCTCGTATGCAGTATAATTCATCAAAGAGGAAGATGAGATCCAACAAGATGTTGTATCACATTTCGATGGAAATTGAGAAGGAATCAGTCTCTAGGGGTCATATCTATTCTTCTCAATGTCTTACATTGGCATAAAATTTAGGGGAGACATAATAACTGGTTTGACATAGCTTCTTAAGATTTACATCATATGGGTATTATAAAAAGAGGTGGAGATAATTGCAAAATCAAGGCTACTTGTGTTTGGTGACAATGATGGTGTTAGACTAGAGAGAGAATTTAAGTTGTGCACACTAGGCAATCTCACAAAAAGGTGTCGAGAGTGGGTCACAGAGATGAGTTCCTTGGCCTTGGGTCTACCCAAATTCAAGAGTCCAGGTCTGGTTGGACTCCCTTTTTTAGGGTTTCCTTTTCTTTTCCTCTTCCATTTAGCTAACAAACCCAAAGCATAAAGATAATTTTGTAAGCCATGTAGAATATCCAATTGGTCCTAAATTTTGGGATAATTCTAGTATTACTATTATATTTCACTGGACAAAGAATAATTCTTAGCCTAACCATTAATTATATGAGACTTGGTTACCAAGAAGTAAGTAGTTAAATCTTTATTTAATTACCTAGGTCACACGATAACCTATAATGCTCAAGAATTTTTACCATAATATACAATTCGATTTTCCATAAACTAAAATTATTTTGAGTCATTACTATGAACTCGAGATACTTAATTCATAATTATGCATTCCAAGGACCCACAAGCAAACTTGAATTGGTCTAAATTGGGCTTGAATTAGATCCCAAGGTCCATGTTCCATGGCTCATGCATTGAATCTCCAAAAGGTCCACAAGTCTTGTAACATTCTTGACTACAAATATAATATCTCAATTGAAGTCAATTATTAGTATATTTGCATAATCATCACTTTCTATAATGAAATTGAATACCTAAACTTTGTCTATGACTTGGATACTTCTTACAAGGTCATAATATTTCCTTTTTTATTCTACTTTGGTCCTCACATCATACTTCTGAGTTAAATATAAAATTCCCAAATTTCAAGGATGTTACACCTTTGATGTGGATGTTCACCTAGGTCATATGTTGAACCCTGATGACATATGTAAACTACATTACTAATTGCATGTATGTAGGGGTGTTAAAACAAATGTTAGATTTATGATTCTTAGACCTTAGGGACATCTAACTAATCTTTAAATGTGATTCTTATATCCCAACCTTGTTGCTCTATATCATATTTCATGCTTATCCTTTAGGACTTGATGATCCTTAGTCTTTTAAGCCCTATTGTGAGTTCTTTGGCTTAAAATTAAAAACAAATGAATGGAACATTAGAATGATTGAATCTTGGACCATACCTTCATGATAGACCCAAAATCAGTAAAATATCATCAAACATGCTATGCTACTAACCAACTTGGAGCCTGATTTGACCAAAACCCTACATTAGAACTATCTAGGGTTACTTATAATAATCTAATACATACATATGATTATCTTAATCAAGTGATTGCATGTCATCTAGATTGTCAAGGAAGGGTTAAGAATCTCTGAATTAGGTACATGGCTTTAATAATTATATGATTATGATTTTTCTGCTTGAACCTTGATATGTATGTATGCTAGTTTACTTGCACATATTCCCATGTAGTATTGTAGTATTGGACTCAATGTTTTGTCTTGTTAATTTTGTAACTTGAACACATAATATAGATCTCCATTATACAAACCTTTCCACTTTCATCTATTCTATAGGTGAGAACACAAGGTTGGGAGTCCTTGTTTAGTTGTCAAACAAGGGTGGGCCATGTTGATAAATAGGGTTAGCTAATGGTTTTGATCCTTAAGCACCCTCACAAGCACCTTCCAATGGGAAGTTAGTCAAAGGGCATATGATAGATGATATTACACTTGTAATGAAGTAAACTTACTAAAATATGAGTTTTTGTTTTGCTGAGTATTAACTCTTATTTCTATTTTTTTTATTGAAATCTTTTAAATTATGAAAACCTAATATATATGGATCTTTCTTTCATATACAATTTTTTTTTGTTGATACACATGTTTGTCGTATATTTTAGATTTAGGGCTAGCTTGAAAGGAGTTGGTTGGCAAGAAAATGTTTAATTTGTACTGATAACACACAAATTTAGGCATATATGCTAAGTATTTATTTATGGTTTGTGTCAATATAGCCTTAACATGCCCAAAATAACCATAGATTCTTATCTTTCAGTAATTTATATATTTTCATAGATAAAGTTACTCACCTAGCTAACTTTGTAACTTGTAGGCATCGAACCTGAAAAGATATCTATTCTCCAAGATTTTTCCCCATCACATGGTTTTTGTTGTAGCTAGACTTCCATCTAACACGACCGTGGGAGCCACTGTGATTGTGGAGTCGACCTCGACTTCAGGCATGATCGTGACCATGAGTCCTCATGACCATGAATGTGAGATCCACCGTGACCGTGGAGTCGACCTCGACCATGGGTCTTCACGACTGCGACTGTGGGATCCTCCATGACCGCAGAGTAGACCACGACCGTGGGTCTTCACGACTACCACCGCGTGATCCTCCATGACCGAGGCAGGTGCCGCGACCACCTTCCGCCTTCACCTATAAATACTGACAGCTCGTGACCTGGAGGGGGGGTTTCGTGATTGGGAGTTCCAAATTCTAAATTTTCTTGGTTCCCAGAGCCTTGTGGGAGAGTTCTAACGTCTGGAAAGGATGAGGTTCTCATCCTACATCCGTTCCTCCAGTTTGCTTCCATCTACCACCATTTTCCACCATCATTCACCAATAGCCTACCATTTCCAGCCATCTTCCACCTCCATACACCCACCAAGTTGTTGTTCGGGGTAGAATCGAAGAGAAAGGAGGCCAAGGAGTCTAGAAGACCAAGGAGGACGACCCAAAGATGAGATCCACCCTATACGGAGGCTAATGAGTGCAAGCCACCTCTCCTCTATGAGCTAAATCTCTTCTTCTTCTCCTTTCTTTTATTGTTCTCCTTTATTCATGTGCAAATGATGTTCTTCCATCTTTGTTCGGTGCCAAATAACCTTGTACATGGTTAGTTGAGCTCCTTCCTGGCTATGTAGCATGTTTTGGGTATGCTTATTCACTTTTACCTTAAGCAAGTAGTTTTATTTCAGATCTAGTATGTTTTCTGTTCTATCTTCTCTTTCTGGTCAGGATTGGTAGTTTGGTTGATCTCTTTATTTCTTGAACTTCTATTTCTACCTATATCGATAGATTCATTGTAGAAATAGATAAGAGAAGGTATTTTGGATGGAAATCTGAAAGGAGGATGGTTCAAGGTGATCTGTGCAAAAATGTAGGCCTGGGTACGGTCGGGCTTAGACTTGCACAGTCAGGCCCACTACTTGGTTCTACCCAGATCACATCTATTCCTAGCACCTCAGAACATTCTAGACCTAAGAGGGTATCTAGAATATTCTAGGGTGCTGACTTGTCATTCCTCAAGAGATGTTTCATGTCATTGATGGGTTTTAGTCATGATGCTCGAGAGCGAGTGGGATGACCCCATAGGAATAGATACCACAATATGTACCATGTTTGGATGTAGGTTGTTACAACCCCAATTTTGGGTTCATTTGGTGAGAAATGTAATTTCTCATATTAAAGATATTTGAACAACAAATGATATAATTTGTTTGGAATAAATGGATTTCGTTTACAATAGCCTTGATGATTGTGTTGTGGGCTTTATTGGCTATTGGGCCCAAATAACAAGAAAATTCAATTAGTGTATGAATAATTGAGTTTTGAGAAAAGAATGAGATAGAAACCTCTATATGGAAAAATGATGTAATCCAAGGATGGATTTTGCGCCTCTTGGATTCCTTGGGTCCCAAGGAGTCCAAAATTGCATAAAGAGTGCAATAAGAAAAGAAAAGATCAATTAAATATTTCTTCATTAAGAAAGAAATTGAAAACAATGGTAAAATGTGGAAAATAAGTAAAAAGAGATACAATTGAGTTATCCTTAGTGGAATTTCGTATCCAAAGGATTCCTAATGATAAAAGGGATCCTAATGAGGAAAATAAAAAGGAAAGATAAAGAGAAATCCTTGAAAAGAGATATTTTACTAAAGAAATGAATAAGAGGAAAGAGAAAATAAATAAAGGATAAGTAAAAGGCTAAGGAATATTACCAAGATGGGATTCCGAGCCATTAAGGGTTCCTTGAGGTTCAAGGAATTCAAAATAATAATTTAAATGGAAAAGAAAGAGGAAATATCAATTAAATTGGTTGTATTAATGAATAACTTGCATGTGAAGGAAATATCGTTTTCCTTTCGAATTTGAGTTTCAAATTTAATACACGAGTAGATAATGTCAAGATAGAGTTTCATCTCAAATTTGAATGAAAAAGGATAAGTGAGGAGAGAGATATGATTTTTACAAGATTCCCTAAAGTGGATGGGTAATTCTTAAATCATATTAAATGTTGCATGGTGTATTTTTCGGATAAGAAATGATGTGGGTAATCAGGACCGTTGATTGGAAGATCAATGGGGGATAAGTCGTCCCCTAGCTCTCACTGGAATGGGAAACAGGAGAAGTGGCAACTGAGTTTCCCAAGCTGGATTTCTTGCAAGCCAAGACATGTCAGAGGCAACAAACTTTCCCAATGTATTCGGGGGATCAGTCCGAGTTTATATACCCCTAATTGTCTTGTGTTTGGTTCCCTCTAGGCATTTTGCCCAAACCGCAGGACTCCCAGGTCTTAGCCCTATATAAGGAAGGGCACTCAAGGGTTCCAGCATCCCTAAAAGCTATCCCCATCGTCGTGGAGCTTGATGACGAACCGAAAGACGTTTTCAATCCTTGGTTTTAACCTTACCTACCCTCCTCTACAACAAGCAACTCACGGCGGACTTCCGGCGAGCGGTTCAGGGTGAAGGACGGGTCCGTTTGGGTGATTGAGCAACTCGTCAGGTTCGGGAGACGACGGAGAAGCTTCTTGGCTTCTCGGATTTTGTGCTAATAGCTTGGAGTTTGAAGTCAACTGGTGAGTTGACTGTGTTCCTTTGCACAGACGGAGGTAGAAGACAAACCCTCCACCACCCGATCGTGGTCCACGGTGGCCTCTGCTAGATCCGATGTTTCTGGGTGGGAGCAGCTTTCTTTTAGGAATGCACAATCGTGACCGTCAAATCCGAGGAGCAGACCACTGGTCCACAGATCGAATGGCCACCTAATTTTCGGTAATTTCCTCTCTGATCTTAATAAGTTACAAAAAGGATTTTCTTTCTAAAATCATATCTTGAGCTAGAAAACTCGGATGAGGGAAGTTAATACATGAAAAATGATCAGAAAAATATTAGGAATGCTAAAAAGGTTTGGACATCTAAATCTATATGTTTTTTCAAAAGTACATATTTTGGATGGAAAATGTATTAATTTGTAGTTAGAAACCCTAATTGTTGATAAAGGTATATTTAGTCTTGCAATTAGGTTAATTTGAGCATGGTTTAATTGATTAATGGTAAAGATGGTTTTTAACCTATTTTGATCATAGAATTGCAAAGTTTAGGATTTTAAACCTAATATAATGATTAAGATGCTTAGAAACCCTAAATTAGAGAAAAAGAAAAAGAAAGTACTTATAATATGAAAATAGGGTTTCCTGATTCTAAAAGATGAATTTAGAATCTTTTGTAAAAGAAAAATGAAATAGTTAGGGTTTGTAAGTGATTTTGTGAAATTAGGGTTTAAAGTAATAATAATGAAGTGGAACCCTAATTATGCTCAAAACCCTAAAAAGGACTAATAACCCTAGGAAACACCTAGGATTAATAGGTCCTAATGACATGTTTAATGATAGAG
The DNA here is from genome assembly GCA_963693085.1 of Alisma plantago-aquatica. Lineage (NCBI taxonomy): Eukaryota > Viridiplantae > Streptophyta > Magnoliopsida > Alismatales > Alismataceae > Alisma > Alisma plantago-aquatica. The sequence continues at coordinate 507,467,582 of OY856410.1, read as the reverse complement.
AAATTGGATGTCTTTTCTGGATCAACCTATGCATACTTTCTTGATTTCTTGATTGGTTGAGTTCTTTCTGCATTCAATCTGCTTAACAGGTATGTGGTTATGCTTATGAATATATCGAGTTAGTTTTTTGAGGTTTACCGAAGTTTTCATCGATGACATGAATTAATTGTTGGATGATTTTAATTCATGCAAACTATAATGTGGATATGACTATCACCTAAGATATGTGCCTACTAGCTCAGATCCTAGTCCCCTTTGTGGCTTATTAGTTGACCTAGTACATGGCTACCTAAGGGGTAGGTCCATCAGGTCATTGGATGACTTAGTACATGGCTACTAATGGGGTAGGACCACTGAGTCACATTGAGTTAGATATTGGGCTACCTTCGGGTAGTGCCATGCGACTCTATTACCCTATGTATTGGCTACCTGTAAGGTAGGACCATGGTGGTAAGAATCTACCTAAAGATAGGTAGCATACAAGTCCACTACAGGGATAGCACAGAGTTAGGGGATAGGTAAGGATTGAGTAGTGTGGCTTAAAACGTAATCTTGGTTGTTAAATAATTAATTGAATGATTACATTGTCAACATATTTGCATGATTATTGTTTCCCCCACATACCATCTTCTTGCTTACCGACATTTTGTTTGTCGGCGTTTTAGGTACAATGAAAAGAACAAATAGTAAAGTGGCATATGTGGAATTAAATGAGAATTAACATGCACGGGAGGATTAGTTAGATCAGTACCTTCATGGTTAGAAGTTTAGAAATCCCAGTTTTTAAAAGGTAAGCAAACTTTTATTTTATACAAGTTTTCAGTTTAGTTGGTAAAGTTTATTAATTATTATTGATTATTTGTCAAACCTTTGATCCGGGTTATTGGATAACGACTCTGCTCTCTTGGTCTCCCTTAAGTGGGGGTTACCGGGAGACGGATTACAATTGGTATCAGAGCGAAGTTTCCTCAATTAATCTATAATAATTATTAAATTTTACAATTTCTGTAGAACCCAAGGGAGTTATTAGAGGATTATCCGAAAGAAAGAGGTGTCTAGAAAAGGATCACGGCTGGGGGCTGGCAATATTTTCCTCCGCACCGCTAGTCAGAATATGAGGACTCCCAGATCTGTGTGACTGCCTGGCCAAAGTCTTAGGGTATGAATCGAAATAAGATACCTTTAGGACTCTCTCCTCTTGTTCATCCCTTCGCAACTCAAATTCTGATAAGGACCTTAAGGATTAGGGTTTCCTCTCTTCTCCTCACCCTCTTGAGGTATGGGTAAGGTTGATAAGGATTAAGGAATCCTCCACCAAATTAATAAAAAAGCATGTAAATAAGATGTCATGGACATAAGCTTAATAGAGTAAGCTTAAAAGGATAGATACATGCTTAGGTCGTATAACATGAGTTGGCATTGCCCTCAGGAGAGGCCTGAGGATAGACCTCTGTGATAGGAGGATGAGTAGAGAGAGAGTTAGTCTTGGAGGTAGAGACCTCCATTAAAAGTAGAGACCTAGCACATCCTTTGAGGATGATGTTAACCCTAACCCTAAGTGAAGGTTAGAGAGAGAGACGTCATGATGAGCTAGATGTCATGGTAGATCAGGTGTTGGGATAGACATGCCTTGGATGCCATATGAGCCATGAGAAGTTGACAATCGAGTACCTTTGGCAACCCCAACCCTGGAAAGGGTTGTGCATGTTTATGTGAAGGATAGCACCTTCATGGGGATGTTAGAGAAAAACCTATAGAAACCTTATGTGATGTTTCAAGAAGGATATAACTTGCACCCAGAGTACATCTGTAGTAGAACCAGTAGGTGGAAACCCTGGTCAAGGGAGTATGTTGGATAGCTTATGTGATAAGCATAAAGAGCTAAGGATAATCTTGAGCAAAACATGATTTGAGTATAGGCTTCACCCAGGAAGGGATATGCTTGTGAGATTGATCTAACTTCATGGAGAGAGGACCTCTAGTAGTAAGGATGGATGCGGAGTTAGATCTAGAGAGAGAAAGAAGGAACCAAGCAAGAAGGTTGGAAACCTAAAACCCCAAAGATGTGAGGAATAGTGGGGAGTTGAGAATGATGTGACCTAGGTGGATGATAGTGGTTGCCTTATGCATGATCCCTGGAGGATGATGATATCTTAAAGGAACCGAATTCTAGAGAGAGGATGTTGCTTCTACCTGTGGTATATGTGTTTACCTTCTGAGATAGGAAGCAGAGTTCCGTAGACTAGAGAGGTTTAGTAACAGGTTGTGAAGCCTTGTACCTTGTTGGTTGTCCTTGAGGAGGACTCAACTATGAGGTACTGTGTATATAAAAGGATCATGGAAGTACATGACATACCTTAGTTATGCTTGATTCATGGTTAAGAGATTGAGGATGCAGCTAGATACCCGAAGGTGAACCTAGGGTTCCTAGGCCTAAGAGGGGAAGCAGTGTATCCGATGCTCATGATGAGATTCGAGTCTCTACAGTTTCAAGCATGGTACTCCTCATGTGTAGAGGTAAAAGAAACCCATCAAGTTAAGGGTATGTTTGATGAACCCCCTCACAACTAAGTTGATCTAATGTTGAGGAAAGAGAACAAGTATGACCTAGTATGGTTTAATAGGTGGTCTGCTTCTACTTTAGTAGCTGCTAGGTTAGGCATGCTCATGTGAAGGTAAACCCTAAGGACGGTTGTGACCTTATTGTCAAGATTTGTAGTTTCCTCCCATCCTGGGAGGGGGACACTTTGGTTGGGTGTATACCAGTTTTTTTGCTGTTGAGGTAACCTAAAGAGGTTTCATGGGACCTTGAGAAAGCTAATTGAAAGGTACATGGTATAAGATTGGACCTGTAGACCCATAGTTAACCATCTCTAAGTGCATATGGATGTGTTACCATGGAGGTAACCAATATGGGGCCTAACCAGGGTAGGCAGGTCGCCATAATCCCTGAGAAAGGATGAAAGACAGCCCAAGAATGTAGAGAGAGATGATGAAGGATTGGGTAAGGTTCTATGTTGGACATGTACTATAATAGAATCCTAAGTCTATCCTAGGGTCATGTAGGGATAAGACCGATGGAAGAAGGAGTTGCCTAATTTCATAGTTGCACATGACCATAGGGTCGGGAGGTAACAACTATCATTGTCTGAGGGCCATGGGTTAGGAGATTGATCACCTTCATGAACTCATGGGACCCAAAGGGCAGATGAGTAGGGCACTCTCTGGATGCATAAGGGAAAGGGGATGACCCCAAAAGTGCCAGCACCCTATAGACCTAGGGGAGATGACTAAGGATTGTGTGGTGACCCAAGTAGGTTCGAGACCAATTTTCCATGGATGTAACTTTGATATCATGATGTAGAGACATAAGTTGCACATTTCAACTTAGAATTGAAGGTGTACTGGGGATGTGGGATGTATCATATCTACTCATGGAACAGGAAGAACTTTGTGTTTGGACGGCCTCCAAATGCTTATTTCCTCTTGTTATGGGAGGTATAGATGGGACACTACGCATTCCATACACCAAGGGTAAAAGATGATGCGAGTTGGAACGTTGCTACGAGGTATGAGGACAAATATGATAACATACCTTGGTGGAGTGAATGGTACATGGATGGTTTACAAACACTAAGAGGAGTAGTGTAGTCTTCTTGTGAGGCTGTTATATCAGGAGCTATGTGGAATTTGCAAGTTAACCACGGCTGAGTTTGATCACCATGAGGATGAGCTTAGAGTTTCTTGATGAAGACAAACCTAGAGTTGAGATGAGATGATAAGTGGAATACATAGATGTGTATGTTACCTAACACCTAAGGACAAGAAGTGGTAATGAATGCTCCGGTGAGATATAGTTACCTAGTTTAGAGGGAAGCTAGAATAAGTTGAGGTTGTTAGGCTAACCTTAAGTTGGGAAAAAAAATTTGGATAACACTCAAATGTGCCAATGGTGGTTGATCAAGTTAATGGTTGATTGGTTAGCCAGCCTAGTCTTTAATGCAAAGAAAGGATGTTTGTAGAACCTCAGATATACTTCTTTGGAAAGGAAAGTGATGAAACCCTTATGGGAGAGGTTTAGGGTTTCTGTGGAATCAATCTTGAGAAATCATGACATAGAGGAGATCATGGATCACCAAACACCATGATACTACAAAGACAGTAAGTGATAGTAGCACTTTGGCTGCTTGATATGATGTTGCATGTAGCATGCAAACCAGGAGGTGAAGGATGAACACTAGTAACCCAGTATATGGATATAAAGTATAAAGAGTTCCCGAGAGGGAATGGGAATTCATCCACTATGGAGGGTGGTAAGTCTCCCCTAGACCAAGGAAGGTCAAGATGCAATATGGGTTATGGTAGATCGCCTTACCTAGATGACATGAGAAAGAAAGGAGTGCAATCAAGGGACAGCTCCGGTCAAACTACATAAGAGAGGAGATGGTTCAACTACACCGTGATACGAGTTCATAAGTTCTTGGGTATGACCAAGGTTTACTTCCATAAGGTGGAAGTAGATACATGAAGAACTCAATAATAGTACAGTTTATTGCCCCGTACTAATGGACATATGATCCAGACTAGAGGGTCTGATGAGAGCATGTGTGCTCATTTGGAGTGATACATAGAGATAGTTCTTAAGATGTGATGTTAACCACCATAACCTTTATCGGGATGCAAGAAGTCTTATAGAGAGGATGTGTCGGTCACCACTTCATTAAGATGATTTTGGTGAAGGAGGCCTCGCGAAGGTCAGAAAAGAACCATAGTGTGTGTAGATGAAGTCGTTGTGATCGTGCAATGGCCGAGAGAGAGCCCAGTGGTGACATGAGTCACGAGTTTATGCAAAGCAGACTGACATGTAGTTCACTATGGGAGAATATGGGATGTGAAAATCCGACCCCTCTAAGCTTCAACTGAGAAAGCTGAGTCCCCGATATATGGGTCCATTTGAGATGGATTGGTGGAGATGGTTGTATTTAGCCTTGCCCATCAAGAATAACATGATGTATTACATGAGTCTGATCTAGAGCACTATGTGAGGTACCCAAGCCATGTGCTGAGCCCTGAACCTATTCAGCTTTTTGAGAGGTTGAAATGTACTAAGTCACCTATGAGGGTACGATATACCAAGGTAAGAAAGAACTCAGATGGAAGAATATGAGATGACGAAGGTTCTTGGGAAGCACCATGGAAAGGGGTAAGGCCAAATGGGATCCATGATGGACATATGAAAGGCTTATCCTGAATTGTTTGTTTGTTTGCTTGGTGGAATTTTGAGGGAAAAATTCCTATAAGAGGGGAAGGATGTTACAACCCTAATTTTGGGTTCATTTGGTGAGAAATGTAATTTCTATTATTAAAGATATTTGAACAACAAATGATATAATTTGTTTGGAATAAATGGATTTCATTTACAATAGCCTTGATGATTGTGTTGTGGGCTTTATTGGCTATTGGGCCCAAATAACAAGAAAATTCAGTTAGTGTATGAATAATTGAGTTTTGAGAAAAGAGTGAGATAGAAACCTCTATATGGAAAAATGATGTAATCCAAGGATGGATTTCGTGCCTCTGGGATTCCTTGGGTCCCAAGGAGTCCAAAATTGCATAAAGAGTGCAATAAGAAAAGAAAAGATCAATTAAATATTTCTTCATTAAGAAAGAAATTGAAAATAATGGTAAAATGTGGAAAATAAGTAAAAAGAGATACAATTGAGTTATCCTTAGTGGAATTTCATATCCAAAGGATTCCTAATGATAAAAGGGATCCTAATGAGGAAAATAAAAAGGAAAGATAAAGAGCAATCCTTGAAAAGAGATATTTTACTAAAGAAATGAATAAGAGGAAAGAGAAAATAAATAAAAGGCTAAGGAATATTACCAAGATGGGATTTCGAGCCATTAAGGGTTCCTTGAGGTTCAAGGAATTCAAAATAATAATTTAAATTGAAATGAAAGAGGAAATATAATTTAATTGGTTGTATTAATGAATAACTTGCATGTGAAGGAAATACCCTTCCCCTTTGGAATTTGGGTTTCAAATTTAATACACGAGTAGATAATGTCAATATAGAGTTTCCTCTAAATTTTGAATGAAAAAGGATAAGTGAGGAGAGAGATATGATTTTTACAAGATTTCCTAAAGTGGATGGGTAATTCTTAAATCTTATTAAATGTCGCATGGTGTATTTTTCGGATAAGGAATAATGTGGGTAATCAGGACCGTTGATTGGAAGATCAACGGGGGACAAGTCGTCCCCTAGATCTTGCTGGAATGGGAAATAGGAGAAGTGGCAGCTGAGTTTCCCAAGCCGGATTTCTTGAAAGCCAAGACATGTCAGAGGCAACAAACTTTCCCAATGTATTCGGGGGATCAGTCTGAGTTGATATACCCCTAATTTTCTTGTGTTTGGTTGCCTCTAGTTGTTTTGCCCAAACCGCAGAAATCTCAGGTCTTAGCCCTATATAAGGGAGGGCACTTGAGGGTGCCATCATCCCTAAAAGCTATCCCCATCGTCGCGGAGCTTGATAACGAACTGAAAGACATTTTCAATCATTGGTTTTAACCTGACCTACCCTCCTCTACAACCAGCAACTCACGGCGGACTTCCAGCGAGTGGTTCAGGGTGAAGGACGGGTCTGTTTGGGTGATTGAGCAACTCGTCAGGTTCGGGATATGACGGAGAATCTTCTTGGCTTCTCGGATTTCGTGCTAATAGCTTGGAGTTTGAAGTCAACTAGTGAGTTGACTGTGTTCCTTTGCACAGACGGAGGTAGAAGACAAACCATCCACCACCCGATCGTGGTCCACGGTGGCCTCCTCTAGATCCGATGTTCCTGGGTGGGAGTAGCTTTCTTTTAGGCATGCACAATCGTGACCGTCAGATCCAAGGAGCGGACCACTGGTCCACAGATCGAACGGCCACCTAATTTTCGGTAATTTCCTCTCTGATCTTAATAAGTTAGAAAAAGGTTTTTCTTGCTAAAATCATATCTTGAGCTAGAAAACTCGGATGAGGGAAGTTAATACATGAAAAATGATCAGAAAAATATGAGGAATGCGTTAAAAATGGTTTGGACATCCAAATATTTATGCTTTTGTAAAAGTAAATATTTTGGATGGAAAATGTATTAATTTGTAGTTAGAAACCCTAATTGTTGATAAAAGGTATATTTAATCTTGCAATTAGGTTAATTCGAGCATGGTTTACTTGATTAATGGTAAAGATGGTTTTTAACCTGTTTTGATGATAGAATTGCAAAGTTTAGGGTTTTAAACCTAATATAATGATTAAGATGCTTAGAAACCCTAAATTAGAGAAAAAGAAAAAGAAAGTACTTATAATATGAAAATAGGGTTTCCTGTTGCTAATAGATTAATTTAGAATCTTTTGTAAAAGAAAAATGAAATAGTTAGGGTTTGTAAGTGATTTTGTGAAATTAGGGTTTAAAGTAATAATAATGAAGTGGAACCCTAATTATGCTCAAAACCCTAATAAGGACTAATAACCCTAGGAAACACCTAGGATTAATAGGTCCTAATGACATGTTTAATGATAGAGAAATTGGATGTCTTTTCAGGATCAACCTATGCATACTTGCTTGATTTCTTGACTGGTTGAGTTCTTTCTGCATTCAATCTGCTTAACAGGTATGTGGTTATGCTTATGAATATATCGAGTTAGTTTTTTGAGGTTTACCGAAGTTTTCATCGATGACATAAATTAATTGTTGGATGGTTTTAGTTCATGTAAATTATAATGTGGATATGACTATCACCTAAGATATGTGCCTACTAGCTCAGATCCTGGTCCCCTCTGTGGCTTATTAGTTGACCTAGTACATGGCTACCTAAGGGTTAGGTCCATCAGGTCATTGGATGACTTAGTACATGGATACCAATGGGGTAGGACCATCAAGTCACATTGAGTTAGATATTGGGCTACCTTCGGGTAGTGCCATGTGACTCGATTACCCTATGTATTGGCTACCTATAACATAGGACCATGGTGGTAAGAATCTACCTAAAGAGAGGTAGCATACAAGTCCACTGCAGGGATAGCACAGAGTTAGGGGATAGGTAAGGATTGGGTAGTGTGGCTTAAAACGTAATCTTGGTTGTTAAATAATTAATTGAATGATTACATTATCAACATATTTTCATGATTATTGTTTCCTCCACATACCATCTTCTTGCTGACCGACATTTTGTTTGTCGGTGTTTTAGGTACAATGAAAAGAACAAACAGTAAAGTGGCATATGTGGAATTAAACGAGAATTAACGTGCATGGGAGGATTAGTTAGATCAGTACCTTCTTGGTTAGAAGTTTAGAAATCCCAGTTTTTAAACTGTAAGCAAACTTTTATTTTATACAATTTTTCAGTTTAGTTGGTAAAGTTTGTTAATTATTATTGATTATTTGTCGAACCTTTGATCCGGGTTATTGGATAACGACTCTGCTCTCTTGGTCTCCCTTAAGTGGGGGTTACTGGGAGACGGTGTCGTTGCATAGGTTTTTTTCTCAGGTATTCAGGGGCTATCTACACTCGAGAATGGGTGCATAGATTGTACAACTTGTGATTACATAGCCAGGAACTCCTTCTCTCTGATTAGTAGAATCGTACAGACTTTGTTTTGTTTTCTTTTTTTGTTTTATTTTCTTTTATGATAACCTGCTAGACTAGTTCTAGCTCCTTACTTTTATCAACTATCAGATTGGATTATCTAACTTAAGAGTGATATCTTAAGCATCCTAAGTGTCCCCATGTCCCTATGTTTGACCCTGTATATCTACTTCAACCCCGTAATAAAGTTGTGGGGGTCCTTGAAGGTTTCAAGTTATAAATTTAAAGTTTGATCCTTCTGAGTCTGCCTTCTTTCAAACGAGCGATTTAGGCCACATCAACTTTTGGTGTCATTTTCAGGGATATGGTTTTCCACATTTACACACTAAAATATTTTTGTTCTATCACCCTTAAGCATGTATATACATATGCATAGTTTTATTTTTTGTTTTTCACATACTTGTTCATATATATTGAATACCTTTCCTTTTCCTACACATTTTTAGCCATGGATCTTGCTTCAGCAAGACAAGTTATCTTGTCTACCTGTCCTCCCAAATTTTTCTACAATTCTGACTGCTAGAAAATAACTGAAAGTCATGCTCTACAGTTTGTCGAGCTATACTCGTCCCCCACCGTCATCATACTTAGAAGTTTTGAGAACGGGGATTTCTGATCAGCCCTCAACTTCTGTGCTATCATGGGATCAAGAAATGATTAGGGCAGTGGAATTGGCTGGAGAAAGTGTCAACGCATTCACCTCCTTCTTAGCTCCTCATCTCTAAGAAAAAGTCAATCCACTCCAACAGCTATTAGAAAAGTAGGATCATCAGCACCAAGTAGCCACTGAGGTCGCAGACTGCAGTAGAAATATACTCCAAACTGTTGAACAAGGATTCATCAAAGTGCATCAGTTTGATATAGCGGATTACCAGTAGAAGTGTGTGGCAGAATCGATGAATCTTCAAAGCATTGATGCTCAATTCCAACAACTTTGTGAAAATGATGTTGAGCAGGGTAGAAGGCTTCAAGAGCTCATTGATTTGTTTACCATTCAATTACAAACCCCATCACACAACCATGAAGAATACAATTGTCATAACTGTTCCATTGGGCCAGAATTGGGGCATGCCTCACTATCCCATTCAGATCATCAATTAGATTCACCTAGATTTTTCTACAAAGACCAACCCACCTGGGGAAGCCCTTCATTCTATCCAGATAATTCAGTTGGTAAACCAATGGAAGATACAAGCCACATGAATGAAGGTTTGTATGATGAACATGATCATGGTAGTCAAATGACATCACAACATGAAGGTCAGTTTGAAGAACCTGAATCAAATATTGATCTTGACCAGAGTGATACCTCTCATATCGAGACTTGTCACTTCATTTTGAGAAGTACACCAGTCATAGTTTGGAACAATTTGTTTGATGAAAGTGATGATGACTATTCATCTCAGTGGAGCAAGTATACTAAAGACAACGAGTTGGACCAGCATAAGCTGACATTGTCCACAATCCCTTTTCAAGGAAGAGTTTAAGTCAAGGGAACAGAATGGACAATCCACTGTAACATAGTTACTGAACATGAAGATACCACAGGCCCCATAGAATGTGATAAGCTTGGGGTGGTAGAACCACAAATAGATTTACCTGGGGATACTTCTTGTTCATATGATGATTGGACGACTCAGACTATACATGAAAGTTTATTTGAGCATCGAACCACAAGTTCAAGGGAGGAGAGATAAGAGAGGATCCCTCTAGAATACTTTAAACCTCTGCACTCCATCTCATCCTATTTCGACATCCTAGGGCCTTCCTATTCAGGTTCATACATCTATGGGTACCTTGAGGATGTTCTACCAAAGAATTCATTTCAGTGCAGTTCAAGTAAATCCTAGCACAGAGACGACTTCCCCAAGTCAGCGGATTTTATTCCTCTTCTTCAAACTCGGAAGGACCCACATCTATACCTATTCTACCCCTACATGGTGGGTCCAATCACCAAGACACAGGTAACACGGACCCAAAAACTATAGATTTGGGATCCAAGTGTAGGAGTTGTAGGGCAGCCACCCCCTACTACCTACACAATTTCTCTTTAATTTTAAGTTTTAAAGTTTTACATAATAAAGTCAATTCAAGTTTTATCTTTCCACTAACTGTTCAATTTTAGTTTTCTTTTCATCATCTTTCTTTTACTATTTATTTCATGCATTTCTTCCTTTTCACCCTGACAGCTACTTTTGGTCTATCTTTTTGTAAGAAGTTATTTGGTATATCTTGTTGCTCTCCCATGGTGTTTGATTATGAATTGGTTTTCAACACCTTGCACCCTCATTTTATCCTCTTATGGCACTAGAAGGTTTAATTTAAATTTATCACTTGGTAGTGTAAGGACCACGACCATGGTCTGATAGCCTAGACCATGACCGCAGTCCGACAGTGACCACAGGGATGATCGTGACTGCGGGCTAGCCTCAACTAAGACCGCGGGTCCCCATGACTGCGACTGCGGGCCTACCCATGCAGGACATGGGTATGCTTTGTCGGCTTGACCGACTAAAATGCCAATTTGTCTCTGCCTTTTTCGCCAACTGTAGCACTTTTGATAGAATATTACAACACTAGGGACCGGCACAATCAGGCCCAGGGAAAAATAGTGCACCCAACCTATGAATACTCCCAGGCCAAGCCACTTCTTCCCCACAACTTCCCCTCGATTTCTTTCCTCTCCCAATGAAACCCTAAGGTTTCCTCCACCTTCTCCCCTCTTGTCCTTGTTTCCCTCATGGACAAGTAGGCCTGATGTACATACAGTGCCAACTACAGTAGCGACTGCCCTAAAACCTCCTCCTCCACCTATGACCACAAGCTGCTACACCAACATTGTCGTTGGCCACGCCCAACTGCACCAAATCTTGCGACATCGGTAGTCGTGGTCGGGGTGCAAGTCGAGGTCGTCACGATCGAGGTCACCTCAATCGTTGTCACCTCGATCAGACATAGGGTACAAACTATGGTCATTTTGGTCGAGGTGATCGAAGTCACAGTCAACAATGCAGTCAACATCACGATCGAGGTGGTGTGCCTTGGCTAACCGTGCCAACCCTGGACCCAGTCACGCCGACCAAATTAAAACCAGAAAATCAGCACCATGGATGCAATGAGAAATAGCTTTAATATGCTCAAGAAGACCGTGTCGTGAAAGAAAGGGTAAGGAGGCTCCTTGTCACTAGTAGAGCACGGGAGCTGATATCCACCCCACACCATGTGAACCACAAACCCGGTGTACAAAGATGAGACTATTCTTTCCACTTTACCAGGTTCGGGTCTCAGGAGATTGATTCAGACTACGGCCGCATGTCTGCCACTCTGATGGAAACCTACAGTGGTGATTCATTATAGGAAATCTCCAGTGAGAGAAGGTCAAGAGCATGCTGCGATGCTGAGAACCATACTTTGATGGGCCATCAGGAGAGCCTATAAGTGTAAAGTAGAGATTCATCTGTCAGGAACCAGCATCGACAGTTAGCAGAATAGTCGACGTCTTTATGTCGATCAATTTCATCACGTGATTCAGTACAGGGGAGCATATTCCACCCCGCTCCAGAAGGTGTTAACCAAAGCTCCCTCCCTTCTCCCCTATTCAGGAGTATGAAGCAAAAGTAGCATTTTATTGCTTTAATTAAAGATAATTGTAGAGTGGTAGGCCCAAGTGACCCTACACCACTCATTAGGCTCAGGATACAAGCACAAGTTGACAGATATCTTGCAGTTGTTGGCATAGACATCCTTTCATATATGCAGTGTGATACTTATCATAGACTCACTTGTGAGTTTTATGCTACGCTCGAGACCCCAAAGGACCACCAGCACACTGTCATGCATTTTCACCTCCTGAACCAGACCCGTAAAGGCACTGAGAATCACCTTAATAGTTGGTTGGCATGCTCTATTGAGGACTACACTAAGATGTCTCGCTACTACAAAAATGGCTTATAACGTCACTTTTAAAGGCGTCGGTTGTATAAATACACTGACACCTAAAACCTAAAATGTCAATTTAATAAAAAAATTGACATCTATCTGTGAAAGGAGACCAGACATGGGTATCACTTTTATTCTGTGTTGGTTCCATAATAATAAATCGACGCCTAAAATTAACCACCAAATCCAAAATTTCCAATGAAAGAAATTGCCTCCAAAATTTAACATATGGCGTTGGTTATTAACTATTAAACCGACAACGAAAGGTTATTCGCGAGACAGAAATTGGGCACATTTTGGTCGTCGGTTTTACTACAATGACCGACGCTTATGGGTTTTCCCGCATTGTTCCCGGGAAAATTTTCACACCCTTAGAGCGTCGGTTTGCGAAAGAAACCGACGACTATGGTCATTAATCGAGAACAAATTTTTTAATTAGCATATGTAGATAGACGTCGATTTTTTTCTAGTAAAAACCGACGACTAACATTGAGAATAGGTGTTGGTGTGGTTGTAGAACCGACACCGTTAGTTTTATGTGTCAGTTTTATTAAAGAACTGACACCAAATGTTAACTTAATAGCACCCGCGCAAGCCCGATTCTTCCCCTTTCTCTATTTCATTCATCTCTCGATTGAGGGTTTAAGCTCCGGCGACGATTCCTCTGCGCACTGCTCCTGTGCCGCCGCTCGCCTACACCACCACCGTTTGTTGGTCCTCCGGCCGCTGTGCTCCAGGTCGGCCACTGCCCTAGCTCGATCAGCTACTCGCCCGCCCTCTCTACTTTCCATGCCTGCTCTGCACCTGCTGGTCGATGCAGCCACTCTTTGGAGCTCCTCGTCGGTCACATGAGCCTCTTCCTGCTCCTGCTCCTCCTGCTTGCCATGGTTCGTGCATTGCTCCGACGCCTGCCCCTAATCTCCAAGCCGCTGCTTTCCTGCCCAGGTAGGCTGCTGCCCTTCTTTTTCCTCCACCTCTTCTTCTTCCTACTCCCTCTTCTTACCAAATGGATTACAACAAGGCCACGACTGTGTGGGCTGGTCACGGTCGTGGCTGTGTTGGCCTACCACGGTCGTGCTGGCCAACACAGCCATGGTCGTGGCCAGCCCACACGGTCATGGCCTTGCTTTTATCCATTTGGTAAGGAGGGAGAAGGATACATTTGCAATTGAATACTAATGCTTGACCTAATTCTGTAAATGTTGATGCATGTTGAATTAAGATATTAAAACCCTAATACACATTTCACCATAATCTTGAATTAACTATATTGTTGAAATCTTGTGATCAATCTATGTAAGATATTAAAACCCTAATGTTAAATCTCTGATTTTGTAGTGATGTGTCACCCTAACATCTACATGAATCCCTATTGTATGATGTATATTGATGATAATGCATGAGCTAGTTTGAAATTTTGAAATCAATTATGAATCTCTCCATCCCTAGGTCATACTAATTTATGTGTAATCTTTATCTTGATGATGAACATGCATGGACACTCGAAATGTTGAAATCAATGTTATGGAATGACAGCACATGTATTTGTCAGCCTAGAAACTCGTCCAAGATTTACTCATTAGGAGTAAATCTTGGATAGTCCCCAGTTTGGGACTGTTCTTGAACACCTAATCTAACTTAGGATGTAAGTGTATAATGTGTATTTGGTTTTCAAGAAAATTTTGGTAGCATTTCCCCATTTGTTCTCTAAGTACACCTGTACTTGGAGAACAGTGGGGAAATGCTGCCGAAATTTTCTTGAAACCCCAATACACATTATACACTTACTAGTGAGATTAGGTGTTCAAGAATGGGATAGGTGGTACATATTTATTATATATAAGAATGACAACACATGTATTTGTTGGCCTAGAAACCCATCCAAGATTTACTCATTAGGAGTAAATCTTGGATAGTCCCCGGTTTGGGACTGTTCTTGAACACCTAATCTTACTTAGGATATAAGTGTATAATCTGTATTGGGTTTTCAAGAAAATTTCGGTAGCATTTCCCCATTTGTTCTCTAAGTGCATATGTACTTGGAGAATAGCGGGGAAATGCTGCAGAAATTTTCTTGAAAACCCAATACACATTATACACTTACTAGTGAGATTAGGTGTTCAAGAATGGGATAGGTGGTACACATTTATTATATATAAGAATGACATCACGTGTATTTGTTGGCCTAAAGTTTTAACCATGCAAAAACTCTAATATGTTAACCCTAGACCCTAATCTTGTTGTAATATATACATGTTTTCTCTTTGATCATAGAATGGATAGATCATGGATGTCCATTCGCAATCACTACACCCCAGAGTTTATATCTGGTCTTGACCAGTTTATTAGATTTGTCGAGGAACATAGGAAACAACCTGGAGATAGGTTCTATTGTCCATGTAGGCATTGCGATAACAACTTGAAAGTCAACACTAGTGACAAAATCAAAAGGCATGTCATGTGCAATGGGATTATACAAGGCTATACAGAATGGCACTGGCATGGAGAGATTTCAAACCCAAAACCAGTGGATGTCGATAGCAGTGCTTGTGTGGAAGAAGAAATTGCCTCCGATGACGTAGATGTGAATGAACCAGTTCCAGTAGACATCGTTGATGCGATGTTGGATAGTTGTGGGGTAGAGCACACCGATCCACCTCCCATTTTTAGAAACATTGTGCATGATGCTGAAATATCATTATACACAGGTTGTACTAAGTATACAAAGCTTAGCGTTGTGTTGAGATTGTAAAAGTTGAAAGCTAACAATAGATGGAGTGACAAAAGCTTCACGTCATTGTTGTCTTTGTTGAAAGAAATGCTTCCTGAAGGAAACAAGCTGCCAGTCTCAACATACCAGGTAAAGAAATTGTTGTGACCAATGGTAATGGATGCCAATAAGATACATGCATGCCCAGATGATTGTGTATTATTTCAAAAGGACTATGTGGATTTGAAAGATTGTCCAAAATGTGGTGCGTCACAGTATAAATTGACAACTTCGGGGGAGTCTAAAACTGGTTCTCCTGCTAAGTTGATGTGGTATCTACCTATAATATCACAGTTTCAATGCTTGTTTTCCAATCCGATAGATGCAAAGAATTTGAGGTGACATGCAGATGTTAAGAAAAATAATGATGGGATCCTACGACATGCGTCTGATTCCCCACAGTGAAAGAAGATTGATCTATTGTACCCTGAATTTGGTGAAGAAGTCAGGAATCTAAGACTTGGGCTTTGTACAAATGGGATGAATCTGTACGGGACATTGAGCAGCCAACATAGCACTTGGCCAGTCATGCTTGTTATATACAATCTTCCACCCTGGTTGTGTATGAAAAATAAGTACATAATGTTGTCGTTGTTGATATCGGGCCCTAAACAACCTGGAAATGATATCGATGTTTATCTTGAACCTCTGATTGATGACTTAAAGAAACTCTGGGGTGAAGGTGTGATGACCTATGATGCTTTATAAAGAGAGACATTTCGTTTGCATGCTATGTTGTTTTGCACTATTAATGACTTTCCAGCATATGGAAATTTGTCTAGATCTAGTGTCAAACGAGCTAAAGTGTGTCCTATATGTGAAGAGAACACTGATTCAACAAGACTAAAACATGGTGGTAAGACTGTATATCTCGGTCGTTGAAGGTTTCTTACAAAATTTCATCTGTATCATAGGAAGTGCAAAGCATTCAATGGATTGAATGAGGAACTGAGTGCACCTAAACCTATACCAGGGGAGGTTGTTTATGAAAGAGTAAAAGACTTTGTCAATGAATTTGGTAAGAGATCACAATGTACTATGGCCACACAGAGTGACAAATCTTTATTCAATAAGAATTCAATATTTTGGGATCTTCCTTATTGGAGTTCTTTGACAGTCAGGCATTGTATCGGTGTCATGCACGTTGAGAAAAATGTTTGTGATAGTGTCATTGGTACTTTGTTGAATATACCAGGTAAGACTAAAGATGAGCTAAAATCTAGACTAGACCTACGTGAAATGTGAATAAGGTCAGAATTAACTGAATTACGTGAAATGGGAAATTGGAGAATATACTTACCTCCCGCTTGTTATACATTGTCTAGAAAGGAGAAGAAAGCTTTTTGTGAGTGTTTGGTAAATGTTAAGGTGCCACAGGGTTACTCATCCAACATCCGTAGATTGGTATCAATGAAAGATCTGAAGTTGATAGGTCTTAAATATCATGATTGTCACAATCTAATGCAACAAATATTGCATGTGGCAATTCGATATATATTGCCGAAGCATGTAAGGTTTGCAATCACCAGACTTTGTTTCTTTTTCAACAGTCTGTGCAGAAAAGTTATTGACCCTGATACTCTCGATAATTTGCAAAGAGAAGTGGTTGTTACCCTATGTCATCTTGAGATGTATTTTCCTCCGTCGTTCTTTGATATCATGGTACATCTTGTTGTCCACTTGACTAGGGAAGTGAAAATGTTGGGACCAATTTTCTTGCATTCGATGTATCCCTTTGAACGATACATGAGCATTTTTAAAAGTGATGTTCAAAACCGTTATCGGCCTGAAGAGAGTATTATTGAGGGTTATGTGGCGAGAGAGGTTATGGATTTTTGCAATGACTTTCTCAGTGGTAATTACACTCCTTTTAATGACAAGAATATTGACGAGCAATTTAGCAAAGGAATTTTGGGATCACGGGTGAAAGTAATCAGGCGTGAGCAGTTGGAACAAGGTCACTTGTATATTTTACACAACATGGACGAAGTGAGTGTTTATATCGAGGAACATACCAATTTCATTAAGAGACAATATCCTCGAGCCAATACAATGTGGCTTGTTAGAGAGCATAACAAGACATTTATTAAGTGATTTGAAGATAAAGTCTTACATCAACTATCTCAAACACCAGATAATATTACTGAAACTATCAAATGCCTCACCTTAAACAAAAATTGAATGTTATGTCTTATGAAGGGTATGACATTAATAGATTCACATATTACACAAAGTGCCAAGATGATAAGAGTGGCGTCCAAAACAGTGGGGTCACCCTTCAAGCGTCGACTATGTTTTTTGCAAGTGCAAAGGATAAGAGTCCACGTGAAGCTAAAATGTCATATTACGGTATCATTGAAGACATATGGGAGTTTGACTACATAGATTTCAGAATTCCTCTCTTCAAATGTAATTGGGTTGATAACACCAAAGGAGTTATAGTGGATGAATTGGGTTTCACTTTAGTAAACTTTGAAAAGATTGGCGAGAAGGGTGAAGCATTCATATTGGCATCACAGGCGAAACAAGTATTTTATATCTATGATCCTACAAATGATAAATGGTCGGTTGTTCTTCATGGTAAAAGACAGTTCATTGAAGATCCTATAGATGAAGAAGAGTACTATGATAAGTATGATGACTCCAGTCCATTCTTAGTTGGGTTTCCAACACCAACAAATATTGAAGCTAATGATGACTTGTATGTGCACGGAGATCACAATGAAGGATTGTTAATTGATAAAAAAATCGCAATATTAGAGGCATGTTTATATTTTTTATATGTTTTATTTTTTATAATGTGAATTTTACAATGTGAATTACTTTACAATGTGAATGTGAACTTTACAATGTGAATTACTTTACAATGTGAACTTTACAATGTGAATTACTTTACAATGTGAATGTGAACTTTACAATGTGAGCTTTACAATGTGAATTACTTTACAATGTGAACTTTACAATGTGAATGTGAACTTTTAAATGGCTGAGCATTCTCCTGATGACCATGTTGATGATTACTGTGAGGGTGAGGACATCAATGCGCTGCCTCACAATGTAAGTTTTAAAAATATATCATATATTTATATCTACATGTCCATTTATAGTTATATCATGTAAGTGTGTTTATTTTGTCAAATTTTAGGTTGATGATGCACATGTACCCTCTGAAGCACTTGAGGCACTTGATGAGCAGCACCAAAAAGTTGACAAGAGAAGGGGCATCACTATGATGAAGAAGTTAATAGCGCAAAGGGGAAATGGACCCAAACTTGTTGTGGATTTTGATAATGTAGGAAATACAATTGGAGTGAATCGCAATTTGTTTGTTTCGTATCTTGGGTATGTTACTCGAAGCCATTGCGGTTGTAAGATAGATTCTTGGCATAAAGTTCCTAAGGGGAAGAAAGACGTAATATGGAATGATTTATGTGTGTGTTATTATTAATTTGGAATTCTATTTTGTAGATTACTAATTTTTTGGATACTAGTTAATAGAAATTATATTTTGCAGAGTATATTTGAATTGGATGAAAAGTTGCATCGTAAATGCATGATGCAACACTGTGGGAGAGTCATAAGGAACTATAGGACAAATCTCACCCAAGAATACATAAAAGAAGGTGACAAGAGGAAGAAGACATCCACTGAATAGTAGAACTTCCTGGACCAAGAAGAATGGGACGTGTTTGTTGCTTCAAGACAAACTGATGAATTCAAGGTATTAGGCGTCACTCCCAATTTAATTAATATATGTTGTATTCACCTATTCAAGATTAACATATAGTGTTACTAACCAAATCATTAATGTGCATACTAACTAGGCCCTCAGTGAGGCGCAAAAAGCAAGGCGTGCACCGAATGTGCATGACCACACAATGGGTCCAAAGGGGTATGCAAGCATTCACCAAAGACTACAGGCGGAGTCTACTACTCAGTCTACTGCTACTCAGGAGTCCTCTACTATAGGTACCATACCTCTGCCTCACCATGATGTCTGGATAGCTGGGAGGCAAACTAATAAGGGAGAAATAAGGAAGCCCACAACTGTTGAGGCGGCTGCAAAAATGGTAAAATACAAATCTTAGAGCAATCGTTCAAATATTGATTATTTGTGGTGTTTACTTAATTACAAATTTTTGTTTTGGTGATTAGTGGGAGTTGCACGAGCTGAGGAAACAGGGCAAGCTCATCCCTGAGGGCACAAGGGATGAATTGACAGTTGCTCTGGGTAACCTAGAGCATCCTCGACGTGTTAGGGCTGCAGGCATTGGTGTGGGCATCAAAGTGTTCTTTGGGCCATCCCAGCACAAACATGTCCCAAAAGTGGGACTTTCACAAGAAGAGGTAACCTATTCTTTCTTTATAATGTTACTCTAAAAGAGAATTCAATAATCAGAAGCTAACATTTCTTTTATCCATGTATAGGTAGATAAGTTAGTTGATAGGAAACTCGAAGAAGCAATGAGAAAGTGGTAGGCATCTCTGACTGCCACTCAGTAGACAGTACATATGGCATCCCGCTCTACTCCTACTGTAGAGGTTGGGAGTAATCATGTAGACCCAACACCAATCACATCCACTGTAAGTATTTTTATGACATAGTAACTAGTCTTTTCAAGATGATATGTTTTCAAGATGATATGTATATATGTATATAGCATTCTTTACACAAACATTTGTAGGGGTTGAAGCCATGATGTTTAAAAAGTAAAGAATTTGTCATTGCAGAGGCGTCGGCTTACCCATCCCTACCAGGGGAAATATTTCATGGGTCTCCATTACCAGCTGGTTGGGTTCATGTGAGCCCGGTACCTATATTCCCCAATTGGATGGATCTTCCATTTCCATATGCCCACCCAAATTGTGAAATGCTTGGTAAGGCAGAAGGCAGAGTGATATTGTGGCCAAAAGCGGATGTCTTCTATACTGAAACTGTATGGTAAATTTACATTACGTTAAATTGTTAGTGTGTGTATATGATGTTAATTGATCTGAAATTATATATATATATATATATATATACAGGTTAAAAAGAAGACACCCAGAGCATCTAGGCCTCCACCTCCACCTCCTACATTACCAAGTTGGGTTCCATAGGACCTACCTGTCCCGTTAGGTCCTAACTGTAGGGGTATGGCAATATGGTTAGGCGAACACGATATAAATTGCCCTATAACTATTTCTATAGATGCGGATGTTGCATGTCAATCATACGAAAGCAAACTATTTATACAAGATATTTTGGAGTTGTTTCGATATGATTGGCTGAATACATCTGTGATAGAGCTATGGATAAGGTGAGATCTTCTTTATACATCCATATACCTTGTGTAGGATCTGGTGATCTGGTTTCTTATTTATTAATGCATACGTAATACATGTTTTGCAGCTACTTAGACAAGATATGTGCAGATTTTTCATTCGAACATGTAGGATTTTTGATTCCATCTTTGATTAGTCTAGTAGCTAAATATCCTCTGTCAGTTCAACAATACTGTTGTGAGGCTTTTACAAATTTTTCTCAAAATAAGAAGACGTTGATAATAGCTCCATTCAATGTGGAGTAAGTTTACTTTGCTTATAATTTGGACTTAAGAAAATTACATTTTATTGTGGATTTTGAGTTAATAATTTTTAACTTTTTTACCTTTAGTGGTATGCATTTGGAGTTACTAGGTATTGTCCCCGAGACGTTCACTATCTATTGTCTAGATCCTAAAGGGACTAAATTGAATTCAACATATGGACACAAAATGAAAATGGCATTATTCCGGTGAGAAATATTTCATTTTCATATACGTTAACATATGTTATTACATTACTATTTAATTATGCAATGTATTATGTTACATTAACATGTAGGGGTTTAGATGAGTTCAAAAAGGTTGGAGGAAAGGTCCCCAGGAAAAAGAACCAGCCAATAATTTGGAAAAATGTGGAAGTAAGTTCCCGACTGCAATGTATATATTATTTATGTGAACATTTCTTAATTAGTTATATTTTTTTATATTTTGTATGTTTCAATTTATAGTGTGCTACACAAGACAACAGATGGGCATGTGCATACTATGTGATGCGATTTATGAACATGATTATCAAATATGTCGTAGTGGACATCAATACCATTCCTGAGGTATTATATATAGTCTCATTAGATAATATGAAATATATCAATCTTATTTATATATTATTAATTATATATATATATAAATCATTCTCTTTGCAGGTGTTTAAAACTGACCACACTACAGGAAAGGCCTTACAAGATATACATTCTCCCTATATGACGGAAGAATTAAATGATGTAAGAGAAGAATGGGCAACAACCATACAAGTAGTGGGGCTTTTAACATATAATTGGGATGTTGATAGCGAATAATGACTAAAGAATTATATTTTGTAAATGAATTTCTGAATTATAATATGTGTGAATGTTTCTATATGTCTGAATGTTTCTACATGTGTTTGAGTGAAAATGAATGAAATTGTTAGTTGCTATATGAATGTTTCTACATGTGTGAATGTGAAAATGAATGGAACTACAGATTGCTACATGAATGTTTCTACATGTGTGAAAATCGAATGGAACTACAGGTTGCTAAATGTATGAAAATTTATGTTGTTAATTTTGTAGATTTGTGGCCTGTTGTTGGCTGATATCAATGGATGTCGTAAAACCTACAGTTCATAACTGAACTGCAGGTTTCTCATCCTGCGACCAGCCACAGTAGGTCTACAGACTTACAGAAAAAAAAACTTTCAATAGGCATCAGTTATTTGTTTAAAACCGACGACAAATGATTACAGTGTCGGATAAATATTTATAACCGATGCCTAATGCATGTGATGTGGTGTCGGTTGTCAATAATAAACGGACACTGATGGTTCTTGCGTCGGTTGCCCTACTAGAAACCGACGTCGATTTCCCTAATGAGGCCAGACACCACGTCTGTGCTGGCCAGGACGGTCGTGGCAGCAGACCAGACACCACGGTCGTGCTGACCAGCACGGCCATGGAAGGGGGCCAGACAACACGGTTGTGCTGGCCAGCACGACTGTGGCAGCGGTTGAGATGGCGTCGGTTATCACTAATAAACTGACGTTGATAGTACCCCAGATGGCACCCTTTCTGTGGCGCGAAGGTTTATGGTGTCGGTTTCAAAGCTAATAATCGATGCCTATACCCCCTGCTGGTGCATTTTCGGTGACGCACGAAGGGTTGTGGCGTCAGTTTGAGAACTGAGGTCTAACGGTTGGCCTTTTGGCGGCGCCTACATAGGTGTCGCATTAAAACTGACACTAAAGGCCTTAAATAACCGACACTAAAGGTCAGTTATGTACTAGTGTCCAGGGGCTGACTAGAGACATGGGACCGCAACTTTAATGTTGCTCAAGCATGGAAGATGCTTATAAGGGAAGATAAATATATTTCTAGAAGTAATAAAGCTTCACACATCCACAACCCAGAACTACATTATCTGCATCAGGTGATCTCGAACTTCATCCTAGAGTAGCAAGATAGTCAAGGGGCGCTCAGTTCAGCAGACCTCTACATTTTTTGGTGTGCAACAATAGAAAGAAAAGTGAATGTGGGGAACTTCATCATTCGCCACTTTTACAACTCTTTCAAGAAGCATGTTCAATTCATGTTGATGGTAGGCATTATCACTTTCATAGCATGCCATCTTGGAATCATATATGGACACTTGGTGATTATACAGGAAAAGGTTGAGTGGTCCAGGTTGGAGTTATATCACTTGATTCACATAGGGGTAATCAAGCAGTGTAGCATAGGATATCTTTATATCTTTCGTAACAACAAGTACAAAGTACTACTGCCAGCAAATGTAGAGTTTGCATGTCATACAACACTCATGGGTGTGTAACGCCCGGGCCCACTGCCCAAGACTATAGTAGAGTTTCAGGAATGATGATTGGCCCCACAAACCACCACTAGCCTTAACTGTGTGCTTTGTCCTCACTCACACACAAGCCGAGGTCAACTTCCTGACTGGTCACCCATCCTAGTATTACTCCAAGTTGAGCACACTTAACTATGGACTTCTTTAGAGATGGGCTCCTTGAAAAGGAGGTGCACCTTGGTGATATGGGTAGTCCAATCATTCCTTTTAAGATCATGTTATCCAAGGCCTCAAATCATGGGATGTTACAATATCCCGCACTTAGACTCTTGACGTCCTCGTCAAGGCTCAACTATAAGGCATCATAATCTCTTCCCCATTTCAGTGTAGACCCACAATGTCCCATGGACACCCAGCTCCCGATCATAGAATACCAGCGCAAGGGTGGCTACGTCAACCATGGACAACCCTTTCCTACATGCCTGGACCGCACGGCTCAAGAGTGGCATGCCATGCCCATGTAGGCCCACCTACTAGAGGGGAATTGGCTCTAATCCATCTATAACGCCCGGGCCCACTACCCAAGGATCTAGTAGAGTTTTAGGAATGACGACTGGCCCCACAAACCACCACTAGCCTTAACTACGCGCTTTGTCCTCACTCACACACAAGCCGAGGTCAACTTCTCGACTGGTCACCCATCCTAGTACTACTCCAAGCTAAGCACGCTTAACTATGGAGTTCTTTAGAGATGGGCTCTCTCAAAAGGAGGTGCACCTTGGTGATATGAGTAGTCCAATCATTCCTTTTAAGATCATGTTATCCAAGGCCTCAAATCCTGGGATGTTACAAGGTATCTCTCTATCGGACGCCCAATGAAACATTCATCAAGCGGGTGGAACTACAGGAGCATCTACTTCAGCACCACCAGTGCCAGAGACTCAAGAGGCCGGATAGTAGATAGGGCCAACCTTCTATGACATACCATATCATGGAGGACCCTACACAGAGATGCCTACAGTAAATTACTAGCAGCCTCCTCAGCAGGAGCGATATGCCCCAAGTCTCAACTCAGGGAACCTTTATGAGTTTATGACTGATTTCAGGGATGACTCCGGTAGAGAGTTTGATACACTAGAGAAGGATGTGTAGTACCTCAGACAGAGGTTTGACATAGCCTTCGCTCCATCGTCTCCACTAACTTTTCAGTAACCATTTCAGCAACCCATCCAGCCTTTCTACCAACCAACCCAAGACTTCAGATAGTCATTCCACTTTCAGCAAGGAATACACTAGGATTATGAGAATCCACTAGGGGGCATCAACGATATGAACCAGTATACAAACAGTGACCACCACTTGCAGCTATTTTCCATGCCATCCAAAGTTTGAGATTTTCTTGAGGATGAGCAAAAAATTTAATCTTGGAGTGGTGGCAGGGTGTACCACCTTCTATCTTCAACTTTTCCCTTTTATTTCTTTGCATGCATGCATGTTTATTTTCAATGTTTCTTGCATTTAGCATAAATTGTCAGCTTTGTAAGACTTTGTTTCATAATTTTTAGTGTTGCAATCAAGACTACACTATGCAAATCATAGAACTAAATGCTTGTCTTTATGCCTAAAGGCACAATTTTCATCTTAAACTGCTTCATCTTTTGCTTGGCTTGCTCGTTGACTCTTTCCTTAAGTTTGGTAATAAATCTAAGGTTATGTGCCATATACATAGCCTAAAACATTATTCCCTTGATCTATGTTGTGAATGACAAATCTAGGATATAGGATCATTGGAAAGAACTATAGTTTGATCAAAACTCTAAGCCACATTTTTCACAAGCTTGCCTCTATTCTAAGGATCTTTTGAATCATAATTACTACTTTTCACATAGTTATCAAGAGGATAATGTTAAGTTTCGAGCTATAATCAAGTTGAAGTGTTTTCCTTGATGCACTATGTGCCCTCTCACCCTAGATTGAGTCAAAAAGATGAAAAATTAAAAAACAACAAAAATTGCAAAAGAGGCTTCGCCACCCACAACATCCCAAAAATATCAAAATAGTTCTCACCAAAGCCTATAAAAATAGAATGTAGGGAATAAAAGCCTGAGTGTGAATAAATGAGCATTGTTTTCTCTTTTAGGAGAGTTGAGGATGGTGCCCAGTCGGTGTATGACTATGCACATGAGCATGGGTATGTTGTGCCTAGTAGTGCCACCATAAGTCTCATCAAAGAGTCACTAGGAACCCCAAGGAGACCTATGAGATCATCCCAATAGCAGGGTTGGTTTGAGCACAGTATGAGGAGTTCATCTTATTACTTTGAGCCAATTGGCTCAGACTGTAGAGACTGTTGGTCGTTACATGGACCAACCTGATGCAGATTGGGATCCTCAGAAGTCATTAGAGTCTTTTTGCCTTTTTTTCTTCATAGGACCTGAATAAATGGGAGACGTGTTGTTCCCGATTGGTCTACATGAATACATGATTATGGATCATTGTTCATCACCCGTGTGATCACCTACGTGGCAATGCTTTTATGTTGTATAATTATGATTCAAACCCTCATGAGTATCGACAATTTGCGGCGAATTTGCTTAATCTAGCCTGGATCCTCTTTGATCATACTTTACCAGGATTGTGTTCGATTGCTAGGGGTTTATTCTGAAATAACATGGGACAAGAGAATTGATGTTTAAAACTATTTTTCTTAGCCTTATGATTTATCACCAAGCTTAATTTGGATGTTATCTTTTTGTTCTTTGAGCACAATCTTGCTTGAGGACAAGAAAAGGTTTAAGCTTTAGGTGGTTGATAACACCCAAATTAAGGCATCTATGCTAAGCATTTATTTATGGTTTTCTGTCAATATAGCCTTAATATGCCCAAAATAACCATAGATTCTTATCTTTTAGTAATTTATATCTTTTCATAGATAAAGTTTCCCAACTAGGAAACTTTAGGACTTGTGGCATCGAACATAAAAATACATCTATTCTCTAAGATTTCTCCCCAACACATGCTTTTTGTAGTAGCTGGACATCCATCTACCGCAACCACGGCCGTGACCATGGGATCCACCGCGATCATGGAGTTAGCCTCAACCTTAGGCATAACTGCAACTATGGGATCCACCGTGACCATGGAGTTGACCTTGATCGTAGGTCTTCATGACCGCGACTGTAAGATCCACCACAACTGCAGAGTCGACCTCGACCGTGGGTATTCATGTCTATGACCGCGGGATCTACCGTGACAGAGGCATGTGTTGCGACCACCTTCTGTCTTCGCCTATAAATACCCACCACTCATGACCTGGAGTGGGGGTTCTGAGATTGGGAGTCCAAGTTCAAAATTTTCTTAGTTCCTAGAGCCCTGTGGGAGAGTTCCAAGGTTTGGAAAGGCTGAGGTGCTCATCCTACGTCTGTTCCTCCAGTTTGCTTCCATCTACCACCATTTTCCACCATCATTCGCTTATATCCTACCATTTCCAGCCATCTTCCACCTGCATACGCCCATCAAGTTGTTGCTCGGGGCAAAATCGAAGAGCAAGGAGGCCAAGGAGTCTAGAAGACCAAGGAGGACAACCTTAAGATGATATCTGGCATATACAGAGTCTAAGGAGTGAGAGCCACCTCTCCTCTAGGGGCTATATCTCTTCTTCTTCTCCTTTCTTCTATTGTTCTCCTTTGTTTCTATACAAATGATGTTCGGTGCCAAATATGCTTGTCCATGGCTAGTTGAGCTCCTTATTGGATATGTAGCCTATTTTGGGCATGTTTATGTACTTTTACCTTAAGAAAGAAGTTTTATTTTAGATCTAGTATGTTTGATGTTCTACCTTCTCTTTCTAGTTAGGATTGCTAGTTTGGTTGATCTCTTTCTTGCTTGAACTTTCTATTTCTACCTATATCAAGAGATTCATTATAGAAATAGATAAGAGAAGGTAGTTTGGATTGAAATTTGAAAGGAGGATGGTTCAAGGTGATCTGTGCAGAACCGTAGACCTGGGCACAGTCAGGCCCAGCCTGGCATAGTTGGGCCCACTACTTGGTTCTGCACACATCACATCTATTCCTAGCACCTCAGAACATTCTAGACATGTGAGGGTATCTAGAATATTCTAGGGTGTTGATTTGTCATTCCTCGAGAGAGGTTTCATGTCATTGATGGGTTTTAGTCACGTTGTGCAAGAGTGAGTGGGATGACCCCAGAAGAATAGATACCACAGTATGTACGATGTCTGGATGTAGGTTATTTGCTCGGGTGTTCGAGGGTTGTCTACACCTGAGAATGGGTGCCTAGACTGCCCAACTTGTTGTTACATAGCCAGGAACTCCTCATCTCTGATTAGTAGAATCCTACGAACTCTATTTTCTTTTCTTTATTTGTTTTATTTTATTTCATGACAACATGCTAGACTAGTTCTGTAACATCCCAGGATTTGAGGCCTCAGATAAAACACTCTTAAAAGGAATGAATGGACTATCCATATCACCAAGGTGCACCTCCTTTTCCGGGAACCCATCACT
Organism: Alisma plantago-aquatica; assembly: GCA_963693085.1. NCBI lineage: Eukaryota > Viridiplantae > Streptophyta > Magnoliopsida > Alismatales > Alismataceae > Alisma > Alisma plantago-aquatica. The sequence continues at coordinate 507,439,847 of OY856410.1, read as the reverse complement.
AAGAACTCCATAGTTAAGTGTGCTCATCTTGGAGTAGTACTTGGATGGGTGACCTGTCGGGAAGTTGATCCTGGCATGTGCGTGAGTGAGGAAAAAGCGTTTAGTTAAGGCTAGTGGTGGTCTGTGGGGACATTCACCATTCCTAAAACTCTACTAGAGCCTAGGGTAATGGGCCCAGGCATTACAAATGGTATCAGAGCCATAACCCCTCCAGTATGTGGGGCCCGCATGGGCATGTGGCATGCCAGTCTTGAGCCTTACGGTCTAGGCATGTAGGAAAGGGTTGTCCATGATTGACGTAGCCACTCTTGTACTGGTATTCTGTGATCGAGAGTTGGGTGTCCATGGGCCATTATGGGTCTACACTGAAATGGGGAAGAGATTATGAGGCCTTATAGTTGAGCCTTGACGAGGACGTCAGGAGTCTAAGTGGGGGAGATTGTAACATCCTAGGATTTGAGGCCTCAGATAAAACACTCTTAAAAGGAATGATTGGACTACCCATATCAGCAAGGTGCACCTCCTTTTCTTGGAGCCCATCACTAAGAACTCCATAGTTAAGTGTGCTCAGCTTGGAGTAGTACTGGGATGGGTGACCTGTCGAGAAGTTGATCATGTATGCACGTGAGTGAGGACAAAACACACAGTTAAGTCTAGTGGTGGTTTGTGGGGACAGTCGTCATTCCTGAAACTCTACTAAAGCCTTGAGCAGTGGGCCCAGGCATTACAAATGAGGCAGTCGTTGGAGATCAGTGTGAGATGGAGAGTTGAGAGGGGGCCTTTTTATAGGGCTAGGAGGGGTCCCTTTAACACATCTGGCATAAAAACCAATGCAATTACACTACTCTAGTGCTATTGAATCACATAGAATGTTAAATGTAGAGGCAGGTAGAAAGTATAGTCAAAATATATAAACTAGTCACCATATAAGTGACCAACATATACATCCACCTCATAAGTGGGAAAAATACATCACATGTCATCTTTTAGAGGTTCATCATGAACAAAGCATAAGATAAGAGTTCAAAAGAATATCCATGATCACATGATCAATATCAAATAAGGTAGTTCACATGAACCATGATTTTCAAAAGAAACGGCATTGTGTATAGGTTAATGTCCATAATACAAAGAGAATGAATAAGTATAGGTGAATTTCTCAACATAGAAGAATAGGAGATACATCATACAACAAGAGAAAGAAATTACTCAATATGAATAAAAACATACCTCAACTTCAAAGTCTAATAGTCCAAGGTCACTTCCAGATCCAAGTCTAGGTCTCCAAAGAACCTATAGGGAAGGTGGACAGGTCCAATAAGAAAGGTTCCCAAGCTTAGAGAGGCTGGTTTCTCCAACAAAGCTCCTATCTCGAGCAAGAAGCACCTTCTCCACTTTAGAGGAGAAAAATCCTAACAAAAGAACATGAAGATGAGGTATTTATGGGTTCTAGGTGGGGTTTCACCATGGAAGGCCATGGTTCCGACCTGGAGGAAGGTGTAAGGAAGACTAACAACATGAAAATAGGGAAGGAAAGGAGGATACATACTAGTTTTGGTCAAAATCACCAAGGAGGAGCTTAAGAAATCCTAAATAGAGAAATTTGGAACCCTAGGAGCCTTCTTCACTAAGGTAGGAACCTTGTTTTACCTTGGGACAACACCTTCATGGAAAAATAGAGTAGGAGTTATGCTCTAAGCTAGAGGAAAGAAAGAAAAGCAATATTTTTCAAATTTGGAGTTGGAAAGGGGTAGATATGGCTATATAGAGAAAGAGGTCAAGTATGAGGTGTCTATGAGACTTTCCATGTGTCATGTATAAGGGTGTCCATGGGCATGAAAGACTTTATGGATAAGGAAGAAGACAAGCATGAGGTTTCAAGTTACTTTTCATGTGTCCAATGTTAAGGTTGCCTATGGACATGCAAACCTTTATGGTTAAGGAATAAGTCAAGCATGAGGTGTCCATGGAGCTTTCTAAGTGTCCTTAGCCTAGGGATTTCATGGCCATGGAAGAGGACATCTCATAGAGGCTTCTTGTATATACAAGGTCGGTCCTAAAATCCCATGAAGACTTCTAGGACTTCCCCACCATCCTCCAATGAAAGAAATAACCCCATTGGTTGATAGCTTTTAAAGATTAGCTCATTTATAAAGAGAGTAATCCCTAAAATGCCCTTGGAAAGAAACACCTTCAAACCAAGGTACAACTAGGTGCGACATGGTTCAAAAACATGAGAATGGTAAGGGAATATATAAGGATTATAATACATGTTACAATTTACAAACCAAAACCTCCCGATTGGGTAAATTGCAGAAAAGTCCAAAATGTACCTAAAATTGCATAACTTGCACAAACAACATCCAAATCGGACTAAACTTCATCTGCAAGTTATCTTTGATGTTTTGAATATGAATTTGCCATTATTTCCATATTTTGAAGTTACATAATCACATTATTCATTACTTATGCCTTTTACTCATTTTCTCTCTCCTAAACTTATCCTAATATTTCAAGGTTGTCCAAATTAGATGAAATTTGACATGTAGGCTAATTTTGATTTTTAGAGTTTGAATTTGAGGTATGTTTCCACTTTTGATAATTGTTTTTATGAGATATGTCATATGGCCCATTAACGGTCCATTATCTAAATTATTCATCCAATTAAGTTTCTTATCTTCATATTACCACCAAAATGAGTTATGTGGCATATTTTATGTATCCATTATAAGCCTAAGATTAATGTTAGAACATTAGGTTCCATTAAGGTGATCTATACATTCACTATCTCATTGAGGTTATACTAAACATCTATTTAGGTCTAACCTTCACCCTTGTTTGGCTAAATCCAAAATGTCAACTTCCAGGGTAGGGTCCAAGATCTAGTATGTTACATACACCAAGGTGGGCTCAGGAGTACAGACATTAAAGTTGATCCTATTACATCCTCTATGAACTTTCCTACGACATCCAAGTCCAATCCTGGAACTTGGAGGTGGCTGGGGGTGACTTGGGTGAGGTCCTCCACGTTAATCTCTGTTGCTGAGGCCAGCCAGGTTCAAGGAAAAATCTTGAGGGTTTTCCCACCTTCAACAGACTCGTGCTTACTTTGATACCTCCAAGACATCCCACTAGATGAGTCAATTGGTCTATGGTGGTGTAGATTTGTGAGTTCTTAGTCATATTGTCATTTAAGGAGGAGTTGTAGCAGTAAAGGGCGGGTTATGGTGAGAAATGAGGTACAAAGCTCATTTCTTGGGGTTAGGCGAAGGTATGCAATGCCTTATATAGGCATGGGCTCATGGTAATAGGTGGTTTTCGATTAGCCCTAGCTCCCTGGTATAACTGACTTTTGGGCATTATCTCGTCACATGCAGATAATGGCAATGTAAGAATTAGTTGGATTTGAAATATGATCTCGAAGATTATGGTACAGTGCTCGGGGTATACGGGGGTCCAGAGAGGGACAATAGAGTCCAATAATATTAAATCCCTTGTTGTCGGGGAAAAGAGGTAAAACCAAGTAAGGAAGAAGACCTCACATATCCTTTCCCTTATTCATGAGCCTTGGTCCGCTTGAACTCTCCTTTATTCCCTTTTATTCTTTTCTTAAAAAAATAATAACTTCTTTTAATTCTCTACGCCATATTGTAACAATGAATTTATGCCAAACTTTAGGATAATCTCCATTTAGTAATTATCTATGTTTAGGAAAAAGATTAGATCAAGAAAATCTTGTTTATCCTCGAGACTTGGTTTCCAAGCAATAACTAGATAATACTTCAATTAATTATCTAGATCACAATATAGCTTAGAATATTTAAAATTTCTCCTATAATTTCATATTATCTTAATCCTTCAACAAAAATTATCCTTGAAAATTAATACCATCACGAGATAATGATTTACTACTTTTGCATCTCAAGGACCCATAAATAAACCGTAGTTGGCCCAATTGGGCTTGTATTGGATTATAGGGTTCAATGCCCATATTCGTGTTTTCTAAAGGGTACATAATGTTAATCATATCCTTAATTATATATTAAGTCTTAACTCCTCATAATATATGATTGGAGCCTCATATAGGCACATTGGCACATCAATATTTTATTTACTTAAATTGAAAACTTACTCTAAGTCTAGAGCTTAATTCTGTTATCCCAATTAAATCAAAGTCATATTATTGATCTCATCATTCGAACATTACTTTTATTGTCTTAAAGTGATTCTCAATACATTATAATTGAATTCATATCACATAATCTAAATCTTACCAAAATTTGATGATCTTACATGTGAGATCTCATAATATATAATTGTTGAACTTATGCATCAATATCCAACTATTGGATGAAATTGTCGTGAAAATACTAGCTTAAGCTAACATGAAATTAAACAAATATATAAAAAAATAAGTTTGAGATTTTTGGTATACTATAAAATGAGCCAACAATCACTTTTTGTTTGAAAATCTTCTTTCTCGGTTACTAGATTGTCTCTAGACTTAGATATATAAAAGGTTGAAGTTTCGATTTCATTGAGCTCCAAGCCAAGATAAATATAAAGACTGAATTGATTGTTGAATTATTGGCAAGGGATAATATAAAATCAAGATAGAGACAATGTGTTTGGTGGTAAACCTCTTTTATTTCCGTGATGCATCCAATCATGTTGATGTCTTAATAGGTTCTTGTATGATACTTACTCGAAGTAAAGATTTAGTAAAAGAAAACATACTTCCAAGTATGTGTTATATATTGAGGGCATGTTTGTCGAATAGATAGAGGGGAGGGGGTCACCGGAAAGGGTTACCTTATAAGGATTATGACATAATAGTGTTTAGATGTGACAGTAAGAATAACTTGGTATAACTTTTACAGAGGCTTTTGGACTCGTCTAGGTTTTTTTCCACTGTCATTATAAATAAAGATTATGATTATTTGAGACATCTACAAAATTGTATAATATCAGATTCCAGTCTATATCATAATTTTTACTTTTTTTTAGTTGCTACTTCTATATTTGATGTCTTAAATATGGCTGAAGGTCTAAAGACAATAACTCATCAATAAAAGGGCTCAATCGTGAGCCAGGCCCAAGGCCCATTTAAGCTTGATTCCCGATTTCTGGCATTGGAACAAAATCCTCGAACTGAGACGTATTTGTCATTTGGCTAGGAACAACTGATACTTATGACAAGTATCAACAGATCGAGAACACATGGTTACAAGCGCATACACACAGTCGGCGCATTATAGTATCAGAGGTCCGAGGGAAGAAATGCAGGATCTTTGGTCACTTTTTCAATCTCATCGGCGAATCTACGCATGGCTGGACCAGGGAGGCAGACCAGCGTGAGGAGGCCGTCCTCGCCCTTTACATTTCTGCAAGAGTTATAGAAGCTAGCCCCTCCTGCCGAGTCGCTCGGCTGAACATTGCCGCACCACCGTACGTGGGCTTTCCCCACCCAAAATGGACCCAGCATGCGAAATATCCGTCACAAGAAGGTGGCTCTTCGCCACTGTGAACATCGGTCTTCCCTTGATCACCATGAGGTCCGCCAACGAGTGCATGAACTCGTCCGTGACCTTGGCCTTAGCCTCCCCGATGAGCTCACCACGTACTCCAGTGGATTCCCCCAGAGCACCCTGGCGGTGGTGACAACCACGGTCGACGCAAAGGCGTTGCCGTAGTACCCTTCGGCTAGTGGTGGCTTCATGCGCTTCCTGGCTTTGACGACGAAGAGCAATCGGAGCTCTTCATCGGGTTCGGGGCACAGGGCAATGGTGCGGCATCGCCAGAGGCATGCGGTGAGGATCTCGAACGCGGACCGGTTGCGGAGCCTGGGAGGGATGCGGGCCCGTAGCGCGACGACCTCGCGGAGCCCGAAGAAGAAGGAGCGGTGCGCCATGTGGACAACCGGAATGAAGGTGCCATTTTCCTGGAGGACCTCCTCGTACTATGGGTGCTTGCAGGTAACACGCGGCGGGTCGCGAGCGTCGAGGAGGTGACGGTCCCAGACGGGAGCCACCTTGGGGGCGTTGGGTTCCCCACGGGCGAATTCAGCATGCAACGGCGGAGATGAACTGGACGATGCCGGCGGCGTCAGTCATCGTGTCGTTGACTCGGAGGGCGAAGATGAACCCGCCGCAGGCAAGACGAGTGACTTGAAATAGAATGAGCGGGCCGCCCAGGATGCCTCTAGAACCCTCTACATCGTAAAGGAGCTCCTCGACGCACGGGAATAATGGAGGTTGCAGCACATCCCCGAACTGTGCGAGACGCACGTCGACCTCCGCCTCCACGAACAGCACGCCTTCTCCCGTGCACTCCACAACTAGCTTGCGGTTGTCGCCCACCTCACGGAGCCGACCGGCGAAAGGGTAGTAAGGGACCAGCGCTTTGGAAAGAGATTCACGGATGACCTTAGCTGGGTCTCGGCCTGACAGGGAAGGGACGTGGCGATAGAACTGGATGAAAGGGATGTGGAACCACCTATTTGAAACTTGATTGGAATTGTGTTGTCAGGACGGGATTAATCGGGGTTAATTGGGATAAGTTTTATCTAGATTCGGTCTATATTTATTTGAAAACAATCAGCCTAGTTTTCGAGTTCTAATCGGGATTTAATTTGATTTTATTTGGCAATCCAATCTGGTGTATGATCTAGATCTGGTATGCTTGTAATCCAGCTCTAGTTGAATAAAACTTAATCCAATTTTTTTCGATAACGGTATACTTGTGTAGTTGAAAATCCGGTTCCAAAATTTAGTTGCCATCTATATAAAAATAAAAATAAAAAAATTTAATTTTTTAGTTATAATTTTAGTCTTCCTATGTAAATTTTTAAATAAATATTAATCTATAAATGAGTACATAAATTAATTAATTTATTCAATTACAAAGGTGTTATTCTATTGATATTGTTTTTTTTTTCTCCGACTCACGGAATAAGTAAAATAACGTTAATATTTTATTGATATTGTGTTGTCTAAGAAGTATGTGTTTTTATATCCGTGTTCATAAGTCATTTTGAGCACACTTTCCAAAGCAATATGACATTTCAGTTTGGTGACATCAATGAGAAAACGCAAGGTAAAATTCCCAACACGAAGAAGAAGGGAAAATGGAGAACCTCAACTCCATCCACAACATTCCTGGCCAAGGCAATTACAACCCAAACCAAACTAGAACCCATCTTACTTTCCAGTATAAAAATGCAGCATAGACCGCATCATAGCAGTGGCAACCCCAAGCTAATAACTAAGGTTGTGGTCCTCCTGGGTTCCGATACAACCAACAACAAGACTCTAGGAACCAAGGCATTTATCAGGAAAATATTCAAAACTATTGCTACAATCAGGACACAATTTTAGAATCAAAACCAAATGCCACAGATATCACAACCCACTCCTTCCACAAATTACAAGTTTTAGTCACTGAGAATATTCTTCAATCTCAAGAGTCCATGATTGCCAACCAAAGGACCATGCTTTCTAATTAGCAAGATTACCAAAAACACATTGATTCTCGGTTGGCGCAACTATCTCCCTCTCTATCCCCCATACAGGTACCTTTGTTGACAATCTAAGAACTCCCAAGCATACTAAGTAGATGAAGTTTATTTAGACTTGTTTGGGAAATGTATGTTTCCCTCATCCTCTAGTGAAACCTATTGGTGGTATACCTTGAGAGCTAATCACATGATGATTGTGATGGCACATTTTGTAATTGATTTGATTATTAATAAAGGAAATTTTGATTATTATGTTTGTTTTAATATGAGATAATGAACAACTATAATAATGTCCTAAGAATATATGACTCAATGACATGTGCTTTCAGGTTGAGGACCTGAATTTGAGATCATGTGTATGTGAAGAGTATTTATTCTTGTTTGAGTTCTTGGTTGGATACTATTGTGGACATTGGGACAACAATAATACATCTAGACCAATATGTGTGTTGATTGATGACTATGTCTCATTAGTCATTATATTGGATATCAAATTCAACACATGGTTACTTGTTATGAATATGTGTACTAGACAAAACCACTTTGAGTGTGATACATAAAATCCAATAATGGCAGTCAAAATAACATCTCAATGAGACAGTAGTGATTGTTGACCTTAGACCTGACGTAACTATTTTGATCACATGTCATTCAATGTTCTTTAACATTACTCAATGTGACACTGAATAAGGGTTTCTATACAAGTCATTTTTAGGTGCATTGTAATGCATGTAGATTAATGTGAATGATGTAGAAGGAATTTGTCCTTCCAATTGGAATGAAACAATGAAATACATGTTCATGCTCATGTCAGTCAATATATGGTGTTGAGCTCATGTGTATCTCAAATAGTCTACTCTGTATCAAGAAATAAAGATTAATCATTAGGTGGATGACATTTCCATGCCGCGGATTCAATTTGGATATCTTTTTTTGGTCGGTCAAAAAGCGTGTTACTATATAATTCTAAAAATTTGGGTACAGACATTGCACCCCTTTACATCCAGGGATCAAAACATCTAAAAGAACAAAAAGGATTTATAGGACCCCCAAAAGTAGAACAGGAACAAGACCCCAAAACTTCTAAGATAATACAGACACTGCCTAATAGATGAGGGCATTAACCAGAGAACAACCAGAACAAACACTAGCATTAACCCCACCTTCAAATTGTGTCATCCTGGAAGACTAGAAGCTGACCAATCGTAAAAGGAAGGGCAACATTTATCTAGATGAGATGAATAAAGGTTCCTTCACCAAACCAAAAGCATCCAAGCTGTAGAAAGCAAAGTAGGAGGTGCCCTTCAATGATTTGTCCAACAGTTGATGTCCTTGAAAAGAAAACGACCACCTTCCCCATCACTGGCGTTGAGAGCATCTCATAATGTATGAGGGAAAGATAGATTTCCTATTCCTCTTCACCAAATAAGAGACAAGCAGATAAAGAGGTGCAACTCGATCACACATATGCATGAAGGAGAAGCTGCCTAATCAGAGAACAAAGTAGATGAGGACAGAGCTCAACCAGAACCCAAATGCCCCTCTTTGCATAGAGGCATTTCACCGAGCACCTTGAGGATGCTCCATCATGCGATGCCCCAGAGGAGCTCGCGCATCACCGGTGGCCAGAGGAAAACTCAACCAGTCACCGGGGAGTAGTAGAACTCGTCGCTGACGCAGCACCTGGTGGAGGAGGGAACAAGCCTCCATTCCACGATAGGGATGCCAGTCTTCCCTAACCACGAAAACTAGTCCAACATCAAGGAAGGAAGATGCCACCAGGGCACAACAGCTGAAAAGGAGGAGGTGACGCCAGGTAGGTCAGGAAGAATCCACACTGCCTAGCGAGTGAGCACTCCTGTGCCGAAGCGCCATAGGACTCCACATCGAGGTCAGAGTTGAGGGGCCAATCTCGCCGCCCCGGCCGAGCCGAGCACTTCGGAGAAGCCCCAAACCACCCAGCGAAAGCTCGACTGTCGTTGGGGTCGCCAAGGTAGCATCCAAGCCATAGTTAAGGGTCTCGTCACACTAGATAAATTAGATACTCGAGAGAGGGAGATAAGGTTGCCTATAAAGGAGGGGCGAAACACCCCTTTACTTCACCTGTGAATGGGGCATAGCGTGAGATCTAGATCTAGAGGGGAAATAGCTTCTCTCCAACTATCTCTCTTGAATGGAGTGGAGTTGGCAAAGTCAAAATGCCGACCCATAGACCCAAATCTAGGCTCCTCACACGCATCACATCCCCTCATCTCTCTGGACTACTGAGGAGCGCCCCAACGATTTGGGCTAGTAGGCCTGCCTGCTATCTCCAGTGATCCATTGCAATCTTCAATCTGTAAGGCCATGACCATGGCCGTTAGGGCCAGGGGAGGGAAGCGTAGAGGTAGCGCTCCCTCCCCCCAACATCCGCCATTGGGAGTCTAGAGAGAAGGGGGATCGAGAGAGATTCGGGCCAAGCTACCTTGATTCAATTTGAATATCAGAGACAAATCAATTATATAATCACTATAACATTGGTTACAACACTAGGTTTAAGTAGTTCTCTAGCTTCTCCACTTTCCTGGGTGGCGACGAACCTTTCTAGATACCAATAATTGCTTGTGATGTCATAATGTGACTATGACATCACTACCAATGTAATGTGGAGCCTATAGGATCACACACATAGGATGCACTAGAATAGGAGTATAATAGTTGACATGATTGGAAATGTTCCAAGTTATATTGATTACTATAAATTTTAGGTAATCAACTAAAATAATATTGGAATAAAATCCAATACAATTTTCTAAAAGGTTTAAGAAAATCGATTGAGCCTATAATTATCAACTCATGTGATGAGTCGACCAACTAATCCGAGCAATTGGTTGAAGTCACCAATCAGGTGACTAAAAATTATATAATTGATTAATGTGATTAACCAATCAATTAATTTGATTTGTTGAATAATTAATTAATGTCATGATTCTAGAATATTCTAAGTGCATGTTTTTTTGTCCACGAGTAGCCCTCATTAAACGAAGTCGCAACCTTATCATTTCTTAGGGTTTTGAAAAATGTGCTTCCTCTCCTCTCATATTTAAAAGGACATGACAACCAAATCATAGACAGATGATCTTGTATGTGAACCCTAGCCATCATCAACCTCAAGAGAGAGAGTGTGTATGAGAATGGTTATGACACTAGCATGTCATCAAGCAAGAGGCTGCTTCTTTCCATCTGGTTCAAGTAGTGTGACTAGGAGTTCTAGTCCATCTACATGGACTACGTAGAGACACAGGAACCATGTGACTACATTCAGATGATGTTTTAGAGGAGCGTCCATGCATGTGTGAGAGACAAAAAACACCATTCGAGGAGTATGACGTTCAAATTGCTCCATGACATGGTATACCAAGCACACCCTCCTTATATATACATTGTTGTTGATGAGATCTACTTATAGGAAACATAGAGATTTTTTTTATTTCCTGTGTGTTTTTTGCCTCCACGGTTCCTAACAAACCAACCACCTTTCCTATTGATTTCGATGATGATGATATTTTTATGGTTGAGAATGAATAGGTACAAGGCGCAGTTGTTGATGTTAATGCTAGTAAAGAAATAGTTTTACAAAAACACAAGTTGAATTTGTTGATCCTTACATGTCAGTTTAGAATCTACAACCACCCTTTCAATGTATGTCTCAAGAAAACAAGATTATACTCTAGATTCATGATATTCAAGGAATCTATGAAGAATATCCATGTGGACATTCTTTTCTTGGATTCCATTTCTAAGATTCTAGCTTTGTCCAAATATCTAAAGACTTTGTTGACCAATAAGTACACCACAATGGAGTACACTCTAGTAAAATTATAAAGAAAAAATCAACACATCATCCTCAATAAAATGCCTAGGAAGTCAATGGATTATGTCTTCTTCGGGATTTCTTGTTACTGACAATACTTTCCAAGAAGGGCTTGCAGATTTACGTGCTAGCACTTCCATCATGCAATACAACTTACTAATGATTGAAATTCACTCATATGTTGCACTACCATGACTATTTAACTAGTACATTCCTCCAAGACAAAGCATGTGGGTATCATAGAGGACGTTCTTGTGAAAGTTGACCAGAATGCCTATGTCCCTTATGAATTTGTGGTTATGAACATCAAGGAGGCTCTCTAGTATCCTATCACCTTTGACCATACTTCCCTAGACATAGCCCCATCCTTGATTTATAAAGTGGTGGAAACCATTCTCTTGAGGTTAGGAAGAGAAACACTTGAATTCTAGACGTTTCAAAGAATGCAATGTCCTAGCATACATGAGGAGGTCTTATTTCATGATTGTATTGACATGCTATCTTAGCTTAGATAGGACTATGAAGTGACAAAGTACCCTTTGCTAACATCCCTCACCATTCCATATGATTTTGACATTGATGATGAGCAGGTTAGGCAATGAAGATTCTATTTCAACACCTATCAAGAAGAGCCCAATGCTGAGTTTGAGGGGAAAAATGATGTCAATTGTTCTAGTGAAAGGAGATCCAGCTAAGGTATAAGAGATGAATTCCCTACCTTTAGGGACAAATTATGCTTTTCTTGACAAGCAAAAGGTTTTCCCATGATCATAAATTTAGATCTCACACAAGAACAAGAAGACAAGTTTATAATCAATATGAAGAAGAGAAAGACAACCTTGAGTTAAAAAATGATTGATCTAACAAGTGCTAATCAAGCTATCTATATGCACAAGTTGCCTGTTTTAGAGGAATACAAGCCATCTATACACCCTCAATGCAAATATAAATCCAACATGAAGGAGGTGGTCCATCTAGAGGTTATTAAATTGCTAATTCTAGGAATAATCAACCTCATTTCAGATTCCTCTTAATTTATTCTTGTGGTTGTTCCCAAGATGGGCGACACCACTATTGTGAAAAATGAGAAGAAAGAGATCACCCCCAGCCAAAAAATCACGGTTGGAGGAAGTGCATTGATTTTATGAAGTTGAACAAATTTACAAGGAAGGATAACTTCCTTATCCCCTTCCTTGATCAAGTCCTTAAGTGTCTGGCATACCAAGAGTTCTTTTGCTACCTTGACGGCTACTAAAACTTCTATCAAATCCCTATAAATACTAATGACCAAGATAAGACCACTTCTATTCTCCCTTTTGGCACTTACCCCTTTAGGAGTATGCCCTTTGGTTTGTACAGCAGCCCTACTACCTTCTAGCATTGTAAGGAAGCAATCTTTGTAGGATTGAGGGAAACAGTAATGGAAGTATTCATGGACATTTTTTTCATTTTGGATGACACTTTGACTTGAGTCTACATGATCTATCTCTTGTGATAGTTAAATTCAAAGAAGCACATCTATTGTTGAATAAGGAAAAGTGCCACTTCATTGTGAAGTAGGGCATTATACTTGTTCATAGGGTGAGCAATAGAGGATTACATTTAATAAAGATAGGACGTCCTTTTAAAGCCTACACTATCTTCAAATGTCAAAGAAGTTTGTACTTAATATTATTTCTATCACATGTTCATCAAGGACCTTTCCAAAATCATGAAGCCATTGACCAATATTTTTGTAAAATATTATGTCTTTTAATTTAATGGCACTTGCTTGGAAAGTTTCACCAACTTGAAGGCTTCACTCACAATCATTCCCAGCATTCGAGAACTTGACTAGTCTCAACCTTTGGAAATGATGTGCGGTGTTAGCAATGAAGTCATGGGAGCAGTCTTAGGACAATGAATCAAAAGGAAGCATTAGGTCATCTACCATGCCTCTAAGATGCTTGTTGATGCACAATGGAATGATTCCACATTTGAGAAAGAGCTACATGCCATTTAAAAATTCTTATCATACATTGTCAGTTCAAAGGTGACTATCTACACTTCGAGGATGCCATCCTCTAATTGAGGATGAATAAGGATGCCAAGAACATACTGATTTGATGGGTACTCTTGTTATAGGAACATGATTTGGAAATATGTGATAAGAAGAAATACAAGAATGTTGTAGTTGATCAACCAAACCATGTCCATCTTTTTAATAATTATAGTAGCCCAATTGATGACTATCTTCCTTATTATCAACTCATGAATGCCTCTAATGACATTCCATGGTTTTTAGTCTTTGTGAACTACCTTGATATAGGAGTTTTACACTCTGAGTGCATAGGCCACTCCAAGAATAAATTCTTACACAACATCAAGCACTACTATCAGGATGAGTCATATTTTCTTCTTTGATGCCAATGGTCTACGCTAAATATGTGTCACTAAAGAAGAATGGCACACAATCCTTGAGCAGTGCCACTTGGGTCCAAAGGGTGTCCATATGAGTGCTAAGAAAAAAGCCTTGAAATTTCTCCAGTGTGGATTCTACTAGTGTACTATCTTCAAAGGTGTTCGAGTAGATTCTTTCTTGTGATCAGTGCCAAAGATCCACAACATTTCAAAGTGTGAAAAGATACCTTTGATGTCTTAGTTTGATCTAGAGAAATTTTATGTTTGGGGAATGCACTACATGGGTCCATTCTACCTTCTTGAGGTTAATCCTACATTCCTATTAAATTGGACTAGTGTCAAAGTAGGTTGATGAAATCCCCACAGTCAAAAGTGATTCCAAGTCTGTTATATGAAACTCTTCAAGGATAACATTTTTCCTAGGTTTTTGAGGTCCACACATGGTCAAATCTGACATGGGATCAAATTTTTGGAAAAAAAAGGTTTGAGCTTTTTCTGAAAACGTATGGTGTTCATCACCAACTGCTACACCATGCCATCCTCAAACTGGCGCCCAAGTTGAAATGTCAAATTGATAGATCAGGACAATGCTTGAGAAGATAGTTGAAAGAACAAGAATGGATTAGGCACTAAGGCTCAATTATGCTTTATGGGCATACCAAATTACATTGAAGATGCCCTTAGGTACCACTCTGTTTAGGTTGATGGACTGAAAGTCTTTCCATATCCCAGTTTTAGATGGAGCATAAAGGTTGATGGGCAATCCAATATCTAAATTTTGACTTTTACCTCACAAAATAGAAACACTTTCTGCAATTGAAAAATCTAGATGAATTGTGCATGTCCACCTATGAGAATGCACATGTCTACAAAGAAAGGACCAAGATGTGGCATAAAGGACACCTTAAGCAGAAGGATATTCAACTGGGAGACCATGTTTGCTCTATAAATCCCGCTTGAGGTTGTTTCTTCGGAAACTATGATCTTGGTGGTATGGTCCATACCCTATGAAGAAGATCCACCCACATGGTGTGTTTATCTTATGGGACAAGATAAAAGGAAATTTCACTGCAAACATCCATCAACTGAAAAGATACATCATGAGGGAATATTTTGCAAAATAGGAAGTGACTTCACTCCCTCATGAAAATCCTCTTATAACTTGAGAAGGTAGGTGTCGAGCCATGATATTAAACAAGTTTCTTGTTGGGAGGCAACTTGATGATTATCTAAGTAGATTTTGGTTACTAATGAATTAATTCGTTTGTATTTACATCCCATTTTTTCATTTTCCTGGTTGAATTTTGTCTTTTTTTTGAATTTTTCTTACATGCTATGGCTAACTAATAGGGGTCCTACTAACCCCCCAGTCGGATGGCTAGACCCACTAATTAGACGATCACGATGTCTAATTTTTCACAAGGATCCTACTAACCCCTGGTCGGATAGCTAGAACGACAGGCTGATCGGCCGACCATGGGGTCTAATTTTGCAAAGAACTCAGTCGTAGGCTGATTGACTGACCAGACTGTACTACTTGTGGTGTGTGCTAAATGACGAGCCATACAATTGAGGGAGGGCTTTTTTTTATCATATAAATAATCAATAACACCCAAACAAGGCCTCGAAATTCTTCCTCGGAGGATTCTTCATACCATATCTTATAACATCAGTTGTACTCACATCCCATTCAACTAATGACAACAAATACGATATCACACCTGGTCAATGTAAAGTACTTGGTAACTTCTGCAAATCTCTGGATTTCTAAGAGGATGGAACTTACCACTTGTTATTCTAAGACATCCAGGACATTCTAGCACTACCCACCTATGCTTACTTCACAGTGGTGAACTTTGTTTATGACATCAATGACCTAGGTACCTGCATTTAAAATTTACATGAGGGAGCATCCACATATTGAGGGTGAAGCTTGAGCAAACGCCTAGCAAATGCATCGTCTCCATGGAGGTGAATGACAGAGTTCGACCGCTCCCCACACTTTCTACTTGTCACAGGAAGCACTGCATGCCTAATACCATAGTGTCACCTAGACCACATGGCTTCACCGATCTCCAAGAAAAGCTAGACCACATAGTGGGCATGCAGACCCACATTAAGCAGGAGCAGTACGGATAGGGTGACCAACTCAATCACATGAACCTCATGCAACCAATGAATGAGTAGTAGCACACAACTCGATGTGACTATGTAGTCACACACTTACCACGCCGACTTTGGTGTAGGATAGACATATCCATACCCTATCTCTAGGTATTAGGGAATGTAGTATACCTAGACGCTATAGCCTAAGGAGTCGCCTAGAGCCTTCATGAACTAGGATTAGTCTCACAGACCATACTGGGATTCAATCTAGGTCCCCATACTAGGCCTCCCCTCTGCCTGTACATCAACCACCACCACTTTGTCAACATGACAACTAGTGACATTTCTCGGGATCTTCTTCCCTTCCATTATGGATTTAGATTTTTCTCTAGGATAAGCACATTTCTAAGTTTATCTAGAGGGTAGCTGGTGTTTCTTCATTCCACTCCATCTATCTTTCCTTTTCCATCATTTACTTTCTATATTAGCATTGCAACTATTTCTTTCTATCATTTTTTCAAATTTCCATTATTAGTTATATGTAATTGGCCATTATCCAGTCATCCTAGATTCAGTAATTGTATGCATGTTTTATTTTGAAAATACAACAATGTATCCACCATTTGAATGAAATAAATCCTTTTCCACAATAATGAATCTAAAATTGAATTTTTAGAACCTATCATGTACCCAGTGATCTTAAATAGTATCACTCTCTATAAAAGATTGCAAGTTGTATGGGATCTAGAGGAATCAAATTACAATGAATCTCTTATTGATCGACATAAGCTTCTTGTAGAATTGTCACATCTTTGTAACACACATGATATGGTTAAGTTGGTTATTGAAGTTTGTTCATATGCTATAAATTACCAACTATGACATGCAACACTTCATCATTTTCTACACATATTCCACGACCTCCTCACCCCATCATCTTCCAAAAATAAATCAAAAGGATGAAAAGAATGTGCATATTTTGATATGAAACTTGTTTGCAAATTGAAATCGATACATGGAATTTGAAGCTACATTTTTTGATTCCAAGAGGTCAGGTTGCTTGGCCATATTTGGTTGTAGGGAACCTTGTGATGCTACAAAAAAAGGATTACATGCTAGTAGTATTATTTGGTAGGTTTTCTTGATTTTTGTTTCTGAAGGATGAGCAACATTTATATTCAAGTTAGTTTGATGAATGCATATCCATCACCTATTCATTGCAATTTATCTATTACTTTTTCTCATTTTAGTTGTCATTTGCACCATTCTTTGCTTAGTTTCAACAATTTTATTCATGCTCAATATTAGGATTTTTGTTAGCTTTTGTAGTCTGATGCAAAAAATGCACACATCAACTCAAAATCAAGACAAATTTCCTCCCCAAGCCTTATGTTAAAGATTGGGAATGATTTTGAACCAAAGTGGAGATAAATTGTGCATGTAATACATGGTGATCAGGAGGAGATCATACCCAATGATTGAATGACCAACTTGCCCATCCAAGGCATCTTCAGGCCAAGCATCAGGTTGCCTAATCCCTTTTACTGATCAGACAATTAGAAGGTCATCCAAATTGATAGTAACTATGATGATTTTTGAGATCAAATGATCTCTTGATCCGCTCTCTTGATCTTGCGATCCACATGTAGTAGAGTGCCTCAAAGATGGGACTGATTGGATGATCCACCTTGATAGGTAGCTGACAAGAAAACATGCCTCCAAAGTCATAAGCCAACAACAACCTCAAGTGTCTACTTGATCGGTCGATCTCTTACTTGGATCAACCAGTCTAATACTCTCTAGAAGACTTATCAAAATGATGATCGGTTGATCAGTCCTACTGATATGCCAACCGAAAATCCATCAGCCCCACGACCAAGTGGGTGGCTCAAATTAGGCTTTTTGGTTGCACGATCAGTACGGTAGATAGAGCAAAAATTACACTACCACTAATAGGAGGATATTTTGTAACAAAAGGGAGTATTCACATTGAATCTAGAGTACAATTTGGAACATGGAGCAAGAGGAGAAGAAATGGAAGAAGATCATCCTCTTGGATTTCTTCCGAGTTGTTGTTATGGAGTAGTTGCATAAGCTAGTAGACCTATGACTGTTTCTCTTTTCTCCACCAAAGAGATGCTTTATCCTCACTCTTCTTGTATTTGTGATCTTGCCATGAAAATGAGTGAGTAGACCTTTTTATTGGGTCATCATGATTTTATCCATCCTCTATGCTTTATCTTAGTTGTTATAAAACTCAACTTTCCTCATTATATTAAATTGTTCTTCATGCTTGATTCATTAATTGAATTCTCAATTAGAATGTTTTATGTAATATTGAGTGTAGATACCAAGAACATATGATTATATCCCCAAATAGATGCATGTAATTCCAGATGTCATCACGAAAGAGATCTGTAGAATGATTAAATCATTAACAATGGATAAGAAGACCAAGTGCCCACTGGAAATATCATTGAACCGTTCTTACCAAAATTTCAACCCCGCTGCCTAGGCAGTGGTAGAGAGATTGAGGCGTCCATCCCTAGACGACCCAAAGAAAATAACACATTGGCATATACAATAATAAATAATATCTCATTCATAAATTTTGAACCAAAAGTTTACAATAGGGGCCCACATGCAACATGATATGTAAGGTACAAACTTAAACCAAAACTATGCTACAAGATCTAAAGAGCATTAATATATCCTATGAAGTTCTTGTTTGTTAAGGTTGATCAAAATTCTTGAGTTATCATATTATTCGAAGAAGATCTAGGAAATTACTCATCATAAACCTCAAATAAAGAAAATCAGACAGAACTAGAGCAAATACATTGGTACATTTTAAAATTGAAATAAAATTGTTGGTTTTTTATTACAAAAATATAATTCTTGGTAGATTGTAATATAAAGTACAAGAACCCAAAAAATTCAAAGAAATTTTAATTGTTTAAAGTCAAGCATCTTTTATTTACAAAATTTCATTATACTCAAGAAGTCATGGCCACTAGCACCAATATCAGGGCCAACATCCTGCAGCCAAGTCATTCATGTCTGCTTGAGGAAATCAATGTATCTTCCAAAAGTGTGGCCTACCCTAACAATGTAAGAAAGTGCACCGAAGCTTCCACCCTTACCCAAATGCAAGTGTTTCAAGGTAAGTCAAGGCTTGCCCTTTATTCCAAGATATAGACAAGTGCAACAAGGTAAGCAAAGGGTTATGCAATGTCACATGCATGGTCAATGCCTTGTACTATGCTACCTGAAGAGTGCATGTGGCAGGGAATTCTTTATAAAAGATTCAATCATGTCTAGATGGAATGGTATATTTATGTTAATTTTGTGAACCATAAATATGACTAGAGTTAAACAAAGCATAATGCAAATTTGTTGAATGCAATTTGGTAATATGATGTAGCAAAAAAGCAAAATGTGGGTTTCAAGTAGTGCATATGCAGATCACCAAGCAATGGTACGACTTCCAAGTGAGATATTGCATGTCAAGTCTTTATTGATTAAATTTTGGTTGGATGTCATCTAATTCATCCACATATATTGTTATAATAGGACGAAAATGTACTTTTCTAGTAATTTTGTTTTCTAATGAGAACAAAGAACAACGAAATTTACAACTAACTCATCTACGATGTTGTGTTTAGAAAGAGGATTGAAACTTTGTTTGTCTCCTCTGAGGAAATGAAGCATGAGATACTAACTATAGCCCTGACTAGAAAATGTATTCAGTGTATATGTATCAACTTGGGCAAGATTGACATGTACGCTCTAGTTTGAGGGTAAGTATTGGGATATAGACAACCTATATGTCTCCTTCTTGCATGATGTTTATATTGTGTTATAGGATCTATTAGTTGTATAAATAAGAATTCCTTTAGTTTCACATGGGAGGAGTTTCTAGTGGTCATTGTCTACACATATATATAACGTTATATGTCGAATGGGAAGCATCGTCATCTTCTACATGATCAATGAACTTCTATTCTAGTTTGGCTTCTTAAGTAGTACTTCAGACTCCCGCTTATTCATATTCAACATAGGCAATGTTGTTTGAAATGTCATGTTATATGTGGGCAGGGGCGGAGCCAGCAATACAAGGTTGGGGGGGCAATATACTACAAATAAGATTGATTAGTCAAGTATACAAACGCTAACTTGAGAAGTGAAGTGACTGTTACGATTTGCTGAATGCACTGAACGGGCAGAACACTTGTTGGGGATATACCTTGTCAATGTCACTCAATTTGAAAATTTATGTAAATTTGTTGATGTATAACTATGTCCGAACATGTTGAGAATTATTACCTTACAATATACACAAAGCATTGGATATGTGCAAATATGATTGTCTTCTGCAATTTCAGAAGTCATCATTGCACAAATCAATATCATTTAGCCTATATTCTTTTGGTTGCAGTGGAGAATAAAATATATTAATTTAACCGTCATGACATAAGAGGACAAAGAATTGGTAACTCTACAGTGAAAGATATAACAAAAGAATTTATAAAATAGAAATGACAATCTTACCTAGAATTTATAGAACAGAAATGACAATCTTACTGTGTAGGAATTCGTAGAGAAGAGCTCCACCAGCGGGTGCTTTATACATGGTTTGATATTGTAGAGGCCAAGAACACAATAATTTTCATTGCTGGTAAATGATTGCAACGCAGAACTGCTATGAAACTACAGAGAAAAAAGATATCTAATAGGTAAACATGGCCGTTCCTTACCAATGTCTTGGAACAATATTTACTCGTATCTACGATCTGGAATTAAATTGCATCGTTGTCCATATGACAGTGGAAACGGTTCCAAATACACAGTAAATGTTGCTAGGTGAAAATGAGGACGACAATTAAAAAAGTAACCAATGCGATCTTTATACTCTTAAACTTTGTATGCCTTAATTGAAAGTTTTGTTTTGTTTCCATCTTATCATCAATGCATATATGCGAGAATTCAGGAAACACAGTCATACATCAAAACTGTAAAACATGGTGGGGAAGTCTCGCATTCCATGTTAAACGCAGTCGTCAAAGTTCAGATAACGGATTGATATATGAATATTCAGTTAATTCCTAAATATTTGGGGGGGGGCCACGGCCCCAGCCGGCCCCCCTGTTCTTCCACCATTGTATGTGGGCATCATCGTTCTTGTTATTTCCGATGCCCGTCTGAAAGCCAGCTTTATTCATGTCCTCTATTTAGTACTGCAATCAAGGACACGGGCGACACACTTCTCTACTGGAGCTAAAGATTATCCTCGTGGAAACGACTTATCTAAGAATGGGACAATGACTGTGTGGTGATACTTGCCCCAATCAACGTGCGTGCTGAATTGCAAACCAGGTTCCACTTTAATCTTAATTAAAATTCAATATGCCTCTTAAGGACTCACCTAAAAATACGGCATGGTCCCGCGTATAGAAGTTTAGTAGGTTACCTATAATTATCTTCCACTTACAAGGCCCGGTCCCTCATATACCGTCAACAAGGCACGACTTTCAAGGACAAAGCCTGTTAATGTCAATGACCTCGGCTAAAAGGATATGAAACATGTCAAAGCTACTCTATCGCTTTGAAGCTGCAATTCTACATTTCACTGCTAATTTTGTGAGCAGAGTTGAGTGTTATCTCGCTAGAAGGCCGATTCACATTTAAAGTATTAGATGATATTTCTAGACATCTAGAGAATGCTATGACACAATATTTCAGTAAAAGTTATAATTTTTCAACTATCTATTTCTTAATAGTTCGTTAGTTGTTACGTATTTGATATCATAGATATTATCGAAATTATATCCAAACTATAGATGGTCTCATCCGTGTGTCAGGCCCAAGGCCCACTAAAATTATTTCTGTATCTGTATTCAGGCACTGATTCTATTAATGAGTCGTGCGGGAGAGTGATTTCCCAGATTTCTGTGCTGTCTTTTATACTTTCTAAGGAGCAAAAGAGATTTTTTGAAGAAAAAACGATGGGTATTCACCTATCTGTTTCTGGAAACATACCTGATTCTCAGAGAGAGCAATCGAGCGCAGGCAGGGTAGTGAAGCGCAACAACCCAACGCAGGCAGAGTGGTTAAGCGCAGCAACCCAGCGCAGGCAGAGTAGTGGAGCGCAATATTTTACAGGAGGTAGGTTTGAATCTGGAAACCAAGTGGAAGAGAGAAAAAGGGGAGAGTTGGAAGGAAGAAAAGAGCAACACAATTATCTTTTAGCTAGGAAAGAGATTGCAATAATTTATTGGAGATGATCAGTAAAGTTTGACATATATGTGAGATGATAATATTTTTATGTGTATTATATTATTTATTTATTGATACTTTTTAGTAATTTTATAATTTGTATGTGTATTGTGCTATTTTATTTATTTATTAATATTATGTTTTCAGTATTTTTTTAATTTTTTGTATATTTTATTGTTTTATATTTTTCTAAGAGAAATTCTATTTTTCAATTACTTTCATAATTTGTATGATTATTGTATTTATTTTATTTATGAGTACTTTTTAGGACTTTAATAATTTTGTGTATGGTCTTGAATAATATGTCTCTAAGTTCAATTTTGTTTTATTACTGTTGTTAACAATAATTTGTTTGTCGTTATTTTATTGGAATGTTATCTCTTTCTCTCTCTTATCAAATATAATTATAATTGAAATAAAAAATTTATTTATGTAGAGGTTTCTCTCTCTTAGCAGTCAACAGGGAGCACTGGCTTTATCCAAGATGTTCATCTCTGTGTGATATGATAAAACCCTCTTTCACGAGAAATTAGGCATAAAATAAGAATGCAAGGATGATTTGTGCGGCTGCTCTTTTTTAAAATGTTAAAAATTCTACCATTATGCAATCAAACCTTCATATTATTGTGGGTTTGTAATTTACTCACGAACCTATAAGGAAATCTGAAATCATTGCAGGCAATGTGTAAGGAATTGGACTAGTTAGGGGAACAACTCACTCAACCAAATAAAAGTAAGAAATACTATAATATCTAACATCACATTGATTTTTTTCAAGGGATGATAATTCAATTTTGTATGATTAAAACACAAAAGAGAACAAAAGGACAAAATAATTCTGATTGTACAATTTTATAAGATTACAAATTTGACACCCATATGGGTGAGTAAATGAGGTATAGATTACAACACCAATCTTGGATGAAGAGGATAATCAAACCACTTCAATTCTATCGCCCAACGAATATCGACTAGACATGTGCAAGTCACATATTAAGTCTTCAATACCCTTCATCCAGGGGGTTGGCATCATATGCCACTAAACAAGAAAATGTGCAAACTGTCAGCTACATTTGGCATGTGCATATAATAGAGAATTGGGTAATAATAATAAAATGACAACTATAATGTTATCATGGCTCCCAATCAAAGAGATATATGAAATTATCCAAACAGACATTGAAATAACAATGATGACCAAAAGGTAATTCATATTAAAAAAATTGTTTTTTAAATAATTCCATAATCATTTACAAGTAAAATTATAAGAACCATGACCTCCGTTTAGGGCTTATCCTATTTTCTTTGCTTAAACCTGATACTTCGTTTCTTGCTAATCACCTTTAGTGGTGACTAGGGTTTGTTGGTGCTTTGTTGAGAGTTGGAGGTGCTACTTGCAAATAACCCAAGTTTAGGGTTTGCAGGCAAGTTTGTCACCATGTGTGGTGTTCCTCCCTCTCTTTGCTTCCTCTTGTGTTGAGAGGAAGGGTTGGGCCCGTTGCTTGAGTTCCTTTGGGCTTGGTTGGGCTTGGTGGGCTTGTGGTGTGTTGCCCTTGCTTCTTTTGACCCTGTGTCGAGCAAGAGTGCCCTATGTCGGCCTAGGTGTGTCGCCCAGGATGTGTGTCTCCCTGGTGGTGTGTCACCTAGGGTTGTGTCGGCCATGGCATGGAGGTGTGTCGCCCATGGATCCTTTGACCTTCTTTGACCTCATTTGTGTCACCATTAGTGGACACTTGGTGCTTGATGCTTGCATGTGGCAATGGCCTTGAACATGTGTGTAAGACATGTTAGAGTGGTGGCAATGCTCTTAGACAAGTGTCCCTAGGTGGGTGACACCTTGCTTTGTCTTGCCTTGGTTTCTCCTCCATCCCCTTCTATATATGCATTTCCTTTCCCTTAGGATCCCTTTTAGTTCCTTAGTCTCCTTCTCCTTCATGCGCGACACTCTCTTCCTTTGCAAGCTTGGTGGCCTATCCTTCTTGGAGTCTCCTTCTTCCTCTAGTGGTGGCCGAACCCTAGAGTGCCTTGCTCTCCTTCTTGTGGTGGTGCTTGGAGCTTGGAGCTAGGAGCTAGGAGCTTGGAGCTTTCTTAAGGCGGGTTACATAACTCCTAACCATAACTACACTACCTTCTTTTATGTTCTTATATGTTGCTTATAATCATATCGGCTATGTATGTTGCTAGTTTAGTTTCTTTCCTAGTTGCTTCTTGTTGGCCGAACCTATGTTCTAGGGTTTCTTGGTGAGCAACACTCCTTTCTCTCCTTGGTCTAGAGGAATGAGCTTGAGTTCTAGTAATATGGGCAATACCCCTCTCTCGAATAAGTTGAGAGGTGAGCTTGTGTTCTAGTTACTTAAGCAACACTCTCCTCTCACTATGTACTTGAAGGGTGAGCTTTGTGGTGGTTGTAGACCTTTGTTAGGGTTGGTCTTTGTGCTGCCCGATTGGTGTTAAGAAGATTGGCAAGACCCCTCTCGCTTTATAGTTGAGAGGTGAGTCATCTTCTTGATCCATTAGGGTTTTGGTGCCCTTGTGCTTGAGGTTGGTGGTGACCCTGTCGGGTTGCATATTGGCCGATATGGCCTTGGGGTTGGCGTTGCCCGATACCCCTCTTGACCTAGAGCCTTGGACGTCGTATGGTTGTGGCTGTGTCGGGCATTGCACCTGGTTCCTACCTTGTGTGTGTCGGGCATCACACCTTTATGAGTACCCTACCCAATACACTTAGCCTATGTGATGGCTTGGTGTCGTTGTGCTTGAGGTGTGGAGTTTGTTAGCTAGTTCTGTGATGTTGTGACAGACATTACACCCCAGTCTTTGCCCTGTGTGTCGGCCTATAGGTCTAGGCTAGGCTAGTTAAGCGATAGGCTCCTTGTTTCCCGGTTGAGTTGCATCCTTTGGGGCCATTATACCCTATGTTGCACGACGTTGGGTTGCCCGACACCGAGATGCATGATGCAATGTTGCATGATATGTCTCTTGGGCATAGCTGTACGATATGCTGGTGACCGTTATGCCTTGGTTGTCCGATGCATGTGGTTGCACGACACATGATGCACGATACACCCTGAGATGGTAGCTCGGTACCCGTGCTAAGTGCTTGGCCGATATGTGCTGGTTTGTGTGACCGTTATGTGTGTGTAGTGTTGGGCGATAGGGGAGAGCACCCTGCCCGATACTTACCTTTGGTGAGGGTGCCTTACCCGTCACACCTTTGGTGAGGATAGTGGGTGTTGCTAGTGAGAGTCTTGTTCCTTATATGGACAACTTATATGCTAGTTCTTCTGTACTTTTGGTAAGCTTGATAGTATGAACAACTTTACTTTATAACTGCTCCTGTGATACTTCCTATTAGCTATCTGCTCTCGTTGCTTTATCTCTCTAAGGTTTTGTAGTATCGGTGGGGAGTTATGTTTCTCGATGGGACTGTGTGTCTCACCCCGCTGGTTTATAACCTTTTTAGGTGTTCGAGCTAGATGTGGTGGTGGTCGTGAAGTTGCGACCGAGCAGCAAGAAGAGCAGTAGAAGGCAAGAGATGGACATGCTGCTGTTCTGGTTGTTTTGTAGCAGAGTCTTAGAGTCATCCCTATACTCTCAGGTCCTTGGAGGTGTTTTGACATTGTTTCACGATGTATAGCTGTTGATGTTTTGTATATCCTGCTGCTGGCCGGATGTGGGCCGTTATGTATGTATAAACAGGTGACGAACTCATGTGGTGGTTTGACAACTGATCTCCTAAGTTGTGGACGTGTGTCAAGAACTTGTAATTGTTTATATAACCTGTTTCTTTGCAGAATGAGGACCTACATGTAATAGTTTTCTCAGTTTATCTATTTTCTGCAATCGGTTTTAATTAACCCGTGTTTTTGGTAATCTGTGGTTATGGTGATTTCTGCACGTTTTCGTGTAACACCTCGCTATCTGTGTGATAGTGGGATGTGTTGCCACAAGTTTTGGTATCAGAGCATCATCTTCTGCCCTCAGTAGAAGAAAAGCCAAGATGTCTGGAAACCATGAAGAACACGCTGCTGAGAACATCGATGTTGCATCAGTTGATGGAGCCATAGGTCAGGCACATGAAGATCGGGTGCCTGAGGTCCCCCAACCTGACCCAGCCATTCTTGAACACCCTACCTATCAATAGCTTATGGGGTAGATGATGGCTACGATGAATCTCATGGTAGAAAGATTGCCAGTGCCTCCGCCGAGAGCACATGCTCCCCTTGGTGAAACATCGGGTATCAGGAAGACCTTTGAACGGCTTCACCGAGTCGGAGCTTCGGATTATGCTGGTACGGCTAATCCATCGGATGCTGATATGTGGCCGAAGAGTCTTGAGAAGGCTTTCCGGATCCTCGACATCCCCAAAGCAGACAAAGTAAAGAACTTTGTCTACCTTCTGAAGGGTAGTGCTGGTCACTGGTGGACCATCGAAGAGGAGAAGCGACCAGGTGAGGTGATCGGTTGGGAGGTTTTCCGGCACGAGTTCGTCAGTAGATACTTTCCGAAGACGTATATGGATGAAAAGATCTATCAGTTTGAGCGCTTACTCCAAGGAATGATGAACATCACCGAGTATGAAGCCAAGTTCATTGACCTGTTGAGGTTTAGTCCTCACATGGTAGCAACAGATGCAGAGATAACCAGATGTTTTAAGATAGGCCTGAGTGCTGAGCTGACAACACCTGCTTCTGCGTTAGAGAACCGAGAGCGGTTTTCTAGGTTTGTGGAATCTGTCCGGAGGATCAAATGGTCAGTTAGGGAGAAAAGAGAATCCATGTCTAAGAAGAGGCCTGCTCAGTTCTAGGGGCAAAGGTTTGGTGGCTTCAAGAAGCTAAGGTTTTCAGCACCTTCCGTGATGAGAGGTTCCAGTGCGTCGTCGCAGTGGTCTCTGAGTAAGGGAAGATGTTATGTTTCTTCACCATCAAAGGCACATAGTACAGCTTCAGTGGCAGTGATAGGGCCATCTAGGCCAGGGTTTGAAGATAGGGCATGCTATATCTGCGGTCAGACAAGGCATTTCAAGTCAAACTGCCCAAGTAGAGATGTTGAAGTGACACAACAGCTGAGGCAGAATCAACGAGGGTCAGATAGGCAACATCCCAGTAGTAGAAGAGGGCGAGGACGCAGTCAAGCGTCACAAGTGGGATTGTATGCTCAAGGAAGCAGAGGACGTGGATAGCAAGCAATGGCTCGATTCTATGCTATGAGTCAGCCGAAGGCGATAGTCAACCCGCGAGTGGTGGCAAGTCAGATGAAGTTATTTCATTCTGATATGTCTTCTTCTTACTTTATATCTGTTCTGGTTGACCTGGGTGCTACACACTCTTTTATCGCCTATAGTATGCTTGAAAACTGTCGTTTACCTGTTAGTTGTAAGAAGGATAGCTTGTTGCTAGAAACCCCTCTTGATGGTTCCTCAATGCTTCGAGAAGAGTGTCCATCTTATGTCTTATCTTTTTCAGGGCACAATATACAAGTGGATCTTATACCACTTGATATGCATGGTTTCAATGTGATCCTTAGGATGGATACCTTAGAGAAGTATAAGGTTGTTTTGGACTGTGGTTCCAAGCAAGCAATGTTTGATGATGATGGTAAGAAGTGGATCTTCCAAGGAGATAGGAAGATTCTTTTGACGTGTCTAGTATCAGCTATGGTGGTAGAAAAGTTGCTACGACAAGGATGTAAGGCATTCTTAGCTCACGTTATGGATACCAAGGCGAAAGGTCCTAGCCTTGAGGAGGTGACGATTGTCCAAGAATTTGCGGATGTGTTTCCTGATGAGTTCCCTAGTGTTCCTCCACCCCGAGAGATTGATTTTGAGATCAATCTAGTTCCAGGAACGCAACCAGTTGCACAGACACCATATAGGATGGCTCCAGTGGAGATGGCAGAACTTAAGAAGCAGTTGCAAGAGTTGTTGGAGAAAGGTTTCATCCGACCGAGTATGTCGCCTTGGGGTGCTTCAGTGTTGTTCGTTAAGAAGAAGGACGGTTCGATGTGGCTATGTATATATTACCGACAGTTGAACAAAGTCACGATCAAGAACAAGTACCCGTTGCCGAGGATAGACGATCTGTTCGATCAGTTGTGTGGTGCTACCGTGTTTTCAAAGATCGACCTACAGTCCGGATATCATCAGTTGAGGATTAAGGCGGATGACATACCAAAGTCAGCTTTTAGGATGAGGTATGGTCACTTCGAGTTTGTGGTTATGCCGTTTGGGCTAACCAATGTGCCTGCTGTTTTCATGGATTTGATGAACAGAGTGTTCCATCCGTTTCTAGATCACTTTGTTATAGTCTTTATAGATGACATCTTGATCTATAGTCGAGAAAAGCAAGAGCATGAGCGACATCTTCGACTAGCATTGACTCTTCTTCGCCAACATCAGTTGTATGCCAAGTTCAATAAGTGTGAGTTCTGGTTGGAAGAAGTAACTTTCTTGGGTCATGTGATATCTGCAGAAGGAGTCAAAGTGGACCCGAAGAAAGTGGAGTCTGTTGTAGAGTGGGAACAGCCGAAGACGCCGACAGAAGTTTGTAGTTTCCTGGGATTAGTAGGATACTACTAAAGGTTTATCAAGGACTTCAGTGCGATCACATTGCCGATGATGAAGTTGACTAGAAAGGATGTACCTTTTGTCTGGGATGATCTTTGTTAGCAAGCTTTCCAAAGTTTGAAGGAAAAGCTGACTAGTGCTCCAGTACTAGTACTGCCAAAGCCTGGAAAGGGCTATGTTGTTTTTTGCGATGCTTCCAAGAAAGGCTTAGGTTGTGTGCTGATGTAGGAAGATCATGTGGTTTCTTTTGCTTTGCGACAGCTTAAGAAACACGAGGAGAACTATCCGAATCATGATTTGGAGTTGGCAACAGTGGTTCATGCATTAAAGATTTGGAGATACTACCTTTACGGGGAGGTGTGTCAGATCTTTACGAATCATAAGAATCTGAAGTACTTCTTTTCGTAGCATGAGTTAAACATGCGAAAACGTCGATGGATGGAGTTAATCAATGATTATGACTGCACCATCAGGTATCATCCTGGTAAGGCGAATGTGGTAGCTGATGCACTTAGCCAAAAGTCTTCTTGTCTCTCTACAAAGAAGGCACAGTTGAGTTCTTTGGTATGCTATAGATGGGATATGCTTGTTTCCTTGCGGCAGATGAATGTGTAGATGGAAGTTTCCTTGTTAGTAGGACTTTTAACAGATATGCAAGTCAAGCCTACGTTGAGACAACAAATCAAAGATGCACAACAAACAAATTATACAGTACAGTTGATCAAGTCAGAGTTTGGCAGCAAAAAGCGTGATGGGTTCCATGAGTCCGAGGATGGACTGGTTTTCTATCATGATAGGATGGTGGTCCTCGATGCTGATGATCTAAGGAAGATAGTGCTCGAGGAAGCACACACATCGATGTATGCTATGCATCCAGGAGTCACCAAGATGTATCATAGTCTGAAGGACTTGTATTGGTGGCCCGGCTTGAAGAAACATGTAGCCGAGTTTGTGGCTAGGTGTGCGGTATGTCAGCAAGTTAAGGCTGAGCATTAGAAGCCGACAGGTACGTTACAACCCTTGCCAATACAGCAGTGGAAATGGGATCATATAACCATGGATTTTGTAGTTGGTCTACCCAGGACAACTAGGAATCAGGATTCCATTTGGGTAGTAGTGGACAGGTTGACGAAGTCTGCCCATTTCATACCTGTGAAGACAACATATACAGCCGAGAAGCTCGCTCGAGTATATGTAGATGAGATAGTACGTATGCACGGTGTGCCAGCAACGATAGTTTCTGACATAGGTCCTCAGTTCACAAGTTGTTTTTGGGAACAGTTGCACCAAGCATTGGGAACATAGTTGAGGTTCAGTACCGCCTTCCACCCACAGACACATGGACAGTCTGAGAGGACTATTCAGACTTTGGAGGATCTCCTTCGGGCTTATGTTTTGTAGTTCCTAGGAAGTTGGGACATACATCTCAGTCTGATAGAGTTTTCCTACAACAATAGTTATCAGTGGAGCATTGACATGGCTCCTTATGAGGCCTTATATGGCAGGAAGTGCAGATCTCCTTTGTGTTGGTATGAGTCTGGTGAATATCATCTTTTGGGTCCTGAGTTAGTACGACAGACGACATAGAAGATCAAGGTGATACATCAATGGTTGAAAGCAGCACAGGACAGGAAGAAGTCTTACGCAGATAATCGCCGATGACCTTTGGAGTTACAGGTAGGAGACAAAGTGTATCTTAAAGTCTCTCCATGGAAAGGTGTGCTAAGGTTTGGCCAGAAGGGTAAGCTAGCACCCAGGTATATGGGGCCATACCCGGTCATAGCATGTTTTGGAAAGGTAGCTTACAAGTTAGAGCTGGAACCAGAGTTACACAGGTTGCATCCAGTGTTCCATGTCAGTATGCTAAAGAAAAGTCATCTAGTTTCAGGAACAGTGATACAGCCAGTCGAAGTTGAGCTTGATGAAGATGTGACCTACGAGGAAGGTCCTGTGATGATCCTTGACGGAAGAGTTAAGAAGCTGAAGAGGAAGGACCTCATTCTTGTGAAGGTTCTTTGGCATCATCGTGGCATTGAGGAAGCCACATGGGAGCTTGAGGAAGAGATGAGGAGGAAATATCCCTCACTTTTCTCTTCAGATTTTGAGGATGGAATCCCTTTGTAGCGGGTTAGCTTGTAAGAACCCTGACCTCCGTTTAGGGCTTATCCTGTTTTCTTTGCTTAAACCTGATGCTTAGTTGCTTACTAATGTTTGTTGGTGCTTTGTTGAGATTTCGAGGTCCTACTTTCAAATAACCCAAGTTTAGGGTTTGCGGGCAAGTTTGTCACCATGTGTGGTGTACCTCCCTCTCTTTGCTTCCTCTTGTGTTGAGAGGAAGGGTTGGGCCCGTTGCTTGAGTTCCTTTGGGCTTGGATGGGCTTGTTGGGCTTGTGGTGTGTTGCCCTTGCTTCTTTTGACCCTGTGTCGGGAAAGAGTGCCCTGTGTCGGCCTAGGTGTGTTGCCCTGGTGGTGTGTTGCCTAGGGTTGTGTCGGCCATGGCATGGAGGTGTGTCACCCATGGATTATTTAACCTTCTTTGACCTCGCTTGTGTCACCACTAGTGGACACTTGGTGCTTGATGCTTGCATGTGGCAATGGCCTTGGACATGTGTGTAAGACATGATACAGTGGTGATAATGCTCTTGGACAAGTGTCCCTAGGTGGGCGACACCTTGCTTTGTCTTGCCTTGGTTTCTCCTCCATCCCTTTTTATATATGTGTTTCCTTTCCCTTGCTAAGGATCCCTTTTAGTTCCTTAGTCTCCTTCTTCTTGGTGCGCGACACTCTCTTCCTTTGCAAGATTGGTGGCCGATCCTTCTTGGAGTCTCCTTCTTCCTCTAGTGGTGGCTGAACCCTAGAGTGCCTTGCTCTCCTTCTTGTGGTGGTGCTTGGAGCTTGGAGCTTCCTTAAGGCGGGTTACATATCTCCTAACCCTAACTACAATACCTTCTTTTATGTTCTTATATGTTGCTTATAATCATATCGACTATGTATGTTGCTAGTTTAGTTTCTTGCCTAGTTGCTTCTTGTTGGCCGAACCTATGTTCTAGGGTTTCTTGGTGAGAAACACTCCTTTCTCTCCTTGGTCTAGAGGAGTGAGCTTGAGTTCTAGTAATATGGGCAATACCCTTCTCTCGATTAAGTTGAGAGGTGAGCTTGTATTCTAGTTACTTAAGCAACACTCTCCTCTCACCATGGATGTGAACGGTGAGCTTTGTGGTGGTTGTAGACCTTTGTTAGGGTTGGTCTTTGTGCTGCCCTATTGGTGTTAAGAAGCTTGGCAAGACCCCTCTCTCTTTATAGTTGAGAGGTGAGTCATCTTCTTGATCCATTAGGGTTTTGGTGCCCTTGTTCTTGAGGTTGGTGGTGACCCTATTGGGTTGCATCTTGGTCGATATGGTCTTGGGGTTGGCATTGCCCGATACCCCTCTTGACCTAGAGCCTTGGACGTCGTATGGTTGTGGCTGTGTCGGGCATTGCACCTGGTTCCTACCTTGTGTGTGTCGGGCATCACACCTTGATGAGTACCCTTCCCAATACACTTAGCCTATGTGATGGTTTGGTGTCATTGTGCTTGAGGTGTGGAGTTTGTTAGCTAGTTCTGTGATGTTGTGACGGGCGTTACACCCCAGTCTTTGCCCTGTGTGTTAGCTGATAGGTCCAGGCTAGGCTAGTTGAGCGATAGGCTCCTTGTTGCCTGGTTGAGTTACATCCATCGGGGCCTTTATACCCTGTGTTGCACGATGTTGCGTTGCCCGACACCGATATGCATGATGCAACGTTGCACGATATGTCTCTTGGGCATAGCTGTACGATATGCTGGTGACCTTTATGCCTTGGTTGCCCAATGCATGTGGTTGCACGACACATGATGCACAATACACCCTGAGATGGTAGCTCGGTACCCGAGCTAAGTGCTTGGCCGATATGTGCTGGTTTGTGTGACCGTTATGTGTGTGTGTAGTGTTGGGCGATAGGGGAGAGCACCCTACCCGATACTTACCTTTGGTGAGGGTGCCTTACCCGTCACACCTTTAGTGAGGATAGTGGGTGTTTCTAGTGAGAGTCTTGTTCCTTATATGGATAACTTATATGCTAGTTCTTGTCCTTGCTATCACATTGGTTTTTGGTAGTAACCCTTGACATGCTTGATGGTAATCGTGATAGTAGATTACATCTATGTATCTTTCCATGATAGTACTTGTGTTTATGATCATCTTGATTATATGTATAATGCTGAATAAATGGTAAGCATGAAAGATGCTTGCATGATGATATGACCTATGCCTATGGTCACAGGTTGAGGCATGAATGATAAAATATATTATCGTCAGTACTGCCCTATGTTGATAATATAACTCTTCTGATAATCCATTATGCTTGTGCATACTAACTATGCAGGATGTGTTTTGGTCTGAGGACCTGAGTTTGGCTAAAGTTCTTTGTTGAGGTGTTATCCTCTGATGATGTGTTTGGGATTGCCATCCCATGCTGATGATGTAAGCCTTGTGAGGCAATGGCACTATGTGATGAGGGATTGAGATCCCATGGCAATATGATGATCCTTGAGATGGATCTAGAAGGTTGGTAAGAGGCCAAGTGGTAACATGTAAGGTTGGATCCTTGTGATGGATCAAGATGATGTTGATGACAGATAAAACATGATATTGAGTTTCATGTTGTTTATTCTTGTTATAGTCTGCATGCTATACAACTTGATTGCCTCAATAATCCACTTAAAATGAACTAACTAATCTCAGTGGAACATATCATGTAGTTTGCCCTGGCCATAGATCCATCATCGTCAGGAGCTGGTGATGGTGAAACGGGTTCTCCTGCGGGTTAAACCGGAGTGCATATTGTTGAATATGTGAGGTTTCTCCTAGCCTAAAATAGTGAGGATTCAAGTGCAGTTGTGGTTGCAGACTCGGGATATGTATAGAGCATGGTGAACAGGCCCATGGCTCAGGATGTGTGATTTGGGAGCATGAATGTGTTCATGGCTTAGAGAACAGTGAACAGACCCGTGGCTCAGTTTACTAGCGCCGAGACCTGTACCGAGGTGGGCTAGGCAGAGGGTAGCCTGACCCTGTGGCTGAGGCCACTTAAGCACGAGACTACGGTCCTTCTTGTGTTGTACTCGTGCACTGACCACGAGGTGGGAGGTCATGGAGTCCGGCTCTTCCATTGACCTTGTATGGCACCGGCTCTGGGTTTCACAGCCGTCGGTTGGATCTGAGCGGTACGGCTCACTTCCTCAGGGTATAATAATATGTAATTCAGCCGAATAGTCTTTACTGCATAAGGCAAAACATGGAATACTGGTCGAGGCCTTGCTTGCGTAGTTAATCTTGTTATACTTGCAGTTACTTATATGTTCCTTATGTTATGCGGTAAGATCTTATAAATCATATTTTGTTAATCATGTTCCATAAAAGAATTACTTGGGTATACATCTTCCGTACTTCTGGTAAGCTTGATAGTATGAACAACTTTACTTTATAACTGCTCCTGTGATACTTCCTATTAGCTATCTGCTCTCGTTGCTTTATCTCTCTAAGGTTTTGTAATATCAGCGGGGAGTTATGTTTCTCGCTGGGACTGTGTGTCTCACCCCACTAGTTTATAACCTTTTTAGGTGTTCGAGCTAGACGTGGTGGTGGTCGCAAAGTTGCGACTGAGCAGTAAGAAGAGAAGTAGAAGGCAAGAGATGGACATGCTGCTGTTCTGGTTGTTTTGTAGTAGAGTCTTAGAGTCATCCATGTACTCTCAGGTCCTTGGAGGTGTTTTGATGTTGTTTCACGATGTATAGCTGTTGATGTTTTGTATATCTTGCTGCTGGCCGGATGTGGGCCGTTATGTATGTATAAACAGGTGACGAACTCATGTGGTGGTTTGACAGCTGATCTCCTAAGCTGTGGACACGCGTCAAGAACTTGTAATTGTTTATATAACATGTTTCTTTGTAGAATGAGGACCTATATGTAATAGTTTTCTCAGTTTATCCCTTTTCCACAATCAGTTTTAATTAACCCGTGTTTTTAGTAATATGTGGTTATGGTGATTTCCGCATGTTTTCACGTAACACCTCGCTGTCTATGTGATAGTGGGATGTGTTGCCACAAAAACGATTACATGTTGAATATCACAAACATTATCATAATCTAAAAAGCATGACAATAACCCATAATTTGCAAAACAAAGGCATAATTAATAAAATCTTAGTGCCAAATAAATGTAGTATTTATAGGAAGAATAAAACATGAGTGCATAGAAGGAGGACTAAAACATTAATACCTTATAGAAGGACAAAGTCTGATTACCTAAAGATATACATCTAATAGGAGATACAACTTGTTCCTATTAATGAAATAAAACTCAATTCTTATTAATATGGTGTTACTACTTGTAGGTATTACTAGTTATAATCACACATGCCTAATATACTAACCAAGTTCATATCTTAGGTCTAAATAATATTCATGTACCAAAAATGTATGAGGACATTCATGACATAACAAGTGGGATTAAAGGACCCATAAATAGAGATCTACTACTACTACTACTACTACTACTACTAATAATAATAATAATAATAATAATAATAATAATAATAATAATAACAACAATAATAGTTGTTGAAAGAGAAGAATATATCAAAAAAGATATTTTAATGATATCAATTTAGGAAATAAGATTCTCTAAAAAGTTTCGGATTTCAAGTCTCACATAGTTCAAGAGAGAGGAATTCAGGTGATTGCGTAATATGAATGAATGAACACAACATATCTGATAAACAACCTTGAATAGTATTCACATTCAAACCATAGGTCTATCACATACTCTTTAGTCACCTATTAAACAACGACATAGATTTAGGTTTAAATTTGCATTAATCATGTAAACCCTAAAGATAACCATTTTATGTTTACTAAACTAGGTCATGAGAATTATATACATAGGTAGAATATGACCTTTTTGATTCCATAGAATTTCTTTTTCTAGGTTTTTATTAAAGATTATTAGATATGAATTTTGCAAGTTTTGACCATTTAGAAAATCTATAATAATTAAACATTTAATATATTGAAATAAGGTGATTAGAACCATATCATTACATGGACAATGATTTCCAAATTATAAAATATATTTATTTGTTAATTTGTGAGTTATGATTAAGTATATTTGGATTGTACAAGTTTAATACATTCTTTGGACAAATAAATAAAAACCAAACTAAAAGAACAAAGTAGCCTTACATCATGCCCCATAGATTTGATGCATGACATGACATGAATATAAAAAGGATAGTATCAGACTTACATAGCTAATGATGTAGGAAGTTATCGCACTACAATTTATTAAGATATTAAATTCTTGCAGTTGCCTTATCTAACATGAAATAATCACCACCCCCACAAAAGGATCAGTCATATTGTAGTATAGATTTATGATTGAAACTAAAGCATAATATTTTTAAGAATTATATTTATAGAGTAATTAAGAAAATTTAATTAACAAGGATATTTTTTGACTGTATATTATATTAAGAGAATTTTTAATTAAATTAATCAAGAAATGATTTTTAACAATGATAAAAGCATCAGGACGATGGATTTCACCAACACTACCAATGTACATGATGTCTCTTATTACATCACTTACTCATATGATTATTAGGTTGGATCCAAGGACATTATATATCCTCTCACAATATGGAATCTCACAAGGACATATTTCCATGTAAACTTTAGGTCTCATAACCTAAGGATAAAAATGTGTCGTCCCAAAGAGCACCCTTCCACGATCATATATGGGGTTCAATGAAAATCAACTTATTTTGTACTCCCAAATTTCAATGTATTCACACCCAAAATTATATCAATCTTACAAAATAGGAAGCTGATATATAAGCATGCAAGATACAGTTAATAAAAAAATTCAATAGATCCAACAAGTAGTAATTCACATTGCAATATTACAAATACAACCGACGGGGCTAATTCTCATGCCCCAACTAGATTAAGTACTATCTAGTAATGTTCACAATACACAAAAGGAGATAAAATAATATCTCATGAATAATGTAGTGGTGTAGAAGATAGACTTCCAGTATGTGAAACTATTCTCAAAATAGCACCTTCAATTTCCTGTCACATTCTTTGGTGGAACGTGTGTCTATGTGAATTTGTAAGTGTTAACTCTAGCTCTATTCAATGATATCTAGGGTTGGAGTTGAGATCTAGATGTAATAAAATCTCCCTAAGGATGTCCCTTTACTTTTCTATATCACACCCTAAGGCTTCAAGTTAATTTGACGTCATCCAACGACTGTGAGCCATTTGCTATTGATATATGGTTCCAAATAATCATTTGATTGCAGAACAATGGGTCAATCCAAAGTTGTCAATAAATACACTCATTTTATATACAAATTAATAAAGCATCATTCCAGTATCAGATGTGAAATATGGAGCCATTTTATTGACAATCTAAATTTTAATAATCACCACTTCATTTGTCTAAGTCGGGGACTGAGGATTTAAATTTGTGGTTTATTTCTTACGATGTCCAAGAAAGGCTCAATACTTCTCTTCTTTCCTTTCACCAGCCCACAATTTAAATAGAAAAACTAACTTAATACTAAATAAGTTGTATATTGTGAGAACTCATCATGCTAAATGATATTACTCAAAATAAAAAACACGACCGATCACTACTTTAACCACATAGTACAAAAGGGAATAATTAAAACTGATTTATTTATAGCCTCAGACACAACATATATATACATAAGAACACTATCCACATATACCACATGTACATGCATCAAAATCCTACCAAAAGCTCAAGTCGATTGAAAACAATGTATAAAAACTTTCCCACTCAAACCTGAGAGTACATGGACGACTCTAGGACACACTAGACATCTAAGCAACCTTCTCTAAGGTCCATCACTGTATCTCCTTGCTGCCACAGGTATGCTGCCACTGTTTCTGATCACATAAAAAGATGTGGTGACCCATGAGGTGAGACCCTATCCCAAGGAGAGATATAACTCTCAACAATGCTTATTGATACAACAAGTTATTTGATTAAATAATTAAGCAGGTCAAGAAAATTAAACAAAGGCATAATAACATGTAAGTTATAAAGGTATATAAAGGAAAAGGTAAACTATTATCAGTAGTATTACTATCATCATATACATTTCTAATAGCATAAGCATAGCTAAAATCATATGCAGTCTAGCAGTATAAGCATGTCTAACATCATAAACAATCTTGTAGCATAAGCATAGATAACATCATAAGTAGTCTTGCAACGTAAACATAGCTAACATCATAAGCAAGTCTAGAAGCATACGAATAACAAACACCATAATCAAGGCCAACTTCTATATTGCATTATACAACATCTATATATAAAAGGAGAAAACAAGGGCTATCATTCAATGTAAAAGTGATGTGTATAACCCTCATCAGATATACTACACAACTGGATTACGTCTTTTATTATGCCCTGGAGAGTTTTAGCTTTACCACTCAAACTCCAAGTGACCATCACTTGGTGGTAATTAGTTCCATACAAGATCTCGGAGAACCAAAATCCTAAGGTCTCGTCCATCCCCAATCAGTATGGGTCCACCGTAGTGACACATAAGGTCAAGCTACAAAACAATCTAGTCCGCCCTTGGTATAGGTTAGGACACTACTGAAACAGCCTTGTCCGCCCTTATAAAGGTCAGGGTACTAGTGAAATTGGGTATTCAAACCCTATCATCTGAGGTACAACTGTAGTTGTCCTCAATCACATCTCATATACAAATATCTGAGATATGACCGCATCCATTCTCCTACTGAGGTATGACCGCATCCATCCTCAAAACATTGGGATCAAGATGTCAAGGACACACAGTCACTTGCACCCCACATACTCAACAATATGTGCTCTAAGTTTTCCTAGAATACTCATTTACTCATGTAGCAAGTCCTGACACTGGAATGGTTCTATGGCACATGTTACTACATGATTATGGTGTCACTTGATTAGTTAATGCCAATTGGGTGTATTAAGGTTGTATCAAACAAGTGGACATACAAGCCCTAATTCATTTGTAGCAAGCATTTCTATTTGACAACTTCAGAAAATATAGAATGTATGAGACATAAATTCTCATTTCACATCAAACTATATTATTTCATTTCCATCTGTGAGACTCTAGTTGTCATCACACCATCACATGATATAAATTCTTATCATAGTATCTCGGGGTACCGACCCTTGTTAACATATAGAGGATTACACCTCTATAAGGGCTCAAGACATGCCCAACGATCATTCAGACCATCACAACATTTTCTGAATGACCATCATTATCCTTCAACACCTTGAAGAAGGTCCAACATACCATCACCATACTTATGATACACAGGTTCAACATAACATTGTATTAAAGAGCTATGATTTTTACATGGTAGCATAGAAGAAAGCATTAATCATAAGTCTATAATAACTACCAGTTAAACTATTAGGGTTACAACAAACATTAGAGAGAATATTCTTTCATCATATCATACAAGGAAGCCAAGTATGATTAACCATCATTCCTTTATTTCATCAAATTAAGTTCAATAGGATAGGTGGATGTGATGTTACACTACAACACCTCAAACTAAACCATAAATTCAAACACTTAAGTTCAAGCACCTCCTTCACACACAACATCCCAATCCAACCATGGATGTACAAGGTAAGGCATTACCATCTAATACCATACTATCCTCAAGTATGGATTCATGCATAACTCAAGAGGTAACCTTTAGATTGTAGCTTCAAACCAAACCATCAAAACGTAGGGCTCAACTAATCATCAATTTCCATACAAGTAAAACCATTGGATTGCATTGATTAGAGGGAAAAGGTAAAACTACAAACTAATAGGCTTAACACCATCAAATTATAAATCATCAAATACAAATCATATGATTAGGTACAACAAGCTCAAACTAGTGAGTCATAAGACATACATAAAACTAACAGGTTCAAGGAGAACAAACCATAAGACCATGTGACTTTATCACCACCATTAGATCATGTGAAGCAATCAGGTTATATAGCTAGAAGGGCCATCATTTTCTGACTTCAAAAGAACCATATATTGAGGACGTCATCACAACCAACAATGTTATACGAGAAAAACCTTGAACCACATTCCTAAGAAAATCATTGAGTTATGTCTTAGAAGGGTAATTAAACATGACCTAGAAAGGCCATTGATTGTTAGGACTAGAAACACCATTGTTTGATTAACATTAGAAGAGCCATTGGTTGTGGACTCCATATCCACCATTAGTTTTGGATAGTAGGTCCACCATTGGATCATGAAACTAGAAGGACCATTTCTTTACACCAGTGACCTTAGAAACCAGTGCAATCATCATTTGAGGACCATTGGTCAGAGAAACCATCGAGTTCAGAGTCAGAACCACCATCAGTTTGATGGCCCAATGGATCCATTGAATGTGGACCATCGGGTCAGAGAAACCATTGGTTGAGCACTCAGAAGAGCCATCGAGTTTGGACCTAGAATGACCATCAAGTTTGGTCAAAAGATGGTGAAACAAGCTTCAAACTTTAAGTAAAAAGGATTGGATTTGTGGTGAAAGAAAACCATCAGATCCACCACTTAAAGGGGAATTAAGACCATCCTTTCTTGAGCACAAGAGAATCCAAAACAAAAGATAAGATAAGACCATCAGTTGGCACAAGAAGGTCAACTAAAATAGAACCAAACATAAAACCATCGAGTTGCATCTCAAGAAAGGAAAACAACTCAAAACCCTAGTAGAGAGCCAGTTTTTGAGAGAGATAAGCCATTGTTTGTGACATGCAAGTAAGGTATAGAGATTCATCTTCCAAGGAAGGTTCATGCACAAGGTTTAGGGTTCATCCAAGGAGATAAACTACTAAAGAAATACCATATAAGCACAACTCTAGACAAAGATAACATCTTTCTACTTAGAACTTTATTTTAGAGCAAGATCATGTACATGCAAGCTAGTAGTAAGAAATAAACATGGACAAAGTTATATAACTCACCTCTAGGATGAAGTTGTTTCTAAAAACAGCAAGGTATCTCAAAGAAAGAGAGAAGAAACCCTAGCTTGATCACTCCACACGTCCAAGCTAGCTCCTTCTTCAAGAACATACAAACCCTAGGTCAAATAAGCAAGAAGGGAGTCATATTCAAGTTGTAGCACAACTCCACCATGGATATTGTCTAGAAGAAGTGACACTAGGGTCTGAAAACAAGAAAAATAAATTAAAAGAGGGAGACCTCACTTAGCTAGGTCAAGGAACAGAGCAAGGGAGCCTCAATCGGCCTCAACAAGGGTTGATCCAAAACCCTAAGTCACATGGAAGCTAGATCGACCACCTTCTTCAACCTTGAGCTCCTTCTTCTCCACCAAGAAAATGGGAAAAGATCCAAGCAGAAAGAAGGAAGAGGGAGAGCCTAAAGGGGTCATTTGGGTGGGAGGTGAGATGTATATAAGGCTATGGGTGAGAGAGGAGAGAAGGTTAAGGTGTCTAGCAATGTTTGCCATGTGTCCATGGTCAAAAACATCACATATATGAAAAAAATAGCTCCATCAGTTGTGGGAGTAAGGAGGTACATCAAATATTGACACCCAGGCCAGCCATGAACCTCCAATAGTTGGGTGACCATTGGGTCATGACCCTTTGGTCATAAGGGTGAAAACCCTAGCTCAACCATCGATTTGCACCACTACCTGGTGAACCATAAATCAAAGAGATTAAAGAGGGGAATCCATACCCCTCATACCTCAAGGACCATCACAGAACTTCCATCAGATCCCATCATAAAAGGGAGGCCATCAAGTTCTAGCACTCAAGGTATCCCATCTATGAGAGGGAGACCTAAGCTCAACCCTAGATAGATGCCACCATCAAACCAAGGTGCATGTAGGTGCCCCATGACAAAAATAACTCTGAAATGATATGAAAACATGAGAAAAACAATAATCATGTGAAAAATTGCAAGAAAAGCCCTAAATATGGGTAAATTGCATAAAATCTCAAAATAAGCACATATATGCATAACTTACTCAAAAAGTGTCCAAACTAGACCAAACTTGAAATTTAACTTTTTCACATGATATCAAAGCACATCTTGGGTTTTATTAAGGTTTTAAGAATCTAATTATGGTAAGAAATCATGTTGAATAGAAAGCAAGGTCAGGGGTCTTACAACCATAAACCCCTAAGAAGGATTTCACCCCTAAAATCCAAGACAACAAAGATGGGTACCTCCTAAGAACCTCATCCACTAACCTCAACATGGTTACTTACATCTCATTATGATGTCAAAACACTCTCACAAAAGTCATGTTCTTCTCCCTCACTCATGTATGTATCACCTTGGGTCAACATAGAAACCCCCACATAAGAAATGTCTCTGTCCAACTCCACCTCCATTTTATGTATCACTTATTCTGTACTAGGGTGACACTTCTTCAATCATGGAATGTAGAAACTATCATATAACTTTTACAAACTCTCGTAGTAACTCTAAACTTGGAACTCTAGTTGTCATCATGAATTCTTTCCATCTGTCGTTGAATCATAATGTCCGTCATTGTAGTTTTTTTGTATCAGCACATCACTCAGAAGACATACTTACTTGCTTTTATCAATCATGCAATGTCCTATATCTCTTACCATATGTAATTTCACAAGGTTTCATGTCTATTCTCCTCTGATGGTTGTTGTAGTAAGCAACTCAATCAATTATGTGGACATCCTTTTTTTGATAGAAATTGTAGGAAGTATATTCTTAGAAGATTATATAATCATCTGAATCGTTGATAGACCATCTATCTACCATGTAAGGCTGTGTTGAACTCTCTCTGTTTCCTTATTTCTTCAAGATTCTAATGTTTCTTATTGACTGGCTGATAGCTGTGCACTTGACCATATTTGTGCCATATCCTATTCCATATTTGGCAGACATTGCACATTCTTCACCTTATGATGCATCTATGCATTTACCGAATACATCATATGTGTTGAAGATGAATCTCCTCAGGTAATATCTTACTGAAACCAGCAACATCTAAAACCATTATTTGTTTGTATAATCATACATTGTCTTGTCACCTATCCTATGGAAGTTATCATGCTCCCAATTGCGCTACTATGATCTGATGTCCTACATCGGGTATCATCCTCCTGCACTTCTCTGTCATATTGTAGCAACATTGATTTGACTTGTATCTATGTATAAGATCCTGCCAACTAAGATACTTCCAACTGTACATCCTCCTATTGAAATGATATTGGCATGACCCATTTTTTGATACGTCGAAGATCATAACTATGCCTTGTCTCAAATGTTGATGAATATTACTTCTTGTCTTATGCATCAACTTCCTCATTCTGTATCGGTACGTATCCCAAACCCTTTCTTCAAAGCATTACAGAAGATGATGTATCTTTCCCTTTTGTTCAAGCCACACTAACACTAGAACACTTGTCACCTCCTCCTTTAGCATCTGGAAAGAATGTTGACACCAACACTGGAACACTTGTCAGCTTCTCCTTTAGCATCTGGAAAGAATGTTGACACCAACACTGGCATTTGTCATTCCATACAAAAGGAACACCTTTCCTTCTCAGCCTTGTTAGGGGTAAAGAAAAGATGTTTATGCTCTAAGTTGACTTCTTATAGTATCATGCTGGGCTTTAGAAGCTTCAAATCCTAGTCAGTGTCTGGGGCTGCTCCCACTCCAGCACTTTGTTCACCTTATTTGGATTTACACAACATCCTTATAAGATATATCATACCCCCGAGAAGACACTTTAGTCAACCCCGAACTCACTCTTGCTAAATGTAACACATAATTATTGTTGATCCAACATTTCTAGGGCTTCATGAATATGTTTTCCATGTTGTTGACTAACTCTAAAGTATATTGATATGTTATCAATAAAACTTACTACAACTCACAAGGACACAACCTAATCACTCGGTTCATCAAGTTCATAAACATTGCTGATGCATTAGTAAGTCTAAAAGGAACATCCATGGAATCGTAGCGAACATACAACTGATGTTACCCACTCATATTATTTTCTGATAATATCATGACCTCAAGTCTATCTAAAGGAACACTGTATCACATGTTGACTGATCAATGAACCATCTATCCTTGGAAGAGGTCTCGTCCAGCTGTTGGTCGCCCATTTACAACATCATGGAATCACTCTTCTCCTTTTCCAAAACACCAGTTGGAGGATCTCATCATCAAACTCTCTCTTCTAAGGGAAAGAAACACTGGGAAACTCATCTAATAAACATCTCCAAACTCACGTAATACTGGTAAACCTTAGATACTAGGATTTGTCACTTTGGTAACTCTTATAAGGCTCAAGAAGCATTCCCATCACAAAACATCATGATCTTGGAACCATATTCCAAAACTACCATGTGTTACATCAAAATATCCACCTTCTAGGATTACAATGAATCCACACGTACCAAGTGGCATAAGATCCACTTGGAAGTTGTGCCCTGAAAGAAAAATCACAAAGGAAAAACACTTCCCACAACACAACAACACCATCTAGGGGTTATTAGTAAGAGGTTACTGATTCTTCTTTCATCATCAAGTTACAACTTTTTATGTATTATTTTACCTTTTTTCATATGGGTTCCTTACCATTAGCATAGGAATTATCATGATTATCGTACTTCATTGCTTTTTCTTATCGTTATGTGAGTATATGCTATTTTATATTGTTTTTC
Source organism: Alisma plantago-aquatica (assembly GCA_963693085.1). Lineage (NCBI taxonomy): Eukaryota > Viridiplantae > Streptophyta > Magnoliopsida > Alismatales > Alismataceae > Alisma > Alisma plantago-aquatica. The sequence goes on along the minus strand of OY856410.1, from coordinate 507,395,302 downwards.
ATTCACTTATTAAGGGGTAGATCATTATTTTTTCCATTTCCTCATTAATTTCTTTAATTTTCATGATAATTTTACTTTAAAACTTTCTTACACACATAGGTTATCTGAGATTAGCACATGTTTCACTTTGTCTCATATCAAGCTTGTCTAAGGAGTTCTCTTCTTCTTACGTATGCCTTGAATCATTCCATTAGCATAGATTTTCCTCTCTTTTACTTCATTATATTTTAATATTATATCTTTAAGAACTCCTTTTAATCTTCTCGAAAGTTTCATAGTGTCGTATCTTTCTTTTTCATTACCAAACATTCAAGTTTTTGATAGTCTATGATGTGATTTTCATCTTCTTTTAGAGTAAGATGGAGATATGTTCACCATGATATCATATTTATTATGCTCTTTGGATTGTTTCAAACTAATTACTTGATCATAGTAATTAGAAAGATAACCATCTAAGAGTTCAACACTTATCTTTTTATCAATAATTGAATACCTAGCCAAAGCATATGAGTATTGTGTTCAGGCAGTATGCATTAGGTTCACATGTCATGTTCCTTACTTAGTTGTCTTCCTAGTCCTATGTCCTAGTGTCCATATAGACTCAACGAACCTAGATATATGATACCAACTTGTGATAACACATCATACTAATGAGATTACTCAAAACAAAAACACGACCGATCACTAATTTAACCACATAGAAGAAAAAGGGAATAATTAAAACTGATTTATTTCACCAACATAATCAGAAACATTTTCATACCCAACATCATGATACTATTCATGCGCCATGAAAAGTATCTTCTACAAATGTTGTGTGGCTTCATATATATATATATATTTATATTTATATTTATATATATACACACACATACATATACATAAGAACACTATCCACATATACCATATGTACAAGAACAAGAATGCTACCAAAAGCTTGACTCAATTGAAAACATCATATACAAACTTTCCCTCCCAGACCTAAGAGTATAGAGATGATACCAGGACACACTACACATCTAAACAAAATTCTCTAAGGTCCATTACTGCATCTCCTCCTCACTGCCATAGGTCTACCGATGCTGCTGTCGATCACCTAAAAAGATGTGGTGACCCACAAGAGATATAACTCTCAACAACGCGTGTTGATTACAACAAGTTATTTTATTAAAAAATTAATCAGGTCAAGAAAATTTAATATATAGGCATAACAACATGCATGGTTATCAAGATATATAAAGGAACATGTAAAACTATCATTATTAGTCTGACTATCATCATATACATTGCTAACAATGTAAGAATAGCTAACATCATAAGCATTCTAGCAGCATAAGCATAGCTAACATCTTAAGAAGTCTTGTAGCATAAACATAGATAACATCATAAAAAGTCTAGTAGCATAAGCAACATAACATCATAAGCAAGTCTAGAAGCATAAACATAACTAACAACATAAGCAAGGATAACTTTCATATTTCATTATACAACATATATATGCATATATTTATATTTATATATATATATATATATATATATATATATATATATATAAAGGAGCAAACAAGGGCTATCATTCAATGTGAAGCATTGTGTATAACCCTAATCATATATACTACATGGATGGATTACGGCTTTTATTAATCCCTGGGGAGTTCGAGTCATACCACTCAAAGTCCAACTAACCACTTCTTGGTGGCAATTAGTTCCATGCATGATCTAGGAGAGCCAGAATCCTAAGATCTCATCCGCCCCCGACCAGTAAGGGTCTGCCATAGTGACACATAAGGTCAAGTAACAAAATAGCCTAGCCCGCCCTTAGTACAGGTCGTGACGCTAGTGAAACATCCTAGTCCACCCTTATAGAGGTCATTGTAATAGTGAAACTAGGTATTCAAACCCTATCATTTAAGGTACAACCACATATGTTCTCAATCACATCTCATATACAAATATCTAAGATACAACCGCAATCGTTTTCCTTCTGAGGTATAATTGCAACCATCCTCAAAACCTTGTAATTAGGACATCAAGGACATACAATCAATTGCTCTCCCCATACTCAATTGTATGTGCTCTGAGCTTCCCTTAGGAATACTTGTTTCCCCATCCAACAAGTCCTGACACTGGAATGGTTATACAACTCATGAAACTACATGATTAGATTTTCACTTGATTAGTTAATGCTAATTGGGTGTATTAAGGCTGCATCAAACAAGTGGACATACAAGCCCTAATTCATTTCTATCAAGAATGTATATATGACAACTTCAGAAGATATAGAATGTATGACAGATCATTCTTCATTTCAACATCACAAGTACTATTTCATTAACATCTATGAGACTCTACTTGTCATCTCACCATCACAACATATAAATCCTTATCACATTATCCCAGAGTACCAACCCTTGTCAACATAAAGAGGATTCCACCACTATAAGGTTTCAAGACATGCCTAAAGGTTATGAAGACCATCAAAACATTATATCCATGACTCTCATTATACTTCAACACCTTGAAGAAGGTTCAACATGCCATTACCATAGTTATGATACACAGGTTCAACATAACATTCTTTAAAGAGCTATGATGTTCACATGGTAGCATAAGGAAAGAATTAATCATAAGTCTATGATAACAACCGATTAACCTATTAGGGTTAGAACACACATTAGAGATTATAATCTCACATCATATCATAGAAGGAAGCCAAGTATGATTAACTATCATTCTTTAATTGCATTAATTGAAGTTCAACAAGATAGGTGGAGGTGATGTTACAAAGCAACACCTCAAACTAAACAATAGATTCATACACTTACTTAGGTTCAAGCACCTCCTTCACACACATAATCCCTATCCGACCATGGATGCACAAGGTAAATCATTAATATATAATACCATACTATCCTCAAGTATGGATTAATACATAACTCAAGATGTAACCTTCAGGTTGTACTTCAAACCATACCATCAGAACTTAGGGCTCAATGAACCATCAATTTCCATAAAAGCAAAACCATCAGATTGCATTGATTTGAGGGAAAAGGTAAGAGTACTCTAATGTCCTAGAATTTGAGGCCTCAAATAAAATGATTTTAAAAGGAATGATTGGACTACCCATATCACCAAGGTGAACCTCCTTTTTAGGGATCCCATCACTAAAGAACTCTGTGGTCAAGCATGCTCAACCTATAGTAGTACTAGGATGGGTGACCAGTCGAGAAGTTTATCATGTCTTGCATGTGAGTGAGGACAAAGCGTACAATTAAGACTAGTGGTGATTTATTGGCCAGTTGTCATTCCTGAAACTCAAATAGAGCCTTGGGAAGTGGGCCCAAGCATTACAAATGGTATCAGAGCCAGTTTCCCTACAGTAGGTGCGGCCCACTTGGGTCTGTTGCATGCTGATCATAGAGCCATGCAGTCCATGCATATTGAAAAGGGCCATCCTAGTTGATGGAGCCACCCTTGCACAAGTAGTCATGGTCAAGAGCTGGGTTTACATGGGCCATTTAGGTCTACACTGGAATAGGGATAGATTATGAGGCTATATATATAGTTGAGTCTTCATGAGGACATCAAGAGTCTAACTGGGGTAGATTGTAATGTCCCATAATTTGAGGCCTATGATAAAATGATCTTCAAAGGAATGATTGGACTACCCATATAACCAAGGTGCACCACCTTTTCAGGGAGCCCATCACTAAAGAACTATATGGTTAAGCGTGCTCAGCCCAAAGTAGTTCTAGGATGGGTGACCGACTGGGAAGTTAATCCTGGCTTGTGCGTGAGTGAGGACAAAGCATGTAGTTAAGACTAGTGGTGATCTGTGGGGCAATTAGTCATTCATGAAACTCTACTAAATCCTTGGGAAGTAGGTACGAGCGTTACAAGTACAAACTCATGGGTTCAACATCATTGATTCTAAAATATCAAATTCAAATCTTAGGATCAAGTAAAATAAGAACAAACCATCAATTCATAAACCAAACATAAAAATATCATGTTCAAGAAGAACAAACCATTGGATCACGTGCCTTTATCAGCACCATCAGATGATGAGAAGCCATTAGGTTATACAACTAGAAGGACCTTCATTTCCTGACTTAAAAAGAACCATTGATTAAGGACATCATCAAAGCCATCAGATGTACTATAAGAAAAACCTTGAACTAAATGGCTAAGAAAAATATTGAGTCATGTCTTAGAAAGATGATCAAACATGACCAAGAAAGCACATCGATTGTTAGAGCTAGAAAAACCATCAATTGATTGACATAAAAAAATCCATCAGTTGTGGCCTCCATATGCACCATCAGTTGTGGACAATAGGTCCACCATTGGATCACGAAACTAGAAGGACCATTGGTTGACACCATTGACCTTACGAACCAGCACAACCATTGCTTGAGGACCATTGGTCAGATAAACCATCGAGTTAGGAGTCACAACCACCATCGGTTGATGGCCCAATGGAGCCATTAAATGTGGACCATAGAGTTAGACAAACCATGTGTAACACCCCTGACCTGGGTTATGAACTAACCCTGGAAGTTTTGCCTAAATATGTAATTAATATACTTGTGAACACTCCCTGGCATGTAATTAAGTTCCTCAGGAACATTTATTTTCAATATTGCTCCTTTTTGTATAAAGTTGTAGCATTGTGTTGTATGCAGGGACCTATGTGCAAATTACCCAGTTTAAGGGTTGAACTTGCAAAATTCAGAAGATGAGATGTATCTCTGATGTTGAAACATCATGAGGATGCCTATGATGAAGTTTGAGGGATCTCCCAAGCTTGAGCACCAAGGTGCAGCTGTGGAAGCAATCCCCATGCTTAGAAACCCTAATTTGGGGTAAAGTGCAATTTACCCAAATTGAGGGGTCCAACTTGTAATTTTCACCATCTAGAACATCTTGTATGACTCTTGTCATCATTTAGAGTAGAAATGATGAAAGGGATACATCATTTAATAATCAGATGAGAAAAATGGTCTTTGTGATAGAAATCACCTAAAATGGGTATGAGATCCTTTCATGTATGTACCCTAGCTGAAGGTTAGATTTCTTTACCATTAGATCTTGAGATTTCATGAGATTTGTATAAGGATAGATAAGTTTGGACGTGCCTTTGAGCAAGGAGGGACCTAGATGTGATTTTCAATCTTGTAAAGGTCCTTAGGGTGTAAAAGGGGCTAAAGTATATAAACCACCTCTTTACAAGATAAGTGAACGATCTTTCCTTTACTTCATTCTCATCTCTTCTTGCTCAAACGACCAAGGATAGCTCTGGAGCTCAGGGGGACGACCAACCTGTTCTAGCCAACCAAACCAACGTTTCCTTGGATATTTCACCCCTGACCAAGTTGTGGAAGCTCAAGGACGCCATTAAAGCTTGGAGCTTGAAGGCTTGGAGCTCTAGGATCAACCTTTAGGCGGGTTTTATAACTCTAAACTTTATGCTTGATTATACATCCTTTTCTGTGCATATAGTTGCTAGTTCTTCTTCTTCCTTATCTTTCCTTGCATCCTTGCAAGCAAAATCGTGAAGAACTGCCACTGTTCTCAAGGTAGAAGATAAGGGCGTTAATTCCTATGCTTATCCACGGATTTTCACTTTATCAAACGACCTCCACCTATTGCTCAAAACGGTTTCAAACCGTTTGGTGGGCAAACGGTTTCAGGGTCGTTTGAGGGCAAACGGTCTTCAAGACCGTTTGGTCCCGTTGACCAAGCGAAGACCGTTTGGGAATATTGTTCATAATTATGTAGGTTAATCACCCACAAAATTTGAGAGGTTAACTCCAAAGGAATCGTGAGATATGAGCAAATCAATTAGCAAACCCAATTGAATTAAGTTCTGATTTTCAATCTGTTTAATTTGCCCTTTTTGGGCAAACGGTCTCAAGACCGTTTAAGATGGTTGAGTAAACGTTGACCGTTTGGGATTACTGTTCATAATGATGTTAATTAACGACTCACCAAATTTTATGGATTAATTCCAAACGAGTCATGAGTTGAAGGATGATTAATAGGGCAAACCCTAATTGAAATTAGTGCTGAATCGCCAATGAGTTAAGTTGAGATTTTGGGTTGATTAGCCCAAACGGTTTCAAGACCGTTTGGGAATCACCCAAACGGTCTCAAGACCGTTTGGGGGTCACCCCAAGACCGTTTGGAGGTCTGGGGTCAAGTATAGTTGATCAATTGAAGGTCCAAAGGTACCAAATCATATTGCAATTAAGTATTGATGTGATGATCAACTCAATAGATCAAACCTTGATGAATTTTCACTAGAGTCCAAAGGATGGATGGGCAAACGGTCTCAATACCGTTTGGAACTCATCCAAACGGTCTAAAGACCGTTTGGTGTCAACCCAAGACCGTTTGGAGGTCTAGGGTTAAGGTAATTCGATCAATTGAGGGCCCAATTACAGTGGGTTATTGAAACAATCAAATTGCTGTTTTCTAAGTATAGATCTTGTTGAGTTTTGGGTTGGAGGACCCAAACGGTCTCAAGACCGTTTGGGGTTCCTCCAAACGGTCCCAAGACCGTTTGGGCACAACCCAAGACCGTTTGAAGGTCTAGGGTTGAGTTAATCTAATGGTTTGAGGGTCAAATTACAAGAAGTTGATGAATTGATGAAGATTGCTGATTTTGACCTAATTGGACTTTAACCCTAGTCAAAACGACTTGGATTTTGGTCAAACTTTGGGCAAACGGTCTCAAGACCGTTTGGATGATGTCCAAACGACCTCAAGACCGTTTGGGTCAAGTTTGAGCCCAATTGGAGGTCAATTGATAGGTTCAACCTTGAATTGATTCACATTGTTGAACATTGATGACCAATCGATTTGAAAACCCTAATTGAGGAGGATTGAACCCTAATTGGCTTGCAATTGAGGGTCAATTTGATGTATAAGTGGCTAAGGCTAACCCTAATTGACTCAATTTATAAGTGGTTAGCATAGCTTTAACCAATTGAGGGCTTCAACACACATATCCATGAACATTGGTGACCTTTGAACCCCTTTGGAGGTCCAAACGGTTTGAGCCCATTTGGACCTAACGGTCTCAAGACCGTTTGGATCCAAACGGTCTCAAGACTGCTTGAGACCAAACGGTCTCAAGACCATTTGGGGCCAAACGGTCTCAAGACCGTTTGGGCTCAAACGACCTCAAGATCGTTTGGTCCAATCGATCTCAAGCAAGTTTGATCAAACGGTTTCAAACCGTTTGAAGCTCCAAACGGTTTGGAAGTCAACCCTTCCAAACGGTCTTCACCTCCAAACGGTCTCAAGACCGTTTGGATCCAAACGGTCTCAAGACCGTTTGAGTGGTTGAAACCGTTTGAAGGTTGAAACCGTTTGGAGATTGGTGATGGTTTGTACTTAACCATTTGATGATGTAATTAGTTCAATGGTGATCCAATTTAAACCCTAATGGTAACCTAGGTCGTTAAGGGGCTATGTGATTAGTGAGTTAACCCATGATGGTGATCATGTGGCAATTTACCAAAATACCCTTGAGGGGTCTAAAGGGGTAAAACCTTGTTCTAATCAAACCCTAATCACATGATGTTGATGTTTTGGCCTATGTTAGTCAATGGAGACTTATTTCAACCTGATCTAGAGTGGTGTTGCCACCATCTACTAGTGAGAGGAGAGAGGAAGTATTTCTAGAGAGATAAAGTATCCTAGAAAGAGAAAGTACCCTTTTTAGGTGGGAACTCTAGTGAGATACTTCAATTACACATGAATGTGCATGATTAGGGAATGACCCACCTATGTGAGGTCATAGAAACCCTAATTATGATATCTAATGGATCTTAATCTTAATTAAGAACCTTAATGATGATGTTTCTCTTACATGATGATGTAATGAGTACAATTCACCATGGAGTGAATAGTGAACCCTAATTTTTGGGTGATGACATGAAAGATGAATAGTAAACCCTAATTGTTGAATTGTTTACTATTATATGTTGAATTAACCATGCAGGTTATTATGAGGTGATGGTCACACCCAGGTATGGAATACCATGTTATATTCATTGAAAGCATGTCTTAAGCTTTATGAATATTGAACCATCTTGATGCACTGCTAAGTGACATCTATTGTGAATTATGGGCTGTAAGAGCCATAAACACCATCAAGGTCATGCTTGACAGATGACTTGTGATGAGATAACTGAGAACTGGTGATTGAAATGAGTTAGGCCTGCTACATTTTAGTATTCTCATATATAGCTGTGATGCTAATGTTTTGTATGATGTTATGAATACTGAATGTACCTAACTAATCAAGTGAAATGTAGAACCCTGATCATAGATCCATCATTGTCAGAGTCTAAATGATGGTGAAGCAGGTTTTCCCCAGGGAACTCCTGGATCATATACCTTTGAGTATATGGGGTACATGGATGTGTAGAACCTTACATCCTAGTGTAGGTACTTGATGTAGATGCTTGTAGTCCGTCATACCTTCACTAAAAGAGAAAAGATGAGAGGATTTGATGTAGATTCATGTAGTCCATCATTCCCCACCACACAGTCCAAAAGGTGAGATGTATCCCTACACTCCCTTAAAAACATAATCAACAGCATAGTATATCTGTTAGAGTTATCTACGAGTTATTTGATTTATGTTACCATGAATAGTATAGATGTTCTCATATCTTAATATTGATTGAACTCTTGCTTATCATCAAAACTGCTAGTGAATATCTTGAAGGCTTTTATTGCTTTAGTTATTCCTTGCTTTGCTTATAAAGCCTAGTGGAGAGTTATAACTCTCGCTGGGGCAATTATGTATAATTGTCTCACCCCGTAGACTTCTACTTTTTAGGTGGTCGTCGAAGACGGAGAAACAAGAACACAGGTGACCAATCCCAGCAACAGCAGCATCAGGAGCAGTAAATATCTCAGGTGGAGATCTAGCCTGCTTCATGGTGTAGTTAGAGTCAAGTCCTATGTGTCCTCTGTACTCTCAGGTCCTGGAGTGTTTTGAGTATGAATTCTTGAGAAGTTTCGTATCATGTTGTATATAATTACTCAAGAAGTAATTGTCAGAGATGTAAACAGTTAAATCCTTTTTCTATGGAAAAGGTTTGTGGTTTCAAGCTCTTGTCTCAAAAAGTTTTAATTTCCCGTGATTTTTGTCTCCCGTTGTTTACCGATTGCTTCCGCTCATGTTTAAATCGGGATTAATTCGTGGTTTGGAGATCAGAGCCCACAATTAAGTGGTATCAGAGCTCTAGGTTCGCCGAGTCTACAGATGCATAGGACATAGGAAGTCGAGTCTATCTTTAGTATTCCTTCCTTATCTAATAGAGTCTTCTACTCCTCAGGAGAAGAAGATACTTAAGATGTCAGAGCCACATGATGAGTATGTGGGAGAAAGTAGTGTCAGTGCACCTCAAGGCGGTGCAGGAGTACCAAAGGTGGAACAACCTGTACCAGAACAACTTAGAGAGCCACCCCAGTTTGACCCAGCTGATATGGGTAACCCAGCAGTCCAGACTATGTTTGGGCAGTTTATGACTGCCATGACACATATAACCGACAGGTTGCCTATGCCTGCACCTAGGGCACCTGTCCAACCAGAGGGGCAAGGTATCGGAAAGACGTTCGAGCGACTACGTCGTGTCGGAGCTACCGAGTACCATGGGACTGCTGACCCCGCAGATGCTGATCTGTGGTTGACAGAGCTGGAGAAGGCTTTCAGGATCCTCAACATCCCTGAAGTTGAGAAGGTTAGACATGCTGTCTATCTTCTCAAAGGAAGTGCTGGTCACTGGTGGACCATGGAAGAGCAGAAGAGACCTGGAATAGAAATCTCGTGGGAAGACTTTCGGCGGGAATTTGTCCAAAGATTTTTCCCGAAGACCTTCCTAGACGAGAAGATCTCTCAGTTTGAGAAACTGAGACAGGGTATGATGAACATTAGTGAGTACGAAGCTAAGTTCATGGAGCTGTTGCAGTTTTGTCCTCAAATGGCAGTTAATGATGAGGAAAGAATTCGGCGCTTTGAGAAGGGGTTGAACGCTGAACTGACCACTCCTGTGTCTGCTTTAGAGAACAGGGAGAGGTTTGCCATTTTTGTGGAATCAGTAAGGAGGATAGAGAGGTCTGAAATTGAGAAACGACAGACTAGTAGAAAGAAAGTGTACTCTCAGACTCAAAAACAAAGGTCTGAAAGTTTTAAGAAGCCGAGATTTTCTGCATCGACAACATCATTAAGATCCCAAACCCAGACACAATGAATGCCAAGTAGGGATAGGGATCTTAGTTATATTCCAAATAAGGCCTCCAATATAGCATCAACATCGGTGTCTGGACCTCATCGACCTTATACTATACCTAGAATCTGTTATCAATGCAGACAACCGGGACATCTGGTAAAAGATTGTCCAGACGGGAATCCAATGATGACTCAACCTCAGGGGCAGAGTCAGCAAGGATCGCAAAGGAGGCAGTGTTCTAGTAACAATAGAGGACGTGGACAGACGTCCCGGGCAGGTCAGAGGAAATAAAGTCATTCTGATATTTCATTTTCATGTTTCTATGTGTTAAGGATATGAAAAGTGAGGAATGAGACAGTATGTAAGTGCATACTACTTGATCTCAGTATTTGTAAACCCTGGCCAGGTATACAGCTATTGATGATAAAGTTGTATGGAAACTCCTAGATTGATATCTTTTTGATTGCCCTGATCAAGCAATCATTCTAATACAATCTAAGGAGTATCATGAAATAAGAAATATGGAACAAACAAAATGGGAAGAGCTATGTGTCATTCCCAAACAAACAAAAAGGGGAAAGCTATGTGTCATCCCCAACAAAAAGGGAAGAGCTATGTGTCATCCCCAACAAAAAGGGAAGAGCTATGTGTCATTCCCAATTAAAAAGGGGAAAGCTATGTGTCATCCCCAACAAAAAGGGAAGAGCTATGTGTCATTCCCAAACAAACAAAAAGGGAAGAGCTATGTGTCATTCCGAAAACAAACAAAAAGGGAAGATCTATGTGTCATTCCCAATTAAAAATGGAAGAGCTATGTGTCATTCCCAAATCAAAAAAAAAAGGGGAAAAGCTATGTGGCATTTCCAATTAATAAGAAGAACTATGTGAACTATCCCAATTACATAGAGTTGTAAAGGATTACTGAGTAAATTATCCTTGTTAGATATATATGTTGTTCCTTTTGATAAATATTCTTGGGTGATGATAGAAGTATGTTCTTTTATGCCTCTTCTTTCCAATAATATGGACATCATATGTTAGGGGTTTATGCTCTGCATAAACATTGGTAAGGTTGAATTAGTGAAAGGAGCCTTGTGTGGAATTGCAGAATTCATGATACCTCCATGATATTAAGATAATATGTGGAGACTTGAGGGCATGATTAATGAATACTCTGTTTCTCCTTTTGTCTGAGATTTCGGGGACGAAATCCTTGTTAGGGGTTTATGATTTGTAACACCCCTGACCTGGGTTATGAACTAACCCTGGAAGTTTTGCCTAAATATGTAATTAATATACTTGTGAACACTCCCTGGCATGTAATTAAGTTCCTCAGGAACATTTATTTTCAATATTGCTCCTTTTTGTATAAAGTTGTAGCATTGTGTTGTATGCAGGGACCTATGTGCAAATTACCCAGTTTAAGGGTTGAACTTGCAAAATTCACAAGATGAGATGTATCTCTGATGTTGAAACATCATGAGGATGCCTATGATGAAGTTTGAGGGATCTCCCAAGCTTGAGCACCAAGGTGCAGCTGTGGAAGCAATCCCCATGCTTAGAAACCCTAATTTGGGGTAAAGTGCAATTTACCCAAATTGAGGGGTCCAACTTGTAATTTTCACCATCTAGAACATCTTGTATGACTCTTGTCATCATTTAGAGTAGAAATGATGAAAGGGATACATCATTTAATAATCAGATGAGAAAAATGGTCTTTGTGATAGAAATCACCTAAAATGGGTATGAGATCCTTTCATGTATGTACCCTAGCTGAAGGTTAGATTTCTTTACCATTAGATCTTGAGATTTCATGAGATTTGCATAAGGATAGATAAGTTTGGACGTGCCTTTGAGCAAGGAGGGACCTAGATGTGATTTCCAATCTTGTAAAGGTCCTTAGGGTGTAAAAGGGGCTAAAGTATATAAACCACCTCTTTACAAGATAAGTGAACGATCTTTCCTTTACTTCATTCTCATCTCTTCTTGCTCAAACGGCCAAGGATAGCTCTGGAGCTCAGGGGGACGACCAACCTGTTCTAGCCAACCAAACCAACGTTTCCTTGGAGATTTCACCCCTGACCAAGTTGTGGAAGCTCAAGGACGCCATTAAAGCTTGGAGCTTGAAGGCTTGGAGCTCTAGGATCAACCTTTAGGCGGGTTTTATAACTCTAAACTTTATGCTTGATTATACATCCTTTTCTGTGCATATAGTTGCTAGTTCTTCTTCTTCCTTATCTTTCCTTGCATCCTTGCAAGAAAAATCGTGAAGAACTGCCACTGTTCTCAAGGTAGAAGATAAGGGCGTTAATTCCTATGCTTATCCACGGATTTTCACTTTATCAAACGACCTCCACCTATTGCTCAAAACGGTTTCAAACCGTTTGGTGGGCAAACGGTTTTAGGGTCGTTTGAGGGCAAACCGTCTTCAAGACCGTTTGTTCCCGTTGACCAAGCAAAGACCGTTTGGGAATATTGTTCATAATTATGTAGGTTAATCACCCACAAAATTTGAGAGGTTAACTCCAAAGGAATCGTGAGATATGAGGAAATCAATTAGCAAAACCAATTGAATTAAGTTCTGATTTTCAATCTGTTTAATTTGCCCTTTTTGGGCAAACGGTCTCAAGACCGTTTAAGATGGTTGAGTAAACGTTGACCGTTTGGGATTACTGTTCATAATGATGTTAATTAACGACTCACCAAATTTTATGGATTAATTCCAAACGAGTCATGAGTTGAAGGATGATTAATAGGGCAAACCCTAATTGAAATTAGTGCTGAATCTCCAATGAGTTAAGTTGAGATTTTGGGTTGATTAGCCCAAACGGTTTCAAGACCGTTTGGGAATCACCCAAACGGTCTCAAGACCGTTTGGGGGTCACCCCAAGACCGTTTGGAGGTCTGGGGTCAAGTATAGTTGATCAATTGAAGGTCCAAAGGTACCAAATCATATTGCAATTAAGTATTGATGTGATGATCAACTCAATAGATCAAACCTTGATGAATTTTCACTAGAGTCCAAAGGATGGATGGGCAAACGGTCTCAAGACCGTTTGGAACTCATCCAAACGGTCTCAAGACCGTTTGGTGTCAACCCAAGACCGTTTGGAGGTCTAGGGTTAAGGTAATTCGATCAATTGAGGGCCCAATTACAGTGGGTTATTGAAACAATCAAATTGCTGTTTTCTAAGTATAGATCTTGTTGAGTTTTGGGTTGGAGGACCCAAACGGTCTCAAGACCGTTTGGGGTTCCTCCAAACGGTCCCAAGACCGTTTGGGCACAACCCAAGACCGTTTGAAGGTCTAGGGTTGAGTTAATCTAATGGTTTGAGGGTCAATTTACAAGAAGTTGATGAATTGATGAAGATTGATGATTTTGACCTAATTGGACTTCAACCCTAGTCAAAACGACTTGGATTTTGGTCAAACTTTGGGCAACGGTCTCAAGACCGTTTGGATGATGTCCAAACGACCTCAAGACCGTTTGGGTCAAGTTTGAGCCCAATTGGAGGTCAATTGATAGGTTCAACCTTGAATTGATTCACATTGTTGAACATTGATGACCAATCGATTTGAAAACCCTAATTGAGGAGGATTGAACCCTAATTGGCTTGCAATTGAGGGTCAATTTGATGTATAAGTGGCTAAGGCTAACCCTAATTGACTCAATTTATAAGTGGTTAGCATAGATTTAACCAATTGAGGGCTTCAACACACATATCCATGAACATTGGTGACCTTTGAACCCCTTTGGAGGTCCAAACAGTTTGAGCCCATTTGGACCAAACGGTCTCAAGACCGTTTGGATCCAAACGGTCTCAAGACCGTTTGAGACCAAACGGTCTCAAGACCATTTGGGGCCAAACGGTCTCAAGACCGTTTGGGCTCAAACGACCTCAAGATCGTTTGGTCGAATCGATCTCAAGCAAGTTTGATCAAACGGTTTCAAACCGTTTGAAGCTCCAAACGGTTTGGAAGTCAACCCTTCCAAACGGTCTTCACCTCCAAACGGTCTCAAGACCGTTTGAGTGGTTGAAACCGTTTGAAGGTTGAAACCGTTTGGAGATTGGTGATGGTTTGTACTTAACCATTTGATGATGTAATTAGTTCAATGGTGATCCAATTTAAACCCTAATGGTAACCTAGGTCGTTAAGGGGCTATGTGATTAGTGAGTTAACCCATGATGGTGATCATGTGGCAATTTACCAAAATACCCTTGAGGGGTCTAAAGGGGTAAAACCTTGTTCTAATCAAACCCTAATCACATGATGTTGATGTTTTGGCCTATGTTAGTCAATGGAGACTTATCTCAACCTGATCTAGAGTGGTGTTGCCACCATCTACTAGTGAGAGGAGAAAGGAAGTATTTCTAGAGAGAGAAAGTATCCTAGAAAGAGAAAGTACCCTTTTTAGGTGGGAACTCTAGTGAGATACTTCAATTACACATGAATGTGCATGATTAGGGAATGACCCACCTATGTGAGGTCATAGAAACCCTAATTATGATATCTAATGGATCTTAATCTTAATTAAGAACCTTAATGATGATGTTTCTCTTACATGATGATGTAATGAGTACAATTCACCATGGAGTGAATAGTGAACCCTAATTTTTGGGTGATGACATGAAAGATGAATAGTAAACCCTAATTGTTGAATTGTTTACTATTATCTGTTGAATTAACCATGCAGGTTATTATGAGGTGATGGTCACACCCAGGTATGGAATACCATGTTATATTCATTGAAAGCATGTCTTAATTTTTATGAATAGTAAACCATCTTGATGCACTGCTAAGTGACATCTATTGTGAATTATGGGCTGTAAGAGCCATAAACACCATAAAGGTCATGCTTGACAGATGACTTGTGATGAGATAACTGAGAACTGGTGATTGAAATGAGTTAGGCCTGCTACATTTTAGTATTCTCATATATAGCTGTGATGCTAATGTTTTGTATGATGTTATGAATACTGAATGTACCTAACTAATCAAGTGAAATGTAGAACCCTGATAATAAATCCATCATTGTCAGAGTCTAAATGATGGTGAAGCAGGTTTTCCCCAGGGAACTCCTGGATCATATACCTTTGAGTATATGGGGTACATGGATGTGTAGAACCTTACATCCTAGTGTAGGTACTTGATGTAGATGCTTGTAGTCCGTCATACCTTCACTAAAAGAGAAAAGGTGAGAGGATTTGATGTAGATTCATGTAGTCCATCATTCCCCACCACACAGTCCAAAAGGTGAGATGTATCACTACACTCCCTTAAAAACATAATCAACAACATAGTATATCTGTTAGAGTTATCTACGAGTTATTTGATTGATTTTACCATGAATAGTATAGATGTTCTCATATCTTAATATTGATTGAACTCTTGCTTATCATCAAAACTGCTAGTGAATATCTTGAAGGCTTTTATTGCTTTAGTTATTCCTTGCTTTGCTTATAAAGCCTAATGGAGAGTTATAACTCTCGCTGGGGCAATTATGTATAATTGTCTCACCCCGTAGACTTCTACTTTTTAGGTGGTCGTCGAAGACGGAGAAACAAGAACACAGGTGACCAATCCCAGCAACAGCAGCATCAGGAGCAGTAAATATCTCAGGTGGAGATCTAGCCTGCTTCATGGTGTAGTTAGAGTCAAGTCCTATGTGTCCTCTGTACTCTCAGGTCCTGGAGTGTTTTGAGTATGAATTCTTGAGAAGTTTCGTATCATGTTGTATATAATTACTCAAGAAGTAATTATCAGAGATGTAAACAGTTAAATCCTTTTTCTATGGAAAAGGTTTGTGGTTTCAAGCTCTTGTCTCAAAAAGTTTTAATTTCCCGTGATTTTTGTCTCCCGTTGTTTACCGATTGCTTCCGCTCATGTTTAAATCGGGATTAATTCGTGGTTTGGAGATCAGAGCCCACAATTAAGTGGTATCAAAGCTCTAGGTTCGCCGAGTCTACAGAGGCATAGGACATAGGAAGTCGAGTCTATCTTTAGTATTCCTTCCTTATCTAATAGAGTCTTCTACTCCTCAGGAGAAGAAGATACTTAAGATGTCAGAGCCACATGATGAGTATGTGGGAGAAAGTAGTGTCAGTGCACCTCAAGGCGGTGCAGGAGTACCAGAGGTGGAACAACCTGTACCAGAACAACTTACTGAGCCACCCCAGTTTGACCCAGCTGATATGGGTAACCCAGCAGTCCAGACTATGTTTGGGCAGTTTATGACTGCCATGACACATATAACCGACAGGTTGCCTATGCCTGCACCTAGGGCACCTGTCCAACCAGAGGGGCAAGGTATCGGAAAGACGTTCGAGCGACTACGTCGTGTCGGAGCTACCGAGTACCATGGGACTGCTGACCCCGCAGATGCTGATCTGTGGTTGACAGAGCTGGAGAAGGCTTTCAGGATCCTCAACATCCCTGAAGTTGAGAAGGTTAGACATGCTGTCTATCTTCTCAAAGGAAGTGCTGGTCACTGGTGGACCATGGAAGAGCAGAAGAGACCTGGAATAGAAATCTCGTGGGAAGACTTTCAGCGGGAATTTGTCCAAAGATTTTTCCCGAAGACCTTCCTAGACGAGAAGATATCTCAGTTTGAGAAACTGAGACAGGGTATGATGAACATTAGCGAGTACGAAGCTAAGTTCATGGAGCTGTTGCAGTTTTGTCCTCAAATGGCAGTTAATGATGAGGAAAGAATTCAGTGCTTTGAGAAGGGGTTGAACGCTGAACTGACCACTCCTGTGTCTGCTTTAGAGAACAGGGAGAGGTTTGCCATTTTTGTGGAATCAGTAAGGAGGATAGAGAGGTCTGAAATTGAGAAACGACAGACTAGTAGCAAGAAGGTGTACTCTCAGACTCAAAAACAAAGGTCTGAAAGTTTTAAGAAGCCGAGATTTTTTGCATCGACAGCATCATTAAGATCCCAAACCCAGACACAATGGATGCCAAGTAGGGATAGGGATCTTAGTTATATTCCAAATAAGGCCTCCAATATAGCATCAACATCGGTGTCTGGACCTCACCGACCTTATACTATACCTAGAATCTGTTATCAATGCAGACAACCGGGACATCTGGTAAAAGATTGTCCAGACGGGAATCCAATGATGACTCAACCTCAGGGGCAGAGTCAGCAAGGATCGCAAAGGAGGCAGTGTTCTAGTAACAATAGAGGACGTGGACAGACGTCCCGGGAAGGTCAGAGGAAATAAAGTCATTCTGATATTTTATTTTCATGTTTCTATGTGTTAAGGATATGAAAAGTGAGGAATGAGACAGTATGTAAGTGCATACTACTTGATCTCAGTATTTGTAAACCCTGGCCAGGTATACAGCTATTGATGATAAAGTTGTATGGAAACTCCTAGATTGATATCTTTTTGATTGCCCTGATCAAGCAATCATTCTAATACAATCTAAGGAGTATCATGAAATAAGAAATATGGAACAAACAAAAAGGGAAGAGCTATGTGTCATTCCCAAACAAACAAAAAGGGGAAAGCTATGTGTCATCCCCAACAAAAAGGGAAGAGCTATGTGTCATCCCCAACAAAAAGGGAAGAGCTATGTGTCATTCCCAATTAAAAAGGGGAAAGCTATGTGTCATCCCCAACAAAAAGGGAAGAGCTATGTGTCATTCCCAAACAAACAAAAAGGGAAGAGCTATGTGTCATTCCCAAAACAAACAAAAAGGGAATAGCTATGTGTCATTCCCAATTAAAAATGGAAGAGCTATGTGTCATTCCCAAATCAAAAAAAAAAGGGGAAAAGCTATGTGGCATTTCCAATTAATAAGAAGAACTATGTGAACTATCCCAATTACATAGAGTTGTAAAGGATTACTGAGTAAATTATCCTTGTTAGATATATATGTTGTTCCTTTTGATAAATATTCTTGGGTGATGATAGAAGTATGTTCTTTTATGCCTCTTCTTTCCAATAATATGGACATCATATGTTAGGGGTTTATGCTCTGCATAAACATTGGTAAGGTTGAATTAGTGAAAGGAGCCTTGTGTGGAATTGCAGAATTCATGATACCTCCATGATATTAAGATAATATGTGGAGACTTGAGGGCATGATTAATGAATACTCTGTTTCTCCTTTTGTCTGAGATTTCGGGGATGAAATCCTTGTTAGGGGTTTATGATTTGTAACACCCCTGACCTGGGTTATGAACTAACCCTGGAAGTTTTGCCTAAATATGTAATTAATATACTTGTGAACACTCCCTGGCATGTAATTAAGTTCCTCAGGAACATTTATTTTCAATATTGCTCCTTTTTGTATAAAGTTGTAGCATTGTGTTGTATGCAGGGACCTATGTGCAAATTACCCAGTTTAAGGGTTAAACTTACAAAATTCACAAGATGAGATGTATCTCTGATGTTGAAACATCATGAGGATGCCTATGATGAAGTTTGAGGGATCTCCCAAGCTTGAGCACCAAGGTGCAGCTGTGGAAGCAATCCCCATGCTTAGAAACCCTAATTTGGGGTAAAGTGCAATTTACCCAAATTGAGGGGTCCAACTTGTAATTTTCACCATCTAGAACATCTTGTATGACTCTTGTCATCATTTAGAGTAGAAATGATGAAAGGGATACATCATTTAATAATCAGATGAGAAAAATGGTCTTTGTGATAGAAATCACCTAAAATGGGTATGAGATCCTTTCATGTATGTACCCTAGCTGAAGGTTAGATTTCTTTACCATTAGATCTTGAGATTTCATGAGATTTGCATAAGGATAGATAAGTTTGGACGTGCCTTTGAGCAAGGAGGGACCTAGATGTGATTTCCAATCTTGTAAAGGTCCTTAGGGTGTAAAAGGGGCTAAAGTATATAAACCACCTCTTTACAAGATAAGTGAACGATCTTTCCTTTACTTCATTCTCATCTCTTCTTGCTCAAACGGCCAAGGATAGCTCTAGAGCTCAGGAGGACGACCAACCTGTTCTAGCCAACCAAACCAACGTTTCCTTGGAGATTTCACCCCTGACCAAGTTGTGGAAGCTCAAGGACGCCATTAAAGCTTGGAGCTTGAAGGCTTGGAGCTCTAGGATCAACCTTTAGGCGGGTTTTATAACTCTAAACTTTATGCTTGATTATACATCCTTTTCTGTGCATATAGTTGCTAGTTCTTCTTCTTCCTTATCTTTCCTTGCATCCTTGCAAGAAAAATCGTGAAGAACTGCCACTGTTCTCAAGGTAGAAGATAAGGGCGTTAATTCCTATGCTTATCCACGGATTTTCACTTTATCAAACGACCTCCACCTATTGCTCAAAACGGTTTCAAACCGTTTGGTGGGCAAACGGTTTTAGGGTCGTTTGAGGGCAAACGGTCTTCAAGACCGTTTGGTCCCGTTGACCAAGCAAAGACCGTTTGGGAATATTGTTCATAATTATGTAGGTTAATCACCCACAAAATTTGAGAGGTTAACTCCAAAGGAATCGTGAGATATGAGCAAATCAATTAGCAAAACCAATTGAATTAAGTTCTGATTTTCAATCTGTTTAATTTTCCCTTTTTGGGCAAACGGTCTCAAGACCGTTTAAGATGGTTGACTAAACGTTGACCGTTTGGGATTACTGTTCATAATGATGTTAGTTAACGACTCACCAAATTTTATGGATTAATTCCAAACGAGTCATGAGTTGAAGGATGATTAATAGGGCAAACCCTAATTGAAATTAGTGCTGAATCTCCAATGAGTTAAGTTGAGATTTTGGGTTGATTAGCCCAAACGGTTTCAAGACCGTTTGGGAATCACCCAAACGGTCTCAAGACCGTTTGGGGGTCACCCCAAGACCGTTTGGAGGTCTGGGGTCAAGTATAGTTGATCAATTGAAGGTCCAAAGGTACCAAATCATATTGCAATTAAGTATTGATGTGATGATCAACTCAATAATTCAAACCTTGATGAATTTTCACTAGAGTCCAAAGGATGGATGGGCAAACGGTCTTAAGACCGTTTGGAACTCATCCAAACGGTCTCAAGACCGTTTGGTGTCAACCCAAGACCGTTTGGAGGTCTAGGGTTAAGGTAATTCGATCAATTGAGGGCCCAATTACAGTGGCTTATTGAAACAATCAAATTGTTGTTTTCTAAGTATAGATCTTGTTGAGTTTTGGGTTGGAGGACCCAAACGGTCTCAAGACCGTTTGGGGTTCCTCCAAACGGTCCCAAGACCGTTTGGGCACAACCCAAGACCGTTTGAAGGTCTAGGGTTGAGTTAATCTAATGGTTTGAGGGTCAAATTACAAGAAGTTGATGAATTGATGAAGATTGCTGATTTTGACCTAATTGGACTTCAACCCTAGTCAAAACGACTTGGATTTTGGTCAAACTTTGGGCAAACGGTCTCAAGACCGTTTGGATGATGTCCAAACGACCTCAAGACCGTTTGGGTCAAGTTTGAGCCTAATTGGAGGTCAATTGATAGGTTCAACCTTGAATTGATTCACATTGTTGAACATTGATGACCAATCGATTTGAAAACCCTAATTGAGGAGGATTGAACCCTAATTGGCTTGCAATTGACGGTCAATTTGATGTATAAGTGGCTAAGGCTAACCCTAATTGACTCAATTTATAAGTGGTTAGCATAGATTTAACCAATTGAGGGCTTCAACACACATATCCATGAACATTGGTGACCTTTGAACCCCTTTGGAGGTCCAAACGGTTTGAGCCCATTTGGACCAAACGGTCTCAAGACCGTTTGGATCCAAACGGTCTCAAGACCGTTTGAGAACAAACGGTCTCAAGACCATTTGGGGCCAAACGGTCTCAAGACCGTTTGGGCTCAAACGACCTCAAGATCGTTTGGTCCAATCGATCTCAAGCAAGTTTGATCAAACGGTTTCAAACCGTTTGAAGCTCCAAACGGTTTGGAAGTCAACCCTTCCAAACGGTCTTCACCTCCAAACGGTCTCAAGACCGTTTGGATCCAAACGGTCTCAAGACCGTTTGGGGCCAAACGGTCTCAAGACCGTTTGAGTGGTTGAAACCGTTTGAAGGTTGAAACCGTTTGGAGATTGGTGATGGTTTGTACTTAACCATTTGATGATGTAATTAGTTCAATGGTGATCCAATTTAAACCCTAATGGTAACCTAGGTCGTTAAGGGGCTATGTGATTAGTGACTTAACCCATGATGGTGATCATGTGGCAATTTACCAAAATACCCTTGAGGGGTCTAAAGGGGTAAAACCTTGTTCTAATCAAACCCTAATCACATGATGTTGATGTTTTGGCCTATGTTAGTCAATGGAGACTTATCTCAACCTGATCTAGAGTGGTGTTGCCACCATCTACTAGTGAGAGGAGAAAGGAAGTATTTCTAGAGAGAGAAAGTATCCTAGAAAGAGAAAGTACCCTTTTTAGGTGGGAACTCTAGTGAGATACTTCAATTACACATGAATGTGCATGATTAGGGAATGACCCACCTATGTGAGGTCATAGAAACCCTAATTATGATATCTAATGGATCTTAATCTTAATTAAGAACCTTAATGATGATGTTTCTCTTACATGATGATGTAATGAGTACAATTCACCATGAAGTGAATAGTGAACCCTAATTTTTGGGTGATGACATGAAAGATGAATAGTAAACCCTAATTGTTGAATTGTTTACTATTATCTGTTGAATTAACCATGCAGGTTATTATGAGGTGATGGTCACACCCAGGTATGGAATACCATGTTATATTCATTGAAAGCATGTCTTAAGCTTTATGAATAGTGAACCATCTTGATGCACTGCTAAGTGACATCTATTGTGAATTATGGGCTGTAAGAGCCATAAACACCATAAAGGTCATGCTTGACAGATGACTTGTGATGAGATAACTGAGAACTGGTGATTGAAATGAGTTAGGCCTGCTACATTTTAGTATTCTCATATATAGCTGTGATGCTAATGTTTTGTATGATGTTATGAATACTGAATGTACCTAACTAATCAAGTGAAATGTAGAACCTTGATCATAGATCCATCATTGTCAGAGTCTAAATGATGGTGAAGCAGGTTTTCCCCAGGGAACTCCTGGATCATATACCTTTGAGTATATGGGGTACATGGATGTGTAGAACCTTACATCCTAGTGTAGGTACTTGATGTAGATGCTTGTAGTCCGTCATACCTTCACTAAAAGAGAAAAGGTGAGAGGATTTGATGTAGATTCATGTAGTCCATCATTCCCCACCACACAGTCCAAAAGGTGAGATGTATCCCTACACTCCCTTAAAAACATAATCAACAGCATAGTATATCTGTTAGAGTTATCTACGAGTTATTTGATTGATGTTACCATGAATAGTATAGATGTTCTCATATCTTAATATTGATTGAACTCTTGCTTATCATCAAAACTGCTAGTGAATATCTTGAAGGCTTTTATTGCTTTAGTTATTCCTTGCTTTGCTTATAAAGCCTAGTGGAGAGTTATAACTCTCGCTGGGGCAATTATGTATAATTGTCTCACCCCGTAGACTTCTACTTTTTAGGTGGTCGTCGAAGACGGAGAAACAAGAACACAGGTGACCAATCCCAGCAACAGCAGCATCAGGAGCAGTAAATATCTCAGGTGGAGATCTAGCCTGCTTCATGGTGTAGTTAGAGTCAAGTCCTATGTGTCCTCTGTACTCTCAGGTCCTGGAGTGTTTTGAGTATGAATTCTGGAGAAGTTTCGTATCATGTTGTATATAATTACTCAAGAAGTAATTGTCAGAGATGTAAACAGTTAAATCCTTTTTCTATGGAAAAGGTTTGTGGTTTCAAGCTCTTGTCTCAAAAAGTTTTAATTTCCCGTGATTTTTGTCTCCCGTTGTTTACCGATTGCTTCCGCTCATGTTTAAATCGGGATTAATTCGTGGTTTGGAGATCAGAGCCCACAATTAAGTGGTATCAGAGCTCTAGGTTCGCCGAGTCTACAGAGGCATAGGACATAGGAAGTCAAGTCTATCTTTAGTATTCCTTCCTTATCTAATAGAGTCTTCTACTCCTCAGGAGAAGAAGATACTTAAGATGTCAGAGCCACATGATGAGTATGTGGGAGAAAGTAGTGTCAGTGCACCTCAAGGCGGTGCAGGAGTACCAGAGGTGGAACAACCTGTACCAGAACAACTTAGAGAGCCACCCCAGTTTGACCCAGCTGATATGGGTAACCCAGCAGTCCAGACTATGTTTGGGCAGTTTATGACTGCCATGACACATATAACCGACAGGTTGCCTATGCCTGCACCTAGGGCACCTGTCCAACCAGAGGGGCAAGGTATCGGAAAGACGTTCGAGCGACTACGTCGTGTCGGAGCTACCGAGTACCATGGGACTGCTGACCCCACAGATGTTGATCTGTGGTTGACAGAGCTGGAGAAGGCTTTCAGGATCCTCAACATCCCTGAAGTTGAGAAGGTTAGACATGCTGTCTATCTTCTCAAAGGAAGTGCTGGTCACTGGTGGACCATGGAAGAGCAAAAGAGAACTGGAATAGAAATCTCGTGGGAAGACTTTCAGCGGGAATTTGTCCAAAGATTTTTCCCGAAAACCTTCCTAGACGAGAAGATCTCTCAGTTTGAGAAACTGAGACAGGGTATGATGAACATTAGCGAGTACGAAGCTAAGTTCATGGAGCTGTTGCGGTTTTGTCCTCAAATGGCAGCTAATGATGAGGAAAGAATTCGGCGCTTTGAGAAGGGGTTGAACGCTGAACTGACCACTCCTGTGTCTGCTTTAGAGAACAGGGAGAGGTTTGCCATTTTTGTGGAATCAGTAAGGAGGATAGAGAGGTATGAAATTGAGAAACGACAGACTAGTAGCAAGAAGGTGTACTCTCAGACTCAAAAACAAAGATCTGAAAGTTTTAAGAAGCCGAGATTTTCTGCATCGACAGCATCATTAAGATCCCAAACCCAGACACAATGGATGCCAAGTAGGGATAGGGATCTTAGTTATATTCCAAATAAGGCCTCCAATATAGCATCAACATCGGTGTCTGGACCTCACCGACCTTATACTATACCTAGAATCTGTTATCAATGCAGACAACCGGGACATCTGGTAAAAGATTGTCCAGACGGGAATCCAATGATGACTCAACCTCAGGGGCAGAGTCAGCAAGGATCGCAAAGGAGGCAGTGTTCTAGTAACAATAGAGGACGTGGACAGACGTCCCGGGCAGGTCAGAGGAAATAAAGTCATTCTGATATTTCATTTTCATGTTTCTATGTGTTAAGGATATGAAAAGTGAGGAATGAGACAGTATGTAAGTGCATACTACTTGATCTCAGTATTTGTAAACCCTGGCCAGGTATACAGCTATTGATGATAAAGTTGTATGGAAACTCCTAGATTGATATCTTTTTGATTGCCCTGATCAAGCAATCATTCTAATACAATCTAAGGAGTATCATGAAATAAGAAATATGGAACAAACAAAATGGGAAGAGCTATGTGTCATTCCCAAACAAACAAAAAGGGGAAAGCTATGTGTCATCCCCAACAAAAAGGGAAGAGCTATGTGTCATCCCCAACAAAAAGGGAAGAGCTATGTGTCATTCCCAATTAAAAAGGGGAAAGCTATGTGTCATCCCCAACAAAAAGGGAAGAGCTATGTGTCATTCCCAAACAAACAAAAAGGGAAGAGCTATGTGTCATTCCCAAAACAAACAAAAAGGGAAGAGCTATGTGTCATTCCCAATTAAAAATGGAAGAGCTATGTGTCATTCCCAAATCAAAAAAAAATGGGGAAAAGCTATGTGGCATTTCCAATTAATAAGAAGAACTATGTGAACTATCCCAATTACATAGAGTTGTAAAGGATTACTGAGTAAATTATCCTTGTTAGATATATATGTTGTTCCTTTTGATAAATATTCTTGGGTGATGATAGAAGTATGTTCTTTTATGCCTCTTCTTTCCAATAATATGGACATCATATGTTAGGGGTTTATGCTCTGCATAAACATTGGTAAGGTTGAATTAGTGAAAGGAGCCTTGTGTGGAATTGCAGAATTCATGATACCTCCATGATATTAAGATAATATGTGGAGACTTGAGGGCATGATTAATGAATACTCTGTTTCTCCTTTTGTCTGAGATTTCGGGGACGAAATCCTTGTTAGGGGTTTATGATTTGTAACACCCCTGACCTGGGTTATGAACTAACCCTGGAAGTTTTGCCTAAATATGTAATTAATATACTTGTGAACACTCCCTGGCATGTAATTAAGTTCCTCAGGAACATTTATTTTCAATATTGCTCCTTTTTGTATAAAGTTGTAGCATTGTGTTGTATGTAGGGACCTATGTGCAAATTACCCAGTTTAAGGGTTGAACTTGCAAAATTCACAAGATGAGATGTATCTATGATGTTGAAATATCATGAGGATGCCTATGATGAAGTTTGAGGGATCTCCCAAGCTTGAGCACCAAGGTGCAGCTGTGGAAGCAATCCCCATGCTTAGAAACCCTAATTTGGGGTAAAGTGCAATTTACCCAAATTGAGGGGTCCAACTTGTAATTTTCACCATCTAGAACATCTTGTATGACTCTTGTCATCATTTAGAGTAGAAATGATGAAAGGGATACATCATTTAATAATCAGATGAGAAAAATGGTCTTTGTGATAGAAATCACCTAAAATGGGTATGAGATCCTTTCATGTATGTACCCTAGCTGAAGGTTAGATTTCTTTACCATTAGATCTTGAGATTTCATGAGATTTGCATAAGGATAGATAAGTTTGGACGTGCCTTTGAGCAAGAAGGGACCTAGATGTGATTTCCAATCTTGTAAAGGTCCTTAGGGTGTAAAAGGGGCTAAAGTATATAAACCACCTCTTTACAAGATAAGTGAATGATCTTTCCTTTACTTCATTCTCATCTCTTCTTGCTCAAACGGCCAAGGATAGCTCTGGAGCTCAGGGGGACGACCAACCTGTTCTAGCCAACCAAACCAACGTTTCCTTGGAGATTTCACCCCTGACCAAGTTGTGGAAGCTCAAGGACACCATTAAAGCTTGGAGCTTGAAGGCTTGGAGCTCTAGGATCAACCTTTAGGCGGGTTTTATAACTCTAAACTTTATGCTTGATTATACATCCTTTTCTGTGCATATAGTTGCTAGTTCTTCTTCTTCCTTATCTTTCCTTGCATCCTTGCAAGCAAAATCATGAAGAACTGCCACTGTTCTCAAGGTAGAAGATAAGGGCGTTAATTCCTATGCTTATCCACGGATTTTCACTTTATCAAATGACCTCCACCTATTGCTCAAAACGGTTTCAAACCGTTTGGTGGGCAAACGGTTTTAGGGTCGTTTGAGGGCAAACGGTCTTCAAGACCGTTTGGTCCCGTTGACCAAGCAAAGACCGTTTGGGAATATTGTTCATAATTATGTAGGTTAATCACCCACAAAATTTGAGAGGTTAACTCCAAAGGAATCGTGAGATATGAGCAAATCAATTAGCAAAACCAATTGAATTAAGTTCTGATTTTCAATCTGTTTAATTTGCCCTTTTTGGGCAAACGGTCTCAAGACCGTTTAAGATGGTTGACTAAACGTTGACCGTTTGGTATTACTGTTCATAATGATGTTAATTAACGACTCACCAAATTTTATGGATTAATTCCAAACGAGTCATGAGTTGAAGGATGATTAATAGGGCAAACCCTAATTGAAATTAGTGCTGAATCTCCAATGAGTTAAGTTGAGATTTTGGGTTGATTAGCCCAAACGGTTTCAAGACCATTTGGGAATCACCCAAACGGTCTCAAGACCGTTTGGGGGTCACCCCAAGACCGTTTGGAGGTCTGGGGTCAAGTATAGTTGATCAATTGAAGGTCCAAAGGTACCAAATCATATTGCAATTAAGTATTGATGTGATGATCAACTCAATAGATCAAACCTTGATGAATTTTCACTAGAGTCCAAAGGATGGATGGGAAAACGGTCTCAAGACCGTTTGGAACTCATCCAAACGGTCTCAAGACCGTTTGGTGTCAACCCAAGACCGTTTGGAGGTCTAGGGTTAAGGTAATTCGATCAATTGAGGGCCCAATTACAGTGGGTTATTGAAACAATCAAATTGCTGTTTTCTAAGTATAGATCTTGTTGAGTTTTGGGTTGGAGGACCCAAACGGTCTCAAGACCGTTTGGGGTTCCTCAAAACGGTCCCAAGACCGTTCGGGCACAACCCAAGACCGTTTGAAGGTCTAGGGTTGAGTTAATCTAATGGTTTGAGGGTCAAATTAAAAGAAGTTGATGAATTGATGAAGATTGCTGATTTTGACCTAATTGGACTTCAACCCTAGTCAAAACGACTTGGATTTTGGTCAAACTTTGGGCAAACGGTCTCAAGACCGTTTGGATGATGTCCAAACGACCTCAAGACCGTTTGGGTCAAGTTTGAGCCTAATTGGAGGTCAATTGATAGGTTCAACCTTGAATTGATTCACATTGTTGAACATTGATGACCAATCGATTTGAAAACCCTAATTGAGGAGGATTGAACCCTAATTGGCTTGCAATTGAGGGTCAATTTGATGTATAAGTGGCTAAGGATAACCCTAATTGACTCAATTTATAAGTGGTTAGCATAGATTTAACCAATTGAGGGCTTCAACACACATATCCATGAACATTGGTGACCTTTGAACCCCTTTGGAGGTCCAAACGGTTTGAGCCCATTTGGACCAAACAGTCTCAAGACCGTTTGGATCCAAACGGTCTCAAGACCGTTTGAGACCAAACGGTCTCAAGACCGTTTGGGGCCAAACGGTCTCAAGACCGTTTGGGCTCAAACGACCTCAAGATCGTTTGGTCCAATCGATCTCAAGCAAGTTTGATCAAACGGTTTCAAACCGTTTGAAGCTCCAAACGGTTTGGAAGTCAACCCTTCCAAACGGTCTTCACCTCCAAACGGTCTCAAGACCGTTTGGATCCAAACGGTCTCAAGACCGTTTGGGGCCAAACGGTCTCAAGACCGTTTGAGTGGTTGAAACCGTTTGAAGGTTGAAACCGTTTGGAGATTGGTGATGGTTTGTAGTTAACCATTTGATGATGTAATTAGTTCAATGGTGATCCAATTTAAACCCTAATGGTAACCTAGGTCGTTAAGGGGCTATGTGATTAGTGAGTTAACCCATGATGGTGATCATGTGGCAATTTACCAAAATACCCTTGAGGGGTCTAAAGGGGTAAAACCTTGTTCTAATCAAACCCTAATCACATGATGTTGATGTTTTGGCCTATGTTAGTCAATGGAGACTTATCTCAACCTGATCTAGAGTGGTGTTGCCACCATCTACTAGTGAGAGGAGAAAGGAAGTATTTCTAGAGAGAGAAAGTATCCTAGAAAGAGAAAGTACCCTTTTTAGGTGGGAACTCTAGTGAGATACTTCAATTACACATGAATGTGCATGATTAGGGAATGACCCACCTATGTGAGGTCATAGAAACCCTAATTATGATATCTAATGGATCTTAATCTTAATTAAGAACCTTAATGATGATGTTTCTCTTACATGATGATGTAATGAGTACAATTCACCATGGAGTGAATAGTGAACCCTAATTTTTGGGTGATGACATGAAAGATGAATAGTAAACCCTAATTGTTGAATTGTTTACTATTATCTGTTGAATTAACCATGCAGGTTATTATGAGGTGATGGTCACACCCAGGTATGGAATACCATGTTATATTCATTGAAAGCATGTCTTAAGCTTTATGAATAGTGAACCATCTTGATGCACTCCTAAGTGACATCTATTGTGAATTATGGGCTGTAAGAGCCATAAACACCATAAAGGTCATGCTTGACAGATGACTTGTGATGAGATAACTGAGAACTGGTGATTGAAATGAGTTAGGCCTGCTACATTTTAGTATTCTCATATATAGCTGTGATGCTAATGTTTTGTATGATGTTATGAATACTGAATGTACCTAACTAATCAAGTGAAATGTAGAACCCTGATCATAGATCCATCATTGTCAGAGTCTAAATGATGGTGAAGCAGGTTTTCCCCAGGGAACTCCTGGATCATATACCTTTGAGTATATGGGGTACATGGATGTGTAGAACCTTACATCCTAGTGTAGGTACTTGATGTAGATGCTTGTAGTCTGTCATACCTTCACTAAAAGAGAAAAGGTGAGAGGATTTGATGTAGATTCATGTAGTCCATCATTCCCCACCACACAGTCCAAAAGGTGAGATGTATCCCTACACTCCCTTAATAACATAATCAACAACATAGTATATCTGTTAGAGTTATCTATGAGTTATTTGATTGATGTTACCATGAATAGTATAGATGTTCTCATATCTTAATATTGATTGAACTCTTGCTTATCATCAAAACTGCTAGTGAATATCTTGAAGGCTTTTATTGCTTTAGTTATTCCTTGCTTTGATTATAAAGCCTAGTGGAGAGTTATAACTCTCGCTGGGGCAATTATGTATAATTGTCTCACCCCGTAGACTTCTACTTTTTAGGTGGTCGTCGAAGACGGAGAAACAAGAACACAGGTGACCAATCCCAGCAACAGCAGCATCAGGAGCAGTAAATATCTCAGGTGGAGATCTAGCCTGCTTCATGGTGTAGTTAGAGTCAAGTCCTATGTGTCCTCTGTACTCTCAGGTCCTGGAGTGTTTTGAGTATGAATTCTTGAGAAGTTTCGTATCATGTTGTATATAACTACTCAAGAAGTAATTGTCAGAGATGTAAACAGTTAAATCCTTTTTCTATGGAAAAGGTTTGTGGTTTCAAGCTCTTGTCTCAAAAAGTTTTAATTTCCCGTGATTTTTGTCTCCCGTTGTTTACCGATTGCTTCCGCTCATGTTTAAATCAGGATTAATTCGTGGTTTGGAGATCAGAGCCCACACCATGGGTTGAGGACACTAAAGATCCATCGAGTTTGGACCCAGAATAACCATTGATTTTGGTCAACAAGTGGTGAAACAAGCTTCAAACCTAAGTAAAAACCAATAGATTTGAGGGAAAAGAAAACCATCAGGTAAACTACTTAAAGGGGCACTAAGACCAATGTTTCTTGAGCACAAGAGAGTCCAAGATGGAAGCTAAGATAAGGCCATTAGTTGGCACAAGAAGGTCAACCAAAACAAAACCAAGCACAAAACCATTTTGTTGGATCTCAATAAAGGAAAACAACTCAAAACCCTAGGAGACAACCATCATTTGAGAGAGTAAATCCATCATTTGTGACATGTAAGTAAGGTCTAGAGCTTGCTCTACCAAGGAAGGTTTGTGTATAAGGTTTAAGGTTCATCAAAGGAGATGAACTACTAAAGAATTGCCATATAAGCACAACTCTAGGAAAAGATAACATCTTTCTACTTAGAACTTCATTTTGGAGCAAGATTATGTACATGCAAGCTAGTAATAAGCAATAAACATGGAGAAAGGTATATAACACACCTCTAGGATGCAGACATATCCACTTTGAGAAATGACACATGGAAACCATCATTTGTGGTCATAGTCATCTCTAATAGGGAAGGTGGTGATTATGATTCTTAGAACTTAAATCATTACAATTATCACATGTCGTTGGGTATGCTTTCACATAATTAAATTCAGTCCTGAAACATGGGTTGTTATAACGATGATCATTGGGTGACTTTGACACATGAGGATTGACTGTGAGTGATAGAGATGGGATTTACCCCTCGTACTGGAGATTGATATGCTGACCACTTGATAAGTGAGACTGAGAAATGCATGCACACTTCAAAATTCACCATCAGTTGTGTACAATAGCTCCACCATCGGATCATGAAACTAGAAGGACCATTGGTTGACACCATTGACCTTAGGAACTAGTGCAACCATCGCTTGAGGATCATTGG
Organism: Alisma plantago-aquatica; assembly: GCA_963693085.1. Taxonomy (NCBI): domain Eukaryota; kingdom Viridiplantae; phylum Streptophyta; class Magnoliopsida; order Alismatales; family Alismataceae; genus Alisma; species Alisma plantago-aquatica. Next base: position 507,364,151 of record OY856410.1, on the reverse strand, counting down.
TTATAGAAACCATCGATTTGGAGTCAGAGCCACCATCAGTTGATGGCCTGGTGGAGCATTTAATGTGGACAATTGAGTCAGACAAACATGGGTTGAGGACTCTGAAGATCCATCGAGTTTGGACCCAGAATGACCATCGAGTTTGGTCAACAGGTGGTGAAACAAGCTTCAAACCTATGTAAAAACCAACGCATTTGAGGGAAAAGAAAACCATTGAGTCAACTACTTAAAGGGACACTAAGACCAACATTTCTTGAGCACAAGAGAGTCCAAAAAAGAAGCTAAGATAAGACCATCGGTTGGTACAAGAATGTCAATGAAAATAGAACCAAGAAAAAAACCATTGAGTTGCATCTCAAGAAAGGAAAACAACTTGAAATCCTAGGAGAGAGCCATCATTTGAGAGAATAAAGCCATTGTTTGTGACATACAACAAAGGTGTAGAGATTCCTCTACCAAGGAAGGCTTGTGTACAAGGATCAGGGTTCATTGAAAATGATGAACTACTAAAGAACTGCCATATAAGCACAACTCTACGCAAAGGTAACATCATTCTACTTAGAATTTTGTTTTGGAGCAATATTATGTACATGCAAGCTAGTAGTAAGCAATAAACACAGAAAAAGGTATATAATGCACCTCTAGGATGCAGACACATCCACCTTGAGAAATGACACATGGAAACTGTCATTGGTGATCATAGTCATCTCTCATAGTGAAGGTGGTGATTGTAATTCATAGACCTAAAATTACTACAATCATCACATGTCGTTGGGTAGGCTTTGACATCATCAAACACAGTCCTGAAACATGGCTTGTTATAAAAGTGATGATTGGGTGACTTTGACACATGGGGACTAATTGTGAATGATAGTGATGGGATTTGCCCCTCCTACTGGAGATTGATATACTAGACACTTGATAAGTAAGACTGAGAAATGCATGCGTGTGATGATCCCAAATTTTGGAGTTCAATTTCAAGAAGGTGTTGAGGATACACCTTGTTAATACGAATTAGTGATGGACTTTGAAGACTCATGTGGTCATTTAATGAACTCTAAGGTGTGTAGAATCACACAATAAATTATTGAATTATTTAATCAAGAGTTCATAATTACTATACTTGAATTGGAGGTATGTGCAACTATTTATGAGGTTTATGAGGAATTTAGTTAGATGACCAATTGTTGAAAATGTTGATTTCAAACTTTATTATAGGAGACTTTGACTGATGAGAAGATGTGTTTCAAGTCTCATGATGTTTGGAGGTTCCTACAAGAAAATATAAGTGTTAGAGAATGTGTTCATTTAATTTGAATTAGATGGAGGAACTTTGTATGTAGGATTTTTGGACTTAGATCTATGATATAGGTGTGTCACGTGCCAAAACTCAGGAGGGCCAGTTGAGCGTACTGGTTCCGTTATGTATGCCAGTGGTGCATCAATTGGACGAGTGGCTGCGTGGAGTCTTGGCAGTCGTGAGATTTCATGTGACGCTCCTTGTGTCACCTTCAACCTCCAAACCTTACAGGAGGATGACCATGTCAAGAAGGGCCACCCCATTTGTAAAGGAATCTATGCCACTTTGGTTTTCATTATGAGGGGAGAGATCATAGAGGGTGTGCGACCTGAAAAGACCCCTTAGAAGGGTTTTCCTCATGAGTTGTAGACAGAGAGAAGTTCATCTTCCACTCTCTTTTTTTCCCTTCTCCACATTTAAACATAGTTTTTGATGAGAGAAGGAAGAAGGGGCTAGAGCTTAGAATAAGAGATCCTAGGAAGTGGTGCTGCATCAAAGATGCTACTGGAATCAAAGGGGTGACCACTTTCACTTACACACTGGACTTCTATGGTGGTCGACCCTTCCACCGTCGTCCAGACTGGATTGGGTTGGGGAGTGCATCACCTCGCATCCCTGCAGTAATCGAGCACTCCTCTGAGTTATGCACGCCTGGTAGAAGCTCCAATATTTGAAGATAGAGGTTTTGGTCCAAATTTTGTAGATGCCCAATCTTCCCAATATGCTTTGTTGTTACCTTCAACTGTTAGACTGAGTTGAGGCTTCGAGGGCAATATTCTGTCCTGACCCAGCCGCCTCAGATATGCAAAGTATCCCAAAGCTTTTAGTAGAAGAAATATTTGGGTAGGTAGGCTCTAACCTTGGCTCCTTGCTCGTCGGAGAGAAGCCTCATGGTGGCGTAGGCCTTCTGCCCAGATTAGATCGCTCACAGCAGAGTCACGTGGAGATGGGAGATATGGCGACGTGAGGAGTTTGATGATGAATGAGGCCGACTCAATAGCAAGAAAGACCTAGTCAAAGACGGCCAGTTCAAGCAAACCAACAGAGTGAACCGTGCCCCACTTTTGATACACATGACAACATTTTGGGCTTCCCAAGAGAGAGATCAGACGATCCTAGTTAAACCAAAAAGGTAATCATCTAGCTGATATTCAATTAATATATGAATTTTAGAAATGTGATTAAAAATAGATCCCTTGGCCTAGAAATCCAACAAAAATACATCTCGAATTAGAAAAATGTCTACTTTTATGTAAACCTTCTAGATCAGGCTTTTAAAGTAGTTTTGTGATGCTTTTTAATTTAGGAGTGGATGATCCATTTTTAGATCTTGAAAATTGTATAAATAGCAAATGATCGAGATTAAATTTGGAAAATATATTTTGGAGCCCTAGTATCATTTAGAAATTAAATGTGAACTGCGATCTTAATTTTATTATCAATAGTAGGTCTTTCCCATTAAAGCATAATTAGATTTTTTTAAACCTCATATTAATTCTAGAAAATAGGAAAAGACTCAAAAAAATATAAAATTTGGATCAGACCCCTATAATGACCTCCTGATCAGTAGAAAAATATCATAAACATGTTATAGGTTAGCAAAACCTAGGTTTTGTCGAAATCTTATTTTTGACCTAAAATACCTAAAATATGATGAACATTTATTAATGATGATTAATTGCTATTAATCAGGTGATGACCGAATATCTAGATTAACAAGAATGATTATAAATCTCTAAACTCAGGTACGTGGGATTTATCTTAGTATATTACCAATTTTCTTGTGTGCAATAGCTATGATGTATTGCTAGTCTTTATTTGAGAATATTGCTTAGATGTACTATGATTATAGTATCTTCACCATGTCAATAAGAACATCAAAGAATATAGATAGTTTGTAGGTATTAAGTGGATATATGATCTCTCTCTCTCTCTCTCTGCATCCTCTCTCTGTTCCTCTAAATATAAGGTTGGCACTCGGTCCCCATAGCCCAACGAGTGGGGAAAAATGAAGTGCGACATCCCTCCCTCTTTCCTCTAAATATAAGGTCGGCACTCGGTCCCCATAGCCCAAGGGGTGGGGAAAAATGAAGTGTAACATCCCTCCCTCTTTCCCCTTAATATAAGGTCGACACTCGGTCCCCATAGCCCAAGGGGTGGGAAAATATGAAGTGTGACACTTCTTAGTCGTACAAACACATCAAAAGACATCTAAAAATATGTGTTTACACGATTATCGCTTTAAACAATGTTTTCTTTTACTCTTTCTTTCTCAAAATTATTTCAATTATGCAAGCATATTAGTATGTATCTTTCTACTCATGTGCACAACACCTTGTGTGTTGATTCGTTGTTTCGCATATGTTTTAGGTTCAGAGCTAGCTTGGGATAAAAGATGGGAAGTGAGCAGTTGTCCAGGTTGTACCTATTGTGTTAAGATCCTGTTAGCATACATGTTTATAGACTTGTAATTTTTTTTTCAAATTATGTAATGTAAGTTGTAAATTTAATTCATGTTGTAATATAAATATGTCGAATGTTGAGAATGTTATGGTGTATGCATTATATTTGTATGTTGATGTATGTGTATGTCGCTTCCACATCACTCTCTATTGTAATTGCTAACGTTTTTAGATTTGTCCTCTCAGGCCTTCTTAAGGCGGCATAATTTGGGGATGTTACAGTTGATATCAGAGCATGAACAATACCTACACCTGACAATTCCTGACAATGAAAAAAAATATCTCACCTTTCACTTTGAACCGTAGAAACAAAGAAAGTTGTTATATAGGAAGTATGTTTATCTTAGCCTCTAGGTTAGAACCTAGATGTTTGAGAACTAGGTTTAGAAAAGTGTCTGAAACCCTTTCCATATAGAGCTCATATGTATTGGGTAGCTACACTAGTCTACATCTCGTTCTCACCATTTCACTAGGTGACATAGCACCAGACTCTCTACTGTGTGTGGGACACTCGATTTTGCTAATTTGGTTTTGTTTTCCAATCAGGTCGAGCCTCAATAGTTTTCTCTGACGTCTTCTTTCTCATAGAAAAACTATATAATATTTTATTAAATATATATAAATATAAAAATGTGTCCCTCACACTAGAGATAAGTTAGTGTTTTGCAACCTAAGTGAAAGGGAGTGACATCAGTCTAGAAGAGAGAGTAGATCTGGATTAGATGTCTACAACCTTATCAAGATATGTGATAAATAAAGTAGATGATAGAATTGATAGTTGATATAAGCATGGATGATCTTATTTCTACCTCTAGTGATATAAACTACCTTATAAGATTTAAGTTGTATATGACCTGAATCCAATTTTAGAGAATCTAAGCTGTCCTAATGATGAATGTGCATCCCCTTTTCTTACTTAAGAAAAGCTAAGTTAAGATAAAGTTGAATATTCATGAGCCTCAAGCTCTTTTACAAAGAAGGACCTCTAATGTTAGGACAAGATATATGTAGTGAACTCCAGAGAGAGTGAGACCCACAAGGAGCTAGAGGGTCATAGGACCTATACTAAATATATTAAAAATATGAGATTTATGTGAAATGATGTGTTCTAAGATGGGTTACTCCTGATTAGATGAGTTGAGTATTTTTGCATGATTCCTCTCTTGATATAAATACTAGATGTGAGAGTGGGGTAAAAAAATTTGTTGGGTAGAAGACGAAATCATGATGAGATGATTAATCCTTTGACGAAGTTAGGTCCTAGATTGAGTGACTTATGTTTGTAAAACTCATCATTAGCTATAAGTGAGGTTATATATAAACTCTAGTTCAGAGAGTAAAATACCTTGTGCATGAGATACTCATACATATTGATCCTTCTTTCTCTTCTTCATTTTCGCTATATATGATGTTGGAAACCTCACTTGAGCTATATAGATGATTTATATATGAGGAGTCACTCATATAAGCTTGACCTATTCTATATTCCCTTCCTATATCATACATGTAATATCCATGTTTGAAATCATGATAAGATTGGCCTAGTATATTCTCGTTCCCCTTCTGTCATACATGAAAGATATAAGTTATGAAAGCATGATCTTGACACAAAGGTCCCTTTGGATCAGTGCTTAACCTTAATCCTTCTAAATCCAATCTTATAGTTCAGAATTAACTACACCATGAGGTGGAACCCTAATATTCAAGCATGTTAACTAAGACCCTCTCACATGATGAAATTATAATATAATGTTGATCGTAAAGCTGGACTAGTGATGTTAAGTGCAAACATTGTAGTAAATGATGCTTGATATCACCTTACATGCGTTAGTGGAGTGAAAGATTGAACCTTGAATAATACCATCTTAAATTCATATGTATGAATAAAATCCTTTTCCTTATGTGACTATAAGGGATGTAAATCCTAGAATAACAAAACATCAAGTTATGACCAAACTACATAATTGATGCCTTCATCTACATATGGTGGGGTGGGTACTCCTACATGCTAAAAAACCTAAGATGAAAACCTAGGGTTCATTAAGTACTATGACAAGTTTGGCACCCAGAATTGCCAACCTATATGAAATTGAACTCAGTGCTATCCCATCGACCATGAGGCTAGTTGAATTTCGAGGAAGAAATTCCATATAAGGTGGGGTGAATGTGATGATCCCAAATTTTGGAGTTTGATTTCAAGAAGGTGTTGAGGATATGCCTTGTTAATACGAATTAGTCATGGACTTTGAAGACTCATGTGGTCATTTGATGAACTCTAAGGTGTGTAGAATCAAACAATAAATTATTGACTTATTTAATCAAGAGTTGATAATTACTTTACTTGAATTGGAGGTTTGTGCAACTATTTATGAGGTTTATGAGGAATTTAGTTAGATGACCAATTGTTGAAAATATTGATTTCAAACTTGATTATAGGAGACTTTGAGTGATGAGAAGTCGTGTTTCAAGTCTCATGATGGTTGGAGGTTCCTACAAGAAAATATATGTTTTAGAGGATGTGTTCATTTCATTTGAATTAGATGGAGGAACTTTGTATTTAGCATTTTTGGACTTATATCTGTGATATCGGTATGTCACGCGCCAAAACCCAGGAGGGCCAATTGAGTACACTGGTTCCGTTATGTATTCCAGTGATGCATCAATTGGATGAGTGGCTGCGTGGAGTCTTGGCACTCGTGAGATTTCATCTGACGCTCCTTGTGTCACCTTCAACCTCCGAACCTTACGGGAGGATGACAATGTGATGAAGGGCCACCCCTTTTATGAAGGAATATATGCCACTTTGATTTTTGTTGTGAGGGGAGAGATCATAGTGGGTGTGCGACCTAAAAATACCCCTTAGAAGGGTTTTCCTCATGAGTTGTAGACAGAGAGAAGTTCATCTTCCACTCGATTTTTTCCGTTCTCTACCTTTGAACACAATTTGCAATGAGAGAAGGAAGAAGGGTTTAGAGCTCAGAACAAGAGATCCTAAGAAGTGGCGCACCATCAAAGATGCTACCAGAATCAAAGTGGCGACCAATTTCACTTACGCACTGGATTTCTATGGTGGTCGACCCCTCCACCGTCGTCCGGACTGGATTGGGTTGGGGAGTGAATCACCTCGCATCCCTGCAGCAATCAAGCACTCCTCTGAGTTCTGCAGGCCTGGTAGAAGCGTCAGTATTTGAAGAAAGAGGTTTTGGTCAGAAGTTTGTAGATGCCCAATCTTCCCAACGTGCTATGTTGTTACCTGCAACTGTTAAACTGAGCTGAGGCTTCAAGGGTAGTATTTTGTCCTATCCCAGCTGCCTCAGATCTACGAAGCATCCCAAATCTTTTAGTAGAAGAAAGATTTAGGAAGGCATGCTCTAACCTTGGCTCCTTGCTCGCCGAAGAGAAGCCTCACAATTGCGTAGCCCTTCTTCCCATATCAGATTGCTCACAGCAAACTCGTATGGAGATGGGAGATATGGCGGCGCGAGGAGTCTGTTGATGAATCAGGCTGTCTCAATAGCTAGGAAGACCTAGTAAAAAATGGCCGGTTCAAGCAAACCAGCAGAGTGAACCACACCCCACTTTTGATACACATGACAACATTTTGGGCTTCCCAAGAGAGAGAGCGGACGATCCTAGTTAAACTGAAAAGGTAATCATCTAGCTGATATTCAATTAATATATGAATTTTAGAAATGCGATTAAAAATAGATCCACTAGCATATAAATCCAACAAAAATACCCCTAGAATTAGAAAAATGTCTACTTTTATGTAAAACTTCTAGATCAGGCTTTTAAAGTAGTTTTGTGATTCTTTTTAATTTAGGAGTGGATGTTCCATTTTTATATCTTGAAAATTGTATATATAGAAAATGATCGAGATTAAATCTAAAAAATATATTTTGGAGCCCGAGTATTGTCTACAAATTAAATGCGAACTTCGATCTTAATTTTATTATCAATAGTAGGTCTTTCCCATTAATGCATAATTAGATTGTTTAAACCTCATATTAATTCTAGAAAATAGGAAAAGACTAAAAAAATATGAAATTTGGATCAGACCCCTATAATGACCTCCTGATCAGTTGAAAAATATCATAAACATGTTCTAGGTTAGCAAAACCTAGGTTTGGTCAAAATCCTATTTTCGACCTAAAATACCTAGAATATGATGAAGATTTATTAATGATGATTAATTGCTATTAATCAGGTGATGACCGGATATCTAGATATGCAAGAATGATTATAAATCTTTGAACTTAGGTATGTGGGATTTATCTAAGTATATTACTAGTTTTATTGTGTGCAATAGCTATGATGTGTGCTTGTCTTTATTTTAGAATATTGCTTGGATGTACTATGATTATAGTATCTTCGCCATGTCAATAAGAACATCAAAGAATATAGATGGTTTGTAGCTACTAAGTGGATTTTAACTCTCTCTCTGCATCCTCTCTCTCTTCCTCTAAATATAAGGTCGGCACTCGGTCCCCATAGCCCAAGGGGTGGGGAAAAATGAAGTGCGACATCCCTCCCTCTTTCCTCTAAATATAAGGTCGGCACTCGGTCCCCATAGCTCAAGGGGTGGGGAAAAATGAAGTGTGACATCCCTCCCTCTTTCCTATAAATATAAGGTCGGCACTCGGTCCCCATAGCCCCAGGGGTGGGGAAAAATAAAGTGTGACACTGCTTAGTTGTACAAACGCATCAAAAGACATCTAAAAATATGTGTTTACCTGATTATCGCTTTAAACAATGTTTTCTTTTACTCTTTCTTCATCAAGATTATTTCAATTATGCAAGCATATTAGTATGTATATTTCTACCCACGTGCACAACACCTTGTGTGTTGATTCGTTGTTTCACGTATGTTTTAGGTTGAGAGCTAGCTTGGGATAAAAGATGGGAAGTGAGCAGTTGTCCAGGTTGTACCTATTCTGTTAAGATCCTGTTAGCATACATGTTCATAGACTTGTGAAATTTTCTTCAAATTATGTATTGCAAGTTGTAAATTTAGTTCATGTTGTAATATAAATATGTTGAATGTTTAGAATGTTATGGTGTATGCATTATATTTGTATGTTCATGTATGTGCATGTCTCTTCCGCATCACTCTATGATGTAATTGCTAACATTTTTAGATTTGTCCTCTCGGGCCTTCTCGAGGCGGTAGAATCTAGGGATGTTACATTTGGTATGAGAGCATGAACAATAGCTAAACCTGACAACTGTCACCATGAAAAAAAATTTCATCTTTCACTTTAAACCGTAGAAACATAGACAGTTGTTCTATAGGAATTATGTTTGACTTAGCCTCTAGACAAGTGTCTGAAACCCATTCCATATAGAGCTCATGTGTATTGGGTAGCTACACTAGTCTACATCTCGTTCTTACCATTTCACTAGGTGACATAGCACCAGGCTCTCTACTGTGTGTGGGACACTCGATTTTGCTGATTTGGTTTTATTTTCCAATCTGCTCGAGCCTCGACAATTTTCTATGACATCTTCTTTCTCAGAGAAAAGCTATACAAAATTTTATTAAATATATTTAAATATAAAAATGTGTCCCTCACACAGGAGATTAGTTAGTGTTTTGCAACCGAAGTGAAAGGGAGTGACATTAGTCTAGAAGAGAGAGTAGATCTAGATTAGATGTCTAGAGCCTTATCAAGATATGTAATAAATAAAGTAGATGATAGAATGATAGTTGATATAAGCATGGATGATCTTATTTCTACCTCTAGTGATATAAACTGCTTTATAAGATTTAAGTTGTATATGGCCTGAATCCAATTTTAGAGAATCTAAGCTAAGTCCTGATGATGAATGTGAATCCCCATTTCTTACTTAAGATAAGCTAAGTTAAGAGAAAGTTGAATATGCATGAGCCTCAAGGTCTCTTACAAAGGAGGACCTATGATGTTAGGACAAAATATGTGGTGAACTCCAGAGAGAGTGAGACCCACAAGGAGAGGGTCATAGGACCTATCCTAAATATAGTAAAAATATGAGATTTATGTGAAATGATGTGTCCTACGCTGGGTTACTCCTGAGTAGATGAGTTGAGTCTTTTTGCATGATTCCTCTCTTGATATAAATACTAGATATGAGAGTTGGGTTAAAAAATGTTATGGGTAGAAGACTCAATCATGATGAGATGATTAATCCTTTGACGAAGTTAGGTCCTAGATTTAGGGACTTATGTTTGTAAAACTCATCATTAGCTGCAAGTGAGGTTATATATAAAACTCTAGTTCAAAGAGTAAAATACCTTGTGCATGAGATACTCATACCTGTTGATCCTTCTTTTTCTTCTTCTTTTTCGCTATATATTATGTTGGAAACCTCACTTGAGCTATATAGATGATTTATATATGAGGAGTCACTCATATAAGCTTGACCTATTCTAAATTCCCTTCCTATATCATACATGTAATATCCAAGTTTGAAATCATGATAAGATCGGCCTAGTATATTCTCGTTCCCCTTCTGTCATACATGAAAGATATAAGTTATGAAAGCATGATCATGACACAAAAGTCCCTTTGGATCATATATATTTCATGACAATATAGTGCTTAACCTTAATCCTTCTAAATCCAAGCTTATATTTGAGAATTAACTACACCATGAGGTGGAACCCTAATATTCAAGAATGTTAACTAAGACCCTCTCACATGATGAAAATATGATATGATGTTGATCATAAAGCTAGACTAGTGATGTTCAGTGCCAGCATCGTAGTAAATGATGCTTGATATCACCTTACATGCGTTAGTGGAGAGAAAGATTGAACCTTGAATAATACCATCTTAAATTCATATGTATGAATAAAATCCTTATCCTTAAGTGACTATAAGGGATGTAAATCCTAGAATAACAGAATGTGAAGTTATCACCAAACTACGTAATTGATGCCTTCATCTACATAAGGTGGGGTGGGTACCCCTACATGCTCAAATACCTAAGATGAAAACCTAAGGTTCATTAAGTACTACAATAAGCTTGGCACCTATAATTTCCAACCGATATGAATTTGAACTCAGTGATATCCCATCGAGCATGAGGCTAGTTGTATTTCGAGGATGAAATTCCATATAAGGTGGGGTGAATGTGATGATCCCAAATTTTGGAGTTTGATTTCAAGAAGGTGTTGAGGATATGCCTTGTTAATATGAATTAGTCATGGACTTTGAAGACTCATGTGGTCATTTGATGAACTCTAAGGTGTGTAGAATCACACAATAAATTATTGACTTATTTAGTCAAGAGTTGATAATTACTTTACTTGAATTGGAGGTTTGTGCAACTATTTATGAGGTTTATGAGGAATTTAGTTAGATGACCAATTGTTGAAAATATTGATTTCAAACTTTATTATAGGAGATATTGAGTGATGAGAAGCTGTGTTTCAAGTCTCATGATGTTTGGAGGCTCCTACAAAAAAATATAAGTGTTAGAGGATGTGTTCATTTCATTTGAATTAGATGGAGGAACTTTGTATGTAGGATTTTTGGACTTAGATCTGTGATATAGGTGTGTCATGCACCAAAACTCAGGAGGGCCAGTTGAGTGAACTTGTTCCGTTATGTATGCCGTTGATGCATCAATTGGACGAGTGGTTGTATGGTGTCTTGGTAGTTGTGAGATTTCATCTGACGCTCCTTGTGTCACCTTCAACCTCTGAACCTTATGGGAGGATGACCATGTAAAGAAGGGCCACCCCGTTTGTGAAGGAATCTATGCTACTGTGGTTTTCGTTGTGAGGGGAGAGATCATAGAGGGGGTGCGACCTAAAAAGACCCCTTAGAAGGGTTTTCCTCATGAGTTCTAGATCGATAGAGGTTCATCTTCCACTCTCTTTTTTCCATTCTCCACCTTTGAACACAATTTGCAATGAGAGAAGGAAGAAGGGGCTAGATCTCAGAACAAGAGATCCCAGGAAGTGGTGCACCATCAAAGATTCTACCGGAATTAAAGGGGCGACCACTTTCACTTACGCACTGGACTTCTATGGTGGTCGACCTTTCTACCATCGTCTGGACTGGATTGGGTTGGGGAGTGCATCACCTCGCACCCCTGCAGCAATTGAGCACTCCTCTGAGTTCTGCAAGCCTGGTAGAAGCCCCAATATTTGAAGACAGAGGTTTTGGTCCAAATTGTGTAGACGCCCAATCTTCCCAATGTGCTCTATTATTACCTGCAACTGTAAGACTCAGTTGAGGCTTTGAGGGCAGTATTTCATCCTGACCCAGCCGCCTCAGATCGGCAAAGCATCCCAAAGATTTTGGTAGAAGAAAGATTTGGGATGGTATGCTCTAACCTTTGCTTCTTGCTCACCGGAGAGAAGCCTCATGGTGGCGTAGCCCTTCTGCCCAAATCAGATAGCCCACTACAGAGTCGTGTGGATACGGGAGATATGGCGACGCGACGAGTCTAATGATGAATCAGGCTGACTCAATAGCTAGAAAGACCTAGTAAAAAAATGGTCGGTTCAAGCAAACTAGCAGAGTGAACCGCGCCCCACTTTTGATACAGATGACAACATTTTTGGCTTCCCAAGAGAGAGATCGGACGATCCTAGTTAAATCGAAAAGGTAATCATCTAGATGAAATTCAATTAATATATGAATTTTAGAAATGAGATCTAAAATAGATTCCCTGGTTAGAAAAATGTCTACTTTTATGTAAAACTTCTAGATTAGGCTTTTAAAGTAGTTTTGTGATGCTTTTTAATTTAGGAGTGGATGTTCCATTTTTAGATCTTGAAAATTGTATAACTAGCAAATGATCAAGATTAAATCCAAAAAATATATTTTGGAGCCCTAGTATCGTTGAGAAATTAAATGTGAACTCCTATCTTAATTTTATTATCAATTGTAGGTCCTTCCCATTAATGCATAATTAGATCGTTTAAACCTCATATTAATTCTAGAAAATTGGAAAAGACTCAAAAAATATTAAATTTGGATCAGACCCCTATAATGACCTCCTAATGAGTAGAAAAATATCATAAACATGTTCTAGGTTAGCAAAACTTAGGTTTGGTCAAAATCCTATTTTAGACCTAAAATACATAGAATATGATGAACATTTATTAATGATGATTAATTTCTATTAATCAGGTGATGACCGGATATCTAGATGAGCAAGAATGATTATAAATATTTGAACTCAGGTATGTGGTATTTATCTAAGTATATTACTAGTTTTCTTGTGCGCGATAGCTATGATGTATTTTTTGTCTTTATTTGAGAATATTGCTTTGATGTACTATGATTATAGTATCTTCACCATGTCAATAAGAACATCAAAGAATATAGATGGTTTGTAGCTACTAAGTGGATATATGCTCTCTCTCTCTCTCTACATACTCTCTCTCTTCCTATAAATATAAGGTCGGCACTCGGTCCCTATAGCCTAAGGGATGGGAAAAAATGAAGTGCGACATCCCTCCCTCTTTCCTCTAAATATAAGTTGGGCATTCGGTCCCCATAGCCCAAGGGGTGGGAAAAAATGAAGTGTGACATACCTCCCTCTTTCCTCTAAATATAAGGTGGGCACTCGATCCCCATAGCCTAAGGGGTGGGGAAAAATGAAGTGTGACACTGCTTAGTAGTACAAACACATCAAAAGACATCTAAAAATATGTGTTTACCTGATTATCGCTTTAAACAATGTTTTCTTATACTCTTTCTTTCTCAAGATTATTTAAATTATGTAAGCATATTAGTATGTATCTTTCTACCCACGTGCACAACACCTTGTGTGTTGATTCATTGTTTCACGTATGTTTTAGGTTCAGAGTGAGCTTGGGATAAAAGATGGGAAGTGAGCAGTTGTCCATGTTGTACCTATTGTGTTAAGATCTTGTTAGCATACATGTTCATAGACTTGTAAAATTTTCTTCAAATTATGTAATGCAAGTTGTAAATTTAATTCATGGTGTATGCATTATATTTGTATGGTCATGTATGCGTATGTCGCTTCCGCATCGCTCTCTGATCTAATTGCTAACATTTTTAGATTTGTCCTGTCGGGCCTTCTCGAGGCGACAAAATCTGGGGACGTTACAGTTGCTATCAGAGCATGAATAATAGCTACACCTGACAATTTCTCACCATGAAAAAAAATCTCACCTTTCACTTTAAACCATTTAAACATAGAAAGTTGTTCTATTGGAACTATGTTTGACTTAGCCTCTAGGTTAGAACCTAGATGTTTGAGAACTAGGTTTAGACAAGTGTCTGAAACCCTTTCCATATAGAGCTCATATGTATTGGGTAGCTACACTAGTCTACATCTCGTTCTCACCATTTCACTAGGTGACATAGCACCAGACTCTCTACTGTGTGTGGGACACTCGATTTTACTGATTTGGTTTTGTTTTCCAATCGGTTCGTGCCTCGACAGTTTTCTCTGACGTCTTCTTTCTCGGAGAAAAACTATATAATATTTTATTAAATATATACAAATATAAAAATGTGTCCCTCACACTGGAGATTAGTTAGTGTTTTGCAACCTAAGTGAAAGGGAGTGACATCAGTCTAGAAGAGAGAGTAGATCTAGATTAGATGTCTAGAGCCTTATCAAGATATGTGATAAATAAAGTAGATGATAGAATGATAGTTTATATAAGAATGGATGATCTTATCTCTACCTCTAGTGATATAAACTTCTTTATAAGATTTAAGTTGTATATGACCTGAATCCAATTTTAGAGAATCTAAGCTAAGTCCTGATGTTAGGACAAGATATGTGGTAAACTCCAGAGAGAGTGGGACCCACAAGGAGAGGGTCATAGGAGCTATCCTAAATATATTAAAAATATGATATTTATGTGAAATGATGTGTCCTAAGATAGGTTACTCTTGAGTAGATGAGTTGAGTCTTTTTGCATGATTCCTCTCTTGATATAAATACAAGATGTGAGAGTGGGGTAAAAAAATGTGATGGGTAGAAGACTGAATCATGATGAGATGATTAGTACTTTGTCAAAGTTAGGTCCTAGATTGAGTGGCTTATGTTTGTACAACTCATCATTAGCTGCAAGTGAGGTTATATATAAAACTCTAGTTCAGAGAGTAAAATACCTTGTGCATGAGATACTCATACATGTTGATCCTTCTTTTTCTTCTTCTTTTTTGCTATATATGATGTTGGAAGCCTCACTTGAGCTATAGAGATGATTTATATATGAGGATTCACTCGTATAATCTTGATTTATTCTATATTCCCTTCCTATATCATACATGTAATATCCAAGTTTGAAATCATGATAAGATCGACCTAGTATATTCTCGTTCCCCTTCTGTCATACATGAAAGATATAAGTTATGAAAGCATGATTTTGTTACAAAGGTCCCTTTGGATCATATATTGCATGACAATATAATTCTTAACCTTAATCCTTCTAAATCCAACCTTCTACTTGAGAATTAACTACACCATGAGGTGGAACCCTAATATTCAAGCATGTTAACTAAGACCCTCTCACATGATGAAATTATGATATGATGTTGATCATAAAGCTAGACTAGTGATGTTAAGTGCCAACATTGTAGTAAATGATTCTTGATATCGCCTTACATGCGTTAGTGGAGTGAAAGATTGAACCTTGAATAATACCATATTAAATTCATATGTATGAATAAAATTCTTATCCTTAAGTGACTATAAGGGATGTAAATCCTAGAATTACAGAATGTCAAGTTATGACCAAACTACGTAATTGATGCCTTCATCTACATAAGGTGGGGTGGGTACCCCTACATGCTCAAAAACCTAAGATGAAAACCTAGGGTTCATTAAGTACTACGATAAGCTTGGCACCTAGAATTGCCAACCTATATGAAGTTGAACTCAGTGCTATCCCATCGAGCATGAGGCTAGTTGAATTTCGAGGATGAAATTCCATATAAGGTTGGGTGAATGTGATGATCCCAAAATTTGGAGTTTGATTTCTAGAAGGTGTTGAGGATATGCCTTGTTAATATGAATTTGTCATAGAGTTTGAAGACACATGCGGTCATTTGATGAACTCTAAGGTGTGTAGAATCACACAATAAATTATTGACTTATTTAATCAAGAGTTGATAATTACTTTACTTGAATTTGAGGTTTGTGCAACTATTTATGAGGTTTATGAGGAATTTAGTTAGATGACCAATTTTTGAAAATATTGATTTCAAACTTGATTATAGGAGACTTTGAGTGATGAGAAGTCATGTTTCAAGTCTCATGATGTTTGGAGCTTCCTACAAGAAAATATAAGTGTTAGAGGATATGTTCATTTCATTTGAATTAGATGGAGGGACTTTGTATGTAGGATTTTTGGACTTAGATCTGTGATATCGGTGTGTCACGCACCAAAACTCAGGAGGGCCAGTTGAGCACACTTGTTTAGTTATGTATGCCAGTGATGCATCAAGTGGACGAGTGGCTGCGTGGAGTTTTGGCAGTCATGAGTTTTCATGTGACACTCCTTGTGTCACCTTCAACCTCCAAACCTTATGGGAGGATGACCATGTCAAGAAGGGCCACCCAAATTGTGAAGGAATCTATGCCACTTTGGTTTTCATTGTGAGGGGAGAGATAATAGAGGGCGTGCGACCTGAAAAGACCACTTAGAAGGGATTTCCTCATGAGTTGTAGACAGAGAGAGGTGCATCTTCCATTCTTTTTTTCCCTTCTCCACCTTTGAACACAGTTTGCGATGAGAGAAGGAAGAAGGGGCTAGAGCCCAGAACAAGAGATCCTAGGAAGTGGTGCACCATCAAATATGCTATCAGAATCAAAGGGGTGACCACTTTCACTTACGCACTGGACTTTTATGGTGTTTGACCCCTCCATCTTCGTCCGGATTGGATTGGGTTGGGGTGTGCATCACCTCACATCCCTACAACAATCGAGCACTCCTGAGTTTTGCAATCCTAGTAGAATCCCCAATATTCAAAGACAGAGGTTTTGGTCTGAATTTTGTAGATGCCCAATCTTCCCAACGTGCTTTGTTGTTACCTATAACTGTTAGACTGAGTTGAGGCTTCGAGGGTAGTATTCCGTCCTGACCCAACCACGTTAGATCTGCGAAGCATCCCAAAGATTTTGGTAGAAGAAAGATTTGGGAAGGTATGTTCTAACCTTGGCTCCTTGCTCGCTGGAGAGAAGCCTCACGGTGGCCTAGCCCTTCCGCCCAGATCAGATCGCTCATAGTAGAGTCGCATGGAGACGAGAGATATGGCGACACGAGGAGTCTGATGATGAATCAGGCCGACTCAATAGCAAGAAAGACCTAGTAAAAATGGTCGGTTCAATCAAACCAGCAGAGTGAACCGCGCCCCACTTTTGATACACATGACAGAATTTTGGGCTTCCCGTGAGAGAGATCGGATGATCCTAGTTAAACTAAAAAGGTAATCATCTAGCTGATATTCAATTAATATATGAATTTTAAAAATGTGATTAAAAATAGATCCGCTGGCCTATAAATCCAACAAAAATACCCTTGGAGTTAGAAAAATGTCTACTTTTATGTAAAACTTCTAGATTGGGCTTTTAAAGTAGTTTTGTGGTGCTTTTTAATTTAGGAGTGGAGTTTCCATTTTTAGATCTTGAAAATTGTATAAATAGAAAATGATCGAGATTAAATATGAAAAATATATTTTGGAGCCCTAGTATCATTCATAAATTAAATGTGAACTCCGATCTTAATTTTATTATCAATAGTAGGTCTTTCCCATTAACACATAATTAGATTGTTTAAACCTCATATTAATTCTAGAAAATAGGAAAAGACTTAGAAAAATATGAAATTTGGATCAGACCCCTATAATGACTCTTGATCAGTAGAAAAATATCATAAACATGTTCTAGATTAGTAAAACCTAGGTTTGGTCAAAATCCTATTTTGGTCCTAAAATACCTAGAATATGATGAACATTTATTAATGATTATTAATTGCTACTAATCAGGTGATGATCGGATATCTAGATGAGCAAGAATGATTATAAATCTCTGAAATGAGGTACATGGGATTTATCTAATTATATGACCAGTTTTCTTATGTGCAATAGCTATGATGTATTACTTGTCTTTATTTGAGAATATTGCTTGGATGTACTATGATAATAGTATCTTCGCCATGTCAATAAGAACATCAAACAATATAGATAGTTTGTAGCTACTAAGTGGATATATTCTCTCTCTCTCTCTCTCTGTATCCTTTCTCTCTTCCTCTAAATATAAGGTCGGCACTCGGTCCCCATAGCCCAAGGGGTGGGGAAAAATGAAGTGAGACATCCCTCCCTCTTTCCTCTAAATATAAGGTCAGCACTCAGTCCTCATAGCCCAAGAGATGGGGAAAAATGATGAGTGACACTGTTTAGTAGTACAAACACATCAAAAGACATCTAAAAATATGTGTTTACTTGATTATCGCTTTAAACATTTTTTTCTTTTACTCTTTCTATCTCAAGATTATTTCAACTATGCAAGCATATTAGTATGTATCTTTCTACCCACGTACACAACACCTTGTGTGTTGATACATTGTTTCACGTATGTTTTATGTTCAGAATTAGCTTGGGATAAAATATGGGAAGTGAGCAGTTTTCCAGGTTGTACCTATTATGTTAAGATCTCGTTAGCATACATGTTCATAGACTTGTAAAATGTTCTTCAAATTATGTAATGCAAGTTGTAAATTTAATTCATGTTGTAATATAAATATGTTGAATGTTGAGAATGTTATGGTGTATGCATTATATTTGTATGTTCATGTATACATATGTCGCTTCCACATTGCTCTCTGATGTAATTGCTAATGTTTTTAGATTTGTCCTCTCGGGCCTTCTCGAGGTGGCAGAATCCGGGGACGTTATAGTTGGTATTAGAGCATGGACAATAGCTACACCTGACAGTTGCTCACCATGAAAAAAAAATCTCACCTTTCACTTTAAACTGTAGAAACATAGAAAGTTGTTCTATAGGAACTATGTTTGACTTAGCCTCTAGTTTAGAACCTAGATGTTCGAGAACTAGGTTTAGACAAGTGTCTAAAACCATTTCCATATAGAGCTCATATGTATTGGTTAGCTACACTAGTCTACATCTTGTTCTCACCATTTCACTAGGTGACATAGCACCAAACTATCTATTGTGTGTGGGACACTCGATTTTGCTGATTTGGTTTTCTTTTCCAATCGGATCGAGCCTCGACAATTTTCTATGGCATCTTCTTTTTGGGAGAAAAATGATATAATATTTTATTAAATATATATAAATATAAAAATGTGTCCCTCACACTAGAGATTAGTTAGTGTTTTGGAACCCAAGTGAAAGGGAGTCACATCAATCTATAAGAGAGTGTAGATCTAGATTAGATGTCTAGAGACTTATCAAGATATGTGATAAATAAAGTAGATGATAGAATGATAGTTTATATAAGCATGGATGATCTTATTTCTACCTCTAGTGATATAAACTGCTTTATAAGATTTAAGTTGTATATGACCTGAATCCAATTTTAGAGAATCTAAGCTAAGTCCTGATGATGAATGTGCATCCCCTTTTATTACTTAAGATAACCTAAGTTAAGATAAAGTTGAATATGCATGAGCCTCAAGCTCTTTTACAAAGGAGGACCTCCGATGTTAGGACAAGATATGTGGTGAACTCCAGAGAGAGTGAGACCCACAAGGAGAGGGTCATATGACCTATCCTAAATATATTAAAAATATGAGATTTATGTGAAATGATGTGTCCTAAGCTGGGTTACTCCTGAGTAGATGAGTTGAGTCTCTTTGCATGATTCCTCTCTTGATATAAATACTAGATGTCAGAGTGGGGTAAAAAAAAGTGATGGGTAGAAGACTCAATCATGATGAGATGATTAATCCTTTGAAGAAGTTAGGTCCTAGATTGAGTGACTTATGTTTGTAAAACTCATCATTAGCTGCAAGTGAGGTTATATATAAAAACTCTAGTCCAGAGAGTAAAATACCTTGTGGATGAGATACTCATACATGTTGATCCTTCTTTTTCTTCTTCTTTTTTGCTATATATGATGTTGGAAACATCACTTGAGCTATATAGATGATTTATATATGAGGAGTCACTCATATAAGCTTGACCTATTCTATATTACCTTCCTATATCATGCATGTAATATCCAA
The DNA here is from genome assembly GCA_963693085.1 of Alisma plantago-aquatica. Lineage (NCBI taxonomy): Eukaryota > Viridiplantae > Streptophyta > Magnoliopsida > Alismatales > Alismataceae > Alisma > Alisma plantago-aquatica. Next base: position 507,344,217 of record OY856410.1, on the reverse strand, counting down.
GTTGGAAATCATGATAAGATCGGCCTAGTATATTCTTGTTCCCCTTCTTTCATACATGAAAGATGTAAGTTATGAAAGCATGATCTTGACACAAAGGTCCCTCTAGATCATATATATTGCATGAAAATATAGTTCTTAACCTTAATCCTTCTAAATCCAAGCTTATAGTTGAGAATTAACTACACCTTAATGGAGTGAAAGATTGAACTTTGAATAATACCATCTTAAATTCATATGTATGAATAAAATCCTTATCCTTAAGTGACTATAAGGGATGTAAATCCTAGTATAACAGAATGTCAAGTTATGACCAAACTACGTAATTCATGCCTTCATTTACATAAGGTGGGGTGGGTACCCCTACATGCTCAAAAACCTAAGATGAAAACCTAGGGTTCATTAAGTACTATGATAAGCTTGGCACCTAGAATTGCTAACCTATATGAAGTGGAACTCAGTGCTATCCCATCGAGCATGAGGCTAATTGAATTTTGAGGATGAAATTCCATATAAGGTGGGGTGAATGTGATGATCCCAAATTTTGGAGTTTGATTTCAAGAAGGTGTTGAGGATATGCCTTGTTAATACGAATTAGTCATGGACTTTGAAGACTCATGTGGTCATTTGATGAACACTAAGGTGTGTAGAATCACACAATAAATTATTGACTTATTTAATCAAGAGTTGGTAATTACTTTACTTGATTTGGAGGTTTGTACAACTATTTATGAGGTTTATGAGGAATTTAGTTAGATGACCAATTGTTGAAAATATTGATTTCAAACTTGATTATAGGAGACTTTGAATGATGAGAAGTCGTGTTTCAAGTCTCATAATGTTTGGAGGTTCCTACAAGAAAATATAAGTGTTAGAGGATGTGTTCATTTCACTTGAATTAGATAGAGGAACTTTCTATGTAGGATTTTTGGACTTCGATCTATGATATAGGTGTGTTACGTGCCAAAACTCTGGCCAGTTGAGCGCACTGGTTCCGTTATGTATGCCAGTGATGCATCAATTGGACGAGTGGATGCGTGGAGTCTTGGCAGTCATGAGATTTCATTTGATGCTCCTTGTGTCACCTTCAACCTCCGAACCTTACGGGAGGATGACCATGTCAAGAAGGGCCACCCCAATTGTGAAGGAATCTATGCCATTTTGGTTTTCGTTGTGAGGGGAGAGATCATAGAGGGCAAGCGACCTGAAAAGACCCCTTAGAAGGGTTTTGCTCATGAGTTGTACACAAAGAGAGGTTCATCTTCCAATTTTTTTTCCCTTCTCCACCTTTGAACATAGTTTGCGATGAGAGAAGGAAGAAGGGGCTAGAGCTCAGAACAAGAGATCCTAGGAAGTGCTGCACCATCAAAGATGCTATTGGAAACAAAGGGGTGACTACTTTCACTTACGCGCTAGACTTCTATGGTGGTCGACCCCTCCACTGTCATCCAGACTGGATTGGGTTGGGAAGTGCATCACCTCGCATCCCTACAGCAATCGAGCACTCCTCTGAGTTTTGCAAGCCTGGTAGAAGCCCCGATATTCAAAGATGGAGGTTTTGGTTTGAATTTTGTATATGCTCAATCTTCCCAACGTGCTCTGTTGTTACCTGCAACTGTTAGACTGAGCTGAGGCTTTGAGGGCAGTATCCATCCTGACCCAACCACCTCAGATCTGTGAAGCATCCCAAAGCTTTTGGTAGAAGAAAGATTTGGGAAGGTAGTCTCTAACCTTGGCTCCTTGCTCGTCGAAGAGAAGCCTCACGGTGGCGTAGCCCTTCCACCATATCAGATCGCTCACAGTAGAGTCGCGTTGAGATGGGAGATATGTCGATGCGAGGAGTCTAATGATGAATCATGCCGAATCAATAGAAAGAAAGACCTAGTCAAAGATGGCCAGTTCTAGCAAACCAGTAGAGTGAACTGTACCCCACTTTTGATACACATGACATCATTTTGGGCTTCCCAAGAGAGAGATCAGACGATCCTAGTTAAACCGAACAGGTAATCATCTAGCTGATGTTCAATTAATATATGAATTTTAGAAATGTGATTAAAAATAGATCCGCTGGCCTATAAATCCAACAAAAATACCCCTAGAATTAGAAAAGTGTCTACTTTTAAAGTAGTTTTGTGATTCTTTTTAATTTAGGAGTGGATGTTCCTTTTTTAGATCTTGAAAATTGTATAAATACCAAATAACTGAGATTAAATTTAAAAAATATATTTTGGATCCCTAGTATCGTTTAGAAATTAAATGTAAACTCCGATCTTAATTTTATTATCAATAGTAGGTCTTTCCCATTAATGCATAATTAGATTGTTTAAACCTCATATTAATTCTAGAAAACAGGAAAAGACTCAGAAAAATATGAAATTTGGATCAGACCCCTATAATGACCTCCTGATCAGTAGAAAAATATTATAAACATGTTCTAGGTTAGAAAATACTAGGTTTGGTCAAAATAATATTTTGGACCTAAAATACGTAGAATATGATGAGCATTTATTAATGATGATTAATTGCTATTAACCAGGTGATGACCATATATCTAGATGAGAAAGAATGATTATAAATCTCTAAACTTAGGTACGTGGGATTTATCTAAGTATATGACTAGTTTTCTTGTGTGCAATAGCTATGATGTATTTCTTGTCTTTATTTGAGATTATTGTTGGGATGTACTATGATTATAGTATCTTCTCCATGTCACTAAGAACATCAAAGAATATAGATGGTTTGTAGAAACTAAGTGGATATATGATCTCTCTCTCTCTCTCTACATCCTCTCTCTCTTCCTATAAATATAAGGTCGGCACTTGGTCCCCATAGCCCAAGGGGTGGGAAAAAATGAACCGCGACATCCCTCCCTCTTTCCTCTAAATATAAGGTCGACACTCGGTCCCCATAGCCCAAAGGGTGGGGAAAAATGAAGTGCGACATCCCTCCCTCTTTCCTCTAAATATAAGGTTGGCACTCGGTCCCCATAGCCCAAGGGGTGGGAAAAAATGAAGTGTGACACTTCTGAGTAGTACAAACGCATCAAAAGACATCTAAAAATATGTTTTTACCTAATTATCACTTTAAACAATGTTTTCTTTTACTCTTTCTTTCTCAAGATTATTTCAATTATGCAAGCATATTAGTATGTATCTTTCTACCCACATGTATAACACCTTGTGTGTTGATTCGTTGTTTCACGTATGTTTTTGGTTCAGAGCTAGCTTGGGATAAAAGATGGGAAGTGAGCAGTTGTCCGGGTTGTACCAATTGTGTTAAGATCCTGTTAGAATACATGTTCATAGACTTGTAAAATTTTCTTCAAATTATGTAATGCAAGTTGTAAATTTAATTCATGTTGTAATATAAATATGTTGAATGTTGAGAATGTTATGGTGTATGCATTATATTTGCATGTTCATGTATGCGTATGTCTCTTCCGCATCGCTCTCTGATGTAATTGCTAACGTTTTTATATTTGTCCCCTCGGGCCTTCTCGAGGCTACAGAATCTAGGGACGTTACAGTTGGTATCTGTAACATCCTAGGATTTGATTCCTCAGATATAATGATCTTATAAGGAATGATTGGACTACCCATATCACCAAGGTGCACCTCCTTTTTTGGGAGCCCATCACTAAAGAATCCATAGTTAAGTGTGCTCAGCTTGGAGTAGTACTAGGATGGGTGACCAGTCGGGAAGTTGATCCTGGCTTGTGCGTCAGTGTGGACAAAGTGCGTAGTTAAGGCTAGTGGTGGTTTGTGGGGCCAGTCGTCATTCCTGAAACTCTACTAGAGCCATGGGCAGTGGGCCCGGACATTACAAATGGTATCAGAGCCATAACCTCTCTAGTAGGTGGGGCCCACATGGACATGGCATGCCAGTCTTGAGCCGTGCGGTCCAGGCATGTAGGAAAGGGCTATCCATGGTTGATGTAGCCACCCTTGCGCTGGTATTCCGTGATCGGGAGCTGGGTGTCCATGGGCCATTTTGGGTCTACACTGAAATGGAGTGATGTTATGAGGCTTTATAGTTGAGCCTTGATGAGGACGTCAAGAGTCTAAGTGGGGGAGATTGTAACATCCTTGGATTTGAGGCCTCGAATATAATGATCTTATAAGGAATGATTGGACTACCCATATCACCAAGGTGCACCTCCTTTTCCGGGAGCCCGTCACTAAAGAACTCTATAGTTAAGCGTGCTCAGCTTGGAGTAGTACTAGGACGGGTGACCAGTCGGGAAGTTGATCCTGGGTTGTGCATCAGTGTGGACAAAGTGCGCAGTTAAGGCTACTGGTGGTTTGTGCGGCCAGTCGTCATTCTTGAAACTCTACTATAGCCATGGGCAGTGGGCCCGGACATTACAATATCAGAGCATGAACAATAGCTACACCTGACAATTGCTCACCATGAAAAAAAATCTCACCTTTCACTTTAAACCATAGAAACATAGAAATTTGTTCTATAGGAACTATGTTTGCTTAGCCTCTAGGTTAGAACCTAGATGTTCACGAACTAGGTTTAGACAAGTGTCTAAAACCCTTTCCATATAGAGGTCATATGTATTGGGTAGCTACACTAGTCTACATCTTGTTCTCACCATTTCACTAGGTGACATAGCACCCAACTATCTACTATGTGTGGGACACTCGATTTTGCTGATTTGGTTTTGTTTTCCAATCGGCTCGAGCCTCGACAGTTTTCTATGATGTCTTCTTTCTCGAAGAAAAACTATATAATATTTTATTAAATATATATAAATATAAAAATGTGTCCGTCACACTAGAGATTAGTTAGTGATTTGCAACCTAAGTGAAAGGGAGTGACATCAGTCTAGAAGAGAGAGTAGATCTAGATTAGATGTCTAGAGACTTATCAAGATATGTGATAAATAAAGTAGATGATAGAATTATAGTTGATATAAGAATGGATGATCTTATTTCTACCTCTAGTGATATAAACTGCTTTATTAGATTTAAGTTGTATATGACCTGAATCCAATTTTAGAGAATCTAAGCTAAGTCCTGATGATGAATGTTCATCCCCTTTTCTTAATTAAGATAAGCTAAGTTAAGATAAAGTTGAATATGCATGAGCCTCAAGCTCTTTTACAAAGGAGGACCTCCGATGTTATGACAAGATATGTGGTGAACTCCATAGAGTGAGATCCACATGGAGAGGGTCATAGGACCAATCCTAAATATATTAAAAATATGAGATTTATGTGAAATGATGTGTCCTAAGCTGGGTTACTCCTGAGTAGATTAGTTGAGTCTTTTTGCATGATTCCTCTCTTGATATAAATACTAGATGTCAGAGTGGGGTAAAAACATGTGATGGGTAGAAGACTCAATCATGATGAGATGATTAATCCTTTGATGAAGTTAGGTCCTAGATTGAGTGACTTATGTTTCTAAAACTCATCATTAGCTGCAAGTGAGGTTATATATAAAACTCTAGTTCAGAGAGTAAAATACCTTGTGCATGAGATACTCATACATGTTGATCGTTTTTTTTTCTTCTTCTTTTGCACTATATATGATGTTGGAAACCTCACTTGAGATATATATATGATTTATATATGAGGAGTCACTCATATAAGCTTGACCTATTCTATATTCCCTTCCTATATCATACATGTAATATCCAAGTTTGAAATCATGATAAGATCGACCTAGTATTTTCTCATTCCCCTTTCATCATACATGAAAGATATAAGTTATGAAAGCATGATATTGACACAAAGGACCCTTTGTATCATATATATTGCATGACAATATTGTGCTTAACCTTAATCCTTCTAAATCCAAGATTATAGTAGAGAATTAAGTACACCATGAGGTGGAACCCTAATATTCAAGCATGTTAACTAAGACCCTCTCACATGATGAAATTATGATATGATGTTGATCATAAAGCTATACTAGTGATGTTAAGTGCCAACATTGTAGTAAATGATGCTTGATATTGCCTTACATGCTTTAGTGGAGTGAAAGATTGAACCTTGAATAATACAAACTTAAATTCATATGTATGAATAAAATCCTTATCCTTAAGTGACTATAAGGGATGTAAATCCTAGAATAACAGAATGTCAAATTGTGACCAAACTACGTAATTGATTCCTTCATATACATAAGGTTGGGTGGGTACTCCTACATGCTCAAAAACCTAAGATGAAAACCTAGGGTTCATTAAGTACTATGATAAGCTTGGAACCTAGAATTGCCAACCTATATGAAGTTAAACTCAGTGCTATCCCATCGAGCATGAGGTTAGTTGAATTTCAAGGATGAAATTCCATATATGGTGGGGTGAGTGTGATGATCACAAATTTTGGAGTTTGATTTCAAGAAGATGTTGAGGATATGCCTTATTAATACAAATTAGTCATGGACTTTGAAGACTCATGTGGTCATTTGATGAACTCTAAGGTGTGTAGAATCACACAATAAATTATTGACTTATTTAATCAAGAGTTGATAATTACTTTACTTGAATTGGAGGTTTGTGCAACTATTTATGAGGTTCATGAGGAATTTAGTCAGATGACCAATTGTTGAAAATATTGATTTCAAACTTGATTATAGGAGACTTTGAGTGATGAGAAGTCGTGTTTCAAGTCTCATGATGTTTGGAGGTTCCTACAAGAAAATATAAGTGTTAGAGGATGTGTTCATTTCATTTGAATTAGATGGAGGAACTTTGTATGTAGGAGTTTTGGAGTTAGATCTGTGATATAGGTGTGTTACATGCCAAAACTCAGGAGGGCCAGTTGAGCGCACTGGTTCCGTTATGCATGCCAGTGATGCATCAATTGGATGAGTGGTTGCGTGGAGTCTTGGTAGTCGTGAGATTTCATCTGACGCTCCTTGTGTCACCTTCAACCTCCGAACCTTACGGGAGGATGACCATGTCAAGAAGGGCCACCCCAATTGTGAAGCAATCTATGCCACTTTGGTTTTCCTTGTGAGGGGAGAGATGATAGAGGGTGTGCAACCAGAAAAGACCCCTTAGAACGGTTTTCCTCATGAGTTGTAGACAAAGAGTGGTTCATCTTCCACTCTTTTTTTCCCTTCTCCACCTTTGAACACAGTTTGTGATGAGAGAAGGAAGAAGGGGCTAGAGCTCAGAACAAGAGATCCTTTGAAGTAGTGCACCATCAAAGATGCTACCAGAATCAAAGGGGTGACCACTTTCACTTACACACTTGACATCTATGGTGGTCGACCCCTCCACCGTCATCCAGACTGGATTGGGTTGGGGAGTGCATCACCTCACATCCCCTCAACAATCGAGCGCTCCTCTGAGTTTTGCAAGCCTGGTAGAAGCCTCAATATTCGAAGACGGAGGTTTTGGTCCAAATTTTGTAGACGCCCAATATTCCCAACGTGCTTTGTTGTTACTTGCAACTATTAGACTGAGCTAAGGCTTCGAGGGTAGTATTCTATCCTGACCCAGTCGCCTCAGATCTGTGAAGCATCCCAAAGCTTTTGGTAGAAGAAAGATTTGGGAAGGTAGGCTCTAACCTTGGCTCCTTGCTCACTGGATAGAATCCTCACGGTGGTGTAGCCCTTTCGCCCAGATCAGATCGCTCACAACAGAGTCGCGTGGAGACGGGAGATATGGCGACGCGAGGAGTCTAATGATGAATCAGGCTGACTCAATAGCAAGAAAGACCTAGTCAAAGATGGTCAGTTCAAGCAAACCAGTAGAGTGAACTGCGCCCCACTTTTGATACACATGACAACATTTTGAGCTTCCCAAGAGAGAGATCAGACGATCCTAGTTAAATAAAAAAGGTAATCATCTAGCTGATATTCAATTAATATATGAATTTTAGAAATGTAACTAAAAATAGATCCCCTGGCATATAAATCCAACAAAAATACCCTTGGAATTAGAAAAATGTATACTTTAATTTAAAACTTCTAGATCAAGTTTTAAAGTAGTTTTGTGATGCTTTTTAATTTAGGAGTGGATGTTCCATTTTTAGATCTTGAAAATTGTATAAATAGCAAATGATCGAGATTGAATCTGAAAAATATATTTTGGAGCCCTAGTATAGTTTAGAAATTAAATGTGAACTCCGATCTTAATTTTATTATCAATAGTAGGTCTTTCGCATTAATGCATAGTTAGATTATTTAAACCTCATATTAATTCTGGAAAATAGGAAAAGAATAAGAAAATTTGAAATTTGGATCAGATCCCTATAATGACCTCCTGATCAGTAGAAAAATATCATAAACATGTTCTAGGTTAGCAAAACCTAGGTTTGGTCAAAATCCTATTTTGGACCTAAAATACCTAGAATATGATGAACATTTATTAATGATGATTAATTGCTATTAATCAGGTGATGACTGGATATCTAGATGAGGAAGAATGATTATAAATCTCTGAGCTCAGGTACGTGGGATTTATCTAAGAATATGACTAGTTTTCTTGTGTGCAACAGCTATGATGTATTGCTTGTCTTTATTTGAGAATATTACTTGGATGTACTGTGATTATAGTATTTTTGCCATGTCAATAAGAACATTAAAGAATATAGATGGTTTGTAGCAACTAAGTGGATATATGCTCTCTCTCTCTCTCTTTCTGCATCCTCTCTCTCTTCCTCTAAATATAAGGTCGACACTCAGTCCCCATAGCCCAAGGGGTGGGGAAAAATGAAGTGTGACATCCCTCCCTCTTTCCTCTAAATATAAGGTCGAAACTTGGTCCCCATAGCCCAAGGGGTGGGGAAAATGAAGTGCAACATCCCTCCCTCTTTCCTCTAATTATAAGGTCGGCACTCGGTCCCCATAGCCCAAGGGGTGGGGAAAAATGAAGCGTGACACTGCTTAGTAGTACAAACGTATCAAAAGACATCTAAAAATATGTGTTTTCCTGATTATCGCTTGAAACAATGTTTTCTTTTACTCTTTCTTTCTCAAGATTATTTCAATTATGCAAGCATATTAGTATATATCTTTCTACCCACGTGCACAAAACCTTGTGTGTTGATTCGTTGTTTCACGTATGTTTTAGGCTCAGAGCTAGCTTGGGATAAAAGATGGGAAGTGAGCAGTTGTTCATGTTGTACCTATTGTGTTAAGATCCTATTAGTACACATGTCCATAGACTTGTAAAATTTTCTTCAAATTATGTAATGCAAGTTGTAAACTTAATTCATGTTGTAATATAAATATGTTGAATGTTGAGACTATTATGGTGTATGCATTATATTTGTATGTTCATGTATGCGTATGTCGCTTCCACATCGCTCTCTGATGTAATTTGTAACATTTTCAGATTTGTCCCCTCGGGCCTTCTCGAGGCGGTAGAATTCAAGGACGTTACAATGTGAATGCAGATGTGAATCAATATATGATATTGAAGTCACATTAATCCAGACAGCCTGCTCTTGTTTCAAGGAACATGGGTTGGACGTTGATAGGATGATGACTTCATGCCTCAAGTTTACTCTGGATATCAGTGACAAAGGAATTATTCAATCACTATAACAACTTACACAGATTGTAGGTTGAAGTTGTTCTCCAACTTTCCATTCAATAGGGTAGCAATGTTGTGTGACTAGGAACCACTCTCTACTTGTGATGTCACATGTTAGTTATGGATATTCACTGCCAACATGATATGGGACCTATAGGGTCACACACATAAGAACTCGACTAGAAGAAGAGTTTAATCTTGAATGATGATTAGATTGATTACTAAAGTGTTTATGTACTCAATTCACACAACAAATTAGCTCACTACACCCCAACTGATTTTCTCATAGGATGAGACGGCCGTTTGGTGCACCCGACGATCGTCTCAAGTGTTAGATGGTCATTTGGATTGTCAGACTGATCAGAAATTTGAATTGGCTAATTTCTGCCCAAACTGAGGTGCGACCTGACTAGTTCATTCTGTTGAACCGAATGGTTTGGCTCGGCTTACCAGGCAACTATCTAGGTGAGAGAGGCGACCGTCTCACATGTGCAGGTTCGCTCAGTTAGACTAGAGGAAGGTTCCAAATACTTTTCAGATTTGTTCTGATTGCACAATTCCTGTGGTGTAAGGAATTAATGCTCTCATTAATGGGAAACAATTTTGTCAAATTCATATGCGTTTCAGAAACAACAAAACAACCATCTAGAAGTACAAATGACTGTCCCGCAATGCCAGACGAGCATTTGGTATCTCACAGGTTGCCAAAATTTAAAATCTTCCTATCCCATCCACTCCCACACAGATCTTGAACATCTGGGAACACTGGCAAAACTCCACCTATAAATAGAGGGGTACTGGGGGCTTCCCATAGCAATTGTTTTCCTCTCTGATTGTGGTAACTAAGATATACCAAGTAAGTCCTACCCGACTATGGGGGATATCTACGAGAGAGAACAACTGAGGATCAATATTGTGGGAGAGCAAGTTGGTGACTAGTACACCAACAGGAGGGACAATTCCTTCTTATGTATTCTAGTTGAACGATAGGAGTTCTAGTTGGTCCATTTGGACTATCTAGAGGTAGGAATCCGTTGGCTGCTACTAGGAGGGCAACTTCAGCCTATAGTCCATGGTGAGACCATAGGAGGAACAACAGAAGTTGTCCAATCTGTTGTCTGTGTTGAAGATCAGGAGTTGCACAGACACCACCCAAGAGAAACTAGAAGATAGTTGCAATTGCAACAAGTTGTAGTCTCTAGACTTGCTCCAGGACCAGGTATAATTCGTTATAACCATCTTTCATGTTTCATAGTAGTTGATGCCATCTTACTGTTATGGGTATATGGATAGATAACATTTTTATTTTTGCTTCTATACTCTATGCCTATATTTGCCAATATTGATATCAGAGGCAAGTCAATTTACTATGTTTTAGGATAGTTGATAAAATTAGATTTTTGATTTTATCGTTTATTTATTACATACGATGTGAATATTTAAACTGTCTCATATGAATATTTGATTAAAGACCATATATATATATATATATATATATATATATATATATATATATATATATATATATATATATATATATATATATATATATATATATATATATATATATATATATATATATATATATATATATATATATATATATATATATATATATATATATATATATATATATATATATATATATATATATATATATATATATATATATATATATATATATATGGCAGTGAGCTACTGCAGCCTGCGGTTTGCGGACTGTTACCCAGTTTCTCATTTCTCACTTCCCACTTTTAGTTTCCGAACGCTTGGATAATTAATGTATCAATTACCAAGTTCACTCTTAACATGTCCCTTAATTTCTAGACACATCAAACAAGTGTTTGCCGTCAAAGTTTAGTGTAGAATGACAGAATTGTTACAACAATATTTCTCTTCAATATGATATTGCCCTCTCAAGCGTGCAAACTCCTTGGTAAGCCGCTTGTTATTTGAGTCATTTTCTTTAAGAGTATATATTTGTTGAGTGGTACTTGTCTGAACGCTGAATATTCCGCAGAAATAAAAATTTGATAGCGACTTCCACTTCCCCTTCTCCTTCCACCTCAAGTTGAGTGTTACTTATCAATTCAGCGTTCCACTTTTAATTTCTGTACATTGCTTTCACTGAATATTCTACAGTCCGCAGGCCGCAGTGACTGTTACCCGATTTCTCATTTGTGGCGTCCCACTTTTAATTTCCGAACTTTTGGATAAGTAATGTATCAATTACCAGGTTCTCTTTTCGCGCGTTCTGATTTTAATTTCTCGACGCCTGGATAACAAGATTGATATTCCAAAAATCAACACTCCCTGCTAATCCTCGGCGCCCGACAGAAATAAACAATCCGTGCGACACAGTGAACAAGTGCTTGTCGTCGAAGTCTAGTGTAGAACAACAAAATTGATACAACAATCGTTCTCTTCAATATGATATTGTCGTCCCAAGTGTGCTAACTCCTTGGTACGCCACTTGTTGTTTCAGTCATTTTCTTCAAGTGTATATATTTGCTGAGTGTTAGTTGTCCGAATTCTGAATATTCTGCAGAACTAAAAATTTGATAGCGGTTCCACTTGCCCTTCCACCTCACCCTTGTCCTTCACTTTCATGTACACCCTACTTTTATGCTGAACTTAAGCAAACACAGTACCATGGAACTAGGGTGTTTTCTATGATGCGGTGCTTGCAGTGGCGTAGCCACAGTCAGGCACACATAGGTATGTGCCCGACCCATCTTTACAAAATAACGGTACTTTACATACAGAAAACCAGTCTTCGTGAATTTACAGTAGTCGGTGCCCACCCCAATTAAATCTGCGTGCCTCGAGTTGTCCCGTCCTTCGACTTCTCCGTGTGCCTTTTCTCATTCTCACTGTAACTGATCTCGTATCTTTAATTGTAATAATAACTATCTATTCTTGTAGTCAAAGAATAATTGTTGACCAATTATGAGATATTACAAAATAACTTCCCATTTTTCAGTTTCTAATTATATAATTGTACATAATATCAATATGTATTGTGTTGTGTTTCTCCCAAATCAATAATAGTTACCTATGACTATTACCAAGCACAAATATTTTCTTTTGAATATTTCTTTATTTATGGTATCTGTAAAATTATTTTCTCATTATTATAAATGTATACTACCGTTTCTAGTATAACAAATTTAGTTTGACCGATAAAGTTCTAACTATCAGTTCTATATAACTATTGTGTCAATTGTACTTTCCTGTTGTGTAGAAATCGGTGACTGCATAGATGTACGATTTATTTCTATGGGAGTAGCACCAGTATATGATGCATATCCCTTCTGAACTCGATGCTCCCGTTATAAAGGGTGTGTGCTATAGCAATAAAACTGATCCTCTGGTAGCATCGAAAGACTGAATGTTGGAAGTTTGTTGTTTATTTGAGCAATGTGTAAAGTTCTTCATACATTTTATTTTCATCTTGTTGTTTAGACTTAGTTGAAGTTAGTAGTTATGCCTACTAGTGTGCCGCTAAGTGTTGCTAAAAAAACGTTAAGTCATCAAATATTTTCAATTTTAAGATGATAACTAAAAATTCTTTAATGTGTATGTTATTTCTTATTTCTTATGACATTCATAGTATGATCAATGCTCTAAAATCTTTTTTCTTATCATTGTAGTTATTTTAGTCTATCATGCGAAGATTTTGTAAGAGAAATTCTCCTCACCGTGTGGAGTATCACATTGTATGGTTCTCAAAATACTTTACATTGATGATTGGATTTTGATTTTTTTTACATCAGAAAATGATTATATTTGGAGCATCACATTGTGTAGTGCCCTCCCTGATCAAAATTCTTGGCTCCGCCAATGGGTGCTTGCATATATAAGTAACACTGGGTACACACTAATTTTCAATTTCAGTCTTCCTTTATGGCATTGTCATAAGAAATTGTCACAAATACACTGGATTACAGTCTTAACATGAAGGTACTCAATAATCAATTATCAATGCGCTTGTTGTCATGGAAACCAAGTTGGTTTTTCCTTGTCACATGGTTTGTATGATAACTTTAACTGAAAATAAGTGGAGCAGACGACAATGTAAGTTATGGCTCGTTGTATAGCTAGGTTGTTGTTGGTTTGGTGTTCACCGACTTGATAAGTATCCTAGTATTTAGGTTCTTGGCTCCATACAGTGCCACAGGATAGCATGATCTGATTAGGAGCTCTTTGCAGAGCTTCTCGTGGATGCAACTCCCCAGTATTCCAACATGATATGTTGGTTGGTCCGCAAGCCAGATCTATGATAGAGGGTGACCTACAACTTGTATGAAGACGCACGTCCATAAAGGCTGTTAACGAGCTGTTTGACTAGAGTTAATTACAGAGTATCAGTACTTACAATACCTTGGACGTCACTTGCGAACTCCACTGCCATGAGTCTGACTACAAATTCAGATGCGGTGCTTCCTATATTTTCCAGATCTGTTGTGCGGTTTGTGCCTAGAAGGGCATGTTGGCATATCGCATCGTGCATAATCCCACGCATACAAGATTACAGGTGACTCAAGCCAAGTACGGAAGGGGCATGAGAGAGTTTAATTTCTGGAAATACATTCACTATTAATATCTTGATCGAAGTCTTGTGTGAGTTCTTCAACTAGTTCATGCGAAGTAACATGAATCTTCACTATTAGAGCATCCATGATAACTACAGTTTTATTGGCTGCACATGACGGCAAGTGCATTGATAATTGACTACCTTCATGCATGTTAAGACTGTAATCCAACCCGGCCAGCGTAGCCCGGGCGGTCAAGCCAGCGCCCCTCACGAAGGGTCGCTGGTTCGAATCCGCTCGGGTCAGCTGTATTTACCAACCTCTTGGGTCATCCAGGCTCTGGCACCAGTTTGGAGAGGGGGTGGGCTTCAGCCCATGTAGATCCAAAAAAAAAGACTGTAATCCAGTGTAGTTGTGACAGTTTCCTATGACAATGCCATAAAGGAAAACTGAAATTGCAAATTAGTGTGCACCCAGTGTTACTTATATATGCAATGACCGCATCATATTAAACACCGTAGTTCCATGTCACTGTGTTTGTTTAAGTTCAACAAAAAAGTAGGACGTACATGAAAGTGAAGGGCAAGGGTGAGGTGGAAGGGGAAGGGGAAGTGGAAGCCGCTATCAAATTTTTATTTCTGCAGAACATTCAGCGTTCAAACAATTAACACTCAACAAGTATATTGTAACACCCCTCCCTAGGGTTACATACATAACCAGCGGAAGCACAGCCTAATCCCCAACATTATCCATAATGTGGGGTACTTGGCATTTTAGGGAGGGTTGTCACAAAAGTAATCATTGCAAATAAACAAATAATTCACCATTGAGATTCATACATTAATATATGAATAGGAAACTACAACAACAAGTCTAGAATTCTATTCATTCCTTAACATGGGAAACTAAACATAATAATAAGAAACTCTATATGATTGGATCGCCTAGAATGGATGGCACCCCACCAGAAAATTCTTGGATGTCTTCTAGTCTTGGCTTGCCTTCTTGAGTCCTTACTTGCTCCAAATCCTGGGGACATCACGTCCCAAGCCATGCAAAGGGAAAAAAAATACATCAGTAAATGGTACTGACACTTTATAAAATGAACAAAGTAAATATACTTTACATGTAAGGGAATTGACATGAATTAACTTTAAGCATTCTCGAATCATCATTATTAACATAAAGAATTGAAAAGAAATCTTATGCATCCCTCTGTGACGCCCCCTTAGGAGCACATGATTGCTAGGAAAGCCCTTGATGCTAGGAAAGCCCTTAATGACCCTTTTTGAGGTCCATGATCGGGAGCATATCAAGACTATTTCAATTCCAATTACTTGACCATTAACATGATGTTGACATTAACATAAATCATGATTCTCTAATCATAACATGAAGGGATTTCTCCCCACTGAACATGATATTTTAAACATGATGGAATTTCTCCCACTTGATTAGTAACATGATTTTCATGATTCTTTAATGATAACAATAATCATGGTGAACATTATAACATAAGACATATCATATGGCAATCAACAAGAAATGATATATTGAACATGATTATAACATTAAACTTAAAACAATAATGTCTATTTTATACTTAACATGCAGGCAATCATAAATATTTGTGCTCAGCAACATGGCCTGTTTACCTTGGAGCAAGGATGATCCTTGAATTAGATCTAGGTCAAACCTTCCCTTGACTTAGCTCTACAACCTGTTCATAATCATTAGACATAATTAATCAATACATAGTATTGATCATAGGTGATTTAGGGCTAGAGTGCATGTGGATCAGTCTTATGGATCAATCATCATTATATTAAGAAAATCTAGGTTGACCCAGGTCACATTAATCATGTTGATGCATGATTAGGGTTTCATGAGTCCAAAATATCATTTCTAACAAAACATCAGAATAAGAAGTCAAAACATGGTCTAAAAACCTTTAATTCGTATTCTGCTCGAAAATCTAAATCCAGTGACTATTTATCTGAAATTTTCTGACCAATGGTTGAATTACTATGAATATTTGAAAAACTAACCAATGGGAAATCAGGGAAAAAGCCACCTGGGCTAAACAAAATTCCCTCAGCAGATATTGGGCCCACGTCTAGGCGGACCAATGGATGCGGTCCAATTGGAGGCGGGTCCCTCCTATCCAGGCGCGCAGGAGAGAACTGGGTTCTCAGGAGCTCAATACCGTGAAATCAAAACGACGATCTTTGATCTGGGTTCGCTGCCCATCGGGAGAGCTACCTTGCCCACTGTGTTCCTGGAAGGAAACCACACCCAACGAGCCTAGGCTCGGGTGCTGAGGAGCAGTGGAGCTCGGGGACCTGCTCTATCCATGGCGAACATAGACCAGGATCAAGTAGCAGGGGAGGAAACCACTGTGACTGCAGAAAGATGGCGAGGCAAATCAACTCGCAAGACTAAACTAAAGACGAGGAATCATCGGTGCTGGAAAAAGAACCAGTCATTCATCAATTGTTGAAGAACAAAGGAAAATAGAGAAAGAGGAGTCGGAGATCCAACCGCAAGAAAGAACGGCAATAAAGAACCATCGGGACTGGGTTTGAAGTCGTAGAGGGAGGGCGATCATGAAACTGAGGTCTCCGGGGTCGTAGAGCCATGGAGGTGGCTTGGCAACTAGCACTTGCAAGTGCCTCTCAGCGGCCTATAGCACCCGTTTCTCGGGGAAGACCCAGGGCAAACCAAGGAGTCGGGAACAGAGTAAGTGAGCCGAGGATACTCACCGCGGCCGCAATCGGACAGGGGAGGTCGGAGTGATGAGGATATGGACGTCATCACCGGAACTGTAGGTCGAGTAGGTTGGGCTTGACTGAGGCACTAGAGATGAAATTGCCTGGGGGAGAGAGAAGTGAGAGGGGCGGCAGACCTTTTAGGGTAGTTATATAGGCATGGGGGCGCCTGAGACTATCTCTGCAAAACTGGGGCGGCGAGGGGGATACCTGCCCTAATTGGGCGTTTCACCTATAGAGGGTTAGGGAAAGCGAGTAATGGCTCGCTGGATTCAGGATCATCTCACGAACATAATGGAGAAGAAATTTCGGAAAACGGTTGAAAGATGAGAGAGCACGGGATCAGGGGAGCAACAGCCTGTGAAATGGCTCATGTGCACGGGAAAAACGGAGGAGGAAGATGATGAATCCACCACTAAAACCCGATCGAACAGTGGACAGTGGGCACGTTTTAAAATCAATGGGTGTGACAGCAAATAATCCCAGACTATAGGCCAATTCGACGCAATAAATGAAATTGAAGTCAAAAATCCAATTAAACTCTAAGAAAACCTTTCCAAAAAGATTTGAGGGGTCAAACTAAGTCAAAAGTACACCAAATTTGAACCATACGTTCATAATGGTGTCTAGACTCTTTCCATATACCTAGTTTTCCATTTTGGCCATATAATGCCCATTAATATATTAAAAGTGATTTTCCTTATTTTACGCATATAAATGGGTGAGAAATGTGCAATATCTTCCCATACTCATTTCTTTGAGTCTACAAATAGTGATGTGTAATTACTAACCATTGAAACATCATTGCTTATTAGTTTCATACCTTTTTGAACAACTCACTTGGAGGAGAGAGGAAAATGGATTATCGATTACTCCTTCTTATTAAAAGCTATATAAGGAAAGAGGGGGGCTTATTGGCCAAGAAAGATCATCTCAAGGTGATAAATTTGTATCTCAAGTATTTTCTATTTTTATCTTTTTCTTTAATCCTCATAATAGATAGGAGAGAGAAAAGGTGAAAAGGAAAACATATATTCAACATTTTGTGTTAATTGAAATTCATTATAGCATGCATATGAGAGAAAGTATATTTATAGTCTTATTTTCGTTTTTCTCACTTTATTTTTCTAAAGGGGTATTTTCATGGCCTTTTTGTATCAAACCCCTCAATTATTTATTATTTGGGAAAAGTCCAATTATATCTTTTAAATTATATATGAAATTTGGGATGTGACATATATACTCTTAAAGAAAATGACTCAAACACCAAGAAGCTTACAAAGGAGTTTGCACGCTTGAGAGGACAATATCATATTGAAGAGAAATATATCTGTAGAAATTCTATCATTCTAAACTAAACTTTGACGGCAAACACTTGTTTGTTGTGCCGCTCAGATTGTGTATTTAGGCCGGGCACTGAGGAGTAGCAGGGAGTGTTGATTTTCGGAATATCAATCTAGTTCTCTAGGCGTCGAGAAATTATGGGACATGTTAAGAGTGGACTTGGTAATTGATATATATATATATATATATATATATATATATATATATATATATATATATATATATATATATATATATATATATATATATATATATATATCATCTAAGCCTCAGTCCCAACTATGTTGGGGTCGGCTACATGGATCCTGCGTTTCCATAGAGTTCTATCATGTGACATATTCTGATTGAGATGTAGAGATTCAAAATCTCTCTTTATAAGCTCATCCATTGTTAATTTAGGCCTTCCTCTTCTTCTATTTATAGTGTTTGGCTCAATATCATTGCTTCATATAGGTGCACTAGTTGGTCTGCGTTGCACATGTCCATACCATCTGAGACGGCCCTCACACAACTTGTCCTCAATGCTCGCCACCCCCACTTTATTCCTGATATAGATATTACTCAAGCAATCTTTTTTTGTCTTCCCACACATCAATCTCAGCATACGCATTTCAGCCATGTTCATCTTGTTGAGGCATTATTTCTTCACCACCCAACACTCACTCCCATAGAGCATGGCTAGTCATATAACTGTTTTATAAAGCTTACTTTTTAACCTGAGATGGTTCTTCCGATCGCATAATACTTCTGTTGCACTCCTCCATTTCAACCATCCTGCAGTGATCTAATGACAAACATCATTTTGGACATCCTCGTCTATTTGAATAATAGAACCCAAGTAACAGAATTTATCACATTTTGGTATATCTACACCGTCCAACTTGGCTCCATCATTCACACTGCGAGATTGGCTGAAATTGCAATGCATATACTCAGTTTTTCTCCTGCTAATCATCAATCCATTTGATTCTAATGCCTTTCTCCAATGTTCAACTTCAACATTCAATCCATCTTTAGTTTCATCAATCAAAACAATATCATCAGCAAATAACATACACCAAGAAATATCATCCTGAACATTTTGTCAACTCATCCATAACAAGAACGACTAGATATGGGTTGAGTGTAGATCCTTGGTGTACCCCAACTGTGATAGGAAAAGTTGGTGTCTCTCCTCCGGGCGTCTTGTCACTTGCAGTAGAGCTATCATACATGTCTTTGATCAAGTCAGTGTATTGGATTGGCACACCCTTTTTCTTATATATATATATATATTTATTTATTTATATATCCAATCTACACGCTTAACCCTAAAAGTGGTTTTTATGGTTTGTGGTTATGGCCTAAACTCTAAATCTATGTGTGATTGGATGGTTTGGTTTTATTCTTATTTATCTCAATCTGTGTATCCAACCTCTACCTCCATCTTCCCAATGTAAAGTTAATTCTTTCCTAGTTCTACTCCCCTCGATTGTAAATTGATGTTTCTCTTTATCATGTAATAAAGTAATTATAGGATAATTTCCTTTCTTGCAACTATGATGAAGATGATCATCACCAGATGAGATTACCTATTTGTGACACAAGATGGCCTGCTAAAGGACCATGGAGGACAAAATGATGGAGCCATACGACTTCCCGGTGAACCCAACCAACCATTTGCATGGAGCCCAAACATTAGTTGAATATGAGGCCATATGACCATCCCTAAGAACCGACCAACCGATCAAGGGTTGAACCAATTAACCCATATTGGTAAGCATAGATCTACACCAACAACAGGTTGATACATGTGATGTAATGATTGACCTAGATAATAGTAATTCCTTACGGATCAAAGGAATTATAGTAGATATGTCCATGACCATTACTTGTTGTTCTATTGCATGTTTATGTTGTGGGATATAACATATTTATGATATGTTCTATATATATGGTGATTGGATACAATATATATATATATATATATATATATATATATATATATATATATATATATATAATCCCTCAAATGAAATATATTAAGTTTCTAAGATGCTTTCCATTAGCATCACACATGAGAAGCTTGATCGACCAAGCGTAGGATATACAAAATCAATGTTCCTTCTATCTCATGGAAGTGTGATGATAGTAATTTAGGATTCACAAAAGTGTGATGCATTAATATTGTGTTGGTTTTTAGGTCAGGCTTAAATGGTGATTCTTAGAGAGTCTAAGCCCAGAGGTTTGCAGATGACCATAAAAAGTTGTTGCACATATCATTTACTCAAGAGTTGCATAGAAATACAATTAGCAAAACTTTCCTACCTAAATATTCAAGTCGTGGGCGATCATCAGAAATTGACTCATGATTTGATGAAACATGGATCTTGGTTCAATAGAAAATTGTTAACTATAGTTTTCCGAATTGATACTTGAGAGTTGTCAATTTGATCAAAATAATGATAACAATAATAAATTAAATGCCTAATTATTTTCGCCTAAATTCTAATCAAATCAAATAAAAAATGAGTTTTTGACAAAATTGCAAATTCTTTTGTAGTATCAAATGGAAATAAACAACAATCACTTTTCTCTATAATTGGTCCTTGAGAAGGACAAACTAATTGAGAACAACTTCCATGACTGGTTCAGGATGTTGAGAATCATTCTCACATAGGAGAGCAAGCTCTATGTCCTCGAGACTCCAGAACTAGATGAACCACCTCAAAATGTACCAAGGGCTGATAGGGATGCTTATGAGAAGCATATTGAAGAAGTCGTGGATGTCAAGTGTCTGATGCTACGCTCCATGAACTAAGAGTTGTAGAGGTAGCATGAGAACATGGATGTGATTGAGATGGTGACACATCTCAAGAACATATTTGAAGATTAGGCAAGACAAGAGAGATACAATTTCTCCAAGACACTGTTCAAATGTAACATGGTAGAAGGTGAACCAGTAGGGCCCCATGTAATCAAGATGATTGGGTATGTGGAGAACCTAGCTAGATTGAGATTCCCCTTGGGTCAAGAGTTGTCCACTAATGTGATTCTGTAGAATCTTCCAGAATCTTACAATCAATTTGTCATGAACTACAACATGAACTACTTTGACAAAACATTGTTAAAGTTGTTGGGCATGTGAGAATATCTAAGGGATAGATGAGGAAAAACAATCCCAAGTCTATGATAATGATCAGTAAGACAAAGGGGAAGTCTAAAGTAAAAGGAAAAGTTAAGAAGGGTTCTAAAGATAGACAGAAGCCCAAGTCATCATATCTGAGAGCAAAGGGAGGAGTGAGAAAAATAAGAGGTGATTGTTACCATTGTCACCAGCCTAGACATTAGAAAAGAAATTGCCCACTCTGGTTAGAGGAACTAAAGATGAAGAAGGAAGGCATTGAGGCTTCCACTTCATGTATAAATGTTATAAGATAAATTTAATTACTTCTTCATTTGGTATATGATACCTAACAGAGATCTGACATACTTGATGTGCATGATCTGACAAGAAGTAAAAGCCTTCAAGGAAGGACAAAGGTGGAGATAGTAGAGTAGGAGTTGTGGAAGGTTTTGTCTACATATTTTAATTTATCTTAACCCAATGGGCATGTAATAGATCTAGTTGAACTTCTATTTTATTATTCCATCAAATAGAAGGATTTACTTTAGAGCATCTTGTATTGCAAGGATGACAAATCCATAAAGTGAAATATTAATGTCTTTATTTCAAAAGATATGACCATGCATGGAAATGCCCAAACATCTAAATGATCTTTGCATGAAATATTTTGAGACAAATGTTTATAATGTTAATACCAAAGGAATATAATTCATAAATCAAAATTATCATTAGCAAATAGTAAGCTTGGACGTACACATAAGAAATGCATGTCTAGAATACATATAGATGTTATTCTAGATTCCCTTGGTTATGGAACCTAAGGAAACATGGAAAATCGTATTTACACATAATAGGACATGACATCCTTCACTAGATGTAGTGGGAGGATATGCCTTCCATCAAACCTCATACATATGATGCATAAAAATCTCATGGAAAGAATGATATAAATAACTACTTATACCTCATTTCATTTACTAGTAATATGTTGATATATACCAAGAAACATAAATCTCTTGAAGTGTTCAAGGAGATTATAAATGAAGTATAACTTTGATGAAAGTATTAAGAAACTTTGAAGAGATCAAATGTTGAAATATTTTGCATCAATACCTTGAAAACGTTCAAGAAAGATATGTGATAATATGTCGCAAGTCAAATCCATATGAACATGATGATGTGTCAGAATGAAGGAATTATACCATGATGAGTCATGATATGATTATCAATTAATTTAATCTTCTTATACCTGCATAAACATATATCCACATCACTAAATAATGTACCGTCTAAATGGTTTATAATACGTCATATATGATATGATTTGGGAATATCCCAATATGTCTAAAGGATTGAAACTTACATTGAGAAAGTAATTTCTTAGAAAAGGTTTATCCATAAACCATGACTATTGAATATGACTATTAATCCCAATTTAATGACAAAATTGTTTTGTTAAAAGGATAATTGAATTCCAAGAGAATCAGTGGGAGTAAAAGTAGGACTGAAAATGTTTGAGGTCAAGAAAAGGGTACAATGAGATCCAAGAGAATCACAAGTTGTTGTGGAATCTCAGGTTCACAACACTGGGCATTGGTCCTGTGAAAGAGAGAACATAGAGGGGGAACCACTCCATGCTTCTTAGGCGGCCGAGGGAGATGCCTAAGGGACCTGTTTCAGAGGTGTTTCTCTTACTCGATGGTGTGGAGGTCCACGACGACGACTAACAGTGCATCTCACACTGGAGTAGATGAGAATGGAGGCTCAACGATGACAGTCCGGGTCACAGATACCAGATAGAGTACGGGGGTCGTGAGACGGAGTCCCACTGGGGACTCGCATCGTGTGGAATGAGAGAAAGGAGAAGAGGGATAGTCTTGAACCGACTGAATCAAAATGAACTGGTTCAAAACTCCTAAACTGACCGGACCCCAATAAGGAAAGAGAAGCCACTCCCCACATGGCTATGTGGGGTGTTCCATTAGCCCAAAAAGGCAAAAATCTCAAAAAACACTCAGATCTTACATAATTCATAATAAATAGCTCGATTATAAAAAAAATACAAATAATATATCACAATTCTAAAAAAATGTGTAGAACAACAAGAAAGCATAATATCATGTTTTTGATGCCCTGATCTTAGTGATATCATGTATGTTGTGAAATGCTTATTTGATGGATAATAAATATCAAACAATGGCCTAAGATTATGATAATATTTTAGGAAACCCATAATCATGTGTATAATACATTTAAGGTTAGTGATTATGATGCACAAAATCATGTAATTTTCTCCACATGGATAATTAGTGCTAACAACCCTATTTAGTGTGCAATAATTGTGAAGATGCTCAAGAAAGCCTAAAAATGGCAAAGTAAGCTTATATCAGTAACTGGAAGCTAATATATAATTATGAGATCATAACTATGCATATAAATAAGGTTACATTTTTAAGGATCCTATAATGATGATAAAACCCTAATTGGATTAATGTAACTAATCTAGGGTTAAGACATGCAAACAGTAATATGGAAACTAGTGTTCATACAAACAAACCATAATCTAGAACATGATCTCAGTAAGATAATTACAAGATAAGAATACAAGTAAAAAGGAGAATATCCAATGATCTAAATCAAACCCTAATGAACACGACTAGGATTAATGATGATTGATGGTGATGTGTGATCTTATCTTAATCAGGGGTTGACAAGGGTATAGATGGCTTATGAATATGTGATGATTATGATATCTATGATCAAGGTACACCCTTACCTCTAACTTGGCCTACTATACAATATGGTTGTATTATGTGTGTACAAACACTTTACATATGGTATTGGATGAAATGATTGTTCTTGTGTGATATCTTGCTTGATTTTCCGTACTCATATGAATATGAACACATGAAACATAAGCTATCTTATCCATTATATGATAGGACTAAATCTCTTTGGTATAATAGTGCATTAATGAAAGTACTAAATCTCTTTGGAATAATAGTACATGTGAGAACTAAATCACTTTGGAAGAATAGTGAATTTATGAAAGTAGTAAATCTCTTTGGCAGAATAATGTATTTATGAAAGTAGTAAATCTCTTTGGCAGAATAGTACATGTGAGCACTAAATCTCTTTGGTAGAATCGTGCATGTGGTTGATCAACTTTACATATAAAGGAAATTGTACCTAAAATATATGTTCTCTTTTGTTAATAAATATCTTTGTTCAACTATATGCCTTTTGTTATATTTCTTTATAACTGCTAAGTATTAGTTTTATCTTATTGCCAAAGTTAGTAATGAGAGGTATATAAAAAAACACGTAGGCATACTCAATACAATATTCTTGAATATTTTGCTGACGTGTACCACATGTAATCTTTGTTTAGGTTGTGGACATATGATCTTGAAGAACCAAGATAGTTGAGAGTTGTGTGATGAGTTGATGTAAAGGTGGACCTCTTGTTTTAAGATCCTATTGTTTAGTGTTACTACATGTATATGTAGAAGTTTGTTATTCTATATATAATATCAAATGTTGTAACTATTCATTATTTAATTATATGCTAAATGGTGAACATGTGTTGTATGATTTTATTCCTATTCATGTGCATCTGCTACTGTTGTTTCATTCTGACTTCCTCTGATTTTCTTCTTCTTAGCCTAGTGTGGGGTGTTTAAATTGGGATTCTCACTGAGATGAGGTGTCAATTTGGACGTCACAAATCAGATTAAATTTAGAAAATTTGGAGATGTCACATGGGATCTTTTATTTTGACAAGATAGTCAAAGAGTTTGACTTGAATAAAGATTAAAGAAGAAATCTATGATTACCAAATATTTAGTGGGAACATATTTGAATATTCCACATATGATGAGGAATAATATCTCAATATTGAGAATATTGAGAGATGGCACAAAAACACCTTCAACAATGAAGGACAAGATGAAAGATCTTATAAGATAAGTATCAATACCTATGAGATAGTTCTTGAATGTTTCACAATGGAAGTGTGATATATTGGGAAATATGGGTACATAATATTGAAGCAAAAACAAAATTTTATCTATATGCATTCCCATAACAACAATATCACATCAACTACTATAAAATAGTAAGGATGATTTAGCGAGTTATACCTTGTCCTAGAGCAAGACCGAAGACAACAACTTGCTTCAATGCAACTGTGAACAAGTTTCCCTTGGACGATGGCTTTACAGCTCCTGGTCTTCCCCATGAACAATGAATATGACAACTTCGACAACGCTCCTATGGTCTTACCACAGAGTCCAAGATGCAATTGTCCCACTAAAAGCACCCAAAAGACTCCTGCCTCTAGAGTAGTCCACACAGACCAGCTAGACCTCTTGTCATTCAACAAGAATGATAAGAACGAGTTGTCCCTCTTGTTGGTGTACTAGTCACCAACTTGCTCTCCCACAATGACAACCCTTAGTTGTTCTCTCACATAGATATCCCTCCCTTATAGGGTAGAAATTTCTTGCGCTCTCTCGGTTACCACAACTAGAGAGGACAATAGTTGTCATAGGAATGAATTCTCAGCTGTCTGTGTTGTGCCTTGGGAAGCCCCCAGTACCCCTCCTTTTATAGGCAAGGTTTGGTCTAGGGTTACCAATCGATACGGGATTGTGCGGGCATGGAAGGGGCCAGAAGATATGGAATTTTCACAACCTACAACCATTGTAATGGCTATCTGGAAACCTAAATGGTCATATGGTCACACGAGATAGTCGTATCACAATGCCAAATGGCTGTTTGGCAATTTTCCAATCACACACGAATTTTGGCAATTTCGATTCCAATTAAAATTACATATTAATTCCTTGCATGCCAAATAATGTGCAATTGAAACTATTTGGGAGACATCCAGAATACTCGTTCAATCCAACCGAGCCATCTCACCCAGGTGAGACACCTGTATCGCTCACCCAATCATTCATCTGGTGAGTTTGAGATGAGCCAGTCAGTTCAATCACTTTGAACCGGGCGGTTCAAGGGAAGAACTTAGACAATTTGAACTCTAATTAGCCTGACAACCCAAAAAGCCATCTCAACACTTCAGATGCCTGTCTGGCTACCCAAACAGCTGTGTCACTCAGTGAGTTGGTCATTTGACAGACCAGTTAGTCAATCAATTGATCTTTTGCGTGCCTCAAATACCTAAACACTTTAGTAATAAATCCAATTGTCATCTAAGATCAAACTCCTCTTCTAGATAAATTCTTATGTGTGTGACCCTTTAGTGTCCCATGTCACATTGGCAGTGGATGTACATAAATAGATTATGACATCAAAAGCAAGGAGTGGTGCCTAGTCGCATGTCAATGCTACCAAGTGAATGGAAAGTTGGAGAACAACTTCAACCTACAGTTTGTGTAAGGTGTTGTAGCTGTTGTATAATTGCTTTATCACTTATATCCATGATGAACTCGGGCCATGGATGGTTACCCTGTTAACATTGAATCCATTTTCCTTGAACCAAGAGCAGACTGTCTGAGATAATGTGACATCAATATCATATATTGATCCACATGTGCATGCCCATACATTTTTCTTTCTCTCTTATCAGGTGGTCAGGTTATCCTACTCGAGTAGGAGGGACAAATCCCATATCTATCAATCACAGTCTATCCCCATGTGTCAAAGTGACACAATCATCACCTTTATAACAACTCATGTTTTAGGACTACATTTGATGATGTCAAATTGTACCCAACGACATGTGATGAGTGTAGTGATTTCAGGTCTAACAATCACAATCCCCACCTTTACTATGAGAGATGACTATGACCACCAATGATGGTTTCCTTGCGTCATTTCTCAAGGTGGATCTGTCTGATACACTGTTCGTTAACATGTATTTGTGTACTTGGTTTGATATTTCCATATCATGACTAATGAGATTCTATCATCAACCAACCCACATTCTAGTCTTATGTGTTACTATTATCTATCTACCTTCCATATTAAAAACTGACTAGGGACATAATGAGAATATGTATATGTACTCTTAACATTCATATGATCTCATTTCCCCATGTCTTAAACATGAAGATATACGTCATTGACTAATATTATTCTCTAGACAATCATAATATTTCCTCATATCTCATAACTGAGTGAAATAGAATGAATTGGAAGATTGCCTTTATGAGTATTAATCAAATACTTTATGGTATATTCCATTCAATCATCACATGATTCTCTCTATGGGCATACCTTATTAACATACAACCACTTACACTTAGAGCCAATCACCGAAAAATCTCATTCTTAGTGATCCAAACATGTCCATCATGTTTGGGCTGCACAAGTGCTAATTTAGTGGGTTAGCAACACTTTTCTTATAGTCAGTATATTACATTTTTCCTTGTCTCTATGCTATACGATTTCTCGTATGAGATGAAATTTATGTAATATGATATCTTATATTCCTTACCTAACAATTTTCTCCCTTATTGTCATAGTATTACTAATGAGTCATGAATGGTTGGAACATCTATAAGATCATCATATGAACCTTTAGATCCATATAGTATCACTGTGTTCATAACACAAGTATACTCGACTTCTATTTGTTATAATAGAATTAATGGTTATTAGTTCAGAACCTTTCCAACTATTCAATAATTACCTTTTTAAATCAAATATATTTTATTGTGATCACTCTTGTCATCATGAAAGCTTGCATCAATGTAACTCATTACATCCAAATATTCCTTTGTTGCTATCCTTATTGACTAGCCATCTATCCTTAAGTATTTCATAAGTACTAATGGATACCATTCCAATAACCCTAGTTGGAATCTACTTATCATCTTGTCATGTCTAGTACATACAAGATTATACGGGATGAGTACATTTATAGCATTCAGGATAAATCCATCAAATGACATCTTATTCATGACATTTCCATTCTTCCTAGGAATGTAAACATATGGTTAATGAGAGACTAATATAGAGTATCCCTATTGAATCCATTCATGTTGAACTCTTTCAATTAATTGCTACTGTATGTGTTCAAACTTTTGTGCAACATTTAAGAACTATTTCATAGGTCTTGAACCTTATCACATAAGATGTTTCACCTTATCCTTTATTATTGAAGGTGTTCTTCATGCCAGTTCTCAATGTGTATAATATTGAGATGTTTATTCCTCATCATATGTGGTATATTCATTTATACTCCCACTAAATCTTTTGTAAATACACATTTCATCTTTTATCTTGATTCAAGTATACCTCTTTGACTATATTGTCAAGTTAAAAGGTCCATCCTCTAAGATGCTTGTTTCAATCCCTGATTGAAGCTTGTAGATTATAAACTTTATTTTCATTCTTAGTAGTTAGGAAACCATTTAGGTTGTATCACATACACATACTCTAAATTATTCCCTTGAGGAATCTAGTTTCTTTCTTCATATGCTAAATCTGATAGTTTATTTTAACTACAATAACAAGCTTGACAATTGGTAAAGGAATTTCTATTATGTCCGACAACTTGAACTTGATTTGAAACTATTATTCAACCGATCTGACCTTTTATGTTTTCCATGTAGGTCTTTGCCACATGTCCCTATCACACCATTAGGAATTACCCCTTAGGTGAAGCTATCAAGGTCCTACCTTGTTAGCATATGTGGATTCCATATTACTCTAGTTGACTAGTTGGATCATCCTATATGACCAACCCATCTGAATTGTTGGATTCACAATTATCCAATCTCAGATATGTTCTACCAGAGCTATTTTATTCTATTTTACATGATGAACCTGAGATTCCAAAACAACTTGTGATTCTAATAGTTCTTACTGTATCTCTTTGTTGACTTCGAACATTTTGATTTTTGGTTTTACTTGCACTGGTTTTTTAGGAACTGAACTATCCTATAAACAATTTTTTTTTGTTATTAGATTGGGATTAATAGTAATATTCAACAATCATGGTTTATGGATAAACCTTCTCAAGAAACTACTTTATCAATGTAGGTTTCAATCCCTTCAAACACATTGGGACATTCCTAAGTCATATCATATATGATGTCTTATATACCATTCAGATGGTACATCATTTAGTGATAGGTATATATTTATGAGGATATAAGAAGATTAGAGTTAATAATTAGTTATATCATGACTCATCATGGCATAACTCCTTCATTCTGACACATCATCATGTTTAGATGTATTTGACTTATGATACAATATCACAGTCCTTTCTTTGAAGGTTCTTAAGATATTGATGCAAAGTAATTCAACATTTGATCTCATCAACATTTCTTAATGATTTCATCAAATTCATACTTCATTTATAATCTCCTTGAAAATTTTAAGATAGTAATTCTTCTAATTTACTTGGTACAAATCATCATATTACCAATAAATGAAATTTAGTATAATTAATTATCTATAGAATTTATTCCATAAGATCTTCATGCATCATATGTATGAGGTCTGATGGAAGTATTATCCTCCCATTACATCTAGTTAACAATGACATGTCACTTTGTGTGTTAATAAGGCTTTGCATGTTTCCTTAGCTTCAATAACCAAGGGAATCTAGATTAACATGTATTCTAGACATGAATCTCATATATGCACTTCCAAGGTGATTATTGCTAATGATAATCTTGAGTTATCAATTATATTTCTTTGGTATTAACGTTATAAACATTCATCTCAAAATCTTTCATATATAGACTATTTAGATGTTTGGGCATTGGCATGCAAGTTCATATCTTTTAAAATAAAAAAATTCATCTCTTACCTTATTGATATATCATCCTTGTTATACAAGATGCCTTAAAGTAAATGTTTCTATTTAATGGAATAATGAAATAGCAGCTATATTAACTCTATTACATGCCCATTAAGTTAAGATAAATTTAAATGAAGACTATGGCTCCCACAAATCTTGCTCCGCATTGTCCATCCTTGTCCATTCTATGAAGGCCTTTACTTCTTGTATATCCTACACATTAGTGTTTTAGATCTCTATTTGGGATCACATCCAAAGTGAAGAAGTATTCAAATTCATCTTATAATTTTTATACCTAAAATGGAGGCCTCAGTGACTTCCTTCTTCTTCTTCTTCTTTAGTTCCTCTAACCATTGTTGGCAATTTCTTTTCTAATGTGGGCTGGTGACAATCACCTCTTGTTTTCTTCACTCCTACTTTTTGCTTTGAGATATGAAGACTTGGGATTTTGGCTAGCTTTAGAACCTTTCTTAGCTTTTCCTTTTCCTTTAGACTTCCCCTTTGTCTTGCCGATCATCATCATAGACTTGGGCTTGTCTTTCTTCATTTGTGTCTCAGTTTTTCTTAATATGCCCAACAACTCTGTCAATGATTTGTCAAAATCATATTCATGTTGTAGTTCATGACAAACTAACTATATGATTCTGGTAGATTCTGAAGAATCACATCAGTGGCCAACTCTTGAACTAAAGGGAATCCAAGCCTAGATAGGTTCTCTACATACCCAATCAACTTGAGCACATGAGGACCTACTGGGTCACCTTTTGCCATGGTGCACTTGAACAATGCCTTAGAGATGTCACATGTCTCCTATCTTGTGTGATCTTAGAACATGTTTGTGAGATGTGTGACAATCTATTTTACATTCATGTTCTCATGTTGCTTCTGCAACTCATAGTTCATGGAGCATAGAATCATATACTTCAGAACCACACATCTTCAATATGCTTCCTATAAGCATACTTGTTAGCCTTTCATGCATTTTGAGGTGGTTCCTCTGGTTGTGGCATTTCTAGGGCATAGGGCTTGCGCTCCTACGTGAGAACGATTCTCAATGTCCTAAACCAGTCATGGAAGATGTTCCCATTAAGTTTTTCCTTCTCAAGGACCAATCATAGAGAAAAGTGATTTTTTTGTGGCCATTTAATCCTTCAAAAGAACTTTCAATTTTGTCAAAACTTATTTGATTTGATTTGATTTAAATTTGGGCAACAATAATTATGTCTTAATCCATTATCGTTCTCATTTTTTCAAATTGACAACCCTCAATTATCATTTTGGAAAATTTCAACAAATCAATTTTCTAATGAGAAAGATCCAATATAATTCAACTATGGCCCGACCAATGCCGCAAACACAGTTAATAACCAAGGTAGGCAACTTTTTCCAATTGCATGATATGCAATTCTTGATAGATGATATGCACAACTCCTTTCCATGATCATTTGCATGCTTCTGGGCCCAGACACACTGAGAATCAATAGCTAATCCTGGCCTAATAGCCAATATGATAATAATGCACCCCACTTTAGTTGAACCTACATTACTACCATCACACTTCCATGAGGTAGACGATGCACCATGCTTTGTCATAACATACACTTGGTTGGACAATTTTTTCATGTGCATTGCAATTAGAAAGTATCTTAGACTTAATATTTGATTATATGGATTATATATATATCATATTATATACATATACTGTATCCAATCACCACATATATAGCATGTGTCATATACATGCTATATCCCAAAATGTAAACATGTAATATAAAATAGAACACGATGGTTATGGCCATGTCTACTTGTAATTCCTTGGAGCCACAAGGAATTACTACTACCTAGGTCAATCATCACATATCATGTATGAACCTGTTGTTGGTGTTGACATGTGCTTGCACATCTAAGGTAGATCGATTCAACCCTTAAATTGGGCATCTCGTCTTTTGTCTGGTCGGTTGGTCCTCTGGGAAGGTTGTCTAGCCTCCAATCCAATCGATGTTTGGACTCCTTCCAAACAGTCAGGCCGCCAGTCGGTCGTCTGCTTCCATCGTTTTGTCCTCCATGGTCCTCCAGATTCAGCACAAATTGATTGCCTCATCCTACTATGATCATCTTCCTCACCATTGCAAGAAATGAAACAATCCTATTACTACTTTATTACATTGAAAAGAGAAACATCGAGTTACATTCGAGGGGAGCAAATGTAGAAGGAATTAGCTTTACATTTGGATGAAGGTAGAGGCTAGGTACGCAGACCAAGATAAAATAGAAAAAAACATACCATCCCACCATGCATACATTTAGGGTTTAGGCCATAACAACTCTACACATCGACCATCAAAGCTGCTTATAGGGGGACACATGTAAATTGTATATATATATATATATATATATATTAGTTCATGATTATGTGGTCTTTGACCATATAGGCATATGAGACAATTTCAATATTCACATTGTATGCAATAAATAAATGATTAAACTAAAATATGATCATATAGATGATCCTAAATTATAATAAATTGATGTGGATCTGATACCACTATTGGGAAATAAAGGCACAAAGTATAGCAGGGGAAATAAAATTTTATCTATATGTATTCTCATAAATGGAAGATCGCATCAACTACTATGAAATAGGAAGGATCGTTTAACAAGTCATACGTGGTCCAAGAGCAAGTCCAGTGACAACGACACGCTTCAATGCAACTGTGAACAAGTTGCCCTTGGACGGTGGCTATGTCACTCATGGTCCTCACCATGAATAATGAACACAACAACTTCTGTAGCACTACTATGGTCTCACCACATATTATAGCCTACAACTGTCCTCCTAGAAGTAGCCAAAAGAAACCTGCCTCTAGAGTAGTCCACACAAACTAGCTAGAACTCCTATCATTCAACAAGAATGGTCAGGAAGGAGTTGTCCCTCCTATTGGTGTACCAGTCACCAACTTGCTTTCCCACAATGACAACCATCATTCGTCCTCTCCAAAAGCTATCCCTCACTTTTCGGGTATGACTTACTTGGACTCTCTCAGTTGCCACAACCAGAGAGTACAACCGTTATTAGAGGAACTAATTCTCAGTTCCACTACCACACAGATCCCGAACAGACTGGGAACTGTGGCCCAAACCCTACCTATAAATACAGGGGTTTTGTGGGATTCCCAGTGAACAACAATAACATAGACAATTGAGAATTAGTTGCTCGGATGATTTTTGTCCTCTCTGGTTGTGGTAACTAAGACATTCCAAGCAAGTCCTACCTGACTAGATAGGGATAGTTACAGGAGAGAACAACTAAGGATCATTTTTGTGGGAGAGCAAGTTGGTGACTATTACACCAACATAAGGGACAACTCCTTCATGTCTATTTTAATTGAATGATAGAGGTTCTAGTTGGTCTGTGTGGAGTACTCTAGAGGCAGGGGTCCTTTGGCTACTTCTAGGAAGGAAACTTTATCCTGTAGTCTATGGTGGGACCACAGGAGGCGTTGTAGAAGATGTACACTCCACTGTCTATGGTGAAGACCAGGAGTTCCACAACCATCATCCAAGAGAAACTAGAACACAGTTGCAACTTCAATGAGTTGTAGTCACTGGACTTGCTCTAGGATCGGGTATAACTCGTTAAAACCATCTTTCCTATTTCATAGTAGTTGAAGCAATCTTGTTGTTATGGGTATACATATAGATAAAAAATTTGTTTCCTCTACTATACTTTGTGCCCACATTTCCCAACGCATCTCAATCATGGAGACCTACAAGAAGAGAGAGGAGGGTCAAACATCAAGAAAAATGAAGGAAGAGAGGGAGACCTCACTTACCAAGGTCAAGGAACAAATCAAGGGAGCCACACTCGACCTCAACAAGGGTAGATCCTTATTATCAACCAACCAAGGGGGATGAGATCCAAGAATCAACAAGGAATAGGAAGATACTAAAGGGGCCATTTGGGTGGAAGGTGAGAGGTATATAAGTCTATGGGTGAGAGAGGAGAGAAGGTTAAGGTGTCTAGCCATGTTTGACATGTGTCCATCATCAAAAGCATCACATCCATGCAAAAAAAAAGCTCCATGGATTGTGGTAGTTAGGAGGACCATAAAATATTTATTCCATCACCAACCATCGACCTCCAACATAAGGGTGACCATCGGATCATGACACTTTGGTCATAAGGGTGAGAACCCTACCTCAACCATCAGTTTGCACCTTTACTTGGTGAATCATCAAACCAAGGATCTTAAAGATGGGAAACCATCAACCCTCACACATCAAGGAACCCTTATCAGATCCCAACACTATCAGATCCCATCACCCAAGGGAGCCCATCAAATTCTAGCACTCAAGGTATCCCATCTATAAGAGGGAACCCTAAGCTCAACTCTAGATAGATGTCACCATCAAACCAAGGTGCATCTAGGATCCTCATCACGCAACTAACTCAAGAATGATATGAAAATGTGTGAGGAACAAGAAGAATGTGCAAAAATGCAAAAAAACCCCTATATATAGGTAAATTGCATAAAATCCAAAAACAAGTACATATATGCATAAGTTGCTCAAATAGTGTCCAAACTGGACAAAACTTGAAAATTAACTTAAATGATACCAAATCACATATTGGGTTTTAATTAAGGTTTTAAGAATCCAATTAATGTAAGAAAACATTTTCAACTAAAATGGAAGGTGATAGGTCTTATTTATAATATAAAAATGTCAAATAAGTGAAATATTAAGTAATATGAAATATAAATAAGAAGAAAACAACATTATAAAAAATATTTCACAGAAGCACATGCAAAAAATTGTATTGAGACCCTTTCGAGAAGGCAAATCTAATAGAGATAAACAAAAAAATTAATGTAAGTATATCATAGCATTATAAAGTCCCTACTAGTTATGTGTTGAATGTGGTGAAGTAAAATAATCACATCATCAACAAGCACCTCGAATGCATAAAAGGTGAAAGGAATGATTTGCCTCAAAAGCTGGATTGTGTTTATGGACCTTTTGTGCTACAGTGTTAGAAATTGGTTGGCCTTCTTTAAAGTTATTTGTACATATTGGTATCAAAGGGGAAACACAATGGTGTCAAAGATATGTGTTTGCTATCTGTTCAATCATGAATGGATATCATCATACCATATGCCAAGGAAGGCCAAAGTGGCTTCCTTCAATGCCTCTAATCCAACACTAGATATAAGATTAAATAGGCAGCATAAACCACATCATGATGAAGCTTAAAGACAATTCATATGAAGTAATACACAACATGATCTTTGATTGCGTAAAGGTGGACAATGTTGCAAAGTGAGAAATGCTCATAACCAAGATACAAGGGGATCATGATTTAGTACATAATTATAGATTGGTTCTCAACTAGAAATATGGACAAGCCAAGGACATCAATGGTAACAATAATAAAGAAATCTTATACATGGACAGCTTGTAGAGAAGTGAGAATAGCATGTTTCCACACAGATATGTCACTTGTCATGAAATGTTCGATGATTGTTCTATAGTAGGTATATTCCAATAAACACTACAAAGAACCTATGTAATGGTTAGGGTAGAATACCTCACCAATGTTGTCCCATGTTGAGGACAAATCGTTGGTCACAGTCAATCCCTTAGTGATGTTTTCTGGGTAAGGGCTTGGGGACTAACGATCTTACTCAAGCCAGTCCTTGAGAAGAAAAGGTATAAAAGCCCTAACCTTTAACTCCAAAAAGTGGACCAAAAAAATGGGCCCACATACTTGTGAATAGGCCCATGGGCTTCTATATAGTGGTCCATGGCCTTTTAATAGTTCTCCACGAACCTCTAATATACAGACATGATGTATAAGACCATAACATTTTAATTGGAAAACCAATGTAAAGGACCACATCTTTATAAGGAAGAGGGACATAAAAATATCCATAACTTTCTTTTACCTAAAATAATGGAATCATGATAGTAATCATCAAAAAAAATTTCCATCCATCATTTTTATTGCACAATAAAAACATATAAATTTACATTGGTGAGGAAGTAACCTACGACCCTAGGTTACACTTTTATTAATTATCAGAAGAGATCGATCACCATTCCCACAAACAAACGATACATTATTATATATGAAGTACAATGCAACCATTACTAACTAGCATTATTAGGATTTCAATACATCATTGAAGCCTAATAATAACTCCTAAAAGGATTTGATGCCTCGGATATCTTTTTCTTAATTGATGAACCAAGATAGAAAATATTCAACAATCCTCTTGTGTGCAACACATGCATCATGTCTAGATATTTGAGAAGTATTGTTAAAAATGTTTTTCTTGCATCCAACCTACAATAGAAAATATTAAAAATCTTTGCGATTATTTCTCACCATGACCTAAGCCTTGACAAGGCTTTATTATATCCATGAAATATAAAATGTGTAATGAACTAATAAGATATTTTTTGAAATTAAATTAGCATTCATTTTTTACCTTTGAGAAACAACATTTAAGGTAAATGTTGGATAATAATATTATATCACATGATGAAATACCACTGACGAGGATTGCTATGATATGACGTGGAAATGGAAAGAATCACGTGTTGCAAATTAATAGATTATTTTGTTTCTTTTTTTAATCATTATCTTTCTTGATAAGCCTAATCTGGTTCATATCATTATAGTTTCACACAAATATACACTTATGATAGATGAAGATTTGAAATTTCTTAAGATGAGTAGAAGTGATTAATAACAAGTGAAATGATGATACATCTAGCTAGATGCTCTGAACGACGTGTTTCCCCGAAGTGCTACACTAGGAAAATGAAACAGATCTCCTAGTAGTAATTTGAGTATTATGAGAAGGATTTCCAAAGTGTGGATCAAGACCTTGAAGGTCATACCACAAGGATTTAGGGATGAGTCATCTAGTGTGATTTTTTCCTCCTCTACTGTGAAAGCCTATGTCCATGAGGAATAGACTCTAGTGAAATGAAAATTATGAAATATGATGATATGTGATACTCTAATATGTTGTTATGCTTGTTCTTATCTCATTTACCTGAGATGAGGATCTGAGCCTCTTTAAACAACCCTATAGTGGACCAGCATTTGTTGTTGATATCTTAGGGTGGCTGGATAAACCCTAAGATAGTGATGGTGAGTCATTGACATGCGAATGAGGTGTGGTGACTTCTACTTTTTGTGTTGTGATCCAAGTAGTTTAGGGCAAATGAATAAGACAAGGCATGTAGTACATGAGTTGAATTATTGTTATATGCCTTTTTGTACTAGTTGATAGATCTATTATTGTTGATTATGTTTCTTGTTATAGAAATTAATCATTCTTTCATACCTATAATGTTTCCATGTTCTTATTTGTTTGGTTTTGAATATGATTTTGAATGGTTACAAGTGGTTGGTGTTGGGATTCAATATCCATTGTAAATATGAGTTGGATTTACTTATCATTTGAATGGTCTTATTTTTTAGACACATTTTATGTGTACTTCAACTTCAGAACTATAGGATGTGTTCTCGATCAGACTGGAGGGGTGCCACAAAGATGATGTTATTGTTATGGCTAGATTCTAATTGTTTGGATCTTGGTTTGTTACTCCTACAGTCAGATTGTCATTACGAAGTAAGTAAAATCTATTGATATGTATGAAGACATGCTCTTATGGATGTTTTAAAGTTGGAATTGGCCTAAGTGAATGCTTTATCTGATTAGTTAGATTATTATCAAAAATTGGTTTTGACCATATGCAAGAACTATCGGCTGAATTTTTTAATATTTGTAAGTTTATTTAAGTTCATTATACTTAATCTGATATTGATGCATGTACTTAGCTTGAGTGGAGGTACCCACTCATGGGGGATTTATCTAAGTCTGCTGAGGTTGTTTCAAATGTTTTGAGGTATACTGTCATCTAGCAGAAAAGACATGACAAAGAAGATGTAAATAGAATAATCTTGATAGATTAGCATTTCCATATACTTTCTCTTTCCTAGGATGGGTAGTATACTGAATTTGTTTTTTCATATACATGTAACTGATTAAAATTGGATCAAATCTAAGAAAAAAGTTTTGATTTGGTCTTAGTGGAGTTGAATATAATTTGTGTTGATTGAATATATTATCATTGGTGTGATATTGATCATGAGGTTTTATGAGAAAGGAAAAGGATAAAATTATTTGTGTTTTTTTATATGGTGTTAATCGCATTCGTTGAGAATTAGTTTTTTGCTTCATAATATGGGTTTAGCTTTAGAGTTTCTCTCTAATGGTTGGAATTTATGTTGATCAAAATAGAGGCCCCGACATATGTAAGTTCCTTCTTCTCTAGTACACTTCATTATTTTTCATATAGTTGTCATCAAATATTTATAGAGAGATTAGATCTAG
This sequence comes from Alisma plantago-aquatica, assembly GCA_963693085.1. NCBI lineage: Eukaryota > Viridiplantae > Streptophyta > Magnoliopsida > Alismatales > Alismataceae > Alisma > Alisma plantago-aquatica. The sequence goes on along the minus strand of OY856410.1, from coordinate 507,305,773 downwards.
CAACAACTTAGGCATATAGACATATTATGGCATTTGTCATACTAATGACATATTTATCATGCAACATGCTTATTACATATTAATTATATATATATGAATATATATTAAGCATAAATGTCCATAACACACTTACAACTCCTCACTTACTAATTGTGATTTTTCAGTTAGGGTTACCGTCCAACAAATATGTAATCTCATTTGAAATTCATCACATTGGATCCCATAATACAAGTGATCTATAGATAATTGCAATCCAAAAATGTATTCTTATGAATCATATTGCATCCATGAACTTCATCATATAATTGAATTAGACTATATTATGCACATTCCTTAATCCCTTATTTTAGATATTCTTATTCACTATTATCACATAGCTCATCATATGAGGGTTACAATTAGATTATTAGATTAACCAAGATAGCTACTTGGTTTCCTCATCACTTTAGGTTTTTTAATTGTAACCTTCTTCAATTCATGTTAAATATATCCTTGGAACTAGTCATTCTTAATTAACATAATGTTAAGTATTTCTTTCTCATAAACATTTGTCAAAGTCCATTTTTTGTATATTTTGTTCAATTTAGGTAAACCCTAAAATAATTAAAATACATAACTTATAGACTTAATTATACTTATACAAATAAACCAATTCATAATTATCATCAATTTCATTTCCTATATTGTATTTAGATGATTGTATCATGACATTTGTGTATAAATGGAATTTTGGTAAGTATCAATAATACTTCAGTTCCTTGTGAGACTAGTCACATTAGGAAATTAGAAAAAAGGTTTACTTATTATTACCTCTTAATCTCAAGTCATCTTGTCAATTCATAATTATGTGACTTGTACAAGACTTGCATTCATGTGAGGTTCACTCATAATTCTAGGAATTATATTAGAATACACACATTAGGCTTATATAATCCTAATAGACTTTTCACTTTCACAAAAAGTAATAATTCCTACCATTCAACATTTTTTCACATTCACAAGATTATATTCAAGCTTAGTTTTATCTCTCATTTTAGTCTTAATACTAGACTTCCTAGGTTTTAAGAAGTCATCTTAGTTCAACACATGATAAGAATCATATTATTCAGGAATCCCATCGGGGTGTATAGAGGTTTATTGACTCTATTTAAGACACATGGAAACCCTAGCTTCCATTCCACATAGTCAATCCATCAATTACAAGCATACAATGATTCATTGATTTTTTTCACACCATCCCTCAACATTAACCTTAGACATGGATTTACCCCATATCAAACCTTAATATATTGATCCTCATGTACATAAAATATTCAATTCAAGTAAGGATTTGAAATTTAAGTTGCGAATCTATTTCTTATTAGTTCCAACATTCTTACATACATGTCAATGAATTTTCCAAGCATATTGCCCATTTGATGAATTTTAAGAAAAAAAAGTATAAATTGATATAGTTCTCTATCAATAAGAATTTCCACATATATTGAATCAATTAATCAAGAACAAGGAAAATAAAAATTAATGAAAAAGGATCTAAATAATAGCATTTATTTCCCTAAAATCATCCCATTTGATTATATTGTTGCATACAAATACTAGTAATGATCTTGATTATTTTAGTCAGATATAATTAAGCTTTCAACATGATTTAAGAGCTTAATTGAGAGAGAAACACTCGCCTAAGGTGACAAGCACCTTACAAACTTAGGTCAAACTCTGAATTTGTAGATACCCAATCAAACTCTATTCATCAACTCCTTTTCTTCCTCCTTCCAACTAAGAAACCCTAGAAATGTAGAATAGAAGAGAAAGAAAGAGACAAGATGGTGAGTTGCTATCATTTTGATTCGAATATGAGAAGGGACGAAATATACAAATAGTAGAGAAGAGTCACCATGAAATCACATATGTATTTGAAGAGCTTACATGAATTTGCAAGCTGTAGGGAGCCAAACCCCTAATTCATCACTTCCAATGATTTTCCCTTCAAAACCGTTTCTCTCCTCTCTATATCTCTCAATTTTCCTTCTTGAACAAGAACCACTAATTATTGGAGGAAATATCTAGGTTTATCATATAAATGTTGAGGTGTTTGGGATATTTAGAAATAACTGTTTAGGATAAATGTTGAGGTGTTTTTATATTTTGTAGAACACTTAAATTGACGTTTTTCAAACAATATGCAAATTTAAAGCAAATTAGAATTGTAGATAAGATACTAAAACTCATTTACTATACCAATGTATTTATCAAATTTTGGTTTCATATGTTTCCAAAATCCTAATTTGTCTAATCAGGGTTTTTGATTCTCAAATCCTTATCATCTGAAACAAAGAATGCTTAGAGTTTCCCCTTATGTTTAAAGCATCATGATCAAAATATAATCATGAATCAATATTAACTAGTGATCATTCTAGTTAAGCCTGCAATTATCTAAGTAAATGTTCATTATACGCCTAATTTAAAAACATTTCATTACAACATATTTCTCAACCAAAAGTACCATATTTATTGTATTAAATGTTTATTTAGTAGGTATTGAAATTAAGAAATACATTAAGGCATAACTTTGATTAACATTGATTATCATAGTTGCATGAATAATTACAATTCTACATACTGATGTGACTGCAAGATATAAAACTGAATAGCTTCCTTTGTGAATCTCAACTATTGGGAGTCCAATAAATGTTTATGTGTATTAAATAGAAAAAGTAAGAATCATTTTTTGTAGAAAAGAAGAGATTCATGTTTGGAAAAATAGTATTGAAATACATGAAACACTAAATTCATGAGCAATCAATGTGCTATGTTCGGAGACTATCCACAGACAAATGCTCTCTCTTTTCCTTCCTAAGACTAGGATCGATGCTCTAATACCAAGTGGGAAATAATAAGGGAGACTAATGGGATATTTTCTTTTAGATAAAAAGTCAACCTCCTCTCCTATATATAGGAAAGGAGGCCAGTTCAAGAGAAGCGAACATAAACCTAACCGGCCAAGACAAGTATGATAATAAACTAAATAACAATAATTTTAACAAAATCCACAGAAAAACACCAATTGAAGTGCACAACAAGGCCCTTGTAACAAACATTTTACATATGGAATGAAAACTCTAAAGTAAGCTCCTTGACTCCCAAATTCCCCATTTTCCATGATTACATCACGTCATAACCAAAATGGTTATTCATACCATAAAGGTCATTCCTACTTTGTTGCATAATGAATGTTATACCACAAAGTGACAATGGACAATCCCTTAAACACACTTGAAAATTGTGAGATTTCACCCAATTTCCCCCAAAATCATTATACTCATAATATCCATACCACTCAACAACCAAAATGTTTGATCCAATCCAAAATAGGCGTTCTACAAATAAACCACTATGCATGTTCTACTCTTGTATGATTTTGGACACCTAATTAAAGTCCTCCAACGTATTTGGCCTACCCTACCATTTGACCCACAATCATTCTCCCAAAATTATCATTCTTCCATAATATTAGAATGTCCATTATGGGAACTGCATTTCCCCTTATACCTCATGTATAACCCTATATACCCTACTACCTATATAAGACATTAGGGTGCCTATATTTATGTGGTAGGAAATTAATTGAGTGCTACATCCACCACCCTTAGCTCCTACCTACCCATTTCCATTCTACCTTATTTTATACCAAAAACCCTAATCTTCAAGGGTGTTACCACAACCCACCCAGATTCGATGCCATCTACCCTTGACAAAACATATTGTGATACAAATATCTCAAGGTGAAAAAGGAAGAATCTATTCATCAAAATTCCATGGATTTATTTTTTCCTTTGACTCCATTTTTGTATTTACCTCAACTACGAGTGTGTAAGCTCCCTTGTGGGCTGTTTGGAAATAATATGGGAATATGTTACCACATTGATGGTCAGATTGTTGTAAAACACTTTTTTCATTGATTAGTGATGTTTTCATTATTTCTCTCTATTATTGTATATTTCTTATTAATTTGAGTTGTGATTCCACCAAAGGTATAGAAAAAAGATGCATTACGAGGAAAAAGAGGGAAAAACTCCAAATCCACATGTTCAACACCGGCTAGTTCTTCTTTCTAAACCTCTACTCCTTTATTCCACTATCACTAAGCGAGATATCTATGTAGATAGGCATGCTTATTTTTTTGAATTTACAAATTGAACTTCTAGTGATAGATAGTGGATGATAAGAGGTGAAAAAACCTTCTATTACACCCTCCACCACCCCTTATCTCCAAGTGAGGTTAGAGAGTCACACATAGAAACATAGATGGGGTTGGAATTCATAAGTTTCATTTATCCCCCGGTCAAGTGAGCCTTTCAAGGTTGGATAGAATGTTATTTAGGTACTAGCTCCCCTAAAGGCACTTTATGCGAACCATGGACAAATAATAGGATAGAATTCCTAATCTATGACACCCCTTGTTGTTTGGTTGGGTAAGAATACTATGGAATGTGTTGTTGAATATTATCCTTCTATAAGTTTGAGCCTTCACATGTCCCCCAAATAACCTATTCCTACATTAATTTATCAAAAATCAATTTATTATTTTCTTTCGATTCTAGCTCTCCCTTTCTTAGTGATACTTGCTTAATTTTAATTATGAATTGATTTCTAGAGTAATGTCTATTTCTTATGGTTACTTGTCTTTGGTTCCTAAGTTACTTAATTAAATTAGGTCATATATGACATGTGTAGGTAATTGTACTACTTAGTTTTGATTAGGATTTCTCATATGGGGAACTCACTTACCATTTCTAGTTTAATTTATGATTGATCACTTAGTTTTCTAGTTTCCCTTAATTTCTAGTATTGACTTATTTTCATCTTTCCTTTGTTTTTTTTTGGTTGGCGAAAAACTTTGTTGCTATTAAAATCCCAAAACTTTTGGTACAAAAAGACGCACCCCCTAACCCTTTGCAGGATTACAGAAAGAAAACTAAAGACCAGATTAAAATGGTCTTGAACATAAGATCTCTAAAACAAAAAAAACTACAAGCCAGAAGATGATGTCCCAGAAAATACATAAATAAGAGACCAACTATCCATCAGTCTAAACAACTGAGGATCTACACTGACAATAAAGACCACCCACAAATTGTGCAGGAACAGATGGAAGACGAAGGACACCCATCCTCTATCTACGCACCAATCAAGGCCGCACTTCAGAAATGGAAGTTAACTGTCTCAAACAGCAGCTAAACGCACTGTCTATCCTATCAAACCATCGTCTCGTAGAAGACTCCAAATGCAGACTGATGACTGGAGCAGTGATCCACCCAACCATCATACCTCTCCTTAGCACATAGAAATATGATCATCCTCTGAAAGTAGTGGTCGGAAAAGATACTAAGGTTAGGATAAGAACCCGAACAACACGAATAATGTCTGGTGAACTCAATGAAACAAATGGCAGTAGAATCCCGGTCGCAGGTCGAACACCACGGGGGTGTCCCTACTAATACTGTGCACTAAAGCACATGAATGCATAGAGGCATTCCATCGAACACAATGCAGGTGTTCCATCTTCACATCTTCACAGCAACGGTAAGTAGCCATCAAAAGCTTGGAAAAGACGATCAGGCAGCTTGAGGTCCGGAGATCACTGCTTGAACACAGCTAGCTACAGGTTGCCCAGAGGCAATGCATCAAACACCAAAGTGTCCCAAACGCTGCAAAAAAGAAGATCTGTAGCCGAGCCCATAGGGACACAACCCGCACCTCCCAGGATGAGCACGGTCACACCCAAAGCGTCCACCGCTGCCGAATTGGCAACCACCTCGTAGGTGTTCCTCACAAGAACCACCACACTATACAGGAAATCAAGAAGGAGAGGAGAGCTGCCCCCATGACCCACCACACATAGCACCATAAGGACAACGGCCATCTGCAGGCAGAGCAAGGAAGAAAAACGCCGATCATCTTCACCCTGGCCGGAACAGAGGATAAGAGAGTTGGGATCTCGATCGTCACCTTCAGCTGAGCTGCGCCACCTGGGCCGAAGAACCATCGATCGACCACCTGGAGGCCCGAGGCCAGAAGCAAGCGCCAGCCAAGGACACGCGACTGGCTGGATAGCAAGCCTGATGTAGCGACGCTTCTGATACAGTGGACAAGACCAATACCTAGCTTGAGAAGAAAGGACAGGCATGGAGAAGGAGAATGAAGTCTACCCTTGCTCCGCCTAGGATGACGGAACAGCAGAACTAGAGGCCGGATCCATCACACAACACCTCTCCACCCGTCCCTATTAACGGGCTGAAGCAGATAGTGTCGATGCAACCACGATCCCCCCAGATCCGAGCTTCAACCTACTTGCCGCATCTCCCCTCTTCCAAGCCAGGTAGAGCCTCGACCGCTAGCATCCAGCAAGGTTCCCCCTCTCCACGGATCGCAATCACCCGAATCTAGGCCGAAGACGAGAGCCAGGGGGAGGAAGACGCTGAAGCAGCGCTCCCTCCCCCCGGCGGTAGCCGCCGGGTAACCCTAGAGAGCGGAAAGAGCAAGGTTTCCTTTGTTTGTTTTCATGAACCACTAGTTTACTCACACAAACCAAGATTAAGCCCTAGAAACATAGCCTCAACACCTAGGAACCTAGATAACCAACTTAGATCTCATGTCTTCATCATCCCTATGGATTCAACCACAACTCTCCAATTTATACCACATAACGAACACCTACTCATTGTCCTTGTTGATTCATTAGAAAGCTTAAAAAATATTTTGGTCTAGGAAACTACACCACCTATTGCCACTCATGTGGGGTATCTACAACAATAAGAATTTTTAGTCATGCAGTTGTAGAGAAACTCCTCCCAACATTCTATTGTCTTGATTCATAAAATTCATACAATCATATTGACACTTTCTTGAAAGTGTACTCTACCTTATACACTCTTACCACAACTGATGTTGCCATTCTATTGACCATGTTGCTCCCCTTAGGCAAGACAACAAAGTGGCTGTAACGACCTGCATTTTTGAGTGTCTAAAAGACCTTAAAGTCGCAAATCGTTAATCAGAAACTCCAGGATCAGATTCATGAGAAAATACAAAATAGTAAACAATTTCCATTAATGATCAAATATTTACATGTTTACATGAAAAGCTGCTCTAAGGAGTTACATAACTTTTAAATAGAATTACCTTTTACATGTGTGAAGATAAACCATTAAGACTAAACCTTCGTGATTAAACTGTAGTGTCTTCGTCATCTTTAATTGTACCCTCATGTCCATGAATCAAGTATATCTGATATCTAAAATGCCGACAAACAAATACGCGATCAGTATATTTCTATACTGGTACGTGGGTTCAAACAATAATCACAAGTAACATATACACCAATATCTTTATCTTGCATATAAGAATATAAACTTGTTTTCATATTCTAACCCATATCTGGTCAACTACCTCAGGTGTAATCACTGTCCCTCCGGGGCTCATGTGCATTACCCTTAAGATCAGTCTAACCCAGGGTTCAGAATACTATTATTTACTTTACATGATACTCATATGCACTTTATAGTTTGCAAGAACTAAATAAACAAGCAAGCAATTTATTTGTCATTCAATCTCATCGAGAAACATCGGCAATCTCAGAATTCGATACATGTATTCATAAGCGTAACCACGTACCTTTGCCATGTAGAAACCATGCAGAATATATCACATGTACTTTAAGAGTATATCCAAACATCCAAGCAACAAGCATTCAATCTGAAATATACATACTGCATATGTGTCACCATGTATTCACATTACATTATTTACATCTAGATTCGCTCCTAAACTAGGGTTTAGGGCTATCTCGTGTTTGGAACTGATATTAGGGATACCAATCCTAATTCTATCATATCATGGTTTCTCAGATTACAAATCTAGTTATGCATATTAGGTGAAATCCTAATCTTCAACTTAAGCATATTAAACTATTCATGACATCTAGGTTACATTATCAACATTAGATCATAGCAAGATGTTGACAATGATTTCACAACCCTAAATCAACATGAATAAGATTATTAATCTAGCATCGACAATTAGTCATTAATAGCCACGATTCTTCATTATACAGTTCTAGATTAGGTATTGACTCAACCTAACCAAATCTAATCAATTAAGCATTAGATTAAGAAAAATATAGGTTTTCCCTTTATACTAATCACATTAACAAATGAATTGCATATACTTTTAGAACAGGAAGCATGATCAGGTTCTAATTATATTTTCTTTGGGTTCCTCTCATTTTTCTAAGAAATTTGATATATAGGTTCAGTATATTTGGACATCTGTAGCATGTTCTATGAATTAAACAAGATATGTAATATTACCTCATAGTTGGGCCACGTGGCGCCTTCCTATTGGTCAGCGCCATAGCCACGTTGGTTAACTAGAGGCGCGGTTCACTTCCTGGTTCATTTCTAAATCGGACTTCAGCTAGTTTATTTAGTTGAACCGTCGGCCAGCTCTAGGACCCGTACGACTCATGACTCTCTGTTCTCCTTCAACTTCACGCGATCTATAGTCGCGACTCCCGCGATCACGGCGCTGCCAGATGCAACCCGACGGCGTCCCTTGTGCGCTCTTTGACACAGGCGTCGTTGCGCCCCATCGTTCCAAGGTGCTGCACCCCACTCTACTGAGCCCCGGCTCCAGGATTCACCCTAGAAAAAGTCTCCCCCCCACGCTACTCCCCCCCGCCAGCAGTCATCCCCCCCTCCTCTGCTTCCTTCCACGCTCCGGTGTTGTGGTCATCCAGCGAGTAGGTAGATCCCTGTTGGCCATGCGGTGGGTGCGACAGACGTCGGACTGCCTACGCACTACCCGCACCAGCCTAGTTCACCCCTCTGGAGGTCCTCCATGGACGAGGATGAGGGGGATCAACCTCTGATCCCTGAAACTGGAAGAAGAGCTGACGTCGAGGACACCTTGCGGTCCTGGATGTTAGAACCCCCACACACATGGGCTCGACGCACTGGTCTTCTTTGGGGGTTTAGGAACTGCTCGCTGCGTCCAAGGATCTTCTCCACTTCTCATCTCAGAGTTTCCCGCCATGAAGGTCAGAACAACAAGAATAATGGCGACATGCTTCAGCTGTAGAGGGTGGGTTCTCTAAGAAGGTCTGGAGAGTTGTGGGAGGCTGCATCGAAGGCAGTCCTTGCAAGAGGGATCCTAGGGTTAGGGGAAAAGACGATGACTAGAAGGGAGTATCTCCCCATGAGGGTGCAACCCTACGTGTTTATATACTACTCTCACCGAGATGATTCAAGAGTCCCACTATGTGGTAAACACTTATGGCAACGTGCCTCCCAAAGGCCATTTAGCCCTTTCCTATTATAATTATAATAAGACTCACAACATTCATTGCCTTTCCTTAAGTACTTCAAAGATATCTTCTTTATTTGATAATTGACACCATTTAATATTATGGAAACACAAAGAATAATCATAAGAAAGAATCTATTTCTTCTTTTTCTTTAAAACAAGCTTCCTATTTTCTTTAGGAAACTTACATATCGTATCATTATTTGGCTTTCAAGATAAAGGTGGATAATCCTTTAAATAATTATCCAAGCTACATATTATCTTGGATTATCTGAGAAATCCTCTCTTTATTTTATATTGTAATAATCCTTCAACATACCAGAAAGGTTACCCAAGGTAACACTATTTGTGTCCTTACCATTGTGTTTCCAATAATGGAAAGATAAGTATTCTTTTAATTATCTAACACATTATTAACTTTATTCTCCTTTGGAAAACATTTATCAATATCAAAAGTCATTACTATTTATTAATGCATGAATTCTGTTTATCTATTTGTCTTGTTCCAAAAGCACTTGTGCGACAAATGCAATTAACATTACTATTCCACCAATAAAATCATTGAGGAATTATCAAATTAATTCATGCATCATATTTTATAGTTCGGTTTTTACCAAAATTTGAGGATATTACATTCACCCCTCCTTAAAAGGAATGTTGTCCTCAAAATTTAGGCCTACTAAGCCTAGGTGAATGATACTCATCTTATCCTCAAAACTGAGGGTTACCACCCCAAATAAATTTTTTTTAACAACTTTTCTTTAGTATATCAATTTTCATTTTATTACTAAGATTGGCACCTGAATCAAAATTCAAGTATGTCCACATCTATAGTATTCACACCTCATCATCTCTTGATGATTTCATTCTTACTTGGAATTTCATTGTGACTTGGTGATTTCTCTTTCCACCTAGGTTTCCAACCTATTATACATTATTTTCACATAAGGGTGAGGTGACACCTCCAACCCTAGTTTATGTCATTACACATTCAATGTGGGATATTTATCCTTATTATCTCAATTTTAAGAATAACGTGTGTCTATCCAATCTCCCTTCCTCATAATGAATGAAATAAGCATTTGGCTGCAGCCCAAACACAAAGTTCAATCCATTCCAAGAGTGGAGATAGTACATCCACACATTACCTTGCAATTTCACATATTAAGTTGAATCATACTCTATTTGACTCTAAACTTTCTTTCTCTTAATTTTATAGCATTCTTTATCTCATGAAGTCAAGTGTCCCTTTTCTTACTCTTAATCTAGGGAACAACTTCTCTCAAGTTTTCATGACTTCTTTTATTTTTTTACATGTCATGTATCATTATGAGCCTTAGACAAATCCTCGAGGTCTCTAGGGGTATAGGTACTTTTGGAGTGATCTCATCCTCATGCATCAAGGGAGTGTCTTTACATTCACCCTACTGGGCTACATGAACATCAAGTAGGTGGCCAACCTCCTGAGACATGGGCCTAGGGCAAACCAACCGTTACCTCCCGACCACTTGGTCATGTGCATTCAAGATTTATCAACTCCCAACCCATCGGTCCTATGTACCTCTAATACACCCTACTTGACCCTAGGATTGCATTAGGACTCTACCCTCCCTAAGGGTTTTCTTTTGAGATGTCACATATTTTAAGCACATTATCCTCTTATTTAATTCTTTAACCAGAATTGCCTTCATATCTCTCTTTTGAGTACACATAATGCAGTGTTGTCCCATCATTGGGCTCGGGCCACCTTCCCTCCAGGGCTTGGTGCCATGTCGGTCTTCCGTCTTGGGCTTGACCTCTGTGATCTTCCCCTCTAGGGGCTTGATCCTAAACAACTGCATTGTGGACTTAGGCCACCTTCCCTCCTGGGCTTGGTGCCTGTCTGGTCTTCCCTCCTGGGCTTGACCTTTTCATGACCTTCCCTCCTGGGCTTGGTCATCCACTTAGGCCACCTTCCCTCCTGGGCTTGGTGCCTTACTAGTCTTCCCTCCTGGGCTTGACCAACTGTGTCACTCAGAGTTGGCATCCTTGGGTTCAAAGAATTTAAGTGCTTTTTTATATCTTTAACTCTTCACTACTCTAGGTGAGGATTAAGGTTATCTCAATACTTAATTACATTTGTTCACTTACCTTTTAAGGGAAAGTCCTAGCCTAGGGTGCCTTCTTGGCTCATAGGAGGGGGTTAGGCTCTCTAGCCACAACCTGATCCCAAGATCTAGGTTTTGCCTCCCTCATAGGTCATCTTCCCACTCTCGGGTTGACCCACCCTAGGTTATCTTACTAACCCTAAAGGTTTTATAGATATCTCTTTGTTTTCATTGAGTATAACTTTTATCATTATAACATATCAACCCATGTTTGCTCAATCTCTGGAATACCCCCTCATGGTCTTCGTTAATTCAATGAACATGGGTCACCTTCCCTCCAGGGCTTGGTGCTACCTCGGATTTCCCCTCCAGGGGCTTGGCCACCATCACTAAACTTCTAGAGACAACATGAGGAGTTTGAGCAATTTATATTCCAACTTTCATTTTCTGATGTATTCAACTATTGGGTTTTTATATCTCTTAAGACTTATCACATAAGTTTTATGCTCCTCATGCCCATATGCATGGGAGACTAGGTTACCTAAACCATCCCTTATCTTTCTTATTCATGATTTCAAGTTTCACACAGGTAGTCTCCCATACCACCACACCATGTTGATTACCGATTTTTAAGTTTCACATGGGTAGTGTCCCATACCACCACACCATGTTGATTACCGATTTTTAAGTTTCACATGGGTAGTGTCCCATACCACCACACCATGTTGATTACCGATTTTAAGTTTCACATGGATAGTGTCCCATACCACCACACCATGTTGATTACTGATTTTAAGTTTCACATTTTACCTCTCTTATTAATATTTTCTTTTCAAAGATTTTTAAGGAAGAGATGAGAAGTAGATGAAAATGTGAGATGAGGAACTTGATTTTTCTATTAAAATTTCTAAGGATAATTTGAAATTATAAACTATTAAGTATTAGTTGATGAATCTGTGCTTTGATAACAAATGTAACGACCCGTACTTTTGAGTGTCTAAAAGACCTTAAAGTCGTAGATCGTTAATCAGAAACTCCAGGATCAGATTCATGAGATAATACAAAATAGTAAACAATTTCCATTAATGATCAAATATTTACATGTTTACATGAAAAGCTCCTCTAAGGAGTTACATAACTTTTAAATAGAATTACCTTTTACATGTGTGAAGATAAACCATTAAGACTAAACCTTCATGATTAAACTGTAGTGTCTTCATCATCTTTAATTGTACCCTCATGTCCACGAATCAAGTATATCTGATACCTAAAACACCGACAAACAAATATGTGATCAATATATTTCTATACTGGTACATGGGTTCAAACAATAATCACAAGTAACATATACACCAATATCTTTATCTTGCATATAAGAATATAAACTTGTTTCCATATTCTAACCCATATCTGGTCAACTACCTTAGGTGTAATCACTGTCCCTCCGGGGCTCATGTGCATTACCCTTAAGATCAGTCTAACCCAGGGTTCAGAATACTATTATTTACTTTACATGATACTCATATGCACTTTATAGTTTGCAAGAACTAAATAAACAAGCAAGCAATTTATTTGTCATTCAATCTCATCGAGAAACATCGGCAATCTCGGAATTCGATACATGTATTCATAAGCGTAACCACGTACCTTTGCCATGTAGAAACCATGCAGAATATATCACATGTACTTTAAGAGTATATCCAAACATCCAAGCAACAAGCATTCAATCTGAAATATACATACTACATATGTGTCACCATGTATTCACATTACATTATTTACATCTAGATTCGCTCCTAAACTAGGGTTTAGGGCTATCTCATGTTTGGAACTGATATTAGGGATACCAATCCTAATTCTATCATATCATGGTTTCTCAAATTACAAATCTAGTTATGCATATTAGGTGAAATCCTAATCTTCAACTTAAGCATATTAAACTATTCATGACATCTAGGTTACATTATCAACATTAGATCATAGCAAGATGTTGACAATGATTTCACAACCCTAAATCAACATGAATAAGATTATTAATCTAGCATCAACAATTAGTCATTAATAGCCACGATTCTTCATTATACAGTTCTAGATTAGGTATTGACTCAACCTAACCAAATCTAATCAATTAAGCATTAGATTAAGAAAAATATAGGTTTTCCCTTTATACTAATCACATTAACAAATGAATTGCATATACTTTTAGAACAGGAAGCATGATCAGGTTCTAATTATATTTTCTTTGGGTTCCTCTCGTTTTTCTGAGCAATTTGATATATAGGTTCATTATATTTGGACATCTGTAGCATGTTCTATGAATTAAACAAGATATGTAATATTACCTCATAGTTGGGCCACGTGGCGCCTTCCTATTGGTCAGCGCCATAGCCACGTTGGTTAACTAGGGGCGCGGTTCACTTCCTGGTTCATTTCTAAACCGGACTTCAGCTAGTTTATTTAGTTGAACTGTCGGCCAGCTCTAGGACCCGTACGACTCATGACTCTCTGTTCTCCTTCAACTTCACGCGATATGTAGTCGCGACTCCCGCGATCACGGCGCTGCCAGATGCAACCCGACGGTGTCCCTTGCACGCTCTTCGACACAGGCGTCGTTGCGCCACATCATTCCAAGGTGCTGCGCCCCACTCTACTGAGCCACGGCTCCAGGATTCACCCTAGAGAAAGTCTTTCCCCCACGCTACTCCCCCCCGCCAGCAGTCATCCCCCCCTCCTCTGCTTCCTTCCACGCTCCAGTGTTGTGGTCATCCAGCGAGTAGGTAGATCCCTGTTGGCCAGGCGGTGGGTGCGGCAGACGTCGGACTGCCTCCGCACTACCCGCACCAGCCCAGTTCACCCCTCTGGAGGTCCTCCATGGACGAGGATGAGGGGGATCAACCTCCGATCCCTGAAACTGGAAGAAGAGCTGACGTCGAGGACACCTTGCGGTCCTAGCTGTTAGAACCCCCACACACATGGGCTCGACGCACTGGTCTTCTTTGGGGGTTTAGCAATTGCTCGCTGCGTCCAAGGATCTTCTCCACTTCTCATCTCAGAGTTTCCCGCCATGAAGGTCAGAATAACAAGAATAATGGTGACATGCTTCAGCTGTAGAGGGTGGGTTCTCTAAGAAGGTCTGGAGAGTTGTGGGAGGCTGCATCGAAGGCAGTCCTTGCAAGAGGGATCCTAGGGTTAGGGGAAAAGACGATGACTAGAAGGGAGTATCTCCCCATGAGGGTGCAACCCTACGTGTTTATATACTACTCTCACCGAGATGATTCAAGAGTCCCACTATGTGGTAAACACTTATGGCAACATGCCTCCCAAAGGCCATTTAGCCCTTTCCTATTATAATTATAATAAGACTCACAACATTCATTGCCTTTCCTTAAGTACTTCAAAGATATCTTCTTTATTTGATAATTGACACCATTTAATATTATGGAAACACAAAGAATAATCATAAGAAAGAATCTATTTCTTCTTTTTCTTTAAAACAAGCTTCCTATTTTCTTTAGGAAACTTACATATCGTTTCATTATTTGGCTTTCAAGATAAAGGTGGATAATCCTTTAAATAATTATCCAAGCTACATATTATCTTGGATTATCTGAGAAATCCTCTCTTTATTTTATATTGTAATTATCCTTCAACATACCAGAAAGGTTACCCAAGGTAACACTATTTGTGTCCTTACCATTGTGTTTCCAATAATGGAAAGATAAGTATTCTTTTAATTATCTAACACATTATTAACTTTATTCTCCTTTGGAAAAAATTTATCAATATCAAAAGTCATTACTATTTATTAATGCATGAATTCCGTTTATCTATTTGTCTTGTGCCAAAAGCACTTGTGTGACAAATGCAATTAACATTACTATTCCACCAATAAAATCATTGAGGAATTATCAAATTAATTCATGCATCATATTTTATAGTTCGGTTTTTACCAAAATTTGAGGATATTACATTCACCCCTCCTTAAAAGGAATGTTGTCCTCAAAATTTAGGCCTACTCAGCCTAGGTGAATGATACTCATCTTATCCTCAAAACTGAGGGTTACCACCCCAAATAAATTTTTTTTAACAACTTTTCTTTAGTATATCAATTTTCATTTTATTACTAAGATTGGCACCTGAATCGAAATTCAAGTATGTCCACATCTATAGTATTCACACCTCATCATCTCTTGATGATTTCATTCTTACTTGGAATTTCATTGTGACTTGGTGATTTCTCTTTCCACCTAGGTTTCCAACCTATTATACATTATTTTCACATAAGGGTGAGGTGACACCTCCAACCCTAGTTTATGTCATTACACATTCAATGTGGGATATTTATCCTTATTATCTCAATTTTAAGAATAACGTGTGTCTATCCAATCTCCCTTCCTCATAATGAATGAAATAAGCATTTGGCTGCAGCGCAAACACAGAGTTCAATCCATTCCAAGAGCGGAGATAGTACATCCACACATTACCTTGCAATTTCACATATTAAGTTGAATCATACTCTATTTGACTCTAAACTTTCTTTCTCTTAATTTTATAGCATTCTTTATCTCATGAAGTCAAGTGTCCCTTTTCTTACTCTTAATCTAGGGAACAACTTCTCTCAAGTTTTCATGACTTCTTTTATTTTTTTACATGTCATGTATCATTATGAGCCTTAGACAAATCCTCGAGGTCTCTAGGGGTATAGGTACTTTTGGAGTGATCTCATCATCATGCATCAAAGGAGTGTCTTTACATGCACCCTACTGGGCTACATGAACATCAAGTAGGTGGCCAACCTCCTGAGACATGGGCCTAGGGCAAACCAACTGTTACCTCCCGACCACTTGGTCATGTGCATTCAAGATTTATCAACTCCCAACCCATCGGTCCTATGTACCTCTAATACACCCTACTTGACCCTAGGATTGCATTAGGACTCTACCCTCCCTAAGGGTTTTCTTTTGAGATGTCACATCTTTTAAGCACATTATCCTCTTATTTAATTCTTTAACCAGAATTGCCTTCATATCTCTCTTTTGAGTACACATAATGCAGTGTTGTCCCATCATTGGGCTCGGGCCACCTTCCCTCCAGGGCTTGGTGCCATGTCGGTCTTCCCTCCTGGGCTTGACCTCTGTGATCTTCCCCTCTAGGGGCTTGATCCTAAACAACTGCATTGTGGACTTAGGCCACCTTCCCTCCTGGGCTTGGTGCCTGTCTGGTCTTCCCTCCTGGGCTTGAACTTTTCATGACCTTCCCTCCTGGGCTTGGTCATCCACATAGGCCACCTTCCCTCCTGGGCTTAGTGCCTTACTAGTCTTCCCTTCTGGGCTTGACCAGCTTTGTCACTTAGAGTTGGCATCCTTGGGTTCAAAGAATTTAAGTGCTTTTTTTATATCTTTAACTCTTCACTACTCTAGGTGAGGATTAAGGTTATCTCAATACTTAATTACATTTGTTCACTTACCTTTTAAGGGAAAGTCCTAGCCTAGGGTGCCTTCTTGGCTCATAGGAGGGGGTTAGGCTCTCTAGCCACAACCTGATCCCAATATCTAGGTTTTGCCTCCCTCATAGGTCATCTTCCCACTCTCGGGTTGACCCACCCTAGGTTATCTTACTAACCCTAAAGGTTTTATAGATATCTCTTTGTTTTCATTGAGTATAACTTTTATCATTATAACATATCAACCCATGTTTGCTCAATCTCTGGAATACCCCCTCATGGTCTTCGTTAATTCAATGAACATGGGTCACCTTCCCTCCAGGGCTTGGTGCTACCTCGGCCTTCCCCTCCAGGGGCTTGGCCACCATCACTAAACTTCTAGAGACAACATGAGGTGTTTGAGCAAGTTATATTCCAACTTTCATTTTCTGATGTATTCAACTATTGGGTTTTTATATCTCTTAAGACTTATCAAATAAGTTTTATGCTCCTCATTCCCATATGCATGGGAGACTAGGTTACCTAAACCATCCCTTATCTTTCTTATTCATGATTTCAAGTTTCACACGGGTAGTCTCCCATACCACCACACCATGTTGATTACCGATTTTTAAGTTTCACATGGGTAGTGTCCCATACCACCACACCATGTTGATTACCGATTTTTTAGTTTCACATGGGTAGTGTCCCATACCACCACACCATGTTGATTACCGATTTTAAGTTTCACATGGATAGTGTCCCATACCACCACACCATGTTGATTACTGATTTTAAGTTTCACATTTTACCTCTCTTATTAAATTTTTTCTTTTCAAAGATTTTTAAGGAAGAGATGAGAAGTAGATGAAAATGTGAGATGAGGAACTTGATTTTTCTATTAAAATTTCTAAGGATAATTTGAAATTATAAACTATTAAGTATTAGTTGATGAATCTGTGCTTTGATACCAAATGTAACGACCTGTACTTTTGAGTGTCTAAAAGACCTTAAAGTTGCAGATCGTTAATCAGAAACTCCAGGATCAGATTCATGAGATAATACAAAATAGTAAACAATTTCCATTAATGATCAAATATTTACATGTTTAAATGAAAAGCTCCTCTAAGGAGTTACATAACTTTTAAATAGAATTACCTTTTACATGTGTGAAGATAAACCATTAAGACTAAACCTTCATGATTAAAATGTAGTGTCTTCATCATCTTTAATTGTACCCTCATGTCCACGAATCAAGTATATCTGATACCTAAAACACCGACAAACAAATACGTGATCAATATATTTCTATACTGGTACGTGGGTTCAAACAATAATCACAAGTAACATATACACCAATATCTTTATCTTGCATATAAGAATATAAACTTGTTTTCATATTCTAACCCATATCTGGTCAACTACCTTAGGTGTAATCACTGTCCCTCCGGGGCTCATGTGCATTACCCTTAAGATCAGTGTAACCCAGGGTTCAGAATACTATTATTTACTTTACATGATACTCATATGCACTTTATAGTTTGCAAGAACTAAATAAACAAGCAAGCAATTTATTTGTCATTCAATCTCATCGAGAAACATCGGCAATCTCGGAATTCGATACATGTATTCATAAGCGTAACCACGTACCTTTTCCATGTAGAAACCATGCAAAATATATCACATGTACTTTAAGAGTATATCCAAACATCCAAGCAACAAGCATTCAATCTGAAATATACATACTACATATGTGTCACCATGTATTCACATTACATTATTTACATCTAGATTCGCTCCTAAACTAGGGTTTAGGGCTATCTCGTGTTTGGAACTGATATTAGGGATACCAATCCTAATTCTATCATATCATGGTTTATCAGATTACAAATCTAGTTATGCATATTAGGTGAAATCCTAATCTTCAACTTAAGCATATTAAACTATTCATGACATCTAGGTTACATTATCAACATTAGATCATAGCAAGATGTTGACAATGATTTCACAACCCTAAATCAACATGAATAAGATTATTAATCTAGCATCGAAAATTAGTCATTAATAGCCACAATTCTTCATTATACAGTTTTAGATTAGGTATTGACTCAACCTAACCAAATCTAATCAATTAAGCATTAGATTAAGAAAAATATAGGTTTTCCCTTTATACTAATCACATTAACAAATGAATTTCATATACTTTTAGAACAGTAAGCATGATCAGGTTCTAATTATATTTTCTTTGGGTTCCTCTCGTTTTTCTGAGCAATTTGATATATAGGTTCATTATATTTGGACATCTGTAGCATGTTCTATGAATTAAACAAGATATGTAATATTACCTCATAGTTTGGCCACGTGGCGCCTTCCTATTGGTCAGCGCGATAGCCACGTTGGTTAACTAGGGGCGCGGTTCACTTCCTGGTTCATCTCTAAATCGGACTTCAGCTAGTTTATTTAGTTGAACTGTCGGCCAGCTCTAGGACCCGTACGACTCATGACTCTCTGTTCTCCTTCAACTTCACGCGATCTGTAGTCGCGACTCCTGCGATCACGGCGCTGCCAGATGCAACCCGACGGCGTCCCTTGCGCGCTCTTCGACACAGGCGTCGTTGCGCCCCATCATTCCAAGGTGCTGCGCCCCACTCTACTGAGCCACGGCTCCAGGATTCACCCTAGAGAAAGTCTCCCCCCCACGCTACTCCCCCCCGCCAGCAGTCATCCCCCCCTCCTCTGCTTCCTTCCACGCTCCGGTGCTGTGGTCATCCAGCGAGTAGGTAGATCCCTGCTGGCCATGCGGTGGGTGCGGCAGACGTCGGACTGCCTCCGCACTACCGACACCAGCCCAGTTCACCCCTCTGGAGGTCCTCCATGGACGAGGATGAGGGGGATCAACCTCCGATCCCTGAAACTGGAAGAAGAGCTGACGTCGAGGACACCTTGCGGTCCTGGCTGTAAGAACCCCCACACACATGGGCTCGACGCACTGGTCTTCTTTGGGGGTTTAGCAACTGCTCGCTGCATCCAAGGATCTTCTCCACTTCTCATCTCAGAGTTTCCCGCCATGAAGGTCAGAACAACAAGAATAATGGTGACATGCTTCAGTTGTAGAGGGTGGGTTCTCTAAGAAGGTCTGGAGAGTTGTGGGAGGCTGCATCGAAGGCAGTCCTTGCAAGAGGGATCCTAGGGTTAGGGGAAAAGACGATGACTAGAAGGGAGTATCTCCCCATGAGGGTGCAACCCTACGTGTTTATATACTACTCTCACCGAGATGATTCAAGAGTCCCACTATGTGGTAAACACTTATGGCAACGTGCCTCCCAAAGGCCATTTAGCCCTTTCCTATTATAATTATAATAAGACTCACAACATTCATTGCCTTTCCTTAAGTACTTCAAAGATATCTTCTTTATTTGATAATTGACACCATTTAATATTATGGAAACACAAAGAATAATCATAAGAAAGAATCTATTTCTTCTTTTTCTTTAAAACAAGCTTCCTATTTTCTTCAGGAAACTTACATATCGTTTCATTATTTGGCTTTCAAGATAAAGGTGGATAATCCTTTAAATAATTATCCAAGCTACATATTATCTTGGATTATCTGAGAAATCCTCTCTTTATTTTATATTGTAATTATCCTTCAACATACCAGAAATGTTACCAAAGGTAACACTATTTGTGTACTTACCATTGTGTTTCCAATAATGGAAAGATAAGTATTCTTTTAATTATCTAACACATTATTAACTTTATTCTCCTATGGAAAACATTTATCAATATCAAAAGTCATTACTATTTATTAATGCATGAATTCCGTTTATCTATTTGTCTTGTGCCAAAAGCACTTGTGCGACAAATGCAATTAACATTACTATTCCACCAATAAAATCATTGAGGAATTATCAAATTAATTCATGCATCATATTTTATAGTTCGGTTTTTACCAAAATTTGAGGATATTACATTCACCCCTCCTTAAAAGGAATGTTGTCCTCAAAATTTAGGCCTACTAAGCCTAGGTGAATGATACTCATCTTATCCTCAAAACTGAGGGTTACCACCCCAAATAATTTTTTAACAACTTTTCTTTAGTATATCAATTTTCATTTTATTACTAAGATTGGCACCTGAATCAAAATTCAAGTATGTCCACATCTATAGTATTCACACCTCATCATCTCTTGATGATTTCATTCTTACTTGGAATTTCATTGTGACTTGGTGATTTCTCTTTCCACCTAGGTTTCCAACCTATTATACATTATTTTCACATAAGGGTGAGGTGACACCTCCAACCCTAGTTTATGTCATTACACATTCAATGTGGGATATTTATCCTTATTCTCTCAATTTAAGAATAATGTGTGTCTATCTAATCTCCCTTCCTCATAATGAATGAAATAAGCATTTGGCTGCAACCCAAACACAAAGTTCAATCCATTCCAAGAGCGGAGATAGTACATCCACACATTACCTTGCAATTTCACATATTAAGTTGAATCATACTCTATATGACTCTAAACTTTCTTTCTCTTAATTTTATAACATTCTTTATCTCATGAAGTCAAGTGTCCCTTTTCTTACTCTTAATCTAGGGAACAACTTCTCTCAAGTTTTCATGACTTCTTTTATTTTTTTACATCTCATGTATCATTATGAGCCTTAGACAAATCCTCGAGTTCTCTTGGGGTATAGGTACTTTTGGAGTGATCTCATCCTCATGCATCAAGGGAGTGTCTTTACATTCACCCTACTGGGCTACATGAACATCAAGTAGGTGGCCAACCTCCTGAGACATGGGCCTAGGGCAAACCAACTTTTACCTCCCGACCACTTGGTCATGTGCATTCAAGATTTATCAACTCCCAACCCATCGGTCCTATGTACCTCTAATACACCCTACTTGACCCTAGGATTGCATTAGGACTCTACCCTCCCTAAGGGTTTTCTTTTGAGATGTCACATCTTTTAAGCACATTATCCTCTTATTTAATTCTTTAACCATAATTGCCTTCATATCTCTCTTTTGAGTACACATAATGCAGTGTTGTCCCATCATTGGGCTCGGGCCACCTTCCCTCCAGGGCTTGGTTCCATGTCGGTCTTCCCTCCTGGGCTTGACCTCTGTGATCTTCCCCTCTAGGGGCTTGATCCTAAACAACTGCATTGTGGACTTAGGCCACCTTCCCTCCTGGGCTTGGTGCCTGTCTGGTCTTCCCTCCTGGGCTTGACCTTTTCATGACCTTCCCTCCTGGGCTTGGTCATCCACTTAGGCCACCTTCCCTCCTGGGCTTGGTGCCTTACTAGTCTTCCCTCCTGGGCTTGACCAGCTGTGTCACTCAGAGTTGGCATCCTTGGGTTCAAAGAATTTAAGTGCTTTTTTTATATCTTTAACTCTTCACTACTCTAGGTGAGGATTAAGGTTATCTCAATACTTAATTACATTTGTTCACTTACCTTTTAAGGGAAAGTCCTAGCCTAGGGTGCCTTCTTGGCTCATAGGAGGGGGTTAGGCTCTCTAGCCACAACCTGATCCCAAGATCTAGGTTTTTCCTCCCTCATAGGTCATCTTCCCACTCTCGGGTTGACCCACCCTAGGTTATCTTACTAACCCTAAAGGTTTTATAGATATCTCTTTGTTTTCATTGAGTATAACTTTTATCATTATAACATATCAACCCATGTTTGCTCAATCTCTGGAATACCCCCTCATGGTCTCCGTTAATTCAATGAACATGGGTCACCTTCCCTCCAGGGCTTGGTGCTACCTCGGCCTTCCCCTCTAGGGGCTTGGACACCATCACTAAACTTCTAGAGACAACATGAGGAGTTTGAGCAAGTTATATTCCAACTTTCATTTTCTGATGTATTCAACTATTGGGTTTTTATATCTCTTAAGACTTATCACATAAGTTTTATGCTCCTCAGGCCCATATGCATGGGAGACTAGGTTTCCTAAACCATCCCTTATCTTTCTTATTCGTGATTTCAAGTTTCACACGGGTAGTCTCCCATACCACCACACCATGTTGATTACTGATTTTCAAGTTTCACATGGGTAGTGTCCCATACCACCACACCATGTTGATTACCGATTTTTAAGTTTCACATGGGTAGTGTCCCATACCACCACACCATGTTGATTACCGATTTTAAGTTTCACATGGATAGTGTCCCATACCACCACACCATGTTGATTACTGATTTTAAGTTTCACATTTTACCTCTCTTATTAATATTTTCTTTTCAAAGATTTTTAAGTAAGAGATGAGAAGTAGATGAAAATGTGAGATGAGAAACTTGATTTTTCTATTAAAATTTCTAAGGATAATTTGAAATTATAAACTATTAAGTATTAGTTGATGAATCTGTGCTTCGATACCAAATGTAACGACCCGTACTTTTGAGTGTCTAAAAGACCTTAAAGTCGCAGATCGTTAATCAAAAACTCCAGGATCAGATTCATGAGATAATACAAAATAGTAAACAATTTCCATTAATGATCAAATATTTACATGTTTACATGAAAAGCTCCTCTAAGGAGTTACCTAACTTTTAAATAGAATTACCTTTTACATGTGTGAAGATAAACCATTAAGACTAAACCTTCATGATTAAACTGTAGCGTCTTCATCATCTTTAATTGTACCCTCATGTCCACAAATCAAGTATATCTGATACCTAAAACACCGACAAACAAATACGCGATCAATATATTTCTATACTGGTACGTGGGTTCAAACAATAATCACAAGTAACATATACACCAATATCTTTATCTTGCATATAAGAATATAAACTTGTTTTCATATTCTAAACCATATATGGTCAACTACCTTAGGTGTAATCACTGTCCCTCCGGGGCTCATGTGCATTACCCTTAAGATCAGTCTAACCCAGGGTTCAGAATACTATTATTTACTTTACATGATACTCATATGCACTGTATAGTTTGCAAGAACTAAATAAACAAGCAAGCAATTTATTTGTCATTCAATCTCATCGAGAAACATCGGCAATCTCGGAATTCGATACATGTATTCATAAGCATAACCAGGTACCTTTTCCATGTAGAAACCATGCAGAATATATCACATGTACTTTAAGAGTATATCCAAACATCCAAGCAACAAACATTCAATCTGAAATATACATACTACATATGTGTCACCATGTATTCACATTACATTATTTACATCTAGATTCGCTCCTAAACTAGGGTTTAGGGCTATCTCGTGCTTGGAACTGATATTAGGGATACCAATCCTAATTCTATCATATCATGGTTTCTCAGATTACAAATCTAGTTATGCATATTAGGTGAAACCCTAATCTTCAACTTAAGCATATTAAACTATTCATGACATCTAGGTTACATTATCAGCATTAGATCATAGCAAGATGTTGACAATGATTTCACAACCCTAAATCAACATGAATAAGATTATTAATCTAGCATCGACAATTAGTCATTAATAGCCGTGATTCTTCATTATACAGTTCTAGATTAGGTATTGACTCAACCTAACCAAATCTAATCAATTAAGCATTAGATTAAGAAAAATATAGGTTTTCCCTTTATACTAATCACATTAACAAATGAATTGCATATAATTTTAGAACAGGAAGCATGATCAGGTTCTAATTATATTTTCTTTGGGTTCCTCTCGTTTTTCTGAGCAATTTTATATACAGGTTCATTATATTTGGACATCTGTAGCATGTTCTATGAATTAAACAAGATACGTAATATTACCTCATAGTTGGGCCACGTGGCGCCTTCCTATTGGTCAGCGCCATAGCCACGTTGGTTAACTAGGGGCGTGGTTCACTTCCTAGTTCATTTCTAAACCGGACTTCAGCTAGTTTATTTAGTTGAACCGTCGGCCAGATCTAGGACCCGTCCGACTCACGACTCTTTGTTCTCCTTCAACTTCACGCGATCTGTAGTCACGACTCCCGCGATCACAACGCTGCCAGATGCAACCCGACGGCGTCCCTTGCGCGCTCTTCTACACAGGCACCGCTGCGCCCCATCGTTCCAAGTTGTTGTGCCCCACTCTACAAAGCCACGGCTCCAGGATTCATCCTAGAGAAAGTTTCCCCCCCTACGCTACTCCCCCCGCGAGCAGTCATCCCCCCCTCCTCTGCTTCCTTCCGCGCTCCGGTGCTGTGGTCATACAGCGAGCAGGTAGATCCCTGCTGGCCACGCGGTGGGTGCGGCAGACGTCGGACTGCCTCCGCACTACCTGCACCAGCCCAGTTCACCCCTCTGGAGGTCCTCCATGGGTGAGGATGAGGGGGATCAACCTCCGATCCCTGAAACTGGAAGAAGAGCTGACGTCGAGGACACCTTGCGGTCCTAGCTGTTAGAAACCCCACACACATGGGCTCGACGCACTGGTCTTCTTTGGGGGTTTAGCAACTGCTCGCTGCATCCAAGGATCTTCTTCACTTCTCATCTCAGAGTTTCCCGCCATGAAGGTCAGAACAACAAGAATAATGGTTACATGCTTCAGCTGTAGAGGGTGCGTTCTCTAAGAAGGTCTGTAGAGTTGTTGGAGGCTGCATCGAAGGCAGTCCTTGCAAGAGGGATCCTAGGGTTAGGGGAAAAGACGATGACTAGAAGGGAGTATCTCCCCACGAGGGTGCAACCCTACGTGTTTATCTACTACTCTCACCGAGATGATTCAAGAGTCCCACTATGTAGTAAACACTTATGGCAACGTGCCTCCCAAAGGCCATTTAGCCCTTTCCTATTATAATTATAATAAGACTCACAACATTCATTGCCTTTCCTTAAGTACTTCAAAGATATCTTCTTTATTTGATAATTGACACCATTTAATATTATGGAAACACAAAGAATAATCATAAGAAAGAATCTATTTCTTCTTTTTCTTTAAAACAAGCTTCCTATTTTCTTTAGGAAACTTACATATCGTTTCATTATTTGGCTTTCAAGATAAATGTGGATAATCCTTTAAATAATTATCCAAGCTACATATTATCTTGGATTATCTGAGAAATCCTCTCTTTATTTTATATTGTAATTATCCTTCAACATACCAGAAAGGTTACCCAAGGTAACACTATTTGTGTCCTTACCATTGTGTTTCCAATAATGGAAAGATAAGTATTCTTTTAATTATCTAACACATTATTAACTTTATTCTCCTTTGGAAAACATTTATCAATATCAAAAGTCATTACTATTTATTAATGCATGAATTCTGTTTATCTACTTGTCTTGTGCCAAAAGCACTTGTGCGATAAATGCAATTAACATTACTATTCCACCAATAAAATCATTGAGGAATTATCAAATTAATTCATGCATCATATTTTATAGTTCGGTTTTTACCAAAATTTGAGGATATTACATTCACCCCTCCTTAAAAGGAATTTTGGCCTCAAAATTTATAATGAGTAAAACTATGGCTAGGTAGGCTCGACAACCCTTGGATAGCATCCGTTGGATCAAGATTTTCCTCCGCACCGCTGGTCAGAATACGAGGACTCCCGGATTGTGTGACTGCCTGGCCAAAGTCTTAGGGTATGAATCGAAATAAGATACCTCTATGACTCTCTCATCTTGTTCATCCCTTTGCAACTCAAATTCTATTAAGGACCTTAAGGATTAGGGTTTTCCCTCTTCTCCTCACCCTCTTGAGGTATGGGTAAAGATAACAAGGTCTAAGGAATCCTCCACCAAATTAATGAAAAGCATGTAAATAAGATGTCATGGACATAAGCTTAATAGATAAAGCGCAAAGAATAGATACATGCTTAGGTCAGATGACACGAGTTGTCATTGCCCTCAGGAGAGACCTGAGGATAGACCTCCTAGTCAGGAGGGTGAGTAGAGAGAGTTAGTCTTGGAGGTAGAGACCTCCATTGTAGGAAGAGACATACCACATCCTTTGAGGATGATGTCAACCCTAACCCTAAGTGAAGGTTAGAGAGAGAAGAGTTAGATGTCATCGTTGACTAGGTGTTTGGATGAACATGTCTTTGGACTGCCATACGAACCATGAGAAGTTGATGACCGAGTACCTTTGGCAACCCAACCCTGGGAAGGGTCATGCATGTTTGAGCGAAGGATAGCTCCTTCATGGATGAGGTTAGAGAAGAACCTATATAAACCTTATGGGTTGTTGCAAGTAGGATATAGATTGCACCCTGAGTACATCAGTAATGTGAACAGTAAGCCAGAAGGATATGATGGATGGCTTATGAGATAAGCATATGGATAATCTAGAGACAAACATGAGTTGAGCATAGGCTTCAACCACATAGGGGTTTTCTTGAGAATACGAGCCTTCATGGAGAAGGGACCTCTAGTAGGTATGGTTAGAGGTGGTTTTAGCTCTAGAGAGAGGAAGCAGGACCCCAACAAGGAGGTTGGAAGTCTAAAACCCCAAAACTTGAGGAATAGTGGGGAGTCGAGAATGATGCGACCTAAGTGGATGATAGTGGTTGCCTTATGCTTGATTCTTGGAAGCTGATGATATCTTGGTTGCCTTTAGAGGAACCAAACCCTAGAGAGAGGACGATGATTCTAGTACCCATGGTATTAGTGGTTACCTGTTTGATGAGAGAAAGAGTGCTTTAGACCCTGAGGAGGTTTAAGTAACCAGTTGTGAGGCTTTATACCTAGTTGGTTGCCCTGGAAGAGGACTCAACTCCGAAGCGTTGCTCGAGTAGAAAGATCATAGAGGTACATGACATACCTTGGACATGCTTGATTCGTGGTTAAGAGGTTGAGTATGTAGTTGGATACCCAAAGGAGAACCTAGGGTTCCTAGGCCTAGGAGGGGAAGCAGTGTATCCGATGCTCATGATGAGATTTGAGTCTCTATAGTTTCGAGCATGGTACTCCTTGTGTGTAGAGGTAAAGGAAATCCCTTAGGTTAAGGGTGTGTTTGATGAACCCCTCACAGCTAAGTTGATCTAATGTTGAGGGAAGAGGACAAGTATGACCTAGCATAGTTAATAAGTTGTCTACTTGTGCCTTAGTTACTGTTAGGTTTGACATGCTCATGAGAATGTAAACCCTAAGGATGCTTGTGACCTTTGTTATCAAGGAGTAGTTTCCTCCCATCCTGGGAGAGTGACCCTTTGGTAGGTAGTTTAACAGTTTGGTTGGTGTTGAGGAAACCTAAGGAGGTTTCATAGGATCTTGAGAAGCTAGGTGAAGAGTACATGGCATGAGAATGAACCTATAGACCCATAGATAGCCATCTCTATGTGCATACAGATGTGTTGCCATGGAGGTAACCGGAATGGGGCCTGACCAAGATAGGCAGGTCTCCATGATCCCTGTGAAAGGATGAAAATTAGTCGAGAATGCAGAGAGAGATGATGAAGGTTTGGGTAAGGTTCTATGTTGGACATGTACTATGTTAGAATCCTAAGTCTATCCAAGGGTCAGGTAGGGATAAGACCGATGGAAGAAGGAGTCACCTAATTCCCTAGTTGCACATGACCATGGGGTCGGGAGGTAACAACTATCATTGTCTGAGGGCCATGGTTTAGGAGATTGATCACCTTCATGAACTCATGGGACCCAAATGGCAGATGAGTAGGGCACTCTCTGATGCATAAGGGAAAAGGGATGACCCCAAAAGTTCTGGCTCCCTATAGACCTAGAGGAGAAGACCTAGGATTATGCTTGGACCAGGTAAGTCTGAGACCAATTTTCCCTGGAAGTAGTGTGGATATCATGATGTTTGTGATATAGAGACATAATCTGCATGTTTCAACTTGGATTTGAAAGTGTACGGGCAAGGTGGGCTGTACCATCTCTACTCTTGGAACAGGAAGAACTCTGTATTTGGACTGCAGCCAAATGCTTATTTCTTCTTGTTATGGGAGTGAGAGATAGGACAGTATGCATGCCTTACACCAAGGATAAGGATGATGTAAGTTGGAACGTAGCTACAAGGTATGATGATAGAGATGATAACATACCCTGGTAAAGTGAATGATACATGGATGATTTGCAAACACTAAGAGAGGTAGTGTAGTCAGCTTATGAAGATGTTTTATCAGGAACTATGTGGAATTTGCAAGTTAACCAAGGTCGAGTTCGATCACAGTGAGGATGAGCTCAGAGCTTCTTGATGAAGATAGACTTAGAGTTTGAGATGAGGTGATAAATATAATACATGGAGGTGTATGCTACCTAACACTTAAGGATGAGAGGTGGAATGAATGCTCTAGTGGAGATCTAGCTTCCTAATTTAGTTAGAGGCTAGAAGAAGTTGAGGTTGTTTGGCTAACCCTAAGTTTGAGAAGAAGAAGTGTTTTGGCTAATACTTGGATGTAATAAGATATGTTGAACAAGTTAATGGTTCTTTGGGTAGCCAGTTTAGTCCTTGATGTAGTAAAAGGATGGTGATAGAACCTCAGATACACTTCTTTGGATAGGAAGGTAATAAAACCCTTTTGGAGAGTGGTTTAGGGTTTCCGAGGTATCAAGCTTGAGGAATCATAACAGGAGGTCATGATATACCTTGATACTACAAAGATAGTAAGTGACGGTAGCATTCTGGATGCTTAAAACAAAGTTGCATGTAGCATGTGGCCATGCAAGCCGGGAGGTGAAGGACGGACACCATTACCCCAGTGCATGGATATAAAGTATAAAAAAAGTTCCCGAGAGGGAATGGGAGATCTTCACTATGGATGATGTGAGTCTCTCCTAGACCAAGAAGGTCAAGATACAATATGGGTTATGGTAGATCGCCTTATCTAGATGACATGAGAAAGGAAGAGTTCTGTCAAGGGACAGATCTGGTTGAACTACATACGAAAAGAGATGGTTCAACTACACCATGATGCGAATTCAAAGGTTCTCGATGTGACCTAAAGGTTCACTTCCATAAGGTGGAAGTAGATACCTGAAGAGCTCAGTGTTGGTACAGTTTATCACCCCATACTAATGGGCAGTATGATCCGGACTAGAGGGTCTGATGAGAGCATGTGTGCTCATTCAGGGTGATACAAAGAGACAGTTCTTAAGATGTGATGTTAACTACCATAGCCCATCGGGATGAAAGAAGTTCTATGAGGAGGTTGTGTCGGTCACCACTTCATTATGATGATGTTGGTGAAGGAGGCCTCACGAAGGTCAGAAAAGAACCACATGTGTGTGCATATGAAGTCACTTTGATCGTGCAATGGCTAAGAGAAAGCCCAGTGGTGACATAAGTCATGAGTTGATACAAAGCAGACTGACATGCAGTTCACTGTGGGAGAATATGTGATGTAAAAATCTGACCCCTCTGAGCTACAGCTGAGAAAACTGAGTCCCCGATATATGGGTCCATTTGAGATGGATTGGTGGATATGGTTGTGTTTAGCCTTGCCCCTCAGGATAACATGATGTATAATGTGTTACATAAGTCCGCTCTAGAGCACTATGTGAGGTACCCAAGCCATGTGTTGATCCCTGAACCTATTCAGCTTTTGAAAGGCTGAAAAGTCCTGAGTCACCTATGAGGGTACAATATACCAAGGTAAGAAAGAACTCAGATGGAAGGAAATGAGATAATGAAGGTTCTTGGGAAACACCATGGAAAGGGTGAAGCCACATGGGAGCCCTGATGGACATAAGAAGACTTATCCTGTTTTTTTGCTTGCTTGATGGAATTTTGAGGGCAAAATTCCTGTAAGGAGGGGAGGATGTTATAACCTCAAATTTCTGAAAATATAATGTAAAAGGCATTTCTCTTTTAATGACGAAATGAGATCTTTTTCTTTGAATTGTGATGATTTTCGTATGAGATGGCTTTGATTGATTTATTGTGGGCCTTGTAGGCCATTAAGCCCAATTGAAAAGAAAAAGGAATTAACAAGGAAAAGAAATTGACTAATAAAAGGGAAATATGAGAAATTGATAATTAAAAGAAGATAATGGTAAACTAATATTACCCAATATGGGAATCCGTGCCTTTGGGTTTCCTTGAGGTCCAAGGGACCCAAAATAATGAGATAAAGGCAAAAGAAATAAGGATAAGAATTAATTGGGAGTAATTAATAAGAAAACTTGGGAGAGAAGAAATCCTTTTCATACATTGCTTTTTGCTTCCCAATTTTCGTACAACGATAGGGAATATTAAAAGGAACTTTGCTTTAAAATTTGAGACCAATCAGAGTTATGGTGTGAGAGATAATAATTTTGCAAAATATAGTCAATTTGGGAATTTCCCTGAATTAAAAAAAAGGGGGGATTTGCTTTCCTTTGAACGTGAGCAATCCATCCCGTTGGATCTTGATCCAACGGTTACCGCTCATCGTCTAAGTCCCGCTGGGACTAGGTCTCTGATGGTTACATGTTGATTTTGCGATCCTTGTTTCTCGCGATCCATTGGACTAGCCAGCCTGGCATTGGCTCTGTTGAACTCAGGAGAAGAAAATGTGGAGTTTCCATCCTAATTTTATAAGGATTGGTTAAGGTTTTGGGAAACGCCTAATCTCAAAGGCCTGCTCCCCACCCTATATAGGGGACGGTATTGGGGGGTACCAGCGTGTTTTCTTTCTACCGAAAGCACTGCGGATGACCGTGAGGAGCGTGTTAGTGCCATCAATTTCGTCTTCTACCCTGACCCTCACCTCCAGCTTCACAGAAGACCTCATCGGAGTGCGGCGGAAAGGAGGTGGTCACAACAGGTTCATGGGGAACAATCGAGGTGATGATCAAGTTTGGCGAAGGGAGGCGAAGCTCCCTGGATGACCAGCTCGCTCCCAGGGGGTCGGAACCCTGGAGTCAACCCAGTAGTTGACCGCCGGACATCGTAAGGCCGCAAACAGAAGTAGCGCGAGGAAGAAGATGAGTAAAGGGAGAAAAGACCACCTTGCCCCCGACTCTTGTGAAGAAAGGTAAGGGCACTTGTGTCTTTGGATTCTTCTGTTTGCAACTAGACGCACACGTCCATGGTCATTGGATCTTGATGGTCCAGCGGACCATGGATCCAGCGATCCTTGTTTTCTGGAAATTAGTAATTAAATTAATAAAAAGGATTTTACTTGCAATAATCATAACTTCTATTAGGAAGCTCGAATGAATAAAAGTAAAATATGAAAATTTCTTAGAAAAATAAGAGGAACACATTAAAATTGGTTTGAGAACCTGAATCTGTTCCTATTTGCAAAAGTGTCTTAATCTAATGAAAATTGCTTATGTATTAGATTAAGAAACTCTAATTGAGCATATTGGATAAGTTTATATTGCTTAGTTGATGAAATTAAGTAATTGCAACCTGTTGAATAGTTAATAATGAACTTGAACCTGATCTAGATGATTTATTGCATGATTTAGGGTTTTACACCAATTATGAATGATTAGGCACTTAGAAACCCTAATTTGAAGGAAAAGAGGAAAAGATCATATTTAATTCGAAAAATGTGATAATATGTTGTTAAATGATGGTTCTAATATATTTTGAATATAAAAATGGATAAGAAACCCTTAACATAATAGTTAGGGTTTTCTATTGGATAAAGTTGGAATTAATGGTAAATGGAATTCATAGGTGAATTAGATAATAATGAACTATGAGTTGTTAATCTGGAAAGAACCTAAGATGATAAAAAGGCTCTAATGTGAATATGTGAGTAATTAGGGTTTTACACTTAGAACTGTTGTTCTAGGGTATGAATGAGGAAAGTTGTAAAAAGAACCTTAATAAAACCTAATTCGGATTAGAAACCCTAGAAAGTGAATCCAAGTCAATTAAATAGGTATATTCTTGGTAAAGTGAAGTAAATAGGCTACGTATGCTTTTCAGGAATTCTGTGATTGTTGAACTGCTTCTTGGATTCCTTGCTTGCTTGGAATTTGTAATAGCTTGTTGAATCTACAAATCAGGTATGTGGTTAAATATGAATAACCGCTTTAGTTTCCCGATGGATTCTCGAATGTTTAATCGCATTGAATGCAACTAAACTATTTGGATGTTCATATTGCAATTATAAAGTGACTATGACTATCACTATTTAATATAAATGTGTAAATCCTGCACCTACATGCCACCCTGATGGAAGATGCCATAAAGGTCAGGCCCAGGAGGGTAGACCAATGGGCACCATGAGAGGTGACCCTAGACACCTAGCTTGGGAATGAGGAGGTGATTGATGAGGCAAGACTAAGGAGCACCATGAGAGGTGACTCCCAGGCACCAAGCTCGGGATTGAGAAGGTGGCCTTAAGTCAAATCTAGGGTTAGGGCAAAAGCGGTGGGGATTGTCACATGGAAAATGTGAATTGACTTGTTAATTACCTTGATTTCAATACTTCAATTGTTAGACCTAATTGTGAAATTTTGGCTGCCTCCACATACCAGCAATTGTTGATCGATGTTTTGTTTGTCGGCATTTTAGGTATAACCCTGAAAGCACAAACAGTAAAGTGACACATCTAGAAAGTAAGAAATAAAGTGCAAGGAGGATTAGATAGAGAAATTCCAGTAAGGGATAGATAGTTTTCCAGAGTTTCAAAAAGGTAAATAAAGTTTTAATTTTCCTGCCAATATTCAATCTAGTAGTAGAATTTCATAATTATCATTGATTATTTGTTGAACCTTTGATCCTGTAAATTGATTAACGATTCCGACCTTCGGGTCTCCCTTAATTGGGGGTTACCGGGAGGCAGGGTTGTTACAATATATTTGTAATGCATAGGCCCACTGCCAAAGGCTCTAGTAGAGTTTCAAGAATGACGACTGGCCCCACAGACCACCACTAGCCTTAACTGCACACTTTTTCCACACTGACGTGCAAGCCAGGATCAACTTCCCGACTGGTCACCCATCCTAGTACTACTCCAAGCTGAGCACGCTTAACTATGGAGTTCTTTAGTGATGGGCTCCCAGAAAAGGAGGTGCACCTTGGTGATATGGGTAGTCCAATCATTCCTTTTAAGATCATCTTATCTGAGGCCTCAAATCCTGGGATGTTACAATCTCCCACACTTAGACTCTTGACGTCCTCGTTAAGGCTCAACCATATGGCCTCATAATCTGACCCCATTTCAGTGCAGACCCACAATGGCCCATGGACATCCAGCTCCCGTCCACGGCTACCAGCGTAAGGGCGGCTCCATCTCGTCTCTACGGATAGCCCTTTCCAACTTGCATGGACCGCACGACTCAAAGACTGGCATGCCATGTCCAAGTGGGCCCCACCTACTGGAGGGGTTATGGCTCTGATACCATTTGTAATGCATAGGCCCACTGCCAAAGGCTGTAGTAGAGTTTCAGGAATGACGACTGGCCCCACAGTCCACCACTAGCCTTAACTGCACACGTTTTCCACACTGACGTGCAAGCCAAGATCAACTTCCCGACTGGTCACCCATCCTAATACTACTCCAAGCTGAGCACGCTTAACTATGGAGTTCTTTAGTGATGGGCTCCCAGAAAAGGAGGTGCACCTTGGTGATATGGTTAGGGTTGAGTCCAATCATTCCTTTTAAGATCATCTTATCCGAGGCCTCAAATCCTAGGATGTTACAGTGGCATTCTTCTATGACTAAGATATTTATATGGGAGAGGATGAATAATGAGTTCATAATAAAGTTTTATCCCATATCCAAGATGGCTTCTAAGAACTGGTCCAATACCTTGATAAGACAAATAAGTTATGTTTATGACAGTTGGGGAAGGTTTAAAAATTTGTTATGACACAACTCCCATCCTGATGTATGCATATGGAAGTTGGTATAATGTTCTTCTTCCAAATTATCTCAATTGACTCAAGTCGTATTGTATTCCTATTGTGGTCAAACAATCATGGAAAATCTTTTGAAAATTGTGACTCTTTCTTGAGCATTTGGCTGAAAATTCAAGCCACCACATATCTATTTCTAGTAGCAACCATGATAGAAACATTGTTGTGCCTCCTCCAATGAAATTACCTTACCTTACAATCACATTAATTTGCATATGATAATACTTATGTCTGACTAGACAAGAATTTTGAACCGAGGAGGAGGTACTATTGCTGATTTTGTGCATGCTATGAATAATTTTACCAAAGAGTTGAAATCATTGAAATACTACAGGGACCAAATTCCAATGCACGTATGTATCAATCCTATTATCTAAAATGAAAATTCATCCAAACTTTTCATCATTGAACAATGCATATGTTCAACAACATCTACACCACCAACAACACCAAAACCAAAGATATGGGTTGTATTTTCAGATGAAGCTCATTCAGATATAAGGAGCCTAGATGATGTTAATTAGGATTTTTATACTCTGGGAAAACAATAAATTGTCTTGAGAAAATGCTTATCCAATTATCCTTGTCACTTTCCCACCATGAGGGGGGAGATTCCCGTCTCAAACCAATAAAAACCAAATAACTCAGGTGTTCAAATGGGTGTTCAAAAAAACCCTTTTTCCCACCTCAAATGCAAGTGCAAAAAAAATCTCCTTTCAATATCCTCGAGGTTCTCCTCTGCATAAGTACATCATCATTGAGGCCTAATGTTGCAACAACACTACAACTATCAAGAACATTGTGCAAAACATCCACCTCATAAAGGACATGTACAATCACTACAATATCCTCAAATTCCTCAAGGTCTCCCACACCAACAAACTAAATGTCCACCTCCATAGACACAGCTAGATCCCCCTCCTTCACATGAGAAAGAAAGCATATTCGTGTTTCTTAATAGTGGAAAGATTTTTAATCATTCAAAGAGAAAAGTTAGTAGTGATACCATTATGAATTTGGATGTTGATATTGTGACTCCACATGTAGATGGTACTATGATATTGCATCTTGATATTGTGATATGAAATGTGATATTGCAAAACCAAGAGGTGAATATGTGAGTGTTGATTATATTGTGATTCTGAGTAGTTGAGGAAAGTTTGCAAGAACCACCATATCATGATGTCTTTCATAATCCTTCATCATCTAAGAAGAATAGTGAGTAAACTAAACACATTTTTAAGACCTTCAAACAATTTCAATTTAATATAACCTTGTTGGATGTTATTGAGAGAATCTCTTCTTATGATAAATTCATCAAGAGCATGTGCAATTTTAAAGGAAAGTCGTATGGAAGGATGCCTCAAAAAATGAACCTGGTTAAACAAGCTAGCTCAATCTTTAAACATGCAACCAAAATAAAGAAAGGACTATGTGCCCTCATTATATCTTACTATGTTGGTGGTCATTGTATTGAACATGTCGTTCTTGACTTGGTCTCATGTTTCATTCTTATGTTATATTATGTGTACATTGAGTCGGGCCTATCCCATTTGAGTTGTCGAAATGTACCTTTCAATAGGATCACTGATATGTGAAACCCCTAGAGGTTGTTTGATGATGTGTTGTTGGAACATGATGACTACATCAACTGTCTTTGTGAGACTCTAATTTTGGCTTAGCCCTAATTTCACTATAATATTTATTAACTTTATTAATTGTATGATTGGTTAAGTTTTGAGATAGACATATTTAATAAACATCTCTAATTTAAAGAAGTTTACACTTTGTGTAACATATAGAAGCATGAAATGTGATATTGCAAATTGCAGTCAGAATGACCGCTGAAGACTCCTCACAGAATCCAAGATATGTGTAGTGCCTCAGAATGATCAATAGATTCCGAAGGCCAGGGTGGTTGATCTCATATGTTGCTAGGGATGCTAATGTTGTTGCGGATGGGCTAGCCAAACACCACCTAAAAAACAACCAACGCTTCAAGGGGTACACCATTCCCTCCCCCCTGAGGTTCTTAATCTCGTAGTTAGGGATACATGTAATGGTAGTAGTACTACCATGTTTAATTTTGCAAGTATGATTAGTGATTGTAACGTGTTTCTGATGCTCGCAAGGGGAGGATGGGATGAATAATATTGCCTCTCGACTTCTTCAAAAAAAAGAAAAAAAAGAAACATGAATTCCTAAACTTGGAAACCCTATCCCAATGGTTCCATGCCCTTAGGCTTAGTTAATGAGAAAACATCAAATGTTGTTTAAGTTAATCGGGGGGGGGGGGGGGGCTTAGCAGGAATCAAGAAATCGTGTACTAGTTAATGATGTTCTTATTTGGAGCTTAAGAGTAACTTAATTAGAATAATGTTTCAAGTAGGGGTAGTTCTATAGTTTTACCATCTTGGCATATTTTAATTTCAAATAGCACCCAAAAATATTCCTAGAACTAGATGAGGGAAAGATAGAATTAAAAAAAATTGGAAATAAATTGATTAAAAGAAGAGATAATTTCTAAGGGATTACTTCATTTACAAGTCAATAATTACTCTATCTTAATGCTTACAATTTGAAAATTGACTACAAGTTAAGCTTCCTCACGTCTCAATTGGAATATGTTACAAATTTCAAGTTAATTGAACATTAAATATTCACACAATTAAACAAGAAATATTAAGGATAATGATTTAAATAAAATGTATATGATTGCATTTAGTTATCCTAGTCTGAAAAGATTTCTTGGATT
This sequence comes from Alisma plantago-aquatica, assembly GCA_963693085.1. Taxonomy (NCBI): domain Eukaryota; kingdom Viridiplantae; phylum Streptophyta; class Magnoliopsida; order Alismatales; family Alismataceae; genus Alisma; species Alisma plantago-aquatica. Next base: position 507,268,405 of record OY856410.1, on the reverse strand, counting down.
TTCTACGCCACATGATCCTTTGATTTTTCTTTTTTTCCTTAATTCACCATATCAAGGAGCCTAATCCTTTATGCTAATATTTTAATTGGCCCAGATAGATCAAACACCCACTTTTACATTCATCCCTATCCACTTCTTTCTTCACAAAAAAACCATGGAGTGTGTGATTCTTTCATGTCTCTCCTCAATCTCTAATCCTTCTGCTGACTTTCTTTCCATTGCAATATCTTGATCTTCTTTCTTCGAGTCATCTGATCCTATGTTTGACTAATTCTCATGATCTAGTTTGTTCTATGTATATGTTGTTACCTTCCATCATCAAATTTCTTCTCATATCAGTCCCCCAAGTCAGGGTAACATCCCTCCCTATAGTAATGGGTCTTTGGCCTTTGCCCCATCTCTAGAAACCCAAATTAGTAACTTATATAATCACAATCATCTTGGGCATGTACCCTCAACCCTATTCTTCTAGACGAGGAGTTCACATTTTTCTACCTATCATGCACCACCTTGAGACTTGGGAACCACCCTAAACCATTCCACAAGATATATTAAACCTAACATGCTTTAACTCGACCTATGGTCAGGTATCTCGAGTTATCCCCTTTAACTTCATGTTACTATGTTTATGATCATGCTTTGCAATACACATATTTTTATCATGTTTTCCTTGTTTCTCAAGCCTTTGGATTCAAAAGTAATATGTTAACCCCCTCATGTGTTTGTTTGGAATTCCTTGGACAAGTTGTTTGTCCCTATGTTCATATGTTGTCTAGCCATGTGCTCACTAGACCCTAGGAATCTTTTATAAACCTTTGTTGTAATGGTTGGTTTCATTGATCTGTTGGTTTGATTCATTCTTTAGAAATCCTAGATGCTCATGTTGTTCAAGGGAACAAGATGATGTGATGTGCATTTCTCATGTTGCCTTCTTCTCTATTTAATATTGTGTCATACATTTTAGGGAAATTTTACCGCTTTCATCCTTGTTAGTGTTGTTAATTGATGAATGTCTATTCATAATATCCTTAGGTTCACTTTGTATTTAATTTCTCATGTCTATATTGCATTGTACTTGAGACTTCACTTGTTTGGCATTTTCATATTTCATGGAGATTATTTACTATTTAGTTAGTTTTCATTTTCAAATTGTAAATCAACACAAGAAAAAGAAGAGGTCATAAACCCTTCACGAAATTCCCAGATGTAAGATGGAAAATTAAATCATTACTCCTGACTCTTATATTTAGAGTAAGGATAATTAAAGTATAGATATGCGATAAAATATATCGACATTTCACATCTTGTATTAGAATTGGATGATTCATAATGATAGAAGAAATATTAAATTATGTAATGAATGAGTGTGTTTACCGATCATTTGAAGTTGAACAAACAATCCTTAAATTGGAAGATTTGACGGTGACACAAATCTACATCAAATGAGTAACAATCATTTGATGATATCAAATTAACTTGAAACCGTGAGGCGAGCTATAAAAATACCAGAGGGACATCCAAAAAGGAGATCCTATTCCAATGGTTCTACACACAAAGACCTAGCTCTCTGGGGAGAGATAGAGACAAATATTGATGGCTTAATGTGGAAACAAACTCTATAGAGAATGTGAATGGATATTGCAACTGTTATTTGGAGGGTAGTTTCATAAACCACATTGCCTTATTCTACTATATTGTACAACATGTTCTTATTATCTCTCCTTTCTTATATCATGAACATGAATATATTGTAGGTTATATTAGCAGGGAATGAGAATTAGCTTTGCTTCCTATATTCATAATCTTGTATTGTGAATTATTACTTATTGATTATATTGGAATTTTAATTAACTATTAACACATGCTTCTAGATTATCTACATATATTGCATTATTATGTTGATTATATGTGTAGAGATATAGAAAAATAGGATAACAATATTATTTGATCATTGTTCAAACTCGATTACGATCATGGAATGGTCCTCTTCGAGGTGAAAAATTCAAGGTCTGTATCTTATACTCCTTGAATCTAAGGGAAATATTTCCATAATTTGAGAGGACACCAAATTTCCTTGGCTATAATCTAATAGTCATATGAGCTGAGTGATTCAATGTGAGAGAGTGGATATGTGGGAAGTGGCAATGAACCCATCATCATAGTGGTTTTACCATTATTAAAAAAATTCATTATATTTTTATTTACTCTCTTGATTTGTTCATTTATTTAATCATACAAACCTTCAAAAAATTATTTTATAATTATTTTTCTTAATCATGCTATAAATCAAATCTTCTTTTTGAAATGTTATTCTTTAAGTTTGATCCTAAAGTTATAATGTGATAAGATATGTATTCTGTGGGTGGTGATTATTACATGTATTAGGCAAAAACTAGGCTTTGATAAATTGGTGAATTTGTAGTGTGATAATTTCTACATCAAATTTTGCACCCTCTTCTTGGAAAACATAGAATTTTTATTATTTTGTCTACTAATATAAAGTTAAAAACCTTATTTCTTAGTTTGTTTTTTAAAAATTTAGTTTCATTCAATTTCCTATTTTTTTTAATTCTTAATGTATTTTTTTGTAATGTTCATTTACATTTTGAATTTTGTTTAATTTACTTTTTTAGTTTGTATTCTTTTTAGATTTTTATAATTTCTTATTTTATATGATTTAAAATAGAATAATCGATGATATATCTACATTCAATCAAATTCTTTTATCTTTGATCCTAATTGCATTTTTATCTTATTTAGGCCTCAAATTAAATGGAATGGTCGATGCTACAACGCATACAATGTCAAATGTGTGGCTACTACAATTGTATATCTTTTCACCACCTAGCATCTCTTCATAGATAAAGGAAACACTTCGTAGCATCACCATTGAGAAGAATGCCATACCTTATTGTAATGGTAGACACGAACCAAATATATTTCACATTATCATGGAGACTACTAAGAACACCAGCTATGAAAATCAATGTCATAATGGGATAGAATTCACTCATTAATATTGTGGATTCTCTAGTGGAGAGCCTTACCATGAAAATTAGCATCCACTTGAATAGAATGAGATGTTGAATTCCTATGAGAAAATGCTAACTGACCAATAAATGATTATTGTTGAACAAGAAGCATCAAACATACGCTCACTTGCATTATTTGACAAATAAAAGCATATTCTTGCTACTCACCATATTACTTGAGTTCCATCTAGAGAGATCCCTAGTTTATGTGGATCAACCAAAAATTGTAATCACTAACATGGATGATACTTGTCATTCTTGAAATGATATGCATGACACAACAAAAGTTGCATAGGCTAAAGAAATGAAGACAAAGGTCGACATATGTATTTTTATTCAATCCTTTTCCTTATTTGGGGCCTCTAAACGTCCATATAGAAAGTTTCATCAAAAGAATGAACATGACACAACATAATGTCCTAATTTTACACAACCCTTTCTTTTCGTAACATTAGATCCTGAAGCTTACCATGATCAGTCAACCTTAATTGTGTATACTATGGAATATGAATGCCAACTTAAATTACATATATTTCATTTTTCAAATGATAATGCATCACTCTAGTAGATTGTATAAATTCCACCACCACTTTATTTTTTCACCTCTTCTCTAGTTTATCCGACCCATGAATTAGTTGGGTATGTTCCACATGGAGAAACTAGAGACACATATTGAGAATTTGAATGATCTCAATGATTCTACAGGCTTTGGTGTGGATTGGATAGTGGACCAAGAGGATGCACATTTGCAAAAAGATAATTATTAGGCTGATTTCATATATGACATGGATCCTCCAAAGAAAATACCACATATTTGACATGTGGATCTTGGTGATCATAAGAAGCAGTGCCATATCCATCACTGGATCAATGATTTTATTCCCTCCACCTTGGGCTCTAAGTTCGCTCGAGGATGAGATAATTTCTAAGATTTGGGTAGAGGTTGAGTGGTATGTAAACCCTTCCACACTTCATGTTTTTATTCTTTTTTTTTATTTCAACATTTTTAGTTTGCATGCATCCAGAATGTTTATACTATTTGTAATACTTGAAGCTTAAAGTTGTGCTGCTTTTATTTCTTAGTTCTTGCACTATAAGTTAAGGACATGTATAATCTACTTAGTTTACATTCAAAGTTGCATTACATATATTTTTTCATACAATACCCTTGTTCATTGTATATTTTTGACATTAACTATCTTTTTAACATGTCCACTTTTATAAATTCACCATTTTAGACAATAAATATTAGCATCATGTTCCCTAGAAAGGATGACTGTGTTGGATCAAGGGCTCTAGAGGGGGGGTGTGAATAGAGATTCACAATTCTCACAAAATGGATTAGATCACCAAATTATATTAAGTGCATAAACTTAAACAAACAACAATTTTATGTCTTAACTAGCAAGCACAACAAGGATGAGAGACAAGGAAGAGCATGCACTTGGACAAGGTGGTTTAGAATGGTTCCATGTCCTAACTAGGAGCAATGTAAATCCACTACCTAGAGGTGGTTAATCTCTACGATTAGCAATCTTGGTACTCTTATATTCCATCATAAGATTACAAGATAAAACCACAACATCCAAGGGCTTACTACCTCAAGCAAAGATCTTCAACCTATAGAAGGAGCTTACCCACTTGAACCATTGAGTCTTCAGCCATCAACATGGACTTACCCACTCCTTCAAGTCTTCGGCCTTCAAGGGATTACCTACCTTTCTTGAGCTTTGCCTTTCCTATCTCCTTCACTTGGAGATCGGGAACACCTTGCCTTCTTCAACCTTGAAGAACAACAACTCCTTCTCCTTCACTCGGAGAAGATCTTCAACCTTTTCTTCAATAGGAAATGGGGTAGGAAGATGTAGGTGGAGAGCTTTACATCAATACAAGGAGTAGCTCTCTTACAAAGGAACCTAACTCACTCATACTCACAAATTTGACTTGAAGGTAGAGAGAGAAAGGGGCTCAAAGGGTTAGAACACTCTCAACTAGGCTAGGACCAATCATGTAGTGAATGAACAACCTTGGAATGAGCTCCAAGAGGTCCTATTTATAGTTGAGGGTGCCCCTTTGAGTTGGGGTACACTTAGGGCCGAAATATAGCCATTTTTTCCAATGGCAACAACTCTATTTTTGATTAAATATCTCACTAATGGTCTCAATCACTTTTTCTACAAATTCCATACAATGTGATTGATCGAGTTTCAATAAAGGTAACTCAACTGATGGAGTAAAAGACAAAGCCGATATTCAAACCATCGATCGAGTTTGTCCTGGGGAAACTCTACTGACCAATGAAAATCAAATTGCTCAGTTACTCGATCGGTGGAGTTCTGTGAAAACACAACTCAATCGATGCACTCTTCAAAGAATTGTTCCAGGAGGATCCGTCGAGATTCAAACTCGATCGATTGACTGCCTGTGATCAATTTTCTAAATTGCATCTAAAGTGATTAAAACATGGTGTTAAGTGTCCCAATCAAATTTCTCATCTTAGTTACAAGCCAATTCATCAATACGAGTGATTAAAAATATATTCTAAGGTCATTTACATGGATTCCCCAAAATTACACACTTGTATAGCTTTTGGCTTGAACGTGAGAAAATTAGGGCTTGTCGATTTTGACCCTTTTCATGTACCTAAAACCTAAAATCAATCTTGAGTACACATATTAGATACATATGCATGGAATGGTTAAGTCATTATCAAAATATGGACAATGTATAACCTCTAGGTGAACATTCTCCCTCGTTTTGACATTGACAAACCATTCTTCAAACATATTGAAAAGGATATAGAAGTTATACCTTTGCCTTGTGAATTAAGGGGATTCAAGATGTGAACAATGTCAATTGCTCCCCTTCAATCTATGCTTCCTCTAACCTGCATTGTTAGTCTATCTAGATAGAGCAATAATAGCATACATGTACTATGTGGTCCTTTGCAAGTCACATAATAAAACAACAAATGAACAAGAAAAGGATCTCATAAGCAATAAGAAATAGTATAAAAATGAATAACAATATGATTGAGTTTCAAGACTTTGAAATTTCTCTCCCCCTTTTGACATTATCAAAAAGTAGGGGAGTAGAAGAGCATATATCCAGGTCTGCTCCAAAACACAATCAACCAGGTATACATACAAGAAATCTCATAGCATATGTCAAGCAAAGACAAAAGCAACATACAATCTCAGTCATAATCAAAATATGGTAAAAGATGGCACCAACGCATAAGATATATCAGAGTAAATAGCAAGTGTGAACATCACATATATTACAACCCAGATGCATGTTCTCATGAAAGTAGCTACAAGCAAGAAGCGATGAAAAATAGAAGATAAAATAATACAACTCAGATAATGTGCCTAGATTTTTCTTATACAAAATAACCTAGAAAGATATATTTGATCAGCAAACTAGACTAAAAACTAAGAAACAAGCTAGACATCTAGATTATCTATATCAACATCATCATCATCATCATCATCTCCAGACTTGTACTCCTCGTCTCCATCAGAAGGTGCAACTATAGTGCCCTCATCGCCAGAATCACCAGTGAAGCCATCTAAGCCATCACTATCATCTAAAGCATTCTCATCATCACCATCATTGTCATCATCAGCCTGGTTAGGCATCTCCTCATCAGTTGGAGGACCAAAACCACGACTGGGCCAACGAGCATTCTGCTCATCCCAAGTCATACCAAGAGAACGAAGCTCATTGGCCTGAGGAAAGGATGGAGCAGAATCTCCAAGAGAGGCGAGCAGGGTGGCCAGGGGGCCAATAGGCAATGGGAGGTAGGCGGAAGCTGAACCACCAACACCAGCAGCAAAGGGTGGAGCAGCAACAACAGAAGGCTCGAGTGCAGGGTAGTAATGATTATATGCATATGAAGCATAATCACTACTGGGGTATGGCTGGTAGGTGGGGTAGGGGTGAGAACATGAGAGGTTCATGGTAGACATGATAGAACACAAATCCTGATGTAGGTGCTCCTGGACCTGTTGGTTGTATGCTTGTTGGTGCATCAAGTAGCTCATAAGGGTTTCATTCGATACACAAAATAAGGCACGACTAGGTCGAAGAGGGGGCTGAGGAGGTGGAGCTCAGGTTGAGGAGGCAGGGGCATCAGAGGCAGAGGTAGAGGGAGAAGCACTGGGGGTAGAAGAGGCAAACATAGACACACAATTTTAAATCGTGGTTTCACTGATACATACACCCTTTCTGGCTACTTTGTAATGAAAGTCTGAAAAGAGTGATTTCTCAGTAGCGAACTGAAACAAACCACAGATCAGTGAAGGGTAGGGGTGGGTTCCTTTAGTGTTCTTACCAGTGTCAAAGCAGGTCATGTAGTGTAGATGTAACTGGCCCACTTGACACCGATGTTCTCTAAGAGGCAATACATAATGACAACAATGTTTTTTGCAATATCTATTTTATTTTTCTTCGGATGAATATTGCAGTTGATCACTAAAGCCCGAATGCACTTCCTAAGGTCAAGGGAGGAGGAAGGTAGGGTTCTATTCTTCTTATATGGAACGTCAGGTTTCTTCAAGTCTCGATGAATGTCAGGGAGAGTCAATTCAATTTCTTTATAGAAACCTTCTGGGTCCAAAAGATCGAAATACTCGCCATAATCCTTGCGCCAGGTATCATTTTCCTCATCTGTAAAACTGAAGACATTTAAAATATCCTTGGAAATTTAGAAACGTTTACTGACAATCATCAAGGTGACGATTACTTAAGTATTCACCTGGGTAATGAGGGAGTTGTAGTTCCAACACAAATTAGCATACAACTCGTAAATTACTTTTGTACTAGTCATGGAGTTGAATAAGCAATCATGTTCGACAGCCAAGGTAGAAAGATGATAGATGGTGAGAAACCTATCAACCTGGTCTATGACCGCTTGACGCCTAGGACTATGCTCAAACAAGGCGTGAAAAGGAAAAGGACTCCTTGGAAGAAGTTCCTTATACCTATTAACAACCTCTATTGAGATAAATGAGGTATCGTTGAAGGGAATCAAACAATTAGACGAGCAAGACGAAGGTGCATTGCTTGGGGCAGGTCGTTTTCTCCTTTGGGAAGCCATGGAGGAGAGAAAGAGAAAGAGAAATGAACAAACATGCAAAGCAAACCTCAAAAGCCGCCTAAAAACCACCAAGGAGCGCCCGGGGAAGTCTAGGTTGAGCTATCTAGGTCAAGAATGGGCTAGGATAGGGAAGGTTAGGACTGGAGTTGAGAGCTTAGGGCAAGAAGAAGAGGATTCAGTCACTATTCTCTAGTTGAGAGGGAGAATAGTCGATCAAACCAAACTTAAATTGGCTTCAGCCCGCAGATCGGTCGAGTTATAAGAGTCGAAAACTCAACCGATTGGTCCTCTGAAGAACATCTCTCAGCCATTGATCCGTCAAGTTTGTCCTGGGGGAAACTCAACCGATGGTCAACCTGACCTAAAACTATCAAATTTAATTTCTAGCCTCGACCGATGGCCAACCTAACCTAAAACTATCAAATTTAATTTCTAGCCTCGACCGATGGTCAACCTGACCTAAAACTATCAAATTTAATTTCTAGCCTCTTAAATGCTAATTAAATTTATTTTAGAGTCTATTATGTATGTTGAACATACTTAGGAATATATCACTCATCATTGGGTACTATTTTGCGATAAAGTAAGAAATTCAAGAAAATGCCCAAAAATAAGTGAAACTAGGCATGTCAATAAGCAAATTAAGCACATTTTAAGGAATTTTAGGCAAGAAAGGTGTGTAAAGCATGAGAAAGACATATAGGATAAGAACAACTAGCTAGATAGCATGTCAATATCATCAGAAGCAATTATAAGCAGTTTTGATCTAATAGAATTAAATTGCTCTCTAGCTAGAGGTTTAGTGAAAATGTCCACCAACTGATTTTTGGTGTCCACATGCGTGATATAAATATCTTTCTTGGCAATTTTATCACAAAGAGAGTGATGGCAAACCACTATATGTTTAGCTCTATTATGCAATATAGGATTATAAGAAAGATTGATTGCACTAGTATTATCACAAAAGATAGGAGAAGCATCAAAATGTATGTTAAAGTCTTGGAGCATTTGCTTCATCCATAGGACATGGGACAAACAACTCCTGACTACAATGTATTCAACCTCGGTAGTTGATAATGTCACGGTGTTCTGTTTCTTGGAAAAGCAAGACACCAAGCATGGTCCTAGAAAGAAGCAAGTGCCACTTGTGGACTTTCTATCAACCAAACAGTCTGCGTAATCCACATCACTATATGCTACAAGAGTAATGTCCCTTTACTTAGGGTACTATAGACCAAAGTTTTGAGTTTTGGCTAAGTACCTCAAAATCCTCTTAACAGATGTGATTTCCTAGGACTTGATTGAAAGCGAGCATACAAGCCAACACTAAACATAATACCAGGTATAGAGGCAGTTAAATAAAGTAAACTTCCAATCAGACTTCTATAGAGCTTCTCATCTACCTTCTCACCTTATTCATCTCTATCAAGTTTGGCGGTATTTAACATGGGTGTTTCCATCAACTTCATATTCTCCATTCCAAAGTGTTTGAGTAGTTCATTGGTGTATTTGCCTTGGTTGATGAAGTTTCCATTTTTAGTTTGCTTGATTTGGAAGCTGAAGAAGAAAGTCAACTCACCCATCATGCTCATCTCAAATTCACTCTGCATAAAAGAATTAAACTCCTTGCAAAGATCAAGATTAGTCCCTCCAAATATGATATCATCAACATAAATCTGAATGATAAGAAAATTGCTAGAAGTGTGTTTTAGAAATAAAGTAGAATCGACTTTGCCCATGGCATAGCCATTGTCTAACAAAAAGTTCTTTAATTTCTCATACTGAGCTTGAGGTGCTTGTTTGAGTCCATAGAGAGCTTTTTGCAACAAATAAACATGGTTAGGTAGCTTGTAATTTTCAAAGCCCAGAGATTGAGCAACAAATACTTCCTCCTAGATTATACCATTCAAAAATGAACTTTTAACATCTATTTGATATAGCAAGAAATTTTTGTAACTAGAAAAGGCAAGTAGCATTCTAATGGATTCAAGTCTAGAAACTAGAGCATAAGTTTCATCAAAATCAATGCCTTCTTGTTGGTTGTAGCCTTGTGCTACTAGCCTAGCTTTGTTCCTTACCACCTTACCATTCTCATCAATGTTGTTGCGGTAGACCCACTTGGTGCCAATGATTTTTCTATCACTTGGTCTTGGCACTAGAGTCCACACACGGTTCTTCTCGAATCTCTCTATCTCATCTTACAGGCTAGGATCCACTCATCATCACCAAGAGCTTCTTTGATGTTCTTTGGCTCCAGCTGTGACATGAAGGCACTGTCTGCTTATTATTTTTTGTAGGTAGCTTGTGTCTTCACTCTCTCAAATGTGTTGCGAATGATTAGCTCTTTGGGATGTGTGACAACCCCAATTTTCTATCTCCTTTATTATACCATTGCTCTCTCTATTGGTGACTCACATCACTCAGTATGAGTTCAATTTCATGACATGTCTTATTGATGACCCATTTTGATCACTATATGCATGATTTTCACAATGGGTGACATCAATCAACACTTTGAGCTTAGTATTGAGCTTAGTATTATCATTTTTTACTTCATCCTTTTGAATCCTTTTTGAACCCCATCAATATGATCATACTGCTCTCATTTGTATACTATGTTGTAGACGATTCAATTACAAATCCAGCGGAATAAAAAGCACATCGATTGGACCTTCGGAGTCCAAGTTATGACACCTTGATATTCGGCTATTTATACTTTGTTTTAGCTCTTTTATATGCTCTTTTCTCTGTTGGGCTGTCCTACATAGGCCCAAATCAACATTGTGGCCCAATTGCCTTCCCCTCTCCTTCCTCTTCAGGAAACCAACGAAGGATAGGGAGAGAGAGTTTCTCCGCCTCCATCCGGTTTTGGTAACTGACGGGAGCATTGATCTCCCAACCCTAAACCCTAAGTCCTTTTATAACTCCCCTTTCAGCCTTTGCTTCTTCCCTTCATCACTCTAGGTCTGGCCGCCAACGTCCTCTTCCCTTCTTCCCCCCTCCGTCGCTCTTGTTTTCTGCCCAGAAACGCCTCGGAGAGATGCCAATGGCCAGACCGTGAGCCCTGGACGCCGAAATCTAGGCCAGCAATCGCGGAACCTCCAACACGTTCCCCCGATCTCCTTCTTTCCGAGATGTTGTAGGCACAGCAGGCCGCCGACAGGGCTGGGGCATCGTCCCCTGTTCGTGCTCTGTTCCCGCTTGGAAACAGGGGTCCCATGGAGCGGGAGAGGGGCGCGGCAGCGAGGAGGCTAGCAACCGCTAGCCCGATGGGTTGTGGTGTATGAACGCCCCACGTCGTGTTTGGTCGCTTGGAGCGGTCCAATAAGGTGGAGAGCCACCGCCCACCAGCCTCCAAGCCAACCCAGCATGAGTAGCAGTGCGCACCTCGCTCAGCCTTTGGATCGAGGATCCACGGCCCTGGTTGGTTGCCAGATTATTAGGTAACACCCTAATGTTCTTTTTATAAAGTTCTCATGTTAACATTCAAAAATACATATCTCCTAGTTCCTTGATCCAAAATATACAAAACAATATGTCAAATCGATCAACTCGACGAGACCTACGCTTTGGGCCTAGTCCCAGAACCTAAATCAAATGTTTGTTCCCTGATTTCTTGAAAAACATTAACATTAGTCATGTTTGAGAACATTTATTCACTATTATGATCAATCTTGCATCTTTAGTGTCTTTTCACTCTCTTAATCATGAAATCAGTAATTTTTATTCACCTTGAACCAAGTTGAGCTCCTAAGCTTCCCTTTTGATCCATGTTTGTCCCTAATGCATGTTGTAGTTTGTTCATGGACTTTAATGCATGATCATGATGAAGTTTGAATCTTTGATATAATTATAGCCTCCTAAGCATCAAATCAGTATCTCTTTTGCTCTTGTGACCCTAATGAGGACCCTAATCAACCCATTGTTCATGAATGACCTCAATTGTACATATGTTCCTACTTTGGACTATAATGTTGAACTTTGCCTAGATTAGCAATCTTGCTTCTAATGGGCATACACCTACTTTGATTATACTTCTTGTGTCCTACCTTGCCGATATGAACTCATGTCTTGCCCCAAATCATGTCTTTATGGTTTATAATCTTGTCTTCTCTATTATGAGTCTTTAGCCCTATAATGTGCATGTAAATGCCTTAAAACTTGAAAAGTTCTTATATAATGAATGGAACGTCATAATGATATGAAACTTGAACCACACTCTTATGATGGACCATAAATCAATATGAGATCATCTAATGAACAAATAAGCAACTTGGAACCCATCTTGGCCAAAACCCTAAAATGCATCTAATTAGGGTTAATGATGAGAATCTAATGTATATATGTAATCTTGTTCTTAATCAGGTTTGGCATGTGGCTAGATGGTGAAGACATGTTAGGTTATGAATCTCTGAATCAGGTATTGGCCTTATCTAGTTATATGACTACCGCTTTCTTGCTTGAAAAGACGTATATTGTATGTTTGTTTGTCTATTTTCTCAAATATTGCCATGTAGTATTGCTATGTGTTACTCGATGTTTGCCTCGTCTATTTTATAACTTGAACACATATATATATGGAACTCCATTATAATATTGTTGATAAAGGGCTCTTGGTTACGACCTTGAGGTCCCTCTCGTATAAAAGGGTTAGCTAAGCTTGAGCACCCTTACGGACCCTTCCGACGGGAAGATGGTCAAAGGCCTTAAACATGTTTGATATTTTTGGTATAATGGAGTGAAATGACATAAAATATGGTTTTGCATTTGTTAAACAATTAACATGCTTATTCTTGTTCGTTTAATCTTGAAATCTTTTCAAAATTATGCAAAGCTTATATATGTGTATCTTTCAGCCCCATACTCAACACCTCGTGTGTTGACCCATTTCTCGTATGTTGTTTTTAGGTTCAGAGATGGCTAGAAGGTTGATGGGCTGGGTGAGCTATGCTAGGTGTACTTGTTGTAAGATCCATATATAGTATACATGAGAAGACTTGTACAAAGTGGCTCTTGAATATGTAATTCAAATCATGTAATATAATGATGTTGCTTAATATATCTTGTTGATTGTTGAGATTATGTTGGTGCTTGTATCTTGTTATCTGTTCATGTGTGCTAAGCTTTACGCTTCCGCATATCGCCTTTGGTATACATTTGGTTCATGGGATTGAGATTCCGGTTCCGTGACAGGATGATTCTTTACAAAGCGAGGAGTGGGATCCTTCTTCTCTTCATTTTCTACTTCTGCCTACTTACCTTTGTTGTTGATGTTGAGGTCTTTCAAGATAGAAATTAAATCATCTGCAACATCATTATCAACAACATTCTTTCCAACAATAGGGTTAGTTTCAATAAACTTAGCATTAATAGATTCTTCAATTTTAGATAGTTCAATATTGAAAACTCTATAAGCCCTGCTTGTAGTGCTATAGCCTAGGAAGAAAGCCTTGTATGATTTTTGATCAAACTTGTCAGGAGAATCCTTCATGCTTAAAACAAAACAAGGACATCCAAAAACATGAAAGAAATCAATGGATGGCTTTCTACTACGCATAACTCATAGGGGGTTTTCTTCAAAGAATGATGTGTAAAAACTCGATTATGCACAAAGCATGAGGTACTCACAGTTTCAACCCAAAACTTCATTGGAGTGTCATACTCTAGGAGCATGGTCCTAGCCATCTCCTATAGCAACCTATTCTTTCTCTCTACTACCCCATTTTGTTGAGGTGTACGAGGAGAAGAGAAATTGTGCGAGTAACTAGATTTTTCATAAAAATGCTCAAAAAGATCATTTTCAAACTCTCCCCCATGGTCACTACGGATAGAAACAATCCGATAAGAAGCTTCATTTTCAACTCATTTACAAAAGCTCGAGAAAACATCAAGAGTATCACTTTTCAAAATAATAAAAAATGTTTATGTATAGCGAGAGAAATCATCAACAATCCGAAGATAATACTTGGAACCACGAAGCGTTTGTGTTCTCATTGGTCCGAATAGATCAATATGAAGAAGATTAAGAGCTCTTTTGGTACTCATGACTCCTTTTGATTTGAAGGAGGATTTGATTTGTTTGCCTTGTGTACAAGGTTGGAATTCCTCATCCTTTTCAAAATCCAATTTGGGAAGTCCTCGAACCAATTCCTTTTTGTTCAATTTATTCATTTGATGCATATTCACATGACCCAATCGTCGATGCCAAAGAGAAATATCATTTTGATCCACAACCAAGCATCTATCAAGTATGGGCTTAAGAGCATCAAGCACAATAACATAAAGATTTCCATTTCTAGTTCTCTTATATATAACATTGTAAATGAGGGAATCTAGAAGCAAACATTCTGAAGATGTAAACAAGACAAGATATCCATTATCACAAAGTTGGATTATACTTACCAATTGTGATGTAGGCCATAAACTAGCAAAACATTTTTGATAGATAGCTCATTGCCTACATCACCCTCACCTATAACCTTACCCTTCTTGTTGTCCCCAAAAATTACTGATCCTCCTTTCTTTTTCATGAATTTGTTGAAATGGCTGATTTCTCCAGTCATGTGATTTGAGAAGCCACTATCAACAATCCACCTCTTTTTGACCTGCAAGAAACAAGGATGTTGGTACCCAACTCAAACTTTGGGATCCGAGTTTAGCTTAGGGACCCATTTCATCTTTGGGTTGGTCCCCTTTGGCTTGTAAGGACAATAAGTAGAGCAATGATCATCACTTTTGCAACAAACACATACCATAGGGTTTTTAGAGTCGGAAGTCTCTCCATGGAAGATAGGAGGTTCCACACTCTTATTCTTTCCCTTCCCCTTGTTCTTGTTCTTACCTTTAGGAGCAGTCCCATCATATCCCAAACCACTAGTACCAATTTGTTTGGTAGAGTGTTCTAGGATAACATTAAGGGATTTCTTTCCCGTAAGAAACTTTTGCAAAGAAGCTCTTAATTTAGCATTATCATCACTAAGGTTAATGATAGTAGAAGATAGACTAGCAAGATCATATCTAGCATGCAAAAGGTTGGCCTCTAAATAGAGGGCTTTAATAAGATAAGTATCATGTTCTAGAGTAGTGTTAGCTACCTCATTACTTGGCAAGATAGGTCTAGAAGATAAATCATTAACTTGAGCAAGAAACTTGGCATTTTCATATTTAAGCAAAAGAATTTCTCTTTGATAAGCATAAACTTCATTTTTCCTAGCATCATCAATGAGTTTAAGTTCTACATTTTTCGTTTTAAGAAAATCAATCTCATCTGGGCACTTTTGGTTTTCTACCTTAAGATTTTCAATGTTCTTAAGATAAACACCATTCTCAACCTATACTCCATTGTATTGAAGCTCAAGGTCAAGAAATTGCACTGGAAAGGAGTCTATACTATCAATATGCAACTTTTCATTTTGATCAAGAATTTCAATTTTCTCATAAAGATCATCAATAATCTTACCTAGACTTTTCCTTTTAGATTTGCGTTGAGTAAAAGATGACTAACAAGCATTAAGAATATCAATAAGAGTTTCCTTAGGCAACTCATGCAAATTGACTTCACTTACCTCACTTACCTCACCTACATCTTCACTTGTAGATGCCATGAGAGTAAGGTGGCATTCTCCATCTTCAGAGCTTGAAGAGCTTAAGGAGGACTCCTCCCAAGCTGCATGAGCTGCATCTTTGCTTCTTCTTTCTTTCTTCTTCCTTCTCTTGTATTTTCCTTCTCTCATGTACTCCTTGTCCTTCTTGTGGTTTCTCTTATGATGACTCTTCTTGGCCTTGCGGCAGTCACTCTTATAATGGCCTTTTTGGCCACATTCATAGCATCTAGGAGTTGATGAAGAAGGCTTCCCCTTGAAGTGTTTGCCCTTGGAGTAGTTTGTTTCATACTCATTTGGGCCTTCATGTTCACTTGAGGAGGGAATAGGAGACTTGATTGCAAGTTGTTGTTGCCGAACAATTTCTTCAATTTGAGCTTTGAAGTTTGTGTCCTTGATCTTCTTGGACTCCTTCTCTTCTCTCTTTTCTTCTTCCTCTTACTTGTCAAGTCTAGGATCATGAGGTTGAAGATTACCAACTAGCTCCTCGGTTGATAACTCACTAAGCTTGTACACTTCTTCAATGGATGTAACCTTGGGGTCCCATCTCTTTTGAAGAGATCTCAAGATCTTGGATTTGATAGTGCCTTTGTCCATCACACTACCAAGGGCTACCAATCCATTGATGATCGTATTGAGCCTAGTGTACATATCAGCCACTCTTTCATTCTTACCCATCTTGAAGTTCTCAAGAAGACCACCAAGCATGTAGATCTTGGCTTCCTTCACTTGCTCTGTTCCTTCATAGGTGACACAAAGCTTGTTCCAAATCTCATGTGTGGTTTCCTAAGAGGAAATTTGGTTGAACTCAGATGGAGTGAGGGCTACACAGATGATGCTCACTGCTTTGGCATTGAGTTGAGCTTGCTTCATTCGTGTTTCCATCCATGTGGAGATTTCCCCTTTTGGATCTTCATACTTTAGGTGGACCACCTTCCACATCTCATAGCTCACACCTTGGAGGTAGAACTGCATTCTTCTCTTCCAATAGAAGAAGTTGGTGCCGTCAAAGATCGGAGGTTGCATAGAGAAGCTCCCTTCTAGGTTGAGGGATCCAAGTGTTGAATTGCCCATCTTCTCCTACTTGTAGAACTAGCTTGGAGAAGACTGGCTCTGATTCAACTTGTTGGATCAAGGTCTCTAGAGAGGGGGGTGAATAGAGCTTCAAAATTCTCACAAAATGGATTAGACCACCAAATTATATTAAGTGCAAAAACTTAAACAAATAGCAATTTGATGTCTTAAATAGCAAGTACAACAAGGATGAGAGACAAGGAAGAGCATGCACTTGGACAAGGTGGTTTAGAGTGGTTCCACATCCTAACTAGGAGCAATGTCAATCACTACCTAGAGGAGGTTAATCTATAGGATTTGAAATCATGGTACTCTTATATTCCATCATAAGATTACAAGACAAAACCAGAACATCCAAGGGCTTAGTACCTCAAGCAAAGATCTTCAACCTATAGAAGTGTTGGCTAAATTGACATTAGTATAATCCCTTTGTTTCGATGATGACAAACATTTCATTCTTGTGAATCTAATGTGCTACTTGAGTGTGCAGGAATAAGGTGGATGACAAATACTTGGAAGATCTATATGCTAAAATTGCTTTAAGTCATGAATGTAATCAAATGTAAAAAACTTGTACAAGTATATAATGTACAAGTACTTAGACATCATGTAAATCAAGCGTTCGATCTTCTCTAGACAATCACAACACTTAGATAGGTCATCCCCTAAAATACTGCCACATCTGCACACTCATACACACACTTAGTACTTAGTTTAAAATGTTGAAACAAGGTCATTCTCGGTCGACAAACTCCTCGACCGAGACACTTTCGGTCGACAAATTCCTCGACCGAGATTGACCCAAGTAGTTGTTAGACCCAGCAGACAAGGTGGTTGGGAGTTGGAAATGAACGTTGTAAAGACTTGCTCCAGGACGTCCCTCGGTCGACAAATCTTCGACCGAGAAGGACTCTCGATCGACAAATTATCGACCGAGATGAGTTCTGTCTGCACTTTTCAGAATTAATTAACTAGCCGTTGTTAAAGCAACTAATGGTTACCTAACGGCTAGTTAAGCACTAAGAACCCCCTAGAAAGTGTCTAGAACGTCCTTAAGCACTTGTAGGTCATTCCGATAAATAGGACATGCCTTAGGACACCTAAATATACTAATACACACTGGTGCTATACTTGAGCTTACACTTGCAATTGGCAATCTGTTTTGAGGAATTGAGCAACACTAGCATTGGCTATTCTTGTCCTTGCTCCAATTTCGTGTCCTATAGGCTAACATCTCCTATCCACATCACTTACCCTTCCATATACATTGGTTAGGAGATCAAAACGCTTGATATAGGAAATCAAGCCTTGAGCTACAAGTGGTATTGTAATTTCTATCTTTCTTTCTTGTTCCTTTTATCTTTTGTATTGTCCTTGCTACTCCTAGGGTTGGAGGCTGCGGATTGGAGAAGGTTCTTCTCGGTGGAGAAGGTGGACTTCATACTACTTCAAGAAGGCTGTTGCAACGGAAAGCTACTTCAAGAGGATGGCTACTTCAAGGGGGAGCTTGAAGTTACTTCAAGAAGGCTGCTTCAAGGTTGGTGCAACTACTTCTAGGTGAAGGCTGTCTGAAGGGTTTGGTGAAAGAATTGTAATTTTATGTAAAGTCCTTGCGAGGTAATAAAATTTGATTCTTTCAAAATCTCGGTTGGGTAAGAAATTGGGTAGTGGATTGACTGCCTTAGTATTTGCTAAGGTTGGAACCACTCTAAATCCTTGTCCCCTTATCCAATCTTTTTGTAGTTGCTTGATTTGAGTTAAATTATTATTAAAATATCATAAAACCCTATTCACCCCCCCTCTAGTGGTTTTTCAAGAAGGAGCTTACCCACTTGAACCATGGAGTCTTCAACCATCAACATGGACTTACCCACTCCTTCTTCAAGTCTTCGGCTTTCAAGAGATTACCTATCTTTCTTGAGCATTGCCTTGCCTATCTCCTTCACTTGGAGATCTGGAACACCTTGCCTTCTTCAACCTTGAAGAATAGAAAATCCTTCTCCTTCACTCGAAGAAGATCTTCAACCTTTTCTTCAATAGGAAATGGGGTAGGAAGATGGAGGTGGAGAGCTTTACATCAATACATGGAGTATCTCTCTTACAAAGGAACCTAACTCACTCATACTCACGAATTTAACTTGAAGTTAGAGAGTGAAAGGGGCTCAAAGGGTTAGAACACTCTCAATTAGTCTAGGACCAAGCATGTAGTGAATGAGAAACCTTAGAATGAACTCCAAGAGGTCCTATTTATAGTTGAGGGTTCCCCTTCGAGTTAGGGTACACTTAGGGCCAAAATATAGCTGTTTTTGCCAATGGCAACGACTCAATTTTTGATCAAATAGCTCACCAACGGTCACAATCACTTTTTCTACAAATTCTGTATAGTGTGATCGGTCGAGTTTCAATAAAGGTAACTCGACCGATGGAGTAAAAGACAAAGCCGATATTCAAATCATCAGTGGAGTTTGTCCTGGGGAAACTCCATCGACCAATGAAAATTGAATTTGGTCAGTCACTCGATCGGCCAAGTTCTATGAAAACACAACTCAACCGATGCACTCTTCAAAAAATTGAACCAGGAGAATCGGTCGAGATTCAAACTCAACCGATTGACTGCTTGTGATCAATTTTCTAAATTGCATCTAAAGTGATTAAAACATGGTGTTAAGTATCCCAGTCAATTTTCTCAACTTAGTTACAAGCCAATTCATCAATACAAGTGATTACAAAAATATTATAAGGTCATTTACATGAATTTCCCAAAATTACACACTTGTATAACTTTTGGCTTGAACTTGAGAAAATTAGGGCATGTCAATTTTTATCCTGTTCATGTAACTAACTCCTAAAATCAATGATGAATACACATGTTAGATGCATATGCATGGAATGGTTAAGTCATTATCAAAATATGGACAATGTATAACCTCTAGGTCAACATGTTGGACTTGGAGGAACTGACAAAAATCAAACACAATGCTCCTCCTACTAATTGGTAAATCATATCTATAAGTTTCCACACACTCCCATATCATGTCTTAATCTTCTTATAGTGAATTAGAGGAGAAATCTGATATACTTTATCAAAAAAAAATTCCACATGATATAGACCCTCTTATACAACTTTTTCTTCCATCTTACTACCCCTCATCCTTCTAAAAGAAGTACAAAAAGTCCATTAAGTGTTCCACACACTAAACTTGAGATGTAAGCCCCCTTCTATCTCTATCCTCTTATTCCATACCCCTCTCTATGTAATTGGTCCTCACCAAAAATAATGAAAAAATGACAATGGTCTCAAAAGAAAGAAAATAATTGCAATGTATATATTTGCAAAAATAAAATTCAATCTCAAGTTGTTTAGAGGCACAATCTGCACTCTTCCTTCCATGCATACATTCACCCCATTTTCCAACTAGGGATTCATTGCATGCTCCATTGATATCTACTTGACACAATGATATATTGAGTTCATAATTATAGTATTGTGGGAATCCTCAATTTCTCATGAAATCCTTATACATGTGTAGCATTGACAATTGTGTTGAGGAAGTGGTATCATGAAGCAAACTCTAGAATATGGATAGACTAGTCATGTTTTGTGATCTCAGGAGGTTGGGTAGTATGATCATATTATAAGTAGGAATTCAAGCATGATACATGTATGATACATGTACATTGGTTGAAAGTATTTATTTGGAGTGTGTTTTGGTTTTGGTGCTTCTAGGGGATACGGAACATTCAAGATAAGGGATGTGTGAAGAATTTCTACTCATCGTGTTTATGTGTATTTTATATACAATTTTTCTTACCACTACAAAAAAATTAAATAGAGGTCAGTTCAATGTAGTCAAGGATGTAGTCCCTGACCAATATGCATGTTCTCCTCAAATCTTATCGCTTCCCTATGCTCCACCCATCCCTCACTACCAAACTTATGTATACGTTTTCCAAAAAAAAAATTTGCAACACTTACAAAACAATCTAACTTCCATCATTATTGATAAGGAAAGTCAATATGCACCAAGTATATTGTATAACATATCATGTGATTTTCTATTGCAAGAATATATAAACAAAATTAGGTCATGGGATGTGTTTTTAGTCATTCGATACTTTTTAATTCCCACATTTCCTCTTCCCAGTAATTGATGACCCCTCCCAGTTCACAGTTCCCATAATATTGTATTGCGACCCTCTTCTAGTTTTCCTTTAACACTTTATATCATAAGCCAACCATAATTGGTGCTTCCCCATTCCTCTTCTCATTTTATCCCCCTTAAGTTCATGATTTTCAGTTCATTCAATATTTCAACAACAATCTATCAACTTTCTAGACTACCCCCATCAATTTTGATCTGCGAAACAACCACAATTACTAAATTGATAGTACTTTCTAGAAGACATGGATCTCTAAATAGTGTCTCCCTTATCTTAATGACTTATACAGTCTTCAAGACCCAACCAATTTAAATTTCCATGAGGTGCATGCATTTATGTGTGCTCTACTACACAAGCAAAGTCACTTGGGATGGAAATCATAGAATCCCTACAATTTACCTTAACTAAGTGTACAATAATACTACCCACAAGCTTACAAATCACCGCTTCCTTTCATTCACTCTCATGCGACATCATAATAAGTATAAATTTACATGTGTTTAGGCCAGGTAAGTCCTCCTTGTGACATTGGGATTAAAATCCAGACGGGTATCACTCTAATCTTGTCATTGTGTTATCTAGAGATCATACATCTATCGACTTGGAAAACACCTATCTAAAATTCTTATCAAGGCTTTAACAAAAATCAATCAATATTGTAGATCTTAGGTTCAAATTTCTCTTCATCCAAGATATAATAAACATGTAAACTCAATTGTGACATCCCCATATTTTCAACCTCTTAATCTAATGTGTCATATCCAAATTGAAACCCTCACCTAAGTGAAAATCCCAATTGAAATACCACACACTAGTTCAAGAAGAAGAAAATCAAAGGTCATAAGGAAACCAAATTTGCACAGGTACATGACCAATAAATAAGCCATACAAACACAAGCTCACCATTCAACATATAATTATAAAGTGAATTTATTACAAATTTTGATATTACGCATTGAATAGTAAACTTTGCATATGCTTATACTGCATTCTAGAATAGGATCTTTGGACAATAGGTCCACATGTACATCAGCTCATCAAACAACTCTCAACTATCTTGTTTCTTCAAGAGCATATGTCCACATTACATAAACAAGAGATTAAAAGTGCTACATGTCAGCAAAATATACTAAAATATTGTGCTAAGTGTGCCTACATGTCTTTTATATACCTCTATTTACTATGGCATAGAAATAAGATAAAAATAATACTTGGAAGTAATAAAAATATATAATAGAAATATACTTGAACAAAGATATTTATTAGAAAAAGAGAGAATAGATTTTAAGCACACATTTTCCACTATATCATCCATGAATTGACAGTCGAAGGTTGAATGCAATGAAGGAATTCTGATGGAGTACCAAAGAATTGGATCATTTCATAATGTGGTCAGACTACCAAAGAGGTGGGCCACTTTCAAGTACTAGACTACCAAAATATTGAAGTACTTTGCTTTCCAACACTTGACTACCAAAGAGTTCAAGTGCTTTGATATAATAGACCAGATATATTATGCTTCAGGTGTCCCATACTATATACATTATATATATATATATATATATATATATATATAATATATATATATATACATATATATATGTATATATATGTATATATATATCTACATATATATATATGTATATATATGTATATATATATCTACATATATATATGTATATATATGTATATATATACATATATATATATGTATATCTATACATATATATACATATATTTTTTCATATATATATAATTATATATATATGTATATATGTGTATATATATACACACACATATATATATATATATATATATATATATATATATATATATATAAAACTAGCAAGGTAGCATACAAGAATAGGGTTTTCATCCAATGCCATATGCCAAGTATTTTGTAAATGTATAATACAACCATACCAAATAGTAGGCCAAGTATGAGGTATATTGTACCTTGAAATAAAATATCCAAATCATCACATATTCTTCATATTTACTACAATGTGAACAACTACTTATTAAGACAACATCATGTACTATAATTAGATTCTCATCATATTAACCCTAGTTGGCTTTATCATTAGGGCTAATCTTAGGTCATTAAGTTGGTATCATTATTACTTGCCTTGTCATATTGGTATTACGTTACTGGTCTTATATTCTACATATACATACATATTATGATTATTTGGTTTCATATAATTGAGTGCACTTATTAACCCAAGATTACATATATAGTCATTATAGGGTTTCAAGCTCTATTTGTCACTCGTCTTCATATGAATGAGATTTATCTATAAGTTATTGATCTTTGAGATGAATATTGCTTCCACATACTAATATGAAGATATTCCGAAGATTTATGTTTTATTGATGTCACATGTAATTTGTATAACTTATTTTAGGTTATATCCTGAATTAGCTATGTGGAGAAAAGTATATCATTTTATGTAAAAAATATCATTATATCAGAACTCCTATCGATATATGCAAAATTGAGGATTTTTTGATACATTATCACGGTTTTTCTCATGCCATTTGTTATTTATTATATGTGAAATGAATATTGTTCATATTACATGATATCACCATTATGCATCAAGACTCTACTCTGAGGAAAGAATAAGGTTCTACTTACTTATTTCAGAATTTAGGTAATTAATGCATATTTTTCTAATAGTAAAGCTAATTATTGTATATTATAAAAAATCTAGCCTTTTTCTGAGATTTTCTTACCTCTTGTCAAATTTCATATAGCTATGTGGCCCCTGAGAAGCATAGATTCATGCTGAACTGGCTGGTCTAGGAACTGGACCATGGTGGTTCCCTTTCTCCCTCACATGCGACTCCACACTCAATGCAATTGTTCGACCCTATTCTTCCACGAACAAGTGTCTCCTCAATGGCTCTCCTCGGGTGAGTGATCTGTAGCCGATCCTTCCTCCCTGTCTCCACATTTGGATTCTCCACCAACTTCATAGATAGTTGAATCTTGAAGAAGTTAGGGCTAGGATGCGTCTTGTGTATTGTGCTCAACATCTGTGTGTGTTGACCATGTTGTTCATAGCACTGCCATGATTGCGGGAAGGATTCTCAACAATTAAAATGGTGGTTCAAAGCACATACTCATCCTAAATAGGAACTCCAAAATCATGGGTGCCACTCGTAACTCTTTTGTGGTTGCTTTGGTTATTGGTAGAAAATTCAAGGCTCCACCATCGCTAGCCCATTGCCTCTTGGGATCCTATGACGGAGCCAAAAGGCACATTGCCTCCTCTCAAATTACTTCTAGAGCCTCCCTCATCTCTAATTACAAGTGCTAAGGTCTGCACCCATCCTTCAAGAAGTCAAGTCCGTTGGGTTTTGTGGGACAGAACAAGCAACATAAACAAAAAAATTTCTAATCACAAACCCATAAATAGCAGATCTCATCAACAACTATGCAATAGGAAGGATGGTGTGGCGAGATATACCTGGTCCTCAGGCATGCTCGGTGACAATACCTCACAGCTAGTGTGGTCTTCAAACACCTAGTCTTCCACAACATCTGTGCAGCTCCTGGTGTAGACTCAGACTGTGATTGATGGTCCTCCTCCTGAGTGGCAAAAATCTCCCGCCCCTATAGATAGTCCACATGGACCACCGGGAACTCTATTTGTCCTGATGGACAAAATAGGAGTCATCCCCCTCTGTCAGCGTATTAGTCACTGACACACTCTCCCACCATCATTCTCTTTTCTGTAGTTCTCTTTCCCTCATTGTTCCTTCCTGGATGGGTAGAACTTGCTTGGGCTCTTTTGGTTACCAAAACCAAAGAGGACAACAAATTTGCAGAGCAACTGATGTTTTAAGTTGTGTGTTTTGAGAAGCCCCCTATACCCCTCTATTTATAGTAGAGGGCATGGTCAGGGTTCCCAATCTGTGCCAGAGTAGAAGGGTTCAGATTTTCCATGAACTGATTATGATGTGGTAGGTGAACCGATCAGTCCATAACTAAATCGATCATTTGGGTAGGTGAGCCGATCGGTTCACCCAGTGAATTGATCATTTCACTTCCCAGACATGCCTACAATTGACTTTCCTTATTCTTTTCTAATTAATGCAAAGATTAATTCTTGTCCCAATCAAATTGAACAAGTGAAATGAGATTCGTTTCTCAGAAATTGGGAAACCCAACACCTACTCAGTTGGTCCCGGTGAGCTGAGGGTGAACTGATCATCTCACTGACCATGAGTCAATCGGTTAACCCAGTGAACCAGTCGGTTGGTGATCCAGTTTGTGCAGAACTCAGTCAATGAAGTTCTCAATCAATCTGACACTCTAATCAGTTGGTTCAACACTTGAACTTGATGATTTTGAGTCACGTTTATTGATTTAATGTTTAATTGAGTACCTAAACACTTCAATAATCAATCTAAATGACATTCATGGATAAACTCCTCTTCTAGGTTAATCCTATGTGTGTGACCCTATAGGTTCCATTTCTCATTGGTAGTGAAGTCCATAACTAATTTATGACATCACAAGCAAAGAGTGGTGCCTAGTAGCACATGAGTGCTACCCTAGTGAAGAGGAAAGTTGGAGAACAACTTTCAACCTACAATCTATTATTGGTTTTATAGTGAATGTATAGTTCCTTTGTCATTAACATTTGGATTGAACTCGAGGCATGGACTTGTCATCCTCTACAAATGTTCAATCTATGCTTCTTGATTTAGAGTATACTGTTTGAGATATATATAAGGTCAATATCATATATTGAGTTACATGTGCATGGCCATGCATTTCACAGTGTCACTCCTCAACTGGCTAGGATATCAGACTCCCTTAGGAGGGACAAATTCCATATCTATCACCCAAAATCAAGTCCCCTTGTGTCAAAGTCACCCAATCATCACTGTTATGACAACCCATGTTTTAGGACTGTGTTTGATGATGTCAAAGTGTACCCAACCACATGTGATGAGTATAGTGATTTTAGGTCTAACAATTACAATCACCACCAATACTATAAGAGATGATCCTGACTAACCAAGTGTGGTTTCCATGCATCACTCTTACAGTGGGTATGTCCAATACACTGTTCTCTAGCATGTATCTATGTGCTTGGTTTGATATCATATATCATGACTAATGAGATTCTATCATCAACCAACACACACTCTAGCCTTTTGTGTTATTGATGTCTATGG
Organism: Alisma plantago-aquatica; assembly: GCA_963693085.1. Lineage (NCBI taxonomy): Eukaryota > Viridiplantae > Streptophyta > Magnoliopsida > Alismatales > Alismataceae > Alisma > Alisma plantago-aquatica. Next base: position 507,242,240 of record OY856410.1, on the reverse strand, counting down.
TTATTTCCACAATAACAACTGACTAGGCACATTAGTGAGAATGTACATGCTCTTAACATCCATATGATCTCATTATTCAAGTCACGTACTTGAACACATACGTCATTGAGTTTTGTCATTCTCTAGACATTTTTCATGTAATACTATTATCTAAAAATAGTTAAAACATATAGATAGAAATTTCCTTTATCAGTATTATTCAAATCATTTACAAAGTATGTCATTAGAATCATCATATGACTGGCTCTATGGGCATACATACCAACAAACTCCCACTTGCACTTTGATCCAATCACCCACGAACCTCAATCCTTGTGATGTAGCATGACCATCATGCTTCTACTGTGAAAGAGCCTTAGTCAAGGGATCAACAATATTGTCATCAGTTGGTACTCTGCAAATCTTGACATCTCCTCATTGTGAAATCTCTCATATGAGATGGAAGCACCACTATATGTGCTTGGACCACTGATGTGATCTGGGTTCTTTAACTTGTGCATAGCTCCAATGTTGTCACAATAAATCTCAATTGCATCACAGATGCTAGGAACCACCCCAAGTTCAAAGATGAACTTCTTGATCCACACAACTTCCTTTCCCACATGGGATGCAATAATATACCCAACCTCTATTGTATAATCTGCAACTCTCTCTTTCTTAGAACTCTTCTAGTTCACAACTCTATCGTTGAGGCAAAACACAAATCCTGATTGCAATATATAATCATCTTTCTTGGTTTGGAAGCTTGCATCGATGTAACCCTTTACATCAACTCTTCCTCACTACCGTAAATTAGGAACTTATCCTTAGTCCTTCTCAAGTACTTTAGGATGTTCTTCATGGTTTTCCAGTGAGCCTCTTTGGAATTTGACTGGTATTTTCTCATCATGCTAAGTGCATATGAGACATCGAGATGTGTGCACAACATTGCATACATGATGGATCCAATTGCTGATGCATATGGAATCCCATTCATGCGTTCCATATCTTCACAAGATTTGGGACATTGAGCTCTAGATACAGGAACTCCATTCCTCATGGGTATGTTTGCTCAGTTTGAGTTCTCCAAGCTGAACCTCTTCAACACTTAGTCAATATATCTACTTTGACTTAGTCCAAGAAGATTTCTAGATCTATCTCTATAGATCTTTATTCCTAAGATATAGGATGATTCTCCTAAGTCTTTCATTGAAAATATATTTCCAAACCATTCCCTTACCTTTTATAAAGCAGGGATGTCATTCCCCATCAACAGTATGTCATCTACATATAATATGAGGAATATATACATGATCCCATTAACCGTCTTGTACACACAAGGTTCATCTTCATTTTAACTATATCCAAATTAACTCTTTGACTACTTCATCAAATCAAAGATTCCAGCTCTGAGATACTTGCTTCAATTCATATATTGACCATTGTAGCTTGCAGACTTTATTTGCATCATTTGGATTTAGAAAACCTTCAGGTTGTGTCATGTACACATCTTTGACAAGATTCCCATTAAGGAATGCAATTTTAACATCCATATGTCAAATCTCATAGTTATAGTAGGCTACAATAGAAAGCATTCTCTTGATGGACTTAATCATGTTAATTGGAGAAATGTTTTAGTCATAGTCAACACCTTAAACTAGTCCAAAACCCTTTGCAACCAATCTTCCTTTATAACTTTGCACATTGCCATCCATGTTGGTCTTCTTCTTGAAGACCCACTTGTACCCTATGGGTTTTACCCCTTCAGGTGAATCCACCAAGGTCAATACCTTGTTGGTATAGATGGGTTCCATCTCAAATCTCGTGGCCTCAATCCATTGTTGGTACGTATGCCCTGAGAGCCAATCATGTGATGATTGGTGGGATACATTAAGATTGATTTGATAAACATAAAAGGCGAGCTTCCAATTCTTTCTGGTTCATTCATATGAGATAGTGATAGAACAGATTGAATGTCTAGAGAATGACAGTACTCAATGACGTATGCCTTCAGGTTCATGACCTGAACGATGAGATCATACGGATGCTAAGAGTTTGTACATTCTTGTTATGTCCCTAGTCGGATGTCATTGTGGAAGGTAGATAGACAGCAATGACACACAAGACTAGATTGTGGTGTTGGTTGATGACAGAATCTCATTAGTCATGATATAGAGATATCAAACCAAACACATAGGTACTTGTTAGAGAACAAGGTACCAGACAGACCCACCGTGAGTTTGACACATGGAACCATGAGATGGAAGTCACAGTCAGTACTCACAGTGATGGTGGTGAGTGTGATTCTTAGACCTGAAATCACTGCACTCAACACATGTCGTTGGGCACACTTTGACATCATCAAACGCAGTCCTGAAACATGGGTTGTTATAAAGGTGATGATTGGGTGGCTTTGACACATGGGGCTTTTGAGGGGCGAGTGATAGATATGGGATTTGTCCCTCCTGAGGGAGTTTGATATCCATGGCCACTTGATGAGTAGGATTGAGAAAGGCGTGCACGCATGTGTGAATCAGTATGTGATATTGATGTCATACATATCTCTTCCAGTCTACTCTGAGATCAAGGAAGTGAATGAACGTTGACAGGATGACTATTCCATGCCTCGAGTTCATTCAGGATATCAGTGACAAAGGAATTATACATTCGCTGTAACACCATTCACGGATTGTAGGATGAAAGTTGTTCTCCAACTTTCTACTTTCACATGGGTAGCACTGATGTGTGACTAGGCACCGCTCTTTGCTTGTGAAGTCATAAGTGTTATGAACTTTCACTGCCAACGTGAAATGGACCTGCAGGGTCACACACATAGGATTTAACCTGGAAGAGGAGTTTTGTCCACAAAGCAATGTTTAGATTGATTACTAAAAGAGTTTGGTAGTTCAATTAAACACTCAATCAGTCGATGGCTCAATATTGTATGGTTCAAGGTGTTGGACGCATTGATTGGAGTATCAGATTGATTGAAATCGCATTTGACTGATTCTGCACAACCTGCACTCCCAACCGATCGGTTCATGTGATGAACCGGTCGACTGAGGTTGCTGAACCGAGCGGTTCAATTGTTGAACCGATCGGCTCATGCACAGAGTGAAACGACCGGTTCAAGTATTGAACCGATCGGTTCAACTGGTGCAATCGAGCAACTTGGGAAAGTAGGATCGGTGAAAATTTTCCTTTCGTTTCAAATTGCCCAATTCGATTGGGAATAATATTGGTATTCGATACCAATTGGGAAAGAAACAAGGAAAGTCAATCGGGAACCAAACTGGAACCCCAACCGACCGGTTCATGAGTGAACCGATCGGTTCAAGGGTCCCAAACAATCGGTTCAGTGGTGAACCGATCGGTTCAGGTCCCCAACCGACCGGTTCACTTGTGAACCGATCGGTTCAGGTTGCGAGATGGTTGCTTTTAGTGGAAAATCCCGAACCCTTCTACTCCTGCTTTAGTCCCGCATTGCCCGGGATGGAGAACCCTGTCCCATGACTCTCCTATATATAGGGTGTATTGGTGGCTTCTCACAGTACAACTCAGTGCAACCAGTTGCTCTGCAAGTTGTCGTTCTCTCTGGTTTTGGTAACCGTGAGAGAGCCCGAGCAAGTGTTTCCCGCAAAAGGGAGGTGCAGCAAGGGAAGGACAACTGCAGTTGCAACAGGAGGCAGGAGAGCGTGTTGGCGACTAGTACGTCAACAGGAGGGTGTGACTCCTTCCACTTCCTTGTAGGACAAGGAGTGTGGAGTTCCAGGTGGTCCGTGTGGACTACTACATAGGCGGGAGGACACTACCGCTTAGGAGGACAACTGTCATCCGACAGTCCCTGTTCGAGTAGGAGTCGTCAGTCCCGGTGCGACCAGGAGCTACACAGACGCCGTCGAAGTACGGAGTTGAAGACCGCGCATTGCGTGAGGTATTGTCGCCGAGCAAGCCTCGTGACAAGGTATGATTCCACAAACCATCCTTTCCTATTATATAGACGTTGACGCGTTTCCTCAGTATGGGTTGGGGGAGAAAATTTTTTGTTTCCGCTGCCTTCTCTGTCTCCCCTAAAACCCAACAGTGGTATCAGAGCCACGTCAACTGCTCTATATTTTAGGAATATCGATATGGTCGATTTTGGTTTGTCGCCTTTATTTATTGCATGCGATGCGAATAATATCGGCTTTATGCATGTCCAATCCTAAATCCACAAATCCCTAATTACATATATGATATGTATTATTAATGCACTCAATACGCGTCACCCTTCAACGAGTTTTATGGTGGATGTGTGTAGCATGATTATGGCCTATAAACCCCTATTTGTGATTGGTTGTGTGTGTTTGCTTGCATCTCGGTCTGCGCACCGATCTTCCCTCTCTTATTCTTGATGTAACTCAAAATAATTCGAGATTCTTTCCTACCTTTGCTCCCCCCGAATGTAAATCGGGGTTTCCCTTTTTAAAGCAATGTAATAAATAGGATAGATTTTATTTCCTGTTATGTCAAAGACCGGCAGACATCAAGACGACTGCTCATACGGTCAGTTCAAGGAGTGAACCAATCGGTTGATGACCGGTTCGAGGAGCGAGACGAGCTGGTGGCGGACATGACGAGATGCACGACGACCAGGCAAACCGATCGGTTGGAGGAGCCAACCAATCGGCTGGTGGCACCCAGACGATCGGCTGGAGAGTACAGATCATTCATGTGATGAATTGATCAACTCGGATGGCAAAGCACAAAGTTCATCTTGTACAGGTTGCAAGTGATGTAGACCTAGATGACTGTGATTCCTCTTGGCTCGAGGAATCACATTAGGATGGCCATAATCATCGTTTTTTATCGTTTGTGCATGTTTTCTGTGGGATATAGCATCTATATGATATGTACTATGTATTGTGGTGATTGGATATGTATATGTATATAAAACCAAATCCCTCATTAAAATATTAAGTTTTAGATGCCTTCTAAATGTGACACACGTGAAAAGCTTGATCGACCAAGTGTGGGCACGCCCAAGCGTGGTGCACCGTCTATCTCGTGGAAGCGTGAAGGATGAATGTGTGGGTCTGCCCTAGCAGGGTGCATGTTCATCATGTTTGCTTTGGGTCGGACTTAACAAGGTGACCTAGATAGGATCTAGCACCTTGAGGCATGGAGATGATCATTGCAAAGAGTTGTATATGAAATCTTATCAAGAGTTGCATATGATGCAATTGGCAAAAGTTGCCTACCTGAGAGATCTATGTTGTGGGTGACAGCCCTAGCTGGTCCATGGCTTAGAGGATTTCAGGATCTTGCCCACTAAAAGGTTGTACGCTGCAATCTTCCGAATTGATGGTGAGGGCTATCAATTTGAAGTAAAATAGTGGGAGCGATAATTAATTAAAGGCCTAATTATATCATCAAACTTTCAAATCAATCAAATAAGTCAAAAATGAGTTTTGGACTAAAATTGAACTTTTTCCTTTTGTAGTTCAAATGGCAACAAACAACAACAACTTTTCTTTGCGATCGGTCCTTGACAAGGACAAGCTAAATGGGACGAACTTCCACGACTGGTATCGGACATTGAGAATTGTTCTCACTCAAGAGCTTAAGCTCTATGTCCTGGATACTCCAATTCCAGAGGAACCCGCTCCTAATGCACCAAAGATAGAAAGGAATGCTTACAAGAAGCATTCTGATGATGCCATTGATGAAAAGTGCTTGATGCTATGTTCAATGAACCATGAGTTGCAGAGGCAACATGAGAACATGGGTGTCATAGAGATGATTCTGCATCTCAGGAACATGTATGAAGATCAGGCACGACAAGAGAGGTACAATGTTTCTAGGGCGTTGTTCAAGTGTGTCATGACAGAAGGAGATCTAGTTGGTCCTCACACACTCAAGATGATTGGGTATGTGGAGAACCTGCAGAGACTGGGATTTCCACTGAGCCAATAGTTGGCTACTGACGTGATACTGCAATCGTTGCCAGAATCTTACAGTCAGTTTGTGATGAACTACAACATGAACAACTTTGATAGGCCACTATCAGAGTTGTTGGGCATGTTGAGGACAGCCGAGTTACAGATGAAGAAGGACAAGCCTAAGTCTTTGATGGTGATCACGAGAAAGAAAGGCAAGTCCAAGCGCAAGGGCAAGGGCAAAGCTAAGAAAGGTTCTGAAGCTAGCCAGGAGTCCAAGCCATCTTCAGTTCTCAAGGCCAAGGGAGGCATGACCAAGAAAGGAAATTACCACCATTGTCAAAAGCCAGGACATTGGAAAAGGAATTGTCCTCTCTACCTGGAAGAACAAAAGAAGAAGGAGGCGACTGAAGCCTCTACTTAAAGGTGTCATGAAAGTAAACTTGTAACACTTTTGAGATATATGATATCAAGATGTAAAGTGTAAAGCATTCTTATTTGGGGCAAGTGTTGCCTTCATAGATAGGAGTACTTTAGTTTATTTCCAACCAATAAGGCATGTAATACAGTTATGAACTGCTATTTCATACTTGCCAATAGATAGAAACACTTTATTTTTGCATATTGTATGACAATGATGGCAATTAATAAAGAGATGTTTCAATTTATAAAGATGTGATCTTTATGGCAATGCCTTATTTATCTTGTGATATTTGATATGCATAAGATAAGACGATACCTAAAAGTTATAGATAACTCAAACAATTTAATTAGCATTAATCATGAGAAATTCATTTCTAGTTTCCATGTGATGGATAAAACTAGACTCTTTTGGTTAGAGAACCAGTAAGGGACATGAATATCTTGGATATGATTAATCAATCTTCACTAATGTAGTGGGAGAGTGATTATCCTATTAGGTATAATACATGTGATGTATTTGCATGCCTATTGGAACAAATGCTAATACTTCAAATGGTGTTTAGAGAAATACCAATATGGATGTCTTGAAGTGTTCAAGATCATCATAAATGAAGTGCAAATTTGGTAAAGTATTAATTCTTGATGAGATCAAAGAATGAAATACTTGGACCAAATGTTTGAGATCCTTATGAGTGTTTATGATAATGTATCATAGTGAACTCATGATTAAGGCATGATGATGTATGAATCAAGAAGGAATCATACTCTAAGGAGTTAGAGAATGATTATCAAATAACTGAATTCTTCTTAATAAATGAATACCCCACACTAATAAAATAAATTAAGAATCACAAGAGTTGTGAGTTCTTATATTTTAACAGATACACCTCAATTATCTATGTGATGAGTTGTTCATATGATGAGTCAACTATCAAGATGAATATGAGGAACCGAATCTTGAGTTATGGTTTAAAACCATTACATCCTAAATGACTTCCATGTGAACCATAAGGTATGACCTTGATGGTAGCACTCATTGGATCATATCCATAAATGCAGATGAGTCTTAAGTGTTAAGACACATGGATAACATTTTGAGAAGGATGATGCTTGTTGATTGCAACTTAATGGCTAAGACATTTGGCATATGGATACTAAAACCGCATTCCTATGAGGAATAAAACCAGGATGTGTACGTGACACAGCCTATAAGGTTTATGAATCCACTAATGCAAATGAAGTCTATAAGTTACAATGGACTAATCAATGTGATTGATTGAGTACAAGCAACTCAAAATTGGATCTTTATTTTGATGATATAGTCAAAGGGTTTGACTGATATGTCAAAGATAAAGAAGGGATCTGTGATTTAGTGGGAGCGTGTTCACATTCCACATATTGATGTGAAATGTAAATGTTCTAGATTGGAAATCCAAATGTGGAAATTATCTTTAAGGAAGATAGAGATGTTTCCTATGTGATAGGAATAGAGATCTATAGAGATAGTTCTCGAAAATCTCTTGACCTGGAAAAAGAGAGCATACATTGGCAATTTGTACTGAAGTGTTCAGTATGCACAGATTCAGTGGGAGAAAACTTGTCCATGTTACATGGAGTTAGTATCCCAAGACCAAGTGTCCAATTCTTATGAAGAATGGGAACACTAAGAATAGATATGGATCTATCATGTATGTAATCATCCCATTATCTTGCATGTATGACATGGCAAGAATAAAATGCATTCATCATCTTGTATGTAGGACATGGCAATATGATGTGCTCATCCTGATAACTCATATGTAGGACATGACGAGTGGATGTCTGTCTACTTCCAGTAAGGGTTACTGGAATACCATGAGAACTTGATAAGTGCTTGTGAAGTACTAGTTCTATGGAGATAAGGAAGAGTTTAATGTAAAGAGTTACATTGATGCGAACTTCCGAAAGGACAGAAAATTAATCGCAAAATATATATGAGATGTATAAAAGAGAATGTTTGTTGATAATTGGAAGTGTTCCAATAAAGCCATTTAAAAGGGAAATGCCGAGTATGTAGGTGTTAGTGAACAGCAGTGGATACTATATGGATCTGAAAGTTCATGAGATGAACTTATATTCCACTCATTGATGACAAGTCTGGAATCCTTGATCATGCAATGTGGCTAAAGGTTAGCAAAGGAATACTAGATCGCATATTACGGCAACTCCATCTCATACGTGCGACGTACAGCGAAGAGATGTGAGGCATGCAATTTGTTCAGACTTTGGCAAGGTGTTGCCATTACTCACTATGATGGCACTAGAGCACAGTAACATGTGGGACATGTTTGAAGATCACTATGAATATGATTCATGGGTGATTGGCTCGCAGTGCAAGTGGGAGTCTGTTGGTATGTATGCCCTGAGAGCCAATCATGTGATGATTGGTGGGATACATTAAGATTGATTTGATAAACATAAAAGGCGAGCTTCCAATTCTTTCTGGTTCAGTCATATGAGATAGTGATAGAACAGATTGAATGTCTAGAGAATGACAGTACTCAATGACGTATGCCTTCAGGTTCATGACCTGAACGATGAGATCATACAGATGCTAAGAGTTTGTACATTCTTGTTATGTCCCTAGTCGGATGTCATTGTGGAAGGTAGATAGACAGCAATGACACACAAGACTAGATTGTGGTGTTGGTTGATGACAGAATCTCATTAGTCATGATATAGAGATATCAAACCAAACACATAGGTACTTGTTAAAGAACAAGGTACCGGACAGACCCACCGTGAGTTTGACACATGGAACCATGAGATGGTAGTCACAGTCAGTACTCACAGTGATGGTGGTGAGTGTGATTCTTAGACCTGAAATCACTGCACTCAACACATGTCGTTGGACACACTTTGACATCATCAAACGCAGTCCTGAAACATGGGTTGTTATAAAGGTGATGATTGGGTGGCTTTGACACATGGGGCTTTTGAGGGGCGAGTGATAGATATGGGATTTGTCCCTCCTGAGGGAGTTTGATATCCATGGCCACTTGATGAGTAGGATTGAGAAAGGTATGCATGCATGTGTGAATCAGTATGTGATACTGATGTCATACATATCTCTTCCAGTCTACTCTGAGATCAAGGAAGTGAATGAACGTTGACAGGATGACTGTTCCATGCCTCGAGTTCATTCGGGATATCAGTGACAAAGGAATTATACATTCGTTGTAACACCATTCACGGATTGTAGGATGAAAGTTGTTCTCCAACTTTCTACTTTCACTTGGGTAGCATTGATGTGTGACTAGGCACCGCTATTTGCTTGTGAAGTCATAAGTGTTATGAACTTTCACTGCAAACGTGAAATGGACCTGCAGGGTCACACATAGGATTTAACCTGGAAGAGGAGTTTTGTCCACAAAGCAATGTTTAGATTGATTACTAAAAGAGTTTGGTAGTTCAATTAAACACTCAATCATTCGATGGCTCAATATTGTATGGTTCAAGGTGTTGGACGCATTGATTGGAGTATCGGATTGATTGAAATCGCATTTGACCGATTCTGCACAACCTGCACTCCCAACCGATCGGTTCATGTGATGAACCGGTCGGCTGAGGTTGCTGAACCGAGCGGTTCAATTGTTGAACCGATCGGCTCATGCACAGAGTGAAACAACCGGTTCAAGTATTGAACCGATCGGTTCAATTGGTGCAATCGAGCAACTTGGCAAAGTAGGATTGGTGAGAATTTTCCTTTCGTTTCAAATTGCCCAATTCGATTGGGAATAATATTGGTATTTGATACCAATTGGGAAAGAAACAAGGAAAGTTAATCGGGAACCAAACTGGAACCCCAACCGACCGGTTCATGAGTGAACCGATCGGTTCAAGGGTCCCAAACGATCGGTTCAGTGGTGAACCGATCGGTTCAGGTCCCCAACCGACCGGTTCACTTATGAACCGATCGGTTCAGGTTGCGAGATGGTTGCTTTTGGTGGAAAATCCCGAACCCTTCTACTCCTGCTTTAGTCCCACATTGCCCGGGATGGAGAACCCTGTCCCATGACTCTCCTATATATATAGGGGGTATTGGGGGCTTCTCACAGTACAGCTCAGTGCAACCAGTTGCTCTGCAAGTTGTCGTTCTCTCTGGTTTTGGTAACCGTGAGAGAGCCCGAGCAAGTGCTTCCTGCAAAAGGCAGGTGCAGCAAGGGAAGGACAACTGCAGTTGCAACAGGAGGCAGGAGAGCGTGTTGGCGACTAGTACGTCAACAGGAGGGTGCAACTCCTTCCACTTCCTTGTAGGACAAGGAGTGTGGAGTTCCAGGTGGTCCGTGTGGACTACTACAGAGGCGGGAGGACACTGCTGCTTAGGAGGACAACTGTCATCCGACAGTCCCGATTCGAGTAGGAGTCGTCAGTCCCGGTGCGACCAGGAGCTGCACATATGTCGTCGAAGTACGGAGTTGAAGACCGCGCATTGCGCGAGGTATTGTCGCCGAGCAAGCCTCGGGACAAGGTATGATTCCACAAACCATCCTTTCCTATTATATAGACGTTGACGCGTTTCCTAGGTATGGGTTGGGGGAGAAAATTTTTTGTTTCCACTGCCTTCTCTGTCTCCCCTAAAACCCAACATCCATTTCTCAGAATTTGGTCCCTACATAGCTTCTAAAAAGGTAGTTGTCTCATCATATATGACCAACTCATTGCCTTCTTGAGTCAGAAGATATCCAAATCTTTTAGGTTCAAGGTGTGTCCTACCAGATCTACGAGGTTCCTGTGTTATCTGAGGAATTTGAGATTCCACAACAACTTGTGATTCTCTATGTTCCTCTTGTTCATATATTGGTTCAATGTTTTCTTGTTAGCCTTGAACTTCTTCGAGTTCCACTTTCCTACCACTGCTTCCTTTGGATATAAATTCCTTTTCTAGGAATACATTATTCCTGGCAACAAACACTTTGTTTTTAGTTGGGTGGTATAAGTAGTATCCCCTTGTTTCTTTGGGATATCCAAAAAAATAACACTTATCGGATTTGGGCCCAAGCTTTTTAGGAAACATTTTCTTGACATAAGCTTCACATCCCCAAACCTTCATAAAAGACACATCAGGACACTTCCCGTACCATATCTCATATGGTGTCTTTTGAACAGATTCAGATGGTACATGCTTCAGTGTAAACGTGGAAATTTTAAGAGCATAACCCCAGAAGGGAGTTTGAAGATCAGAAAAACTCATCATAGATCACACCATATCTAGTAATGTGTGATTCCTTCTTTCTAACACACCATTGTGATGTGTTGTTCCAGGTGTATTCAATTGTGATACAATACCACAGGCTCTCAGAAGTTCCTCAAACTCTTAGCTTAAGTATTCTCCACTTCAATCGAATTGAAGTGCCTTAATACTTTTTCCAAGTTGGTTTTTTACTTCATTCCTGAAATCCTTGAACCTTATAAGGGTTTCTGATTTATGTTTCATCAAGTAAACATAGCCATACCTACTGAAGTTATCAGTAAAGGTAATGAAGTATTGATACCCACCTCTAGAACTTGTTTTAAAAGGCCCACATACATCCGTATATATGAGTCCAAGTAGATCACTCACTCTCTCACCTTTTCCTAAAAAGGGAGCCTTGGCCATCTTGCCCAATAAACAAGTTTCACATTGTTATAACCTCATTTTCCAAAAGATGTAATGAGATTTGTGAATCTCCTTTAATAGATAAATAAGATCAATGTTTGATTTCATGGTTTGATTTGAATGAATTTCGTGAATAATAGCCTTGCATGCTCTTTTGATGGGCCTTATTGGCCATTAAGCCCAATTGAAAGAAAAAGAAATGAAAAAGGAATTCAATGGGATAATGGAATATATAAGAAAATGAATAAAGGATGATTAAAAGGCTAAAAGTTTTTTTCTCAAAATAGGATTTCGAGTTATAAAGGTTCCTTGGGGTTCAAGGAACTCGGGATAATTATATAATAGCAAAGGAAATAAAGAATATATGGAAAATATGAAAAAAGGGTGTTTTCTTGCAACTAAAGAAAAGGAACCATTTAATTTAGATAATGATCCCAATTTTTGCAAGATGAAAGATAAAAACATAAAAGAGTTTCCCTTAAAATTTGAGGCAAAATGGAGTTAAGAGTTGAGAGTTATTGATTTTTCAAGATTATCCTCAAAATAGGATTTTCCTTGCAATTTGGGAAATCTTTCCCTTTTTGTTTGAGAGTGGATGAATGTGGCAGTTGGATCTTGATCCAACTAACCCGACTCATCGTCTAGAGTCCCAGAGGGACGCGGAATGTAGCATGATAAGGGGAAACTTCCCCCTTTGATTTGGATCGTCTCAGTGATTGTTCGAGCTTGGAAACTTGTCCAATAGGTCCAGGGGTGAGAGGCGAAGCTTCTCGACCCTACTTTTATGGGATCCCATCGCAAATAGGAAAAATGCCCAATTGGGTAAAGAACCAGTGGATGAAAGGGTTAAGAAACCCTAGGTAGAGACCCCCATAGCCTATAAATAGGCCCTCGGGTGGTTGCTTTCACCCTCACGAACCCTGGCGGTAGCTTCTCGAGCCTCAGAGCCCTTCCCTTCTTGCGATTGACCTTGCTCTGACGAGCCCCAGCCACGGAGCCACTGCAAGTTCAAAGAAAGGAGAAGAGAAGGACGACAAGAAGCAACTGTAGATCTCTGGACCACCATGAGCCCAATCACGATCCAACTGATCTACTAAAAGGAGAGGGCGCGCATCTGAGTAGTGGAGCCGGAGAACGTGAAGTGTTTGATCGAGGGTCCACCGTGGACCAAGGATCATCCAACGACTGATGGAAAGTAGTGGGGCATGCCACTTAGTTAGTGGATCCGGCCAATTAGGAGCGTTAGATCGACCAGGAGGTCCATAGGCGCATCGATCCAATGATCCAAGAACTTCGGTAAATCTCTCTCTGCCAAATAATCAAGAAAATTGTTTTTCCTTGCTAAAATTGTAGTAATAGCTAGGAACCTCATATGAAGAAACTTTATATATGAAAGTTGGGTAGAAAAATGCAAGGAACCTGAAAAAAATAATTTGAGAACCTAGTTCTAGTTCGTTTTGCAAAAGTGCCTTGATTTTTTAGAAAAATGCATTACAAGTTAATTAGAAACCCTAACTGTACATAAAGGATGATTCTTTGTAACTTAATAGGTTAAATTGAGGATTATCAATCTGTTAATTGATAACATGGAGTTTTCATACGTTTTGAGTACAAAGATGGTTAATTTAGGGTTTATGTCTATAAATGAAAGATAATGTACATGAACACCCTAATTTAGGGTAAAACAAGAAGAAAACCATGTTATTTTAGATTAAGGAAGTAAATTGCTAAATAAGGATCCTAAAATTGTTAGGAATATTAAAAGGAGAGAATTTAAAGGTTTTATGCGGATTTGGTGAATTAGGGTTCATAATAATTAAGAATGAAGGCAAAACCCTATTTTCCAAGAAACCCTAAAATTGGAATAGAAACCCTAAGGAATAAGATGGAATGGGATAAATTTTGATAAAATGAAGTTGGAATGTTTATTTCAGGGTTTCTGTGCAATTACTTGATTTTTGGATTTTCTCTCTCTAAAAAGTTAATTATGTATTTGAATCTGCAATAAGAGGTATGTGGTTACGCTTATGATTATCCTGATTAGGTTACCGAGGATTTTATTGACGATTCCCTCATGGCTTGAAATAACTGTTGGATGTTTTAATTCATGCAACTATAGAGTGACTATGACTATCACTATGAGTATACCTATATAACTGGCTAGATCCGAGTCTACCCCTGTGGTTATGCAAAGGCTAAGGATAACCTAGAGCAAGATCTAGGGTATCATGAGTTAGAAACTGGGCTACACATGTGTAGTGCCTTGAGAGTCTTAGCATACCATTAGTTAAGGAGTGGGCTACCTACGGGTAGTTCCATGTGACTCAGCCCTAGAAATTGATTCACCTATTAGGTGAAGTCATGAGAGGTATAATGGGAATCTGCCATAAGGGAGGTAGTATCTAGGTCCACTGTAGGGACAACGCATGCGATAGAGTACACATGGATCGCGTAGTTATACTTAAAATGTAAAATTGTTTGTTGATTGATAATTAAATGCAATATATTGTTATGGGTAATTGCATGATTAGTGAATCCCCCACATACCAGCTTTGGCTGACCGACGTTTTGTTTGTCAGCATTTTAAGTACAAAACAAAAAGGACAAATAGTAAATCGTCAAATTGTGAAATACACGAATTTAAGTCCAAGGAGGATTAGTTAGTTAGTCCCAATCCTCGATAGAAGTTTAGAAATCGAACATTTTCAAAGGTATGCAAATAAATTTATTTATTACAGTTTTTCAGTATAGTCTAGTAGAATTTAATAATTGTTATCAATTAATTTCTGAACCTTGATCTAGAAATTGGATAATGACATCGACCACTCAGTCTCCCTTAATTGGGTGTTACCAGAAGGTGGGGTCATTACATTTGGTATCAGAGCCAAGGTTCTCCGCTTAATTGTTAATAATTATTAAAAATTTTAAACTTTGTAGAACCCAAGGGAGTTATTAGAGAATTTACCAAAAGACTAAGGTGTCTAGAAAAGGATCACTTCCGGGGGCTGGCAAAATTTTCCTCCGCACCGCTAGTTGGAATACGAGGACTCCCAGATTGTGTGACTGCCTAGTCGATGTCCTAGGATTTGAATCGAAATAAGATACCTTTAGGACTCTCTCATCTTATTCATCCCTTCTCATCACCTATTCTATTAAGGACATTAAGAGTTAGGGTTTTCTATCTCTTCCCCACCCTCATGTGGTATGGGGAAGTAAGTTAAGGATTAAGGAATAATCCATCAAATTAATAAAAGATATGTAATGAGACTTCACTGACATAAGTATAATCAGTTTAATGATAAACTAAAGGTTTGTTTGTTATGCTTATGTAGATGGCTCATACAAAGACATTTTCCATACCTGAGGGTACTGGAAACCCAGCTGGGAGTGCTTGGCCTCCCCGCAAAGGAAAGGGGTCTTTAGAAAAGAGAAAGAGGAACCAGAATGGTGAATCCTCTAAGAAGAGAAAGAGCCCTGAAGAGACCACTCATGAGGTCCCTAACCCTGACCCTATACCCTTCTGTAACCTTGATCAAGAGTAGGACCAGGGGTATGAAGATCAACATGTGTACGAGGAAGTAGACCTGATGGAAGAAGACCAAGATGGAGGTCCAGAACCGACCATGATGATCCACACCCCTGAAACCTTTTGGATGGAGCAACAGAAGAAGTTGACTGAGGCCATCAATGCCTTGGCCCTCCGAGACCTAGCTAGAGCTGAGAATAGCGAACTGCTTCCGGTTCATCCTCGACTAGGAACCACCATCGTGGACTTCGTCAAGTTGAATATTGAAAAGTTCTGGGGAGAGGACAAGACAGAGGTAGTCAACAAAGGGGAAGCTTGGCTGCTTGTAGTCGAGAATGGATTCTGCATGCTTGAAGTTCAGCCGAGCAAGAATGTCCTCTTTGCTTCTCATCTCCTAGAAGGGGAAGCCAAGATATGGTGGGAGACCCACATCAGCGGCTGGGATTTGATAGAGGAACCCATGGCATGGGCTGACTTTAAGACGATCTTCACTACTAGATTCGTCCCAGTCTCAGCTAAGAAGGAAAAGGAAAGGGAGTTCACCAACATGACCCAAGGAAACTCTTCTGTGGCGGACTTCGGGTGCAAGTTCCGAATCCTGGAGCGTTTTGGGTACAAGATGGATGAAGAAAGAAGGGTGGATCACTTCATAGAGCGTCTTCACCCTGCCATCAGGCCCCATGCGATGTCAAGTAAGCCAAAAACCTTCGCCGAAGCCTAAAACACTGCTTTAGACATGGAAAGAACTGTGATGCCTACCCAGTTTCCACCCAAGGGGTACTTGGGTTTCACTGAAGGAGCCCAAGGCCCAAGAAACAACCACAAGAAGGGTCAAGGACGTCATCAAGCTAAAGGAAAACATGGTGGAAAGGGGAAACCCCGAACAAGAGAACAACTGACCTCCTTGCCGCACCTGCGGAAAGGGGCATGCCGGTGAATGCCATTATAAGAAGAAGACATGCTTTCGATGCCACCAAGAAAGACATCTGCAATCCGTCTGTCCTGTGCTAGATCCCAGAGGACCAGGACAAGTGGCAGCCCCACCTGTAGCAACCCCACCTATAGCCGTATCCCCACCTACTGGAGAAAGGAGGCAAGCTCGGGTGTTTGCCATTGACAATGAGGAGGCTCAAGTCAATGCTAATCGGTTGATCGAGGGTAATAACCCTTAGAGTTTTCTTTTATTTTTTAAGTTAATCTTGTAATGGTCTAATGCATGATGAAAAACAATGTAGGCATGCTTGAAGTCATGTGACATAATGTAAAAGCTTTGTTTGACTCTGGATCTACTAATACTTTCTTTTCGAGAAATCTTACAACTATGATTTGTTTTGATATCAAGGATTTAGGGTATGTCCTAGATGTTACAACCCCGAGTGGTCGAATCTTTACTTCCCTTTTGAAAACTCCGGTGATACCTGTGAAATATCAAGATCATGAGTTTCCTACAGACTTTATCCTTCTTGACATGAATGATTTTGACGTAATCATTAGCATGGATTGGTTTTTTCCGTATAGGGCCAATATCGACTGTAGAGAGATGAAAGTGATCATTAAGAAACCAGGTCACCCACCTTTTGTCATTAGGGGTAGGAAAGATGCCACCACCAGCCTATATGTGTCATCTGTGAAACCAGAGCAGATGATGAGTAAAGGGTGTCGAGCTTTCCTAGCAGTTGTCACTGAGCCAGAACCCAAGGTGCAACCCTTAGAAGAAATAGAGGCAGTTAGGGGCTATGTAGATGTTTTTCCAGATGATCTACCTGAGATTCCTCTCGAAAGAGAGGTATATTTCTCCATAGAGCTAGCCCCTGGTACAAACCCTATTTCCTGAGCACCTTATAGAATGGCCCCTGCTGAGTTGCTTGAGTTAAAGAAGCATTTGCAGGAATTGTTGGATAAGGGTTTTATCTGCCCTAGCACATCACCATGGGGATCGCCGGTGCTTTTTGTAAAGAAAAAGGATGGTTCACTCCAAATGTGCATAGACTATCAGATGATCAACCATGCTACCATTAAGAACAAATACCCTTTACCCTAGATAGATGACTTGTTTGACCAGTTGAAGTCGGCTCGAGTCTTTTCCAAGATCGACTTGAGATCGGGTTACCACTAGTTGAGAGTCCGGAGAGAGGACATCCCAAACACAGCTTTCAGGACCCGGTATGGCCACTACGTGTTTTTGGTTATGCCTTTTGGGTTGTCTAATGCACCCAGTGTGTTCATGAACCTTATGAATAGTGTGTTTCAACCCTTCCTTTATTCATTTGTCATAGTATTCATAGATGACATACTGGTTTATTCGGATGACTTATATCAACACTCAGACCACCTAAGTAAAGTCCTTGATATCATGAGAAAGAAGAAGTTCTATGGGAAATTCTCTAAATGTGAGTTTTGGATAGAATGAGTCATGTTACTTGGACACATCATCTCTGGAGGAACGATCGCCGTAGATCCAACTAAAGTGTTGGCAGTTTGAGACTAGCCAGCACCAAAGAACCCCTCCGAGATTCGAAGCTTCTTGGGGTTAGCAGGATATTATCGGTGCTTCATCACGGATTTCTCAAAGACTGCCTTGCCTTTGACCATGTTGACTCAGAAAGATGTGAAGTTCGTGTGGTCCGATGGTTGTGAGGTTCGTTTCCAGGAGCTGAAAGAGAAGCTAACCACTGAACCAATTTTGACTCTACCATCAGGCAATGAGGGTTTCATGATTTTCACCGATGCATCAAAATGGGACTAGGCTGTGTGTTGGAACATAATCGACATGTGGTTGCATATGCCTCCCGACATCTCAAGCCCAATGAGGTGAATTACCCGACACATTTACTTCGAGTTAGCTACTATCATCCATGCCCTGAAGATATGGTGGCATTACCTGTATGGTGCTACTTTTGAAATCTTCACTGACCATAAGAGCCTGAAGTACCTCTTGACGCAGAAATACTTGAACCTACAACAACAACGATGGATGGAGTACATGAAGGATTATGACTTCACCATTGCCTATCATCCAGGGAAGGTGAATGTCGTAGCCGATGCTTTGAGTTGGAAACAACTCAGGTGTGCAGCTGTGTTGTCTAGTCGGTGGAAGAGCTTAGAAGGGTTGGTGGAATGGTCACCTCAACCGTTAGATGATCGAGTTCATTTGGCCAACATCCAGATACAGTCTGAAATGTTAAGTGAGGTGGTCGCAGCACAGTTGTCTAGTGGCAGACTTGACAAGATGAAGGACTTGATGAAGAAGCCTCAGACCTGCCTTTCTTTGGGAATAGATGGAGGAATACATTTTAAGAATCACATATGGGTTCCTAAAGATTCACCATTGAAGGAACATATCCTACAAGAGGCTCATGGTTCTAAGTACACGGTACACCCAGGAATTACAAAGATGTTTAAGGACATGCAGAGGTTTTTTTGGTGGCCAGGAATGAAGAGAGAAATTGTAGCTTATGTAGCCAGTTGTCTTACGTGCCAAATAGTGAAGGCTGAACAGCAGCGATCCGACAGACTTTTACAGTCTATAGAGATTCCAGAGTGGAAATGGGAGCAAATCACCATGGATTTCATGGTGGGTCTACCCCAGACCAAGAGAGGTCACGATGTGATATGGGTTGTGGTAGATCGCCTTACCAAGTCAGCACACTTCCTTGCCCTCAAGACCACTACCAAGGTGTCAGATTTAGCTGAGTTGTATATCAGAGAGATAGTGTGCTTGCAAGGCATACCGGGTTCCATCATCTCAGATAGAGACCCAAAGTTCACTTCCAAGCTATAGAAGCAGGTTCAAGAGGAACTTGGTACAAAGTTGAAGTTTAGTACTGCCTATCACCGCCAGACAGATGGTCAGTCAGAAAGGACATTTCAGACCTTAGAGGATCTGTTGTGAGCTTGTGTGCTCGATTGGGGTGGATCATGGGAGCAGTACCTACCTTTAGCTGAGTTTTCCTACAAAAATAGTTACCAAGCCAGTATCAGGATGCCTCCATGTGAAGCTCTATATGGGAGACCATGTGGGTCACCACTTCACTGGGATGATGTTGGTGAAATGACCTTATTGAGGTCAGATGAACTCCAAGTGTATGCTGATAAAGTCGCTTTGATCAGGCAAAGGCTAAAGAGAGCCCAGGACCGACAGAAGTTGTATGCTGATGCGAAGCAGACTGATGTGCTTTTCGTTGTGGGAGAACATGTTTTTCTGAAAATCCGACCGCTCCGAGCTATAGCTATGAATAGAGGAAAGTTGAGTCCCCGATATGTGGGTTCGTTTGAAGTGTTAGAACGGATTGGTGAGGATGCATATCATTTGGCGTTACCCCCTCAATATAGTATGATGCATGATGTGTTTCACGTGTCCAATATGAAGCGATATGTGCAAGATCCAAGCCATGTGCTGAGAATTGAATCTATTGAGCTTCAAGGAAAGTTGTCTTATCCTGAGTTGCCTTTGCAGATTCTAGATACCAAGGTGAAAGAGCTCAGAAATAAGAATATTGAGATGGTAAAGGTTCTTTGGAAGCACCATGGAGAGGATGAGGCCACATGGGAGCTGAAGACAGACATGGAAAAAGCATATCCTGATTTATTTTCTTGATTGTTGAATTTTGAGGGCAAAATTCCTATAGGGAGGGGAGGATGTTATAATCTCATTTTCCAAAACATGTAATGATATTTGTGAATCTCCTTTAAAATATAAATAAGATCAATGTTTGATTTAATGGTTTGATTTGAATGAATTTTGTTAATAATAGCTTTGCATGCTCTTTTGATGGGCCTTATTGGCCATTAAGCACAATTGAAAGAAAAAGAAAAAGAAATGAAAAAGGAATTCAATGGGATAATGGAATATATAAGAAAATGAATAAAGGATGATTAAAAGGATAAACATTATTTTTATCAAAATATGATTTCAAGTTATAAAGGTTCCTTGGGGTTCAAGGAACTCAGGATAATTATATAATAGCAAAGGAAATAAAGAATATATGGAAAATATGAATAAAAGGGTGTTCTCTTGCAACTAAAGAAAATGAACCGTTTAATTGCGATAATGGTCCCAATTTTTTCAGGATGAAAGATAAAAACATAAACGAGTTTCCCTTAAAATTTGAGGCAAAAAGGAGTTAAGAGTTGAGAGTTATCGATTTTTCAAGATTATCCTCAAAATAGGATTTTCCTTGGAATTTGGGAAATCTTTCCCTTTTTGTTTGAGCGCGGATGAATGTGGCCATTGGATCTTGATCCAACTGACCTGACTCATCGTCTAGAGTCCCAGAGGGATGCAGACTATAGCACGATCAGGGGAAACTCCCCCCTTTGATTCTGATCGACTCAGTGATTGTTCGAGCTTGGACACTTGTCCAATAGGTCCGGGGGTAAGAGGCAAAGCTTCTCGACTCTACTTTTATGGGATCCCATCGCGAATAGAAAAAACGCCCAATTGGGCAAAGAACTAGTGGACGACTGGGTTAATAAACCCTAGGTAGAGACCCCCATAGCCTATACATAGGCCCTCGGGTGGTTGCTCTCACCCTCACGAACCCTGGCGACACCTTCTCGAGCCTCAGAGCCTTCCCCTCTCGCGATTGACCTTGCTCCGACGAGCCCCATCCGCGGTGCCGCTGTAGGTTCAAAGCAAGGAGAAGAGAAGGACGACAAGCAACAACTGTATATCTCAATACCACTGTGAGCCCAAGCACGATCCAACATATCGGTTAAAAGGAGAGGGCGCACATCTGAGTAGTGGAGCCGGAGAACGCGAAGCGAGGCACATCCTAGGATCATCCAATGAATGACGGCAAGCAGCGAGGCACGCCACTTAGTTAGTGGAGTTGGCCAATTAGGAGCATCAAATCGACCAAGAGGTCCATAGGCGCATCGATCCAACAATCCAAGAATTCCGGTAAATCACTCTCTCTGCCAAATAATCAAGAAAATTGCTTTTTGTTGCTAAAATCATAGTAATAGATAGGAACCTCATATGAAGAAACTTTATATATGAAAGTTGGGTAGAAAAATGCAAGGAACCTGATAAAAATATTTGAGAACTTGGTTCTAGTTCGTTTTGCAAAAGTTCCTTCATTTGTTAGAAAAATGCATTACAAGTTAATTAGAAACCCTAACTGTACATAAAGGATGATTCTTTGTAACTTAATAGGTTAAATTGAGGATTATCAACCTGTTAATTGATAACATGGAGTTTTCATCCGTTTTGAGTACAAAGATGGTTAATTTAGGGTTTATGTCTATAAATGAAAGATAATGTACATGAAAACCCTAATTTGGGGTAAAAGAAGAAGAAACCATGTTATTTTAGATTAAGGAAGTAAATTGCTAAATCAGGATCCTAAAACTGTTAGGAATATTAAAAGGAGAGAATTTAAAGGTTTTAAGTTGATTTGATGAATTAGGGTTCATAATAATTAAGAATGAAGGCAAAACCCTAGTTTCCAAGAAACCCTAAAATTGGAATAGAAACCCTAAGGAATAATATGGAATTGGATAATTTTTTTTTTGGAGTACGAGAGAACCACCCCCACAGAAGCACCACATTAGTGACCCCCCAAGGAGGCGTAAACTCTCGGGTCCCTGGGCGTCCCGCAAACCCAGGAACCATTTAAAGCGCACAGTTGGCCGGCCTGCGCGACGGGTAAACACTTCAGAGGCGGCCGTTGGGTATCGAACCCGAGTCTCTTCATGAGGGGGCCCGTGCCCGAACCACCTGAACCACTCCCCCCGGATTGGATAAATTTTGATAAAATGAAGTTGGAATGTTTATTTCAGGGTTTCTATGCAATTGCTTAATTGTTGGATTTTCTCTCTCTACAAAGTAAATTCTATATCCGAACCTACAATAAGAGGTATGTGGTTATGCTTATGATTATCCCGATTAGTTTTTTGAGGATTTTATTAACGTTTCCCTCATGGCTTGAAATAACTTTTGGATGTTTTAATTCATGCAACTATAGAGTGACTATGACTATCACTATGAGTATACCTATATAACTGGCTAGATCCGAGTCTACCCATGTGGTTATGCAAAGGCTAAGGATAACCTAGAGAAAGATCTAGCGTATCATGAGTTAGAAACTGGGCTACACATGTGTAGTTCCATGAGACTCTTAGCATACCATTAGTTAAGGAGTGGGCTACCTACGGGTAGTTCCATGTGATTCAGCCCTAGAAATTGATTCACCTATTAGGTGAAGTCATGAGCAGTATAATGGGAATCTACCATAAGGGAGGTAGTATCCAGGTCCACTGCAGGGACAACACATGGGATAGAGTACACATGGATCGCGTAGTTATACTTAAAATGTAAAATTGTTTATTAATTGATAATTGAATGCAATACATTGTTATGGGTAATTGCATGATTAGTGAATCCCCCACATACCAGCTTTGGCTGACCGACGTTTTGTTTGTCGAGGTTTTTGGTACAAAACAAAAAGGACAAACAGTAAATCATCATATTATGAAATACACAAATTAAAGTCCAAGGAGGATTAGTTAGTTAGTCCCAATCTTGGATTGAAGTTTAGAAATCCAAAATTTTCATAGGTATGCAAAAAAATTATTTATTACAACTTTTCAGTATAGTCTAGTAGAATTTAATAATTGTTATTAAGTAATTGTTGAACCTTGATCCAGAAATTGGATAATGACACTGACCTCTCGGTGTCCCTTAATTGGGTGTTACCGAAAGGCAGGGTCGTTACACACATATCTCTAATGACTCAAGATCATATGAGTCCAGATAACCATGTTTATGGAGTCTAGATATGTGATTCTCATTTATGTGCCCTAGACGGCAATGCCAAAGGTATGTTTTGTTTGAGTTATTGAGTTTTTGTCTTTTTGTGTTTACGTTGTATATACTTGTCTATAGATCTATCAAATATATAGCATAAGACATTGGGGCACTACCATAAAAGATCCCATCTTTAGAAATGAAGCATTTTCCATTCTTTATAAGAAATTCAAATTCAACCTTGTCCAAACAAGATACAGAAATGATATTCATATTAATGGTAGGTACATAATCATATTTTTGTAACTCTATTATCAGCCCACTTGGTAGAGATAACTCATAGGTTCCTACTGCACTGGAAGCAACTCTTGCTCCATTAGAAACACATATTTCAACCTCGTCTTTTTCTAAAGGCCTACTTCTTTTTAGATCTTTCACATTTGAACAAATGTGTGATCCACATCCGGTATCAAGTACCCATGAAGAAGAAGTAGTGAAGTTAATATCAATTACATATGCACTAGAAGTAGAGATCTCTATCTCTTGCTTCATTTTCATTGATTCCCTTAATCCGCTCAGTATTTTGAGTGTAGAATATTTAGACTTCAACCTGGTGGGAGAACGCTTCTCTACCTTTCCTGTGTCCTTGGACTCCATTCCAATGATCACCATCATGCAACTATCCTTCTTCATTTGTGCTTCAACATTTGTCAAAATGTCAAGCAGATCTAATAGCGATTTAGCCATGTTATACAAGTAGTAATACTTGATAAACATGCTATTTGATTTAGGCAAAGATTGCAAAATCACATCCATGGCAAACTCTTGACTAAAAGGAAATCTCAGTTTCTCTAGACGTTCTATATGCCCAATCATATTGAGCACATGGGGTCTAACTGGATCTCCCTATGTCAGTTTGCATTCAAACAACACATTAGGTGTATATAGAGAGGATTCTACAGCCGCTGGTATCTTAGGAATATGCAGGACACTTCTAATAGTGCCTAACTGGTTCTGGAAATATATCCCAATTAAATTGTCTGATTTCAAAAATGATACTTCTCCATTTGATTCTACAAGAGAAAACATTTGCATTTTGTCAATACTCCTTTTGATTTAATTTGATTTGAATAAAGTTTATAATATTTAGTTAGGCCTTTAATTAATTATCTCTCCCACTTTTTTGTTCAAACTGATGGCCCTCACCATCAATTCAAAATATTGCAGCATACAACCTTCAAGTGAGCAAGATCTTGATTTCCTCTGAGTCGTTGACCAGCTAGGGCTATCACCCACAACTAGATTCTTTTAGGTAGGTGACTTTTGCCAATTTCATCTTATGCAACTCCTGATAGATGTCATGCACAACTCTTTGTCATGTACATCCCCGTGCCTCAAGGTGCTTGATACAATCACGGTCACATAGTTAATTCAAACCCAAATGCCAACACAATGAATATGCACCCTACTAGGGTAGACCCACATATTCAACATCAAACTTTCACGAGATAGACAATACACCACGTTAGGGCATGCCCACACTTAGTTGATCAAGTTTTTCATCTATGCTTCTTTTAGAAGGCATCTTAAACTAAATATATATATTGAGGGGTTTGGTATTTATATACATATACATATCCAATCACCACATATATAGTATGTATCATATACATGCTATATCCCACAAAAAAACATGTGAAGCGATAAAGCAATGATTATGGCCATTCTATTGTAATTTCTTGAGCGACAATGAATTATGGTCATCTAGATCTACATCATATGCAACAACCTATAGTTGATGAACATCTATGCTTGGGCCATTCTGGGTTGATCATCTCATCCTATGACTGATCAGCTCGCCTCCTGGGCGGTTGGTTGGTTGTCGCCAATTGATCGTCTAGCTCATCCAAATGGTCAGTTCATCGGTTCATCGTGCTCCTTGTCAGGCCTCCAGCTACTCGTCTCGCAACATCATCAATTTGTCTCAATCCTCCAATCGCTCGTCTGTGCGCACATCATTCTTCGACATAACATGAAATAAAACTATCCTACTTTGACATATTTCTTTGGGAAACCTCAAGCTACATTTGGCGGGAGCAAAGGTATAAGAGAAGGCTCGAGTTATCTCAAGTTACATCTAGAATAAAAGAAAGGACTTTGTACGCAGATCAAGATGCAAACAACCACAACCAACCAATCACACACATAGGGATTTATAGCCATAACCACACTACACATTCACCATCAAAACCATTTTAGGGAAACACTTATCGATTGCATATATATACCATATCATATATATATATAAGGATTTTTGGTGTTTAATCAGATATGCACATTATCCAATTAAAATATTCCCATTGCATGCAATAAATAAATGGTGACAAACCAAAATTCAATCATATCAATTTATCCTAAAACATTGTATGTTGGCGTGGCTCTAATACCATTGTTGGGTTCTGTGGGATAGAATAGGCAGTGGAAACAAAAAAAATTATCTAACCACAAACCCATAACCAGAAGATCACATCAAAATCTATTCAATAGGAAGGATGGTTTGGCAAGATATACCTAGTCCTGAGGCTTACTTAGTGGCAATACATAACAACTAGTGCGGTCTTCAACCACCTAGTCTTCGATGGCGTCAGTGAAGCACCTGGTGTAGACCCAGATTATGGTTGACAGTCGTCCTCCTGAGCGGCAGAAATCTCCTACCTCTATAGATAGTCCACACAGACCACCAGGAACTCTAGTCGTCTTGATGGACAGACTAGAAGGAGTCATCCCCCTTTGTTGATGTACTAGTCATTGACACACACTCCCACCATCAGTCACTTTTCTACAGTTGTCTTTCCCTCATTGTTCCTCCCTAGATGAGTAGAACTTGCTTGGTCTCTCTCAGTTACGAAAACCAAAAAAGATGACAACTTTATAGAGAAATTGATGTTCTGAGTTGTGTGTTCTGAGAAGCCCCTGTACTCCTCTATTTATAGTAGAGGGTAGTCTCAAGGTTCCTAGTATGTGTAGGAGTAGAAGGGCTTGGATTTTTCATGAATTGATTGTGCTATGGCAGGCGAATCGATTGGTTCAAAACTAAACTGGTTGTTTCGGTAGGTGAGCCAATCAGTTCACCCAATGAACCGATCATTTCACTTCCCAGACATGCCTTCAATTGAGTTTTCTTATTCATTTCTAATTAATGAAAATATTAATTCTTGTCCCAATCAAATTGAACAAATGAAATGAGAATATTTTCTCAAAAATTGGGAAACCCAACACCTGCTCAGCTGGTCCAGGTTTTGCATATCGATTCAACAGTTTGTGCAAAACTTAGTCAATGCAGTTCTTAATCAATCAGACACTCTTAACCAGTTGGTTCAACACTTGAACTTGATGATTCTGAGTCAAGTATATTGATTGAATGTTTAACTGAGTACCTGAACTATTCAATAATCAATCTAAACATCATTCATTGATAAACTCCTCTTCCAAGTTAATCCTATGTGTGTGACCCTATAGGTTCCACTTCATGTTGGCAGTGAATGTCCATAAGTAACTTATGACATCACAAGAAAATAGTGGTTCCTAGTCGCACATTAGTGCTAAAAAACTGAAGAGGAAAGTTGGAGAACAAATTTCACTCTATAATCTATTATTGGTGTTATAGTGAATGTATAGTGCCTTTTTCATTGATATTTGGATTGAACTCTAGGCATGGACTTGTCATCCTCTACAAACATTCAATCCATGTTTCTTGATTCAGAGTAGACTGTGTAAGATATATGTAATCCCAATGTCATATATTGACTTAAATGTGCATGACCATGCATTTCTCAATCTCACTCCTCAAGTGGCCAGGATATCACACTCTCTTAGGAGGGATAAATAATATATCTATCACTCACAGTAAAGTCCCCATGTGTCAAAGTCACATATCATCACCTTTATACCAACCCATGTTTTAGACTACGTTTGATGATGTCAAAGTGTACCCAACCACATTTGATGAATGTAGTGATTTCAAGTCTAAGAATCATAGTCACTACCAATAATATAAGAGATGATCCTGAATAACCAAGTGTGGTTTCCATGCATCACTCTTATGGTGGGTCTGCCTGATACACTGTTCTCTAACATGTATATGTGTGCTTGGTTTGATATCATATATCATGTTTAATGAGATTCTATCGTCAACCAACAAACACTCTATCCTTTTGTGTTATTGATTTCTATGGTTATTTCCACAACAACAACTGAAAAGGGACATTAGTGAGAATGTACATACTCTTAACATCTGTATGATCTCATTGTTCAAGTCACATACTTGAAGACATACATCATTGATTTGTGTCATTCTCTATATATCTATCATGCAATACTATTATCTCAAAAATAGTTAATATATATATATATATATAGAAATTACCTTTATTATTATTATTCAAATCATTTAAAAAATATGCCATTACAATCATCATATGAATGGCTCTATGGGCATACATGCCAACAGTGTCTACCATCATATTACAATGGTGTGGTTTGAAAAGCCATGTTGAGCTTGCTTAATTTCCTCAGGTCTTCCCTTTTCTCATCTTAACTTCCTCCATTATTTCCTATCTATGGTTCCTTCTTCCCCGCCTAGCCTGTAGGTGGAGAGGCTGAGAAAGTGAAGACCTCATTCTTGTTGTTTCCTCACCCACACTCCTCAAATGAGGGATTGAATTGTAGTTTCTCAAAACATGATAGAAAAACTACTCATGTACCTGTATAGGGCCACACCCAAGACATGGGATGATAGGTTGGATCATAGTAGCTGCTACCCCCTCAATCTCTAGCCGGGCACGAAGTAAGGTATGAATCCATATCCATTTGATGATCCATCCAAGGGCTACCGAGGCTCCACATCTCCAATCTATTAAATTTCATAGCCAAGTCTAATAGGGGGTGTGATACTATATGCATATCAAGGCCTAGATGATAAACCTACTTCTTTTATCATCAAAATTTCAATAATATCACCACATTGATACCTACATAGATTCTTCTAGGAATATCAAAATATCATGAAGCTCTGGGACTAGATTTATTATTATCTAAGCTACATACCATCCAATTTTGGTATCATAATATTAGTCTTTGACCAATCAATTCAATACTTAAAACATGTGTATATTAAGGGGTATAAAGCATAGGATCAACATAAATTGTCTTCCAAGCTAAATCAAACTCATTGATATGCATATAAATTCAAAAGTCCATTTATCTCAAATATATGAACTTACTTATTCCACTGGGACCAAAATTCTAAAAGTCCACTCCATAACATCCTACACAACTTGAAAATAATTTCCTCAAAATTAAAACAAAATCAAGTCCATCACATCATATAAACCTTAAAAGAAATTTCATCCTCAAAATTAAACCATTTTCTTATTCCAATAAGACAAAACAAACGATCTTCAACCACATGTAGGAACCACTTTAGGTGCAACATTCCCACAAATAAGAGATTCAGAACTCCATCCATATTTTTCTAGGAGATTTTAAATGAAACCAGGTTTAAGTACCTCCTTCATATAAGGTTGAAACAAGCGTTCAAGAAACTATGGTATGTCATTACATATTTCATATTTAAGATTCACATCATCATTTTACTCAAGCATTACCATTCTAATATCAACTTGTACATTTATATAGGGTTTAATTATAATTAACCCACTTTATCCATCTACATAAAATCAAGGCTCCATCATCACTATGTTGTACTAAACTTTTTTCTTTCAAACTATATTAAAATATTTCCTGAGCAAGGACTTAACACCACATTCAATGTTTATCATTTATATTATCTCATTTCACTTTCTCATATTAGGTTGTAAACTTTATTAGAGATTCCTCATAACATTAACCAACTAATTCACGTTATTGTAATACATACATATGTGTAGAAAAGTTTAGAGAGATATATCAAAATCATCTCTATGTTTTCCATCATGTCATATCTACATATTATACCTCAAACTCAAATCACCACCATACAAATATTATATCAGGTTTGTATACAAGATGGTTTTCAAACATATATTGCACTTTATCTAACCCAATTGAGGTTCTCCTAACCCTTACCTTGAGGGTGGTTTCATGCTTAGTTTCTCTTAAGAAGAAATCATCTCTGTGAGTATCTCATAAGCAAAAACATTATCCTTGTTTTTTAGTCTAGGGTTATCAGGTCTACCTCATTTGCATTGATAGTTAGCTTTCACAAATTGTAGCTACCCAAGCACAAACCAAACTATCTTGGTATTATCTACCCATGAAATATTATTACCCCACCCTCTCTCCTATATACACCACCAGAGTCCTATATAGGGAACCACCAATCCAAGCATGAGGCTTGAATAAATACGAACATTCTTACCTCCTATAGGATCTTTGGACTCTCTTTTCATCACCTGGATAGTAGGTGTGAATATTCATGTTTGCATATACAAATATAACTAGCCTCTCTCAAAATCTAGGGTTTGGTCTTCCCACAAACATCTAAGGTTCAAAAAATTTATAAAATCATTCATAAAGCAACTCAACTCATTCACTCAGGAGTAATCTAGGTTAGGACACATAAAATCACATATTTCTCATATCTTAGAGGTTAGGTTCTCTGTCCTTCTCCCTATGGGTCTCACTCTATCTAGATTTAACCCTAAAACTAGTCCCAACAGTAGAGGTACTCCATTGTAAAAGAGCTTGAGGTTCATGCTAACTCACAACCTTGTCTTAACATAGCTTATCTTATCTTAGAAAAGCGCACGTACCTGCATCATCAACATTTATGCCAAAACCTTAAAACTAAACTTAAATCCTTAAATACAAATAATGATCATCATAATCCATCTTATACCATCTATATAAGACTTACACCATCATTTAATATTATTTCATCTCTTCCATCTATTACATATTCTAATAAGGCTCTAGACATCTAATGTAGATCTTCTCTCTCTTCTAGACTGATGTTATTCACTTTCACTTAGGTTGCATGACCACCTCCTACTTTTTTTTATGGAAGTCGGGCGATTATTTTATTCATCTCGCTCACCCCGTGCAAGCATATTCAAAGGCAAATTACAAATATGAGTTATTTGCATAGAATTAAACATGGTAGTACTACTACCATTACAAGGAAGGACTTGTCCAGTATCAATGACGTCCTTGGGAGGGACATCATAATACTTGATTCTACAAGTTTTTTGAAGGTGTGCCTTAGCCAGTGCATCAGCTGCTCCATTTTGCTTCCTCTCCACGTGTTGAATCATCATATTGCCTCCCAGAACAAGTTGAATGCCCCTGATAATGCTAGCATATCTAGGGTTCTTGTCATAATCCTCCTGCAACATCTTCACGGCCATAAGACAGTCAGTGATCACGGCAGTGCTTTGCAAATTGACAGCTTTAATAAGTTTCGCAGCAAGGGCAATGGCCATGAATTCGGCCTGTAGAGGATTGTCCGCTGAGATCAGCTGGCCTACCCCTCCTTTCCGCTGAGATCAGCTGTCCTTGACAATCACAGCAATGGCGCCTTTGCCCTTCTTCCAGGCTGCGTCCACATACATCGACATTTGTCCGCTCCAGCTGCGATTGTGATGCGGCATTGCTATTGGGGTCTCAATGACTGCTTCTCTAACCCAAGCATCGGCATTTCTTCTGTATTCTAAAAGGATTCTATTCACCTGTTGTGAGGTCGGAGTGTCTGTAGCTTCGAAGACTTCCAAATTGCGGTACTTCCAAATGACCCAGCAAGCTATAAGGAACATAGTACCGGTAGCTTCACTAGAACGGAGACCCCTACTAATCCATTGTTCAAGATTAGAAGCATTCCAGAAATCTTATGCAATAGACGCACCATTCCCGGCCGTAGCTCCCGCAAGTAAACACTTCCATACTGGTTTCACCTTTGCACAGTCTCTTAAGGCATGAAGACTGGTCTCAGCGTCTGTATTGCAACGACTACAAGCTGCATTGGTGGTCATCCGCCGTCTCCTTCGTTTCCAGTTAGTAAGGAGGGCTCCATTAGCAGCGATCCACATGAAGGTCTTTACCTTCGCCGCCACCTGAGCTTTCCATATAACAGACCACTGTCCAGGTCTTTTTATCTCGGAATCCGCTCTCAAGGCTGTATAGGCTGACTTGGCTGTGTAGTTGCCCCCAACGTTGAGCTTCCATACATATATATCATCACCCGCAGTCTCAACAGGTGGTTGGATATTAACAATCTCCTTGACAACAGCCGCAGGAAGCCATAGATTAAGGAAGTCCGGATCCCATTGACCCTCCAAATTCACTAAACTGCTCACCTGCAAGTCTCGCAAATCATCAGGTACCTCTCGTATAACATGGTCCTTCAAATAGATGCCACTTGGGAGCCAACAATCATGCCATACGTTGATGCAGTTCCCACTCATAGGGCAGAGGAAAGTATTAGACTTCATAAAGGAATTCATCTGCAGAACCATTCTCGCCAAACGAGACAAATTAGAATTGATTTCTGTATTGCTCTTCAACAGCTTGTCCCGCATGGCCATGCACCAAAGGGTGTTTCTCCCACT
The DNA here is from genome assembly GCA_963693085.1 of Alisma plantago-aquatica. NCBI lineage: Eukaryota > Viridiplantae > Streptophyta > Magnoliopsida > Alismatales > Alismataceae > Alisma > Alisma plantago-aquatica. Next base: position 507,210,403 of record OY856410.1, on the reverse strand, counting down.
CTAGATATCCCAGTTATGACGGAGAAGCAGTGCCTGGTTCCAGTCCCTCATAGATTTAAGCCCCAGGCCACCATGGATCTTCTTGCTAGTAATCCTTTCCCAAGACACGAGATGTGTCCCTCTCCTTTTCCAGCCACCACTCCAAATGAACCGTCGGATTTCGCCATCTATTATGTCACATAGTTGCATAGGGAGCTTGGATGTTTGCATAATGTACGTTGGAATGGTGGTGAGGGTACTTTTAGCGAGGCATATGCTCCCTGCTAAGGATAAAGTTTTAGCAGCCCACGAGTTAACTCTGCTTGTGACCTTATCGAGAACATCGCTGTAAGTCTTCTTGTTCACCCTAGTGTGGAGGATCGGGACCCCTAAATATCTTCCCAGGTCCGAAGTGCTTTGCAGCCCACTGCGATTACAGATTTGAATAGCTTCCTGCTGGGTAACACTTTTGGAAAAGAAAATCCTCGTCTTCTCAATCGAGATGGCTTGGCCCGAAGCCAACTCGAACTCCTTGAAGCAGTGCAGAATAGTATCAATGTTGGTTATATTGGCTTTGGCAAACAGAAGAATGTCATCGGCAAAGCAGAGGTGAGCAATCCGCGGACCCTTCCTGCCCAGTTGTATAGGGTGCCATCTTTTAGAGTGGACATAGTCCTCAATCATCTGACTTAAGCGTTCGATACAAAGCACAAAAATATAAGGACTTAAGGGGTCGCCTTCTCTAAGACCCCTTCTCGGTCTAAAGCTGGTCGAACTCCTTCCGTTCGAAGCAATGGTAGAGCTTCCACTGGTGATAGAACTTATGATATAACGAATCATGCTATTAGGAAGATTCAATTTTTTCAGCGTATCTTCAATGAAGTTCCAAGCCAGTCTGTCATATGCTTTCGTGAGATCAATTTTAATGGCCATTGTCTTCTTCGAGTTCTTCCTTTTCATAGAGTGTATAATTTCCTGAGCTGCAATGATGTTATCAGAAATTTTCCTGCCCGGGACAAATGCACTTTGCGCTGGATTAATCCAACCTGGTAGCCATTTTTTCAATCTTTCAACAATGACTTTAGAACAGAGCTTCAGAATGGTGTTATTGAGGGAAATAGGACGAAACTGACTTGCAAGTTCAGGTTTAGGCACTTTGGGAATGAGAACCACAGTAGCATTGCACATTTGTTTGTTTAGATTACCATTGCTTAGAGCCTCCTTAATAGTTGTACAAATGGAATCTTGAGTCACATGCCAGTTGGATAACAGAAAGTGAGCAGAAGTACCATCAGGACCAGCAGCTTTGTAGGGATCCATGGACTTAAGAATAGAAAGAATCTCATCCTTCTGAACAGGTTCAGACAGCCGATTATAATCCTCACCTATAACAGGAGCAAACCGCGCGGGAATGGTGTCAATTTGTTGCTGGAAGGTGTTGCTATCAGAAGTAAACAACTCAATAAAATAATCTGTAACCAGTTTGAAAATGTCATCTTCATTAGTGATCCAATCACCCGACTGGTTTTTAATTATAAGACATTTATTGGACCTCCTCCTCTGGTTCACATAGGCTTGGTAGAAACGGGTATTGGAATCTCCCTCCCGAATCCAGTTGACATGGCTCTTTTGTTTCCAATCCTCTTCTTCCTGTTTCAGGAGTATTTTGAGCTCATCCTCCATCTTAGTGCAAAGATTGTCAGAAATAACATCATAGTGGACAGCCATGTTCATCTGAAGGGTGTTTATGTTGCGTAAAAGCCTGTCTTTAGTATCTTTTCTCTGCTTATTGCGTGCAACATCCCACACATGGATATGCTGCCTTGCCTGCTCAAGGGCCTCATGGAAAGGAAGGTGTCTGCTCCAGCTTCGGTCCATACACTGATAGAAAGAGGGGTCCTGAGCCCATGACGCTTTGGTAACAAACCTATGCTGCCTATGCAGAGCCGACTGAGTTTGAATAAGAAGAGGACAATGATCAGATTCAATCTTAGGAAGGTGGGTCACCGCAACATCTGGGAAGGCGGAGAGGAATTCTGCATTCGCCAAACCTCGGTCGATTCTGCTTTGCTTCACTCCATGCCGGTAAGTGAACTTTTGTCCGGAGAAGCCAAGGTCATTTAGGCCTGCGTCGAGCATAGTGGCGGAGAAGAGCTGGGCCTCACAATGGTTGTAAGTCAGGTATCCAGCAGTTTCATACGGTGAGGTAGTAGTGTTGAAATCGCCAACGACTATCCACGGCTCAGAGAGACTATTACCCATATCGTTCAAGTGCTTCCACAGGAGGTTGCGGACCTGAAAGTGGGGGTTAGCATAAATGAAAGTAGCAACATAAGATTTATTCACCCGAAAAGTTATGAATTTTTGATGTGTCTGGAGGATCTGCACATCACACACAGCAGCATCCCAGCAGATCCAAATCCCGCCCGAGTAGCCCCAAGCTTCAGAACGATGCGAATTCGGGAACCCAAGCTTTTTAATCGTGTGAATAGCTTTATCCGCACTGATGCGAGGTTCCAGCACTGCCGTAATAACAAGTTTATGTTTAGAAACGAGATCTTTGAGCACTCTGCATGTATCGTCGTTTCCTATACCTCTCACGTTCCAACACAGCAAATTTGACATCCCACAAGGAATATAATACAGACTTCTTCTAAAAAAGGAGTTAAGAATGGATGTCATTGGTCTCCTTGTTTTCTTCGCAGCAATTACCTGTTTCTTCTTCCATATCTATGCTATTGTCTGTGTCAGTGCTTCCTTTCAGCCTGGGGCTTCGCCTGATGCCCTCCACAACTACTTTAGCAACACCTGCTCTTTTCATCTTCGTCCCGCTTCCCTTAAAGATCTTTCCTGCCGTCGATTTTCTTGGAATAGTGGATGCGGATGTAGTATTGTCGGTGTCTCGTTTCTTAGTTCTGCTACATGTAGTATGCGGGGTAGCAGCCCTTGTCACAGGCACTACGTCCTCAGGGATTATTTCAACGACTTCGTCGATAGCCGGGTTCACGACTGTATGATCTGGGATTTTGTTGGTCTGCCCGCCCTGCGTGGGCTTTTCGTTGGCTTGTTGAGGTTGGTTTGTGATATCTTGCAGGACTTTCCGTTTTTGATCAGCTGTTTCGATTTGCTCCGATGCCTTCTTCTTCATCCAGATTTTAGGGTTCTTTGGTGCCGCCGGCTTTTCAGCCATCTTCTTTTCTTCTTGACCAGTGTGCGTAACTTCTTCAGGCTCTTCGTCGTCTGCTATCAAGTTGTCAAATTGATTCCTTGTTGGGGTCGCCGAACTCATAGGTGCTTTGTTGGGCTGCGGTTTCCCCTTATATCCCCTCCGGTTCTTCTGTGTTTTCCATTGGTTATCAGCTTCCATGGCAGGTGCTTCCGGTGCGCCGGTATTGTTTTGGTGCACTTCCGGTTGTGTGGTTCCTACACGGCATTGTACAGAAATATGACCGTCCTCTCCGCAATTAGCACATTGGAAAGGGAATCCCTCGTATTCAACTTCAAAGTCCTGACCATTGATAACAATATTAGCCGCCAACTCGGACGTGGTATCAAGCTCGACGGCAAGCCGTGCGAACTTGCTTCTCGTTCATTTGATAGTGTGTTCATCGACTTTAACCAGTCTACCGAGAGCCTTGCTTATGCAATTGAAGATGGTTTGAACATAAAGATGTAAAGGAAGGTTCAAGATCCTGACCCATCAGACAATTTTCCGTGGTAAATCAGCAGAGGGGATAAAAGAGGGATGCCAATCCCATACAATTAGGTTGCATCCAAAAATCTTCCATGGGCCTCCCGTCGTAGCCATGTCGTAGTCCCGGCGACATGATAACTGGATAACAAAGTGATTCATGTCCAATTCGTAAATGTTATACTTACCAACAAGGCTCCACATGGCTCGGAGATGATCTTTGAGGGTCATGTACCCTATTTGTGTTCCCATAGCCTTCACTACCACCGCGTATTGCCACGGACGAACAAGGAATTCCTCATAAATGGGGTCTATTGTTATTTCCGGTTGTCCATCGGCCATGTACAGATTGACCGCCTTAGGATCAAGGTGTTCTTCGAACAACTTATTAAGAAACAGATCAGAAGATCCATGTGTCGCTGCTACAATCGACTCTAGAGCTTTGTTCTGTCCCCACACACTTGTAGATTGGGTTATCGGGGGGTTCTGCTTCTCCTTACTGCTGCCTGCGATCGGTGGGAAAAACCCTAGCGGGTGTGTTCCTCCTGCTGCGATAGGGATCTGCGCCCCGCCGCCGCCTTTCGGATCCACCCCGCCTGGACTCCCTTCCTGAGTCGATCCCCTCATACCTCCATACTCGAACTCAATGCCGGTATTAGGGATGCATATTTTGTCCGCGTTCATGGAAGACGTATCTAGGTTTGTGCCAGCGCCGCCTCTTCTTTCCTTCTCCAGACTTCTTGGTTGTCTAGCATTGTTCTGATCACGATGAGGATCGCTTCCTACCGTGCGCCCCTCGTCTACAGCCTTCCTGGCCTTCGTAGGGGCCGTGCCCACAGTTCCTCCGGGATCGCCTGCCACCGCCGCCCCCCACTCCGCTTCCATTTCCTATCAAATTAAATCTTGATTATTCTAATATCAAGATTATCTTTCCTTCTTGATCATTCAAAATTGACCACCTCCTACTTGTACATGTGTTGGGACACATTTTTGTATTTTTATATATATAATAGAGCTATTAGTTATTCATTCCGCGCTCTACTGCGGACAAAATAGAAGGGATGTCCACATGGCTCTGGTGAAGGAACCAATGGGGTACAGTAGAAGTGAAGCTAAAAGAAGATTTATAGGACATAGCAAATTTTTCCAAACTGTCCACAGGGACATTGAACTCATGAGGAACATGATGTATAACCTCCTCAGGTGAGATTCCAAGAAGATTCCTAGCTTCCCTAGCATACGCCCAGAACTTCGGGAGGGGTGTTTTAGATGAGATATGCCTTATGACCACCATGGAGTCTGAGAGGATACAAAAGGAATCCCAGGAGATGTCCTTGCATAGCTATGCTTCCAGTAAGATAGCAGTGATTTTACTCACAAGAGAAGAGGTGGATTGAATGGTTTGACAGACACCCAAGATATGTGAACCGTCTGCCTGGACGACATGAATTCCGATAGCCGCAATACTCTGCCCAAGATGGTGAGAGGCATCGAGGAAGACGTAGACCGACTTGGCCGTGATATTTGTAGTGTGGAGGTACGTAGTTGTACAAGCTATGGGAAGCTCCTTGGGGAGCTTAAGAATGGACTCCGCCCGGAGCCTAATGAACTCCGCCTTCTTAGTAGCTGGTGCGATTTGATTTTGGTGAATCTGTAGGTTCCGGCATGTCTAGATATGCCAGCAGGAGACCGCTCGCAGGGTAGCAGATTCGACCGACGCCGTGATGCACTGCCGAAGCCACTCGTTGGCAGGAAGAGCTGGATGGTCTTCGTAAGGAAGTAGTAGGTTCCAGATAGCCCAGCTAGGCGGACAATCTCTAAGAGCATGGATTATAGAATCCTAGCCATTATTGCAGATAGGGCAGTCCTCAGAAACCTCCATGTGTCTACGGTGCTTTTCCATATTCATCATGAGAGAACCATGCATCATGAGCCAGAGGTGGATTTTTATGCATTTCGACAACTTGGCTTGCCAAATAGATTTCCAATGACCAAGCGTTGAAACCTCCTTCTCATGTCTGACCCATCGATAGACCAATCTTGAGGTGAACAACCCAATTTCCTCGAGCGGCCATGACAAACCATCATTCCCAGAGCCGGGGCAAGGCGGAGGAATGGTAGAGATAGCTGTCCAAGTGGACTCAGGAAGGAAACAATGAATAAAGTCCCAGTCCCACCCTCCTGTGGCAAGGACCATGGAATCAATTGTAAGGTCACTGAGATCATGAGGAATAGGCCAGTTTGGGTGGGATGCCAGTATAGATTGGCTGGCTATCCATCTATCTTTCCAAACGTTGGTACTCTGCCCGTTGTTAATTACATGATGACTGAATTCAATGATCCTACGGATATTCTTCTTGATGAAGCTCCAAGCTGGGGAGCTTGATACAGATTTGAGCCTCCCATTTGTGGTGTATTTATCTTGCATCACCTTGACCCAGATCTTAGAGGGGTCGGTGAGATAGGTCCACACATTCTTCAACATGAGAGCCTCATTCTGATCTTTGCTATCCCTGATGGCGAGGCTGCTAATGTCCTTGCTGGAGGACACCTTAGTCCACGCAACCAGGGAAGATTTTCTTTGAGTGGATGCACCGAACCACACAAACCGACGGATATGTTTGTTGATGTCCTCACAGAGGCTCGGAGAGAGCTTAATAGTCTGCATGGTGTAGGTAGGAATCGCTTGGAGAGTGGCCTTGGCCAACGTCACCCGACCTGCAAGGGATAGGTGCTTATGCGTCCAGCTATTCATTCTTCTCTGTATGGATGTTATGATGTTACCATGGGTTTCTTTATTGACACGGTGGTGCAGAACAGGAACCCCCAGGTACTTCCCTAGGTCTTCGGTCCAGGAGAAGCCCAGCTTCCTACAGATTCTGTTCTTCAGAGGTTAGGAGACCTTCTTGCTAAAGAAGTAGTGAGACTTGGGTTTAGAGATGGATTGGCCAAATGCCAAGGAGAAGTCCTGGAAAATAGAGGATATGACCCGGGCCTGAGCTAATGAGGCTTCTCCCAGCAAGAGAATGTCATCGTCGAACAAGACGTGGGAGAGTTGCAGGCCACCACGAGAAAGGGTTATCAACTTCCATCTGCCTGCTTCTACTGAAATAGAAATGGCTTGACTCAACCTTTCCATGTAGAGGACGAAGAAAAAAGGGATGATCGGGTCTCCTTGGCGAACACCTTGGGACGCTTTAAAGGGGGGAAGCGCCTCACCCTCCCATAGGATGGAGGTCTCACCCTTTGTAATGATTTCCATAATGACAGTAGTGAGCTTAGTAGGCAGACCAATGCGCTTCAGGGTGTCATGGATGAAGTCCCAGTTCATGCAGTCGAAAGCCTTCGCCAGGTCCAATTTGATACACATCAGGGGCTCCCTAGTAGAGATGGATTTCATGGTGTGGATAACCTCCTGGACGAGGAGTATGTTGTCGCTAATGTGCCGTCCCGGTATCAATCTTGATTGAGTAGGACTAATCCAGTCATTCATGAAGGGCTTGAGCCACTCAATGATCACCTTGGAAATGATTTTAAAGCAACTATTGTTCAGAGAGATTGGTCTCAGATCGCTGCAACTTTAGGGCGCAGGAACCTTGGAAATAAGAATCATGTAGGAGCATGTGATTGCAGGGTCGATGCGCTCAGAGGAGAAGGCCTCATGTACAGTAGTGATAACACTTGGCCCTACGATCTCCCAATTATGGTGGATGAAGCCGGAGTGAATGCCATCCAGTCCGACAACTTTCATAGGTACCATGGAAAACACTGTCCTCCTGATTTCAGAGCTGTCTGGGATAGAGCTCAGGTCAGTGAAGGAAGCTTCAGGAAGAGCAGAGAAGGTCCCCGGGTAAGCTAGAATCTGTGTAGCTTGCGTCGGGGTAGTTTGAGTCAGGAGCTGTTTGAAGAAGTGGCGAATGAGACACTTGGTTTCAGCGCATGTGGTTGTCCAACACCCATCCTCTTTCTGGAGTCAGGTGGTTTTGTTGAAGTGCCTTCTAGCTTGGACGAAGGATTGGAAGAACTTAGTGTTGAGGTCGCCAACCTGAAGCCAGTCGATGTGCGCCCACTGCTGCCAGTCTACCTCCTCTTGAAGAAGGATATTGTGGAGGCGTTTCTGAAGAGGCACAATAGGGTCTGTAAGTGGAGAAGAATTCATGGTTTGGATATTCACCTAGTGTTTGCCGATGGTGTCGAGAAGGCGACACTTCTCCTTGTGATGGCGGGTAGCATACTCGGAGTCCCATCGAGAAGCTTTGCGCGTGAAGCCATGGAGCACATCCTGGAAGTTGCTACCAGAAGGCCAGTAGCACAGTACCTTCTCCTTGAACTCAGGAGCGAGGTTCCAACTTTGCTTGGTCCGGAAGTGAGCATGCCTGGGCGTCTTGATTTCGCAGGACAGAAGAATGGGATGATGGTCCAAGTAAAGGTGGGGAAGAACCGCAGCGGAGCCTTCCATGAACCGGTGAATCCATTCAGAGTTTGTGATGACACAGTCGAGCCACTCATAAAGCTGCTGACACTTGAAGGTGTAGAGGGGGCCTTGGGATTTCAGCTCTGCCAGTCCGATGAAAGCAAGGACTTCATGGAATCGGCGGCTAGCGCACCTGTCAAAATAGACATTGCCTCACTTTTCACTAACATGAAGCAGAGTATTAAAGTCGACCATCACTGCCCAAGTAGTGTGTGTCACAGTATACGAGATCTCCTCCAACCTTTGCTAAAGGAATTCCCGTGTAGTAGCATTGGGACTGCCGTACACGATGGTTATGAACCAGTCGTCGTCGACACGGCAGTGCACAAATTGGTGATGATTGAGAATGATCTCAACAGAGCAGTTGAATTGATTCCAAGAGATCCAGATACCACCAGAGTAGCCATTAGCTTCCACCCTGTGTGATGAATCATAACCGAGTCATTTGATAATGTTGTCTACAGTAGGACCACTGCAGCGAGGTTCCACAATGGCCGTGATGCTCACTTTATGAATAGATTTCATTTCACACACTAAGCGGATCTTCCTGTCCAGGCGTGCACCCTGGATGTTCCAGCAAAGCACGTTCATTAAGGAATTATTGAATAGCTGTGCACAGTCCTATGGACTGCCCTTCTTCATCCATGGTTGCCTCTACTGAAGATACCTGGGAAGCACCTTCCAGGTGTTGTTGGAATTCCAGCACGCGCTTTGCATGGGGGGTTAGATCTATTGTGCATGGAGTTGTCTCTGAGCGACCTTTCTTGCAGAACCGATCGGGACTCTGGATTACTTGGAAGACAATCTTCCTATTCCTTAGCATAACGAACCCACTGTCGTTTCTGCTGTGACGTGCGATGTGCTTACTTGAAGGCTCACACACTGTTGCTTGGAATTGGAACTCATCGACTTTCATCGAGGGTGCTTCTCTACCCGTGCACACGTTGTTTCCGGTGAGCAACACAGCTGTGTTGGCCTTCGGTTGATTGGATTCATGTTGCGATTCTGCAGGCGGGGCAGCCAGCGGAGTAGCCGCTTGGGTTGCTTTAGCGGTGGCCTCCTTCTAACGTAGCCGTTGCTTGGCCTTTTTACTAAGTACAGGTCAGAACCCATCCTCCTCGTCGAATGGTACATGGTTGTCTTGTGATGCGCTCGGTTGGACTCGTTGATCGGTCTGCGTCGCCGCAGGTGGCTTCTCAGCGGTACTTTTTCCCGCTATGTTGGCCTTGCGCCGCTCAGGCATCTTCGCATGAATAGCATCAGTGTAGCTGACCGTCGGGAGCGGGATGGGGATGGAAGTGGAGCCCAGATCACTCGGGGGAGTGGTGCCATGCTTGCACTCGCTCGCAACGTGACTCAGACGGCCACATGCCAAATAGAATTGGGGCAGATTCTCATATTCTAGACGGAACTGCTCACCGTTGATGAAGATTGCCGGAAGCAAAGGTTTCTGGTTGTCGATCTCGACAGCGATCCTAGCGAATTTGCCCCTATTCCCTAAGAGGGTGTTAGCGTCCACCTTGATAGTTTTACCAACAGCGTTACCGATGTTGATTAGGAGTTGGTTCTGAAAAAGGAAGACAGGGAGGTCCACAACCCTAAGCCAGACACATAGTTTGCGTGGGATTTTCTCCGAAGGCCTGAAGGAAGGCGACCATGACTGTATGGAAAGATAGTTTCCTAACACAGTCCACGGGCCTCCTAAGAGTTCCTTCTCATAATCCTCATGGTTTCCCAACTGGATGATATAATATCCGTTTTCAAGGTCGATTATCCGAATCTGCACCGTAGGTTGCCACAAAACGTTGATCTTGTTTACCAGGGCTTGAAAACCTATCATGATCCTGATGGCTTTCACAACCATGACAAACTGCCATGGAGCCAACATAGGTTGGATTGATTCTGGCTTGACGGAGAAGGCAGGCAGAACGCCCGAGAGATCGACTTGGATATCCGCCACAGTAAGGGTGTCTGGCGAAACAAAATTAGTGTATGAAAGCAATCCAAGGTCATTGCTGACATGGGCATCCCTATAGCTACGCCTAGCAGGAATAGCCTCGGGTTGTTCCTGACTCATGGATACATCACCGTAAATGGTGCCGGTGATAAGATCTTCCTCGAGAGTAGTCGGAGCTACGTTATTCCTCTCCTCCCCAGAGTGCTGGTTGTTGAAAAGTCCTGAGCCGCATCCTCCTCGACCACCTCTGCGGCCGCCACCGCGGCTCCCAAACCCTAACATGATCCCCACTCTACCAAATGTGTTTCACAATTTTGTATTTATAATATATAATAAATATTGACACATTTTTTATTTATTTAAATATATAATAAAATATTAAGTAGTTTTTCTCGGGTAAAACAAGTGTTACAGAAAACTACTAAGATTTAAGAAGATTTGAAACAAAATCAAATAAGAAAAATGAGTGTCCCACACATTGTATAGAGTATAGTGCCATCTCACATAGTGAAAAGATTGAGAACAATGTGTAGACTAGTGTATATACCCTAGACACCGAGCACCATATATCTAGGATTTCTCTTCCCTTGATGCACATCATCTCCAAATAATGTAACGTACCATACCACCACATTATAAGGAAAGAATGACAACTTAGGACTTCTATACAAAAAGAACTAGTATAGACCTAGTTCTCAAACATAGAGGTTCTAAACTAGAGGATAGTTCAGGTCTAATCTGTATAAGATGACAAATCTCATCCTAAGGATTTATTTTTACGTCTAAGTTCTTTAGTTTTGAGTTGCATAATGAGAAAATGCTATACTTTTCTATTGCTCATGCTCTAATACCACCTTTGACCGCACCGAATTTTCAACCTCTTAATCTAATGTGTGACGTCCAAATTGAAACCCTCACCTCAGAGAGAATCCCAATTCAAACACCGCACACTAGGTAAGAAGAAGAAAATCAAAGGAGATCATAAGGAAACCAAAGTAGCACATGAAGATGTATAATAAACAAGCCATACAAACACAAGATCACCATTCAACATATAATTACAAATTGAATTATTACAAATTTTGATATTACACATTGAATAATAACGTTTACATATGCATGTATTGCATTCTAAAATAGGATCCTTAGACAATAGGTCCACATATACATCATCTTACCACACAACTATCAACTATCCTATTTCTTCAAGAGCATATGTCCACATAACCTAAACATGAGATTTAAAGTGTTACACATCATAAAAATATACTAAAAGATTGTGAAGAGTAATCCTACATTTCTTTTGCATACCTCTCGTTACTATAACTTGGAAATAAGATAAAAACTAATTCTTGGTAGTAATACACAAATATAGAAGAAACATTGTTGAGCAAAGATATTTATTTGCAAATAAATATTTTGAGAACCTTTTCCATTATATCATCCATGAACTAACAGATTAAGGTTGAACACATTGGAGGACCTATGACCGACTAACAAAGAGTTGGATCATTTCACAATGTGATCAGACTACTAAATATTAGGATCTATTTCATATACATGAATACCAAAGAGTTGAAGTACTTTACTTTCCAACACTTGACTAACAAAGAGTTGAAGTGCTTTGATATAATGGATAATATATATAATGTTTCATGTGTTATACTATATATATATATATATATATATATATATATATATATATATATATATATAGAGAGAGAGAGAGAGAGAGAGAGAGAGAGAGAGAGAGAAACAAGAAAGGTAGCATACAAGAACATTTATTTCATCCAATATCATATGCCAAATATTTTGTACACATTCAATACAACCATATTGAATAGTAAGCCAAGTAAGTATGGTAAAGAGTACCTTGAAAAGATATATTCTAATCATTACGTATTCCTCATATCAACTACAATGCCGATCAACCCATGATTAAGACAAGATCATGTACTATCATTAGATTCCCATCATCTTAACCCTTGTTAGCTTTATCATTCAGGTTAAGCTTCGGCCAATAAGTTTATCTCATTATTACTTGCCTTTACATATTGGTATTAGGTTACTGGTCTTATATTCCATATCAAGATACATAATCTTGTCATTTGGTTGCATATAATTGAGTGCACATATTAACCATAGATTACATATATTAACCATGATAGGGTCTCATTTTGTGTTTATCACTTGTCATCATATTAATGACATTTTTATATAAGTTACTGATCTTTGAGATGAATGTTGCTTTCAAATACTAATATGAAGATATTATAAACATTTCATATTTTATTGATTTCGCATGTAATCTTTATAATTTATTTTGGGCTATTATATTGAACTAGATATATCAAGAAAAGTATATCAATTTACATAAAAAAATATCATTATATCAAGGCTCCTATGGATATACACAATATTGAGCATTTGGTGATAAATTATCTTGATTTTTCTCATTTTATTTATTATTTATTATATATAAAATGAGTATTACCCATGTTACATGATATCACCATATTTTATGCATCAAGAATCTAATATGAGGAAAGAATTGAGTTCTACTTATTTTTATTAGAATTTTGGTATTTTATGCATATGCTTTCAAACATCGAGCTAATTGTTGTCAATTATACTAAATCTAGGATTTTTTTGATATTTTGCTTACCTCCAATCGAATTAGATGCAACCACATGGCCGCTAAGAAGCATAGTTCTGTGCTGAGCTGGTCGCTCATGGAACTAGACTCGGTTGTTCCCTTTCTCCCTCACATGCAACTCCATTCTCAAAATGATCATGCAACCCTATTCTTCTATGAAAAAGTGTCATCTTCGCTAGCTCTCCTTAGGTGAGCTATCGGCAGTCGATCCTTCTACCTCATCATCATGTTTGGATTGTCCACCACTTTGTGGATCCTTGAAGCTTCAAGAAGGTAGGGTTAGGATGGGTCCCATCTACTGTGTTGGACACCCACATGCACCAACCATGTTGTTCCTTAGCTCAACCACGGCCATGGGAAGGATTTTTAGCAAGGAAAATGGTGGTACAGACCCATATTTATGTTGATCTGGCACTCCAAAAGCCTAGGCACCACCTATACCTCTTCTATGTCTGCTCTAGTTATTAGAAGTAAATTTAGGGCTCCACCATTCTAGCTTGCCACTTCTTGGGATCCTGCCAAAGAGCTAAAACATGCATTGCCTCCTCTCAAACTACTTATGAAGCCTCTCTCACCTTCGAATATAGGTGCTAAAGTCTACATCCATACTTTAAGAACTTGTGTCTGCTGTCAAATTACAATGTTGTGGTTTGCAAATCCATGTCGAGCTTTCTTTTGTTCATCGGGTCTTCATTTTCTCCTCTAAACTTCCTCCATTTTTTTCCTCTATGTTGTTCCTTCTTCCTCACCTACCCTATTGGTGGAGAGGTTGAGAAAGTGAAGACCTCATTCTTATAGTTCCCTCACTGTCATGCCTCAAATAAGGGCCTAAACTGTATTTTCTCAAAATAGGCTAGGAAAACTACCCATATACTTTCCTATATAAGGCCACAACAATGATGTGGGATGATAGGTTGGGTCGTCATCATTGCTATCTCCACAATCTACAGCCAGACATGAAGTAGGGTAAGAATCCCCACCCATTAGATTCCTCCATCCAAGGGCAACTAAGTCTCCACATCTCCAATCTATAGCATCTCATAGCCAAGGCTAAAAGGGGGCGTGACACTATATACATATCACGACCTATATGATAAACCTAATTCTTTTATCATCAAAATATCAATGATATCATCACATTTAAACCTACATAGCTTCTTCTATGAATATGGAAATATCATGAAACTCTAGGACTAGCTTTATTATCATCCAAACTACATACCATCCAATTTTGGTATCATAATATCAATTTTTGATGAATCAATTTAATACTTCAAAGAGGCATACATTAAGGGGTATCAAACATATGATCAACATCAATTGGCTTCCAAACTACGTCAAACTCATTGATATGCATACAAATTCAAAATTCCATTTGAATATCAAATATATGAACACATTTATCCCACTCGGTCCAAAATTCTAAAAGTCCACTCAATAACATTAATCAAGAATATATGCTTGAAAACAATAAATTTCAAACATATAATGGTTCAAACAATAACATATGAAATAAAGAGAAAAAATTGGGTAGTAGGGATACTCCTCCACACCCTCGTGAGAGGACTACTCGCTCATGGTAGTAGTAACAAAAACAACAATAGAAGAGAGGGAGAAAGTTTTCATAACAATAGATGATAAAAGTAGAGCCATGGTGTGTAGAAGCCTATCTTCATGTTGAATATAGATGTTGGACACCATTAGAACATCTACCCTGAGACACTTGTCGAATGCAAACTTGGAGCATCATTCTTCCTTCTTCAAGAACTACGTCTAGTGTTAGTGACGAAGAGTGAATGGGCTGACGGTGGGTCAAAGAAAGTCATTTATCAATGGAATGAAGTTGTAGTTGGCATATCCTCTTTTGAGGTCAAAACCTTTAAACCTTGGTGGAGGTGGAAGATTTGTCAGTTTATACATCGTCAACTGATGAAAATAACTTTTCAAAATGGAAGATAATCTTTGATTGCAGTAGACTAATAACATCAATGGAAGCACCTTTTCCTAGAAGCAGTGACTTTCTATATATAGGTAGAGACTAGGGATTAGAGCCCTTCCTAGATGCCTTGAAGCTAAACCTTTAGCTTCCATAGGGGAGAACATATAATGATGGAGGTAGACAAAGCATCTTGTGACCTGTAGAAATTTTATATTTAGGTGAAGGGTTAGGAGGATCATTGGTAGGAGAAATGTCATGGCGACCATCAAAAGACAAATTATGGAGTTCTATTTGTTTTTTAGTGCATGTTGGCCATTGGCTGTTGGGTACAAAACTTCCATTAGAAGGTATGTGCAACATAACAACCAAAAGGCAGACACAATACATGCATTACTTGCCTGAGTATGGCTGACCTATTGGAAGATTCATGTAGGACAGACATTCTAAACATAATGTTGAAAGTGCATTAATGTAAAAAAATGTGTTGTAACATATTTAGTGTTTTTCATGTTTTTCTTGATACTTGAGAGATACTTGTTGGAAAAATAACAAGAAGGTATATACAAAGACTTCACCACACATGAATAAGACAAGCGAGCCACCAATATTGTCTCTAATCGATCATAAGTTCTCAACAATTACTTAGAAGCAAATTGAATCTATGGAAAACTAGATGGGAGACTAATGAGATACTTTCATATTGAATAATAATAATTCTAAAACCTAATGCTCCAAGACAAGTAGGCCCATATGACATAATAAACTAAATAATAATTATTATAAAAATCCCCCTCAAGCTGGAGTATGGTTGAAACACGTAACATGCTTGGATAACAAATTGAAAATGTACATGTCACTCCACGTGCAATATTTTCACTCCCCCTTAAACATGACTCCCCAAAAGTAATTTTATGACGTTACAATTTCAGTTGTGTTCAGTAGGCCTATAAAGCTTGAGCTTTGGAGTATATATGTTGAAGTGCATTTGGAATGAAGGGCATATGATAAATGGATTCAAAATACCATAGAAAGAACTCACCACAATCAAACTAGATCAGAAAATCAAAAGTACATGAGTATGTCATCTTCATTAGAGAGTAAATTGTGAGTGGTATAAGTTCACAGTCAACACATTCAACATACATAATATGACACAACCATGGAGGTAAAACGTTGATGTAGAAATAATGGTATCTTCAATTCATTTGTGAAGTGCAGCCAACTAGAATTAGCAGAGAATTATATCTCCTCATTTACACAAATGAAACAAAATTTAAATGTGTTTCGAAGCAATCAAATGAAACATGAATATATGAAACATCAAAGCACAACAATTAAGCATACTTGCATTATATGTATGTTGATTGCAAGGTAGTTGGTTGAAACGTTTTGCCAAAACATTCATAGTGCATCCCCATTAGAATAGAATTGTAGCAAGACAATATCCATAGGAAACAATAAATATAGATCTTGTTTAGATAGATATACATTAGCATCTACTTCTTTATCAAAATACATACTTGTTCACTACATGAAAAATAATTATCATCTACTTCTTCATCATGTACAACCACTCATGCTAGGAAAACTTACATGATAACTACCTATCTATCTAGTTGTTCATCATGAAACAAAAACATATTCATGTCTACAATTTCTTAAATTTAACAAGATCATTTCACTCTTATCTAGTCAATTATAGACTATAATTTCATAACAAGATCTTGGCATGATAACTTGCTTATCATATTTCTATGTTTGATTGGTAGTTTAAAAGGTCATCTTGCTCAAATTATGTAGTACATTATTAATGCATTTTAATCAAACCATGTGATACTATGATAATCAATCACATTCACACACTCTCATATATATCATTCTTGATCTACTAATATTATTTCTTCATCATCTCTTTCTTTCTTCCACATCTCATCCCAACTGTCTGAGACATATCTCGATTACATGAGATCATGAGGTAAATGGGATCCCTTAATTAGGAAAGGACCTTTAGGAATGACGATGAGAAGTTCCAAGATCATTTTAAGTTCTCAAAGAATCACATGCCTTTATCATGATTTTTCCTTATTTTGTTCTATTCATCAAACCAAATTGAAAACCATTCATGAGAGTTGATCACTAAAATATAACACCAATGTTGGAAGTGACACATTGTTGCATGACACCATCATTGATTTTAATACAATTTCTTTACTAGGGCCACATTTTCCTCATGTTATCTACATTGCAGTGGAGTATCTTTAGTATTTTTCCCATTTCCCATGATCTAAATGACAATCTATAGTTTTCGTATATCCTCAAAAAGTAAAGTTTTTACTCCAAAGAGACTTATTTTTATTTATTTATAATTTTACAACAATCATGTGAGATTATCTTTCCATAGACTTTTCTTATTAGTAAAATATCCTGGTGACTTGGGGATGGTGTCTTTTTGAAAATTGGAGTTTTAATATTGTTTTCCTATAATTTTCTTTTCAATTTGGTATTTCTAGGGTTTCACGGTTTGTTTACATTTTTTCCTATTTTTTCAAAAAAAAAATTATACATATATGAGAGGTCTTCCATCACAAGGAAATATTTTATTTCCTTATACATTATTAATTCCATTCATAGATGGTTTATGGGTTATGGGAAGGTGGGAACAATGCATGTAAACATGGGGTTTCCCAATAGATCTTTACTTAGTATATCTTTCTATGATGGGATTGGGATTAAAAAATATAAAACTTGTACACTCACTTCATACTCCTATAACCACATATTTCTCTAAAATGGTAGTCAAGCCTCACATTGGATAGAAGGATGAGGTATGTGGTTCTTAAGAAAGGTATTGGTGAGTATTATTGGATGAGAAAATCACTTGAGGATATCCCTCTCCTAAATTTGACAATGAATTACGATCACCACAGTACAAAGTGTATCAAGAGTAGTACCTAAATTTGAAGAAAATGGGCTATCATAGACCTATGAAATCATTCCATATAAATGTTAAGGACATAAGTTATGTTTGAGTGATGAACTAACATACTATATATGTCATACTTGTATGATATGTAAGTGAAACCTAAACTCATGGGGTTATATGAAAGAAAACATAATATTTTAAAATTTCATCTTGAGATTGTTACTTGCTTCACATCATTACTTTCTGTTTCAAACTATTTTCCAACCTGCATCACACTTCAACGTTGTGAAAAGCTAACAAACAATCTCTAGATAATTTTACAATATGAATCATACCATTTAGCTTCCCTAGTACCTTATTAAATTTTAAAGTCCATATCACACTATTGTACTATAAAAATTTAGCATTATACAATACCTACTTTGGGGGTTCAATTAACACCTTTCTAATAGAATACTTCCTATTGGAAAATTTACTCTAAGAGGAAATCATATTTTTAAAACCATTTCCAATATATTCCATTACGATCCATGTTGTAACTCTTCCTAATTTGGGGCTCACTGCTTAAGCCCACACTCATATCTTAACTCTTATTACCTTCGAAAAGGCTTCCAAAATTCATTAAAATCTTGATGAACCTATACATGGACACATCTCTAGATTGACCATCCATGGAATATGTTGAATGGATTCCCAAATAATAGAATCATCTTAAGGAATCCTTGTCTTACTAAAAAATGGCATACCTTTAGCATCAAGATGAAAGACCATTGGATTTTACATGAACACCTACAAGCTTTATGCTAGGTTTTGAACCCGCACCATCTAGTATTTTGAATTAAAAAGTATGATCCAAAATCACACCACTCACATCTCACATATTGGAATCATGTCTTTCACTTTTCAATTACACTAGGGTTATGAGAGGCGGCGCGCATGGCGGCCGTGGAGGCCGAGGCGGACGTGGAAGTTTTGGTGGAACAAGGCCGCTGGAGGCGCAGGAGGGAGTCGAAGGATCAGTGTACGTTAACATGGAGGGGATGGAAGGCGGTGTAGAAGATTTAGTGCAAACGGTCACAGCACCAGGGGCGGAAGCCGACACCCATGCAGGGTCTGCGGCGCATCAAACGCAGACAGCGGAGGCGCGTCAAGGGGAGACGTCAGGAGGAGGCATGACGGAGGGAGAAACTCTAGAAGTGGAAATCATCACTGATAACCCGTTGTGTGTAGCGGCGAAGGCCAACAAAAGGCAGGCGCAACAGGAAATCCTGAAGAAGTTGGGCATCACGTTAAACTTTGGCAACAAAGGCACTTCGTCGGGGAAGGGAGTCATGCCCCCGGTGGGAAGAACGGAGGGGTCGACCATGCCGCCAAGTCAAGTGGACTTTCCAGCATTGCAGTCCAAGGCCGTAGGGCAATCATTGACGGGACCTGAAGTTAGGAAGCTAGTATCATACAAGGACGTGGTGGGGGATGGAGATGAGGTCCGCAAACTTCCTTTCCTGGGGTTTGACGATCCGAACATTAAACTCGACAAGAAGGACATCACCAAGAGCATTGTAGATGGCACTCCAAGGTTCGATATTGTCAGAGACAGATATGAGGAGTTGACGAAGCCATGGACGTTTGCGGTGGTGGTGAAGGTGATTGCGAGAAACATAGGGTTCTTAACTCTGCAAGACATGATCCGGTCGATGTGGAGGCTGGTGGGAGCGTTCTGTCTCATCGATCTGGAAGACAATTACTTCATCGTGCAGCTAACTAGGGAGGATGACTATCTCACAGCACTGACAGGGGGTCCTTGGCCGGTGATGGGATCGTATCTCAGTGTCCAGCCCTGGGATAAGTCCTTTTCTCCATCCGAGGCGAATCCCAAATTCATGGTGGTATGGATTTGTATACCTCGATTGCCAATCTTCTTGTATCACGCTCGTTTCCTGGAGGAAGTCGGGGATGCAATAGGTACCACGATCAAGGTCGATACTAATACAGACCAGAAGAGACGAGGGAAATTTGCGCGCATCGCGGTAAAGTTAGACACAAACCAGCCATTGGTACCGGAAATCATCGTCCAGGGAGAGACGTATAGGGTGTAATATGAGAACTTGACGAGCATATGCATGTTCTGTGGTAGGATAGGGCATGGGGATGAGACCTGTACGGAAAAAAAGAAGGCCTTGGCAGCCCACAACACGACAAGCAAACAGAAGGAAGGGGAGGAGATTACAGTGCACCCAATGGGGAAGTTCTTAGAGAATTTACATGCGAAGGCGTTTACCCGGAAGCCTAGGAAGGATGATCGGCCTGGTGGGAAAGGCAGCGTCCCAACGCAGAACAAATATGGCAGCCTCGACGTCCCGGAGGAAAGCAATGCAGGTGAGGCTACGGGGGAGGTGACAGGCCCAAAGCTGGGGTATGAATGGCGTCAATGGAAGGCAGCGAACAAGAAGAAGAGGCCAGTGGAGGAGCAGCGACCATCACAGAATCAGGCATGGCGTCCCAAAGGGGATGGGTCGGTAGCAGTGTAGAAAACACAGCAGCACCAAGCCGTAACAATTGATGGGGAAGACACGGTGATCATACCAGTCAACGCAGAGGAAGGCCAGAAGGGCCTATGCTTTAGAATCGGAGGAACGTCGAACCAGAAGGCGGCGGAACTGGTGAGAAGCCCAACCAAATCCATGAGATTTGGCGCATCAACAGGAGTCCATCTCAGGAATAGGAAGATAGTAAATTCAAAAGACCTAACTAAGAATGGCCCAAGGAAGAAGACGAGGCGCAGTGGTCCTGAAGAGGAGACTATACCGGGTACAGACCCGAGCCCAACCGACATGGTTACCCAATGATCTTAGCTGCATGGAATGTTCAGGGTATCTGCAGAGGAGATACCCAAAACACCATTCGAGACATTGCTCAGTTGCACAGAATCGATATGTTGGCCATTCTAGAGACAAGGACCAGTGGTCACAAAGCGGACAAGATCGTCCGATCACTGGGATTTGATCAGTCATTTCGAGTAGAAGCTACCGGATACTCTAGGGGTATTTGGGTGTTGTGGAGAAGAAGAATTGGGGATGTGGAAGTCGTCGCGAGCCACAAACAATTTGTGCATTGTCGCGTGAATAAGGATTTCAGGGTGACGTTCGTTTATGCAAGTACAAAGCAAGCGGGAAGGAGATTACTTTGGGGTCATCTCCATACTCTAGCCATTGCGTGCGATTCACCATGGTTGGTGTTGGGTGATTTCAACGCAGTGCTAAGCGCGGATGAGAAGGTGGGAGGGGAACCTATTATTCTGAGTAGCTGCAAGGAGTTTGCGGAGGGCCTCCGGAATGCTGCACTTGAGGACTTGGGAGCATCCGGTCCCAAAATGACGTTCAGAAGGGGTTGGCTATCGAAAAGATTGGACAGAGCTGTCGCTAATCAGGCCTGGATTGATGCTTGTCCAGCCACGGGAGTCACCAACCTACCTCGTCTAAACTCCGATCATGCGCCAGTGTTAGTTACAACTCAAAGGCGAGCAAGGCAAGCACATCACAGGCCGATGACGAGTGTGAGGTGGAATATGAGGGCCTCGTTCCCGGAGTTTCTACAACAAAACTGGAACAATTCACTTCCTTTCCATGAATCTATCACTATGTTGATGGAGAAATCAGCAAGGTGGGATAAGGTGGAAAGGAGGAAAGCCACGCGCAGGAAGCATAAGCTCTTGTCAGATATTGAGCGATTGCAGGAGGCTGAGATCATGTCCCCACGGGGTGAGTTCGAGAGCAGGTTGGGCGAGTTACAGCTAGAATATAATGAGATGATTCAAGAAGAAGCAGAGGAGTGGAGACAAAGGGCGCGCTGTGACTGGATGAAAAAAGGAGATGCTAACACCAAGTATTTTCAGGCCCTTGTCAAAGCTAAGAGACAAAGGAATATAATCACCAAACTTAGGAACAACGATGGAGTGTGGGTGGAGGAGGACGAGTTGAAGGACACAGTGAGGGAGTATTTTGCCGATCTATTCACGGGGGGACCGAGAAGGAGGAGCACCCAGGCTGCGTTGGAGTATGGGGGGAGTTTTCCTCTGTTGGGGGAAACGGATAGAGAAGCTATAGGACGTATACCTTGTAAGGAGGAAGTGTGGGAGGTGCTGTTGAAGATGAACCCCATTAAGGCGCCGGGGCCTGACGGAGTTGACGCAGGATTTTTACAAAGGAACTGGAATTGCTTGGGCGATTCAGTTTCACTAATGATAGCTACGTGTTTTGCAGGTGCTCCGATCACGGATGAGATGGCGAATTCATCGCTCGTCTTGATCCCCAAAATGAAGACGCCGGAGAGCTGCAACAACCTGCGACCCATAGCTCTCAACAATGTTGGCCTGAAGCTCCTATCAAAGATCATCATGGATAGAATCAAGCAGTTCCTTCCGGATTGGATCTCACCGGCGCAAAGCAGCTTCGTACCGGGAAGACGCATCACAGACAACATAATCCTAGTGCAAGAACTCGTAAATTCGATGAAGGTTAAAGTAGGGAAGAACGAAGCAATGGCGATGAAGGTGGATCTTTCAAAGGCGTACGACAGAATGGAGTGGGAATTCATCCACGACACGCTGAAGAGGACGGCTTTACCCCAACATCTTACGGCGGTGATAATGAATATCATAACGGCAGGGAACATCTCTATAATATGGAATGGGGCTACCTTAGCACCGTTCAAAGCTTCTAGGGGAGTGCGACAAGGGGATCCCTTATCCCCATACATTTTTGTGCTCCGTCTCGACAGGCTTAGCCAGGACATTGCAATGGAGGAACGACGTGGTAATTGGTTTCCTCTAAAAGCTACAAGGAACGGGATCGGTATTTCACATGTATGCTTTGCCGATGATTTGATATTGTTCGGCGAGGCATCAACGAAGCAGGCGAAGATCATGATGAAGGTTATGCGTAGATTCGCGAGAGCCTCTGGACAGATCTTGGCAAAGGAGAAATCAGCCATTTTCTATTCAAAGAACACAACGCTGCAAGTGAGAAGGGCGGTGACCAGGATCACCGAAATAAGGCAAACTGCGGATCTAGGGAAGCATCTGGGTGTGCCAATAATCCATGAACGAGCTTCTAAAGCTATGTATTTGGACCTCATCAACAAGATAGAGGCTAGGATCTCATCTTGGGTCAATACTTCTTTGTCATTTGCTGGAAGGATTACGTTGGCTAAGTCTGTCCTAAACACCATTCCTATTTACACCATGCAAACCACGAATCTTCCTATTGCGGTATGCGATAACATAGATCAGGTGATTCAGACGTTTATCTGGAAGGGTGTTGGGGGGCATAAGGGCATCCATGCCGTAGCATGGGACAAAATCTGTGCTAGCAGGAACGAAGGAGGGCTTGATATTAAGTCTACGAGGCTACAGAATGAGGCGCTGCTTCAAAAAACCAGCTGGGATTTTATGTCGCAACGCCAAATTCCATGGAAGACTATTATGATGGAGAAGTATCACCATAGGGTGAACCAGGGGGCTGCGGGAGCTTCACAGTTATGGAGGACGATCATCAAACTTAGAGCCAAGTTGGAGCCCTTCGTGGGTAAAGTAGTGGGATCGGGAGAGCTTACTTCTATCTGGTTCGACAAATGGGTGGGAGGATCGCAGCCCCAACTCAAGTGTTCGCTCCAAGTACCAGATGAGCTATGAGAACTCACAGTCAATTCGATGGTGAATATGAAAGGTGGTTGGGACGAGGAGTTCATAAATCACTGGTTTGAGAAGGAGTCTGTTCGCCAGATTTTGGAGATGCCATCGCCGGACATAACAGCAGGAGAGGATGACATTATTTACCTGCATGACAAAGAGGGTCACCTCTCTGTTAAACGGGTGTATCGGCTCTTGCAGCAGGAGAATACTAGGAGAACGCCTGGTAGGTGGAAGCAGCTTTGGAAGCTCAAGGTTCCCCAGAGAGTCAAAACTACTTTGTGGCTCACACTACATGGTAGCCTTATGACAAATGAAAAACGAGCTCTGCGTGGATTCACTGAGGATGCTGGATGCCCTCGGTGTCAGAGGGCGTCTGAGTCGGCAATGCATGCCCTCTTCGAATGCTCCGAGGTCCGTGAGGTGTGGAAACACATCCAGCGGACCACGGGACTGACTCTAAGCCATGAGCGATCGGTGGAGAGTTGGCTCCAGGTTAATCTAAAGAAGAGGAAAGAACGACAAGATTGGAACATATGGATTGCAATTGCAATCTGGAAGCTTTGGGGGTTTCGATGCAGTATAGCATTCCAGGAGCTTAATATCAATGCCATCGGAATGTTCAGGAGTATACAACAGGAGGTTACTCTATGCAAGCTGGCTTTTGCGGAAGAGGAAGGATGAGGAGGTGACTGCAACATGAAAACTTGGCTCGCTCCTCCGAGGAATCAGGTCAAAATCAATGTCGACGCCGCTGTAAAAAGAAAGAAGGAGATGGCCACTGGATTTGTAGTCAGAGACCATGATGGCAGATGGATTATGGGCGGCTGTGATAAAGGTGCTACGATGGACATACTGGATGCTGAGCTGCGTGCTATTGAACTGGGTTTACAGGAATGTCGCCTCCAGTTCAAGACAGTATTGTTAGAATCAGATAGTGCAACCGCGGTGAAGATGTTGAACAAGACAATCGCCATTCCAACGAAGTATCGGGCAAGGTGTCATAGAATTAGTAGGCTAAGTAGGGATTTTGATGTCACAGTCTTTACATATAACAATAGAGTCTGTAATAAGGCGGCAGATTACGCAGCCAAGTGGTGTTTGAAGCAGTCGTCTGCTAGTAGTAGGTGGTCCCAATGTCCCAGTTTCCTCACTGCTACGATTAGGGAGGAAGCTCCATTGAGCCACAAAGAAGGTCAGGAGATTATGGATGCCTGGTCTGTGGGAACAGGATGAATAAATTTTCCCCAGGGTCTCGAAAAAAAAAAAAATCACACCACTCACAGTAGTACACGTGGATTTACTCCCCTAAACCACTAAATTTTTATGTTTAAAACAATGAAAATCAAAATTAGTGATGTTAATGCATATAAGTAAAAATGGTAACTCAGTAGAGAACAATTGATACACAATTTCTATTGAAATAAATAATGATTGATGTTCCTTATGTAGATGGTGGTTTATTTTTGCTCTCCTTTCATTATAAACCAACCAAACGTCCAAAACTAATTTCAAGATCATCGATGATCAATTTCTAAAAAAGGTAGCAGTTTCCCCTATCATTGACAACATAGATTGCATCCTTAGAATGAAAGATAGTTTTCCCCATCAGTCAGAAGGAATAAGTCGTTGAGCCCCTATGGTGTGTTAAATTTATTGGTTACATATTAATCAAACAAATCATGGTTTAAACCCAATGTTAGTGTGGCTTGTAACTTTGAGAAGTAGATAAAGTGGTTTTTGTCTTTTCTGTGAAATGACAAATAGTTTGTCCCACATTGCCTAGTTCTAGATTTGTGCAATATCATTTGTGTAAGAAGCCAATATGACCTTAGTGTCCAAAGGACCTAGATGTAGGTATACTCACCCTTAAAGTGTGTATGGTAAAAACAATAGAAATGCATGTGCACACTCTCCATGCCACATCTGGCCTCACCTCACCTATCTTGGCCAGATTGGGTTGGGCTTGGGCTCAAGTAAGTCACTCGTGGGAATCATCATATGTCTTTCCATCATGTTTTTATACAAAATGGTAAGTACCTACCTAATTTTTCAATTCATTTATTTTCCTAAATATCTATCTAAAATAAATAGAAAACCATGTCTTTTTGTACAAAAGTTAATGTGTATTTATGTAGTGTTTGGAAAGTGTTAGCAAGATGTGGTATATCAGTAGTTCCATGAATGAAAAATGAGTGATTAGGGTTCAAAAAACACTCTCCGCTCTTGTGTTTTTCTTGTCCATCATCATTTTCCTTATGTCTGTACCTGCTAGGAGTTATTGCTGTTGATTTCTCCTATTCAAGGTACACAACCTCTCTCTATTACTTTGCTCTCTTTCTGAGGACAACTTTTTTAGTGGTGGTACATGACCTTTGCTAAGCTGAGTCTAGTAGTTATTGCTTGTCGTCATTGCATGTAGGTGATGGTTATTTGTTGTGTGTTCATGATAGGAGCATTTTGAGAGAACAAAATCACTTTCGACATGTAGCAGAGCGTTGATTTTATATGTATCATAACGTCCTCTTCAAATAGCAAGCAATCTGAATTGAGTTTCTAACTCTTTTCTTTTAAATTTCTCCTATAGTTTTTGATGATACATTTCTTATATAGATCTTAAAATTAACATATAACCTTCTATTCAATTTTTACAATTATCTACTATTTCCTGTAAAGACTATATTAAAATCCAATATTCATAGTGAAATAACTTTCTATCTTATATAAAATAGTTTTTCATGAATCTTATCCTCCAAATATTGCTACATCTAATATTTCTAAATAGTTCATAGGTGTCAACTGCACACATTGATTGAGATGAATGGAAATTTGTCTTACAATGAGACATTTATTGACTAAGTTGAAAATGATGAACCCAAAGATAGTGGAACTGATCCTAAGAATGCAAAAAAAAAGCTTTGGTTGGAAGGATAGCTATCAATTTTGTATATGATGTATCCTCTTTACATTATATAATCATTTGTATGATATATAATTAAACCTCGTATCACAATAGTGGAAGTTATATGGGATCATTAATAATTCTATACATGAAAGAACTGAAATGGATTTTTTTCTCTAAAAAATTTGAATTTCATATGGTATTGGTTAAACCATATTCCGTACAGATATATGATTTTCAAATCTTCTGTCATGAAATCCTATAAGAGGGTGTTGAATTACATGATCAATTTATTGTAATGTCTATCATTGAAAACTTCCCTAAGGCTTGGATGGCCTTTCCCCTAAATCTCAAGAACATGAAGGGTGATATATCACTAAATGAACTTATGATAGATACTCCAGTAAGGGAGGATCACTTGAAGTGAACCCTAATCTAAGTTACATCATACAAGAGAAAATATAAGAAACCTAAGAATAGACATAAACCTAATGTGATGATTTTGGAAAAACCAAATAATAACGTTGTTGGAGATATGGACTAGTAGGATAATGAATACGGATTATCCTACAAAGAATGACAAGAAGGATACCACATATAAAGATGAGGAGGTTGCAGTAAACATGACGAGTACCTCCTTGAACCTTAGAGAGGGGCACACTTATATTTAACTAATATAAATTTTGAATGGATTTATTGTTTTATAGACATTATGGATAATGTACATGTTTCTTAATCCCTATTTGTGTCTTACTTAACCTCTAAAGGAAGATCCAAAACAAGCTCTAAAAAAATCAAAGGTGAAGGATGGGTGGACCTGCAATTTCTTTTGGGCAAGATACTGACACTTTACTGAGTTAGACACACTCCATCTCTTTGCCACAATATTAAAAGTGGTCCAATTTTTGTTAGGCATGGTTTAAGAATGGATCAAAAATGTAACTAAGCTATTGATACTCGTGTCCATGAAGGATTATTCTATAGCACATGGTACTTATATCATTTGTAAAACCTTTTAAAATCCATGTAAAAGTTGTTATAATACTATATTCTTAATGTGAATATACTTTCATCTAGTATACAAAATGCACATTTGGGACATGTAAATGTTGGATCAATAATACCTATAATGAATTTCAATTCACTTCCAATATCTGTAATTGATAAAAGCATATGTTAAATATGTGTGAAAGATAAGTCTTCTAGAAATACTTCCCATTCTATGGCTAGGAATTTTGAAAATTTTGATTTAGTACATATGAAAATCTGTGAGTTTGGTGGGATTGTGACTAGGGATCATAAATATTGTTCAAAATTTTAGTTGGTGTGCTAGTAAATATTTTTAAATTTATTTTCTATAAAGTAAATTTGATGCACTAGAAAAATTCAAATTATTTTGAAATAGGAGAAACACAAACTCGTAAAATTTTTACATGATCAAGATTTGATATGAGAGGAGAGTATAGCAAGTTTTTCCTTTAATTATTTCAACTCCATGGAATAGTAAATGAGGCTACTGCTCCTTATTCACAACAAGCTAGTACAAGTGTTGAATGAAAAAAATAAACATTCATATATATATGTTAGATACCTTGCTCCAAACCTATAAACTATTTCCTAAAGTGGATCAAATAACCACATGTTCCATTCCTAAACATATGGAATGGATGAAAAATGGTTGGCGGACCCAGAACATAGTACTTATGAATCTAATGAATCAGAAGAAATTGTTGAACCAATGAGAAGAAAATGGCATGTGATATCCACAGACTTTGGAAGTGATTTTCTCACATAAAGGTTGAGGATGATAATATATCCTTCAAACAAGTTATGGTTTCTTCAGAAGCTATGTTTTAGATAAAAGTCATTAATGACAAAATCCAATGAATTCTTTCAAATGGAAGTTGGAAATTAGTGGATTTTCCTCATGGTTGTTCTATAATGGGATGCAAATGGATCTTTAAAAAGAAACTAATTGTAAACTCAACAATCAATAACTATAACTCTAGTTTTTTTTCTAAGGGATATGCAAAGGGAGGTAACATATTGTTTGGATATTTATTCCCTTATTTCCCCCACCACCCCAATTCATGTGATTATTGCAAGGGATTCCATTAATAATATCTCTATCCACCAAATGGAAGTGAAGACTATGTTTGTAAATGGTTATATTCAAGAGAAGGTATAGATATGGAATAAGATGAGGGTTTTATGGGCCATGGATATGAGTCCAAAATGTGTAAACTTGTTAAGTGTTTGTATAGACTAAAAGAAGTACCTAAGTATTGGCATGAAAAATTTGATTTGATAATATCATATTTTATCATCATTCCTAATGATTTTCATAAGTGTGTTTACTACAAATTCATCAATAATATATTTATCATCATGTCCTTATATGTAGATGATATATTGTGTCATGAAACCGTTTATTACCCAAATTCTAACTCCAAATGACTAGAAAGTCAATGGAAATATGACCTAGGCGTACATGCAGAAGCGTAAATGTTTTTTTGATGATGTGAGACCACCCTCAAAGGTGGTGCACTATAATGACCTCCCCAACTACGTAAACCCCCATCCCCTCAACCACCCACACATCAAAGGGATAATTTAAACTCACATAGAGGTTGACTACGTGATGGGACCAAGGAGTAGCGAGGCAAACAACTGAGGATTCGAACCCAAGTCCCTACTGTAGGGAACTTGCTCCTTTTCCACCGAGCTACTACCTCCTGTCTAATAAAATAAGTTTAGTATTCATTAATAAATAAGAAAATAAATTCACTAACATAATTTCAACATTGAACAACCCTATTTAAAGCAAAATTTTTTATTACATTGATTCAATTACAAACTAAGAGTTATATTACATAATTTAGATCATGAACTTTTATCTACAAAAAGTTTACATGAACACATCTCCCTAAGTCATAAACTCACAATCTATTCTTCAAACCTAAATCATTCATGAACAAGTGGGTCAACAACTAGGTGTTGAGTACAACGAAGAATGATACATATATACATAAGCCATGCACAACATGAAAATAATTGCAGAAATAAACAATCAAGAATAAATAACTTATATTATTGGAAAAATAATATCTCATTTTTTATGTCATGTTACTATGATTATTCCAAACATGTCATGTGTCATAAGGCGTTTGACTAACTTCCCATTGAAAGAGTTTGTAAGGGTGTTGAAGATTAACTAAACCAATTTCAACATGGAGGACCTCAATGACCAATATATTTAATCAAGACCCTAATTCAATGTGAGGGACCTAAATGAACAAAGTCATTAAAAAAACCTTATATCAAATAATCATAATGGAATTATATATGTATGTGTGTGTTGAGGTTATGAAAGAAACGAGTCAAAGCATCACTAAAAATGAGAGACCCCTAACCTTGATTGAAGTGTTGAACAAACTTAATTACCATACTTTAATTCTTAAAACCTTAATATAACATTGTGATATGATTTGGAATCATAATACAAGATAAAGTTTCAAATTTGGTCCAATTTGGACACTGTTTTTACAAGTTATGCAATTTTATGTAAATTTTGGACTTTTATGCAATTTACTTAAATCTGATGTTTTACTTGCAATTTGTCACATGAATTATGTTCCTTATATGTTATCTTATCATTATTTAGCTTGTTGAGGCATGGGGCACCTAGTTAAACCTTTTTTTGGAGGTGTTTTCTTCAAGGATATTTTAGGGTTTACCTTTATAAATGAGCTACCTTTCGGAGATATCAACCAATGGTTTATTTGATTGGCTTGGAAATTCAACAAACAGTGGCTAATCAGGTCTCCATGAATGATGTGGAAGCTTCTTGTGTGTCTACTAGTATATCCTTAAAATATTAAGGCCATGGACACATGGAGAGATACTAGGACATCTCAAGTTTTTCTTTTTCTTTATCCTAAAGTTTTATATACCTATCCTTAAGCACCCAAATGAAACCTTTAGTCCCCTATCTATTCTTCTATCTTCTAATCTTGTCTTTCCCCTGATGGAAGGTGGAGGATCTGCCCAAGGAATAAGAAGGTGTTGATCTACTTGGTGGAAGAACCCATGGTTTTGTTTTTCTTCCTTTAGGGTTTCTAAAGCTCCTTCTGGGTGATCTAGACCTAAACGAGTAAATATCCCCTTCTTTTCCTCCATTTATTTCTCTATTCTTATTCCTCCTACATTTCTCCATGTTGGAACTCTATATTTCCATGGTACACGTTTCTCTAAAACTCAAGAATCAACCTTTCTTGCTTCTTCTAGGGTTTTGCTTCTTTGTGGAGAAAAGTGCCTACTTGGTCAAATTCAGATCTATATCTTGGGTTTTCTTACCTTCTATGCTCGAAAATCTTTCTATTTAGGATCTGACCTACTCTTTTTGGGCGATTTTTATAACCCTCTTTACTTATATTACATACTATAAGCTTGTTAGATCATGTTCTTGCTTAAAAATGGTAATTTAAGCATTAAGAAGCTAAGCTTGCTTGAGATTTCAATTTTTTATGGTGTTCCCTATTCTATTATAGTTCTAGATGAACCTATAAATAGGTGTATGACCTTCATATGGTAGAGTATGGTCTACAACATGTTGATAGCACAACCAATGGTGCTAAGCACCTAACAATCAATGTGCCAAATTTAGGGTTTTCAAGCTTTTTCCTTCACTACCACACAACTGATGGTGATACCATGCAATAATCAATGAGGTTTCTACCTTGATAGCTGATGGTAGTGACCAAGGGTGTTAACTGATGGTTACAACCAATGGTCACCCCTTCGGTCATGTCTTGTCTCAATTGGAAGCTTAATGATCAACCACTAAGTACCCTAATGAAGATATCAACCAATGGTGACATCAATGCAGCAACCGATGGTGAAAGATGATAGTAGTGTTGATCCTATCAACTGATGGTCACACCATTTGCCACAACTGGCGGTGAATCTAGTCACCACATCTAATGGTGAGTCAAGGTTTTAGATGTCGCTTCAAATAAGCCCCAAACCAATGGTTTCTTTGTTCAATTGATCTAATGGTTAGACTTATACTCCAATGGATGAATTTGAAATATTAACCTGATCGAATGGTTAGGATCTAACACTTCTCCATATAATAGTTTAAAATAATGGACTTGACGCAATGGCTGAGATTGCATGCTTCAACATCCAATGGTTTGGATTTAAACCTATAGTATTACATGTGATTTTTCTTTATGTGATCAATTTATGGAGCTTGATGGTTGAGATGATGACTTAGTTACAATGTACAACCAATGATGGATTTTAACCGCATAACCTATAGCGCCCCTTTATGTTATTAAATAAGGGATGTCTAGGGTTAAATGGGAACTCTTTCTAGGCCACAACGTGTTGGCTTTACAAATGGTTTTTTTAAGGTGTTTATTTATGGAAATAACCAATGGTCTCACCTTTTCAACATCCAACACTTTAGGGTGATGTTGTGGTATGGTGATATGGGTTAATGAGGTTGGAACTAATGGAGGTTTCCCCTTAATAATGTAGTCTTACCTTTTCCCTCATATGATCAATAATGAACATATTGTGTTGATATATAACCCTAGTGGGTATAGCTTTCTACACATAATCCTAATGTACTCAATAGATAATGATTAAGTATGATCAACCTTCCTTAGTGGAATAATAAAACAATGAAGTACTTTCTTATTGTTGTGGAACACTGGTGTACTATAATCTAGTGGTAGCATCCTGAGTTATGCATGAATCCATACATGAGAATGGTATGGAATGTGATGATGATGTTGTACCTTATGCATCTAAAATTATATGGGGATACTATGGGTTAAGGTTTGTGAATGAATTCTAAAATATAACATTAATGTAACCTACCTTGCTAAACCTAACCCTAATGCAAGTAGAGAATCGTGATTAATCATATTATCCTTTCTTGAATGATTAATATAATGATAGAATATCCTTCACAATGATTGATTGAAACTCTAATGTGTTAAACTGGTGGTCATCATAGTTTCATGGCCTATGTTTTCTTATACTAAACTTGTGCATTGTCAATGTGATGATGGACAATTATATAGATTCATCATATGTTGATATAATAAAGGAATGCTCTTAATTCTAAGATAATCCTGCAATGCTATCCTGTGAACATCTATTAGTTCTTTAACGCAATATCATGCTAAGCATGTGTATCACATGAATGGTGATGTATGTCGAGCATTGCAATAAGGCATAGAAATATAATTATGAACTTTTAGGAAATGATATGATGGTCTTAATGACCTTTGGGAATGGTTTAGCCCTAAGTGAGGTATATTCTTCTTATATTGACAAGGGTTGATACCTTGTGATGTTGTGATAATGATTTATATAATGTGACAATATGATGACAAGTGTAGTGTCATGAATGGCAAGTGAACAATATGATGATGAGATGGGGAATAGTAAGTTTCATATGTTTTATATCTTCTGATGTTTTTATATGTTAATGTCTGCTAGAGATGAATTAGGGTTTGTATGTCCACTTGTTTGATGCAACCTTATTTCACCCAATTGGTGATAACTAATCAAGTGAAATTCTAATCATGTAGTGCGCTATGCCATAGATCCATCTAAGTGTCAGAACTTGCCAAATGGTGAAACGAGTATTCATAAGGGAAACTCGAAGCACATACTGTTGAGTATGTGGGGTGCTTGTCTTCCTGAATGCAAGTGTTTAGGAAGGATGACTGTGGTCATAACTAGCCCTTAGTTTGATAATGGCTACGATCATGTCTAGACAATTATATATGTGATGAGATTGGAGGACAACTGTAGTTGTACCTCAGATGGTAGGGTATGTGTATGCACCTCCTTTCACTACTATTGTGACATGTACCAAGAACGGACTAGGCTATTAGCATCTTGACCTTATGTGTCACTATGACAGACCTGTACTGACCAGGGGGGGAGAAGATCTTGGAGTTCAACTCTTCCCTAGATCTTATATGGCACTAATTTTGACTTAGTAGTGGTCTGTTGGGTTTTGAGTGGTATCCTCGAATTTCTCAAAGCTTAATAAATGATGTAATAAAGTCTTGTAGCATATCTATTTAGAGTTATACACAATGCCTCACATTAGATGATAACCCTTGTTCGCTCTTCTTATACATAGATGATTTATAGTACAATAAGATATGATAGATCTTCTTAAGTTGTAGATATGCTCATGTTGTAAACCTATTTATGTTGTCAAATATACTAACACTAATAGTTAAGATTATTTTGCTTGCTATGTCTAATATTACTATCCATGCCTCTGTAATGAGAAATTCTTAAGCTACTAATCATGATTATGCAGATAATTGTTCTGTGATGTTAGTTCTACTTATGATGTAGATATGTTCAATTGGATAGACATGCTAACAAAGTTTGTTATACTTATGCTGCTAGACATATTCATGATGTTAGAGATATGTATGCTACTAGATTTCTTAAGTTGTTAGCAAGTCTTATGATGATAGTCAGACTAATTATAACAATTGTAATTAGATGCAATCTTATGAAATCTGAGTAGATATCTAATAGAAGAAATGGATTTATCTATGACCTACATATCCATTGATAATCATACTTGTTTCTAAGCTTATTTTCTTAATATGTTAAGCATGCTTGAATTATTTAATCTTCTCAAATGACTATTAAATACTTCAACTACTCAGTTATTTACTGTCTAATTTGATGTAATCAATATCTATTGGAGAGAGTTACATCTCTCGCTGGGGTTGGGTCTCTCCTCATGGTTCACCACATCTGTTTAGGTAATCGACAACATCGACACTAATACCATGACAACGAGGAGAATCTAAGGTGATGAACTCTAGAGATGGTTGTTTAGTTGTCTAGTATGTCCTGGAGTGGTCTCTGTACTCTCAATTCTATGCAAGAAAAGTTTGTATATGGTTTTTTAAACAAATTGGGCTTTTGTTAGCATTTTAATGCTTGTTTATGTGGCATATACGGATAATGTTTTCATGTGTATATATGTTGTGGATAAGGCCATAGAATAGACTGTATCAAATTGTTGGCATAGTATGAATACAAGAAAGATGTTGGAGTCTTATGCCAATGTTTTTGAGCATGTTTAGATGTTTAATTTGGTTTTAATTTATCCTTGTTTTTGGGTATGTGTTTAACTAGTGATTGATTGTGTTTAGTGCTTTGAGTATTATCATTTAGTGTAATATGTTCTCACAAGTTGGTATAAGATCATTAGGTTCACTGAGTTTATAGGGACACTGGGAATTAGGACTAGGATGATAATTAAGTTAGGAACGTGACACAAAAATATGGTTCATACTTCCTAATATCAGTACTTGAAAGCCCTTGCAAAGTATTAAATTATTGAAGAAAAGGAAAGTATGGAACTTTTAGATTATTATGTTTTTTTTACTCTAATGAAATATTCAGTTTGGGACAATCTAAAGTGTATAATGAATAAGAAACCATGGTACAAATATCTCAATCTTACTCTAAAGAAGATGAGAATTACATCATAACCTATCAAAACATGAATGTTTGGTAACTATAATAGAAAGATACAATGTCATGAAATCTAAATTTGAATACAAATAAAAAAGAGGAGTTCTTAAAGATGTAATTCAATAATATAATAAAGTAAAAGATATATAAGTTTGTTCTAATTAAGTGATTCAAAGTATGAAGTTCACATAAGAAGGAGAGAGCTCTTGTTATAAGTATAATGTGATAAGATGAATGAGAATATGGAAGAGGAATCAAGTGGAACCTGAGTTAATCTCAGACTAACCTATGTGTATAAGAAAGTGTTAATGTAAAATATGAATGGTATGTGAAATAAATCAAGGGAGAAGATCCTTGTTTGATGAGGAAAATATGGAATATGATGATCATTCCTTGGTCCCTGGATGAAAAACATGGTAACATGGGAATACATATACAAGAGTGATGAATAATTAGTGAGAAAAGAGCAATGGGATATGATAATATTAATAACTCCTATGCGAATTGTAAGGAACCCAAGTTGTAAGAGTAAATATGGTACATAAAAAATGTAACCTTCATGGGGAAAAGAAGAATTGATTACCTTTTTGCTAGTAACCCCTAGACAATGTTGTTGTGATGAGGGAATTGGGTTTCCCTTTGTGTTCCTTATTTTTGAGCTGCAGCCTTCAAGTGGATCTCCTGCCACTTAGTATGTGTGGAGTCACTATAATCTTAATATGGATATTTTGATATGATGTGTGATTGCCTTGGACTATAGTTCTAAAATGATTATGTTCTACAATGAGCATGATTTTTTAGCCTTCCAAGAGTTAGGGGGATTTCTTCTATATGTTCTTAGCTAGTTATGATGTTAAGGAAGTGGATGAAACAAGGGTATGAGTTCTATATAGCACCTATAGTGGATACCAAGGTCATGAATCTTGGTATCTAGAGTGTACCAATTGTGTATGAGTTAAAGATATCTATTAGATGAGTATCCAGTGTTCCTCTCCAATAGAGAGAGACAATTCATGTTTATCATCCAAGTGGTTTTTGGGAAAGGAAGAGTGATTTTATAATGTTGTGTACGGTCTGGTGATGGTTGGGCAAGACTATTATCAAGGATAGATGGTTTTTTTTATCAACAGATGTGTGTTACCGTATTACTTTAAGATAAACCGAGGATTAGTAAATCAATAGATAAGAGCTAGAGTGGATGACATAAGTTACATGACGATGATGAGTTTAGGTTTATGTTGTTTGGACTGACCAATGTATCAATAGCATTGATAAATAGGAGGAACAAAGAAATCAAGTTATGACTCATAAGTTGTGACAACCTATGAATGATGACATCTTAAAGTATTTTAGAGATGGTTAGTAGAATGGTTAACATATTTGCCAAACCTTAATAATGTTGAAATAACTACACTTATGTGTGACAAGTCAACAAGAGTGATTTGGGGGTTAAATAGAGTACCCTCTTGTAGTTATGGTACATCTTCTAAGTGGGTTGTGCCAATCCTGGTAATATGAAGACAATGTCATTTCCCTACCCCTAACAAGGTCCATCAGGAAGTTATATTTTATTACGACTGCAGACAAGTGTATGATTCTTCAACTAGACATATGGCCAGTCCATCATTGAGATGATTAAAGAAACTTCTACGAACATATGCCTTATAGTTCTTGACTATTAGGGGATACTCACATGTTTGATTGAGTTATTAATTTATACAACCATCAAAGGAGCATAGAGATGAAACTTTATAAAGTTACATATGATAAGAGATACATGATGATTCATGTTTGGTAATAGCCATAAAGTATGGCCTCTGAGTGATGTGTGGTATAATAGATAGAATATTTTAGGATGACAATCAAAGTACCAAGTTGAAATGTACTACTAGACTAGTATCGGTGGCACATCGATTCTTATTTTGAACCAAGGTGACACATGTAAGAGTTGAGAAAGAAAGAATATGACTTCTATGATAATGAGGTGACATCACCATGAGATGAAAGTAACCTGGATAAAGATGCAGAATGAGGTGCATGAGAAGTATCCATCTATGTTTACCTTATATTTTAGGGGCAAAATCCCTGTTAGGGGTTTACGGTTGTCCCCTAACCTTGCTTAAAGTGTTGAACAAGATTAATTACCATTATTTAATTCTTTTTACCGTAATATAACCTTGTGTTATGCTTTGTAATTATAATACAAGCTGAATTTTCAAATTTGGTCCAACTTGGACACTGTTTGTGCATGTTATGCAATTTTATGTATATTTTGGACTTTTCTACAATTTACCAAAATATGATGTTTACTTGCATTTTTCACATGCGTTATGTTCCTTATATGTTATCTTATCATTCTTGAGCTTGTTGATCCATTGGGATCCTAGTTGAACATTTGGTTTGAAGGTATTTTCTTCAAGGGTATTTTAGGGTTTACCTCTTTATGGATGAGCTACCTTTAGGAGCCATCAACCAATGGTTTATTTGATTGTCTTGGAAATTCAACAAATAGTGGCTAAGAAGGTATCCATGAATGTTGGGGAAACTGCTAGTGTGTCTTCTTACATATCCTTAATATTTGAAGGCCACAAACACATGGAGAGCTACTAGGACACCTCAAGTTTTTCTTTTTCTTTATCCTCAAGTTTTATATACCTATCCTTAAGAACCCAAACGAAACCTTAGGTCCCCTATCTATTCTTCTCTCTCTACAGCGCTTCTTTCCCTTTCTAGTAGGTAGAGGAGCTACCCAAGGAAGAAGAAGGTGTTGATCTACTTGGTGGAAGCACCTAGGGTTTCATTTTGCTTCCTTTAAGGTTTTATAAAGCTCTTTCTTGGTGATCATGACCTAAAAAAGTAAGTAACCCCTTCTTTCCTCTGTTTCATTTTCTATTCTTCTTCCTCCTACCTTTCTCTAGGTTGGAACTCTATTATTCCATGGTAGAAGTTGTTGTAGAACTCAAGAATCTACCTTTCTTGCTTCTTCTTCTAGGGTTTTGCTTCTTTGTAGAGAAAAGTGCCTACTTGGCCAAATTTAGATCTATATCTAGGGTTTTCCTACATTCTGTTCTCAAGATTATTTCAATTTTGGATCTGACCTACTCTATATAGGCCAGTTTTATAAGCCTATTTACTTGTATTGCTTACTATAAGCTTGTTAGCTCATGTTCTTGCTTAAAAATGATGATTTAAGCCTTAAGAAGCTAAGCTTGCTTGAGATTTCGAATTTTTATGGTGTTCACTATTCTATTGTAGTTATAGATGAACCTATAAATAGATGTAATACCTTCCTAAAGTAGAGGATGTCTATAATAGTTTGATAGCATAATCTATGGTGTTAAGCACCTAACAATTGATGGTCCAAGTTTAGGGTTTTCTAGATTTTTCCTTCATTACCACACAACTGATGGTGATACCGTGCAACAATTGATGGGGTTGCTACAATGACAACTGATAGTAGTGACCAAGGCTATCAATTGATGGTGACACCAATGGTCACCCCTT
Source organism: Alisma plantago-aquatica (assembly GCA_963693085.1). NCBI lineage: Eukaryota > Viridiplantae > Streptophyta > Magnoliopsida > Alismatales > Alismataceae > Alisma > Alisma plantago-aquatica. The sequence continues at coordinate 507,172,154 of OY856410.1, read as the reverse complement.
AGGTCATGTTTTGTCTCAATTAGAAGCTTAATGATCAACCACTAATTACCCTAATGAAGATATCAACCAATGGTGATATCAACGCAACAACTGATGGTGAAAGATGATAGTAGTGCTGATCATATCAATTGATGGTGAAACTATGTGACACAACCAATTGTTGGTCAAGTCACCACAACTGATGGTGAGTGAAGGTTTTATATGTGTCTTCAATTAAGCCCTGAACCAATGGTTTCTTAGTTCAAATGATTTAATGTTTGGACTTATACTCCAATGGATGGTTTTGAAATATGAACCAGATCCAGTGGTTAGGATAAAACATTTATCCATCTATTAATTTTGAATAATCGGTTTGATCCAATGGTTGAGCTTGGATGCTTCAACATCTAATGGGTTGGATTGATACCTGTAGTATTACATGTCTAATCTGGATGTAATGGTTTTGCTTATGTGATCAATTTAAGGAGCTTGATGGTTGAGATGATGACTTGCATAAAATGTACAACCAATGATGGGTTTTAAACCCACAAACTATATGCTATTACATAAGGGATGTCTAGGGTTAAATGACGACTCTTTGTAGGTCACAACGTGATGGATTTACAAATGGTTTGTTTAAGGTATTTATTAATGTAAATAACCAAGGGTCTTACGTTGTCCACATCCAATGGTTCTAGGTGATGTTTTGGTATGGTGATATGGCTTGAATGAGGTTGGAACTAATGGAGGCTTTACCTTAATAAGGTAGTCTTACTTTTCCCTCAAATGAATAGAATGAATAATTAACATATTGTGGTGATATATAAACCTAATGGGTTATATCTTGATACACATAATCCTAATGAACTCATATGATAACGATTAACTATGATCACCATTCCATAGTGGAGTCAAATAACAAAGGAGTACTATCTTATTGTTTTGGAACACTGGTATACTATAATGTAGTGGCAAAATTCTAAGTTATGCATGAATCCATACTTTATAATGGTATGGAATGTGATTATGATGATTATGCATCTAAGATTATATGGGGAAGCTATGGGTTAAGATTTGTGAATGAATGTTAAAATATAACTGTAATGTAACCTACCTTGCTAAACCTAACCCTAATGCAATTAGAGAATGGTGATTAATCATATTATCCTTTATTGAATGATTAACATCATGACAAAATATCCTACCTAATGATTATTTGAAACTCTAATGTGTTTAATAGGTGGTCATTATAGTTTCATGATCTATGTTTTCTTATACTAAACTTGTACATTGTCAGTGTGATGATGGCCAATTGTATAGCTACCTCTTATGTTAACATAATAAAGGAATGCTCTTAATGATAAGATTATCTATAATTCTATCATGTGAACATTTTTTAGTTCTTTAATGAAATAACATGCTAAGACGGTGTATCACATGAATGGTGATGTATGCTGAGCCCTGCAATAAGTAAAGAAAAGATAATGATGAACTTGTAGGAAATGATATGATGGTCTTAGTAACCTTTGGGCATGGTTGAGCCCTGAATGAGGTGTAATCCTATTATGTTAACAAGGGTTGATACGCTATGATGTTGTGATAAGGATTTATATGTTGTGATAGTATGGGGACAAGTGTAGTCTCATGAATGGAAAGTTAATAGAACCATGTTATGATGAGTTGGGGAACAATAAGTTACATATGTTTTATATCTTCTGAAGTTGTTATATGTTAATTCCTACTAGAGATGAATTAGGGTTTGTATGTTCACTTGTTTGATGTAGCCTTAATTCATCCAGTTCGCAATAACTAATCAAATGAAATTCTAATCATGTAGTGCCCTATGCCATAGATCCATTTGAGTGTCATAAACTTCGCAGATGGTGAAATGAGTATTCCTAAGGGAAACTTGGAGTATATAATGTTGAATATGCGTGGTGCTTGTCATCTTGAATCCAAGTTTTTAGGGAGGATGAATGCAGTCATACCTAGCCCTCAGTTTGAGAATGGTTGTGGTTGTGTTCCAAAGATTATATATGTGATGAGCTTGGAGGACAATTGTGGTTGTACTTCAGGTGGTAGGGTATGTGTACCCACATCCTTTCACTAGTGTTGTGACCTGTACTAAGGATGGACTAGGCTATTAGCATCTTGACCTTATGCGTCACTGTGGCGAACCTATACTGACCATGGGAAGAGAAGATCTTGGAATTCAGATCTTCCCTATATCTTATATAGCATGGATTTCGACTTAGCAGTGGGCAGTTGGATTTTTAGTGGTATCCTCAAATTCCTTAGGGCTTAATAAAAGGTGCAATACAGTCATGTAGCATATCTATTTAGGGTTATACAAAATGCCACACATTGGATGATAACTCTTGCTTTCTCTTCTTATATAGAGATGATTTATAGTACATTAAAAGATGATAGATATGCTTACCCTATAGACATGCTCATGTTGTAAAGATGTTTATGTTGTCAAATATATTGACATTGATAGTTAAGATTATGCTTCTAGTTATGTCTAATATTTCTAGACATGCCTCTGTAATGGAAAATTCTTAAGCTAATAATCATGCTTATGCACATAATTATGCTTTGATGTTAGTTATACTTATGATGTAGATATGTTAAACTGGATAGACATGCTAACAATGTTAGTTGTACTAATGCTGCTAGACATATTCATGATGTTAGAGATATGTATGCTACTAAATTTCTTATGTTGTTAGAAAGACATATGATGATATTCAAACTAATGATGATGCTTGTTCTTAGATGCAATCTTATAAAATTTGAGTAGATATGTGATAGAAGAAAAGGATGTATCTATTACTTGTATATCCATTGATAATCATACTTGTTTCTAAGCTTATTTGCTTAATCTGTTTAGCATGCTTGAACTGTGCAATCGGCTCAAATGACTATTAAATTCTTCAAATAATCAATTATTTACTATTTAATCAGATGTAATCATTATCTTTTAGAGAGAGTTATATCTCTCATTGGGACAGGGTCTCACCTCGTTGGTGACCACATCCTTTTAGGTGATCAATAACAACAACAATAGTACCATGATAGTAGGTAGAATCTAAGTTGATGAACCCTAGAGATGGTTTTTTAGTTGTTTGGTGTGTCCTAGAGTCATCCATGTACTCTCAAGTCTAGGCGGGAAAGGTTTGTATATGGTGTTTCAAACAGATTGCACTTTTGTTACCATGTTAATGCTTTTTTATGTGGCATATACAAATAATGTTCTCCTTTGTATATATGTTGTGCCTAAGGCCATAGGACAAATTGTATTAAATTCTTGGCATAGTATGAATACAAGAAATATGTTGGAGTCTTATGCCAATGTTTCTGAGCATGTGTTGATGTTGAAATTAGTTTTAATTGACTCCATTTTTAGGGTATGTGTTTAATTAGTGATTGATCGTGTTTAATATTTTGAGTAATCTCATTTAATGTAATGGGTTGTTCTAGTAAATACTACAATCCTACATAGATATATCTGAGTAAGTGAACAAGCATATCTACATATTAGATGTAAAGCAAGAAAGTCTTAGTTATATAACTATTTCAATAATGTAGGTGATTTTGAGATTTCGTAATATTAATTATCCTTGATCATATAGACACAAGCCATACATGATTATGCACACGATTATATACATGTATTATGTTTTCATAATTAACCTTTACTAGTTCCATTTTAGGTTTTGACCCTATTATTTTCAAGGTAGGTTAATTACATCTTCGATGATATTGTACTAGTTTAGAGTCCATCATGAACTCATGGTTCATGTTTAATGTCATTTTGAGGTTTCATTCATTTTATAGCTCAATAGAGTGTTTATGTTGTTTGTGTGTATTTTAGTATCAAACCACTAATCATAGGGCAAAAAGGCCCATAGTTCATCAAGCCATGAGATCCAACATAAGATATGGTTTTAATAAAAAAGATTAGGACATAAGAAGCATAAGACTTTGTCATTAGGATCCAATGTATGGATTATATGTTACATAGCATCAATATGATTATAAGTAAGGATATATCTTGATTTAGATGGGGAGGATAATAAACTAAGATTTATATCACTAATAGGGAAAAAGGAATACAAACAAGCCATCACTAGTGGACTTAGTATTTCAAATACCACAGTAGCATAAGGTGGGTTGATCATTAGACATTAGTGTCCCAAAGCATAATAGAACTACTGATTTCAAGGATCTAGGAGAGTTTTATGGACAAGAGAGATAAAAGTCATCATATAATTAAGGCTACAATCATTCAATGTCATGCTTTACATCATAATCATGCATAAAATCCATATATGTCAAGATAAATGCATTAGGGGCGACATGGGGTGATATACTTTTATGGAGAACATCAAGTTATTGATTTTGGAGATTAGAATGAGTATCATATTTAATCAAATCATGATTATCCTTAAAGGTCATAATTCAACATTAAAACCCAAAAAAGGAACATTAGGCGCGAATCTAAGGCGTAGGAAGTAAAATATTATTAGGGTCATGGATGGTGATTAGGGTCTACATAGTTCTTAGAGTTGATAAATATTATTTATTTGAGGTATAGGAAGTAAATTTTACAACAAAGGTCCAAACTTTATTACAAGAATGCATTAATGGTAGATAACATGGTCAATGAGCACATTTTTTTAGTAATATAGGAACAGTCTACAAATAAGCTCATTGCTTATGCCTTTTTTCAAGACAATAAAACATTATGATTTTGATTTTTTTGCCAAAGCATTTAGAAGATATAAAATTAACAAAATGAGTATAGAAAACTATAGGGACGAGTCTGCAAACATTACATTCATTAATCAAATGATTTCAATGGTTGAATTGAGGGCCCGCCATGGTCCTCTCCTCATGATCTTCTGGCCCACAACATATTACGCTAGTAGAGGGGGGTTGACCATGTGAGTGGGGACTCTGGGATATGCATAGTTGCTCTGGGTGCACATTGGATTAAAGGGCCACCAGGGTGTCACCCTCCATGACCCTAAAGTTGTACTATGCACCATCCGCAGTGGTGAGGCAATTGGGGTGACTAGAACTAGGTCATCGAGACCCTAAAACACATTGCAAGGTGGTAGCCAAGTGTCATATATCTTTTATAGACTTAAATCATCTATCATCTATTGGAGAGGATTTCCAAGTAGGATATCTGATGGTGATGCATGGAAGCGGTAGCCATGGAGTTGCTTGAAGACGGTAGTCGCATAGGCACAACCCGATGGTGTGAAAATGTGAAAAAATGTACACAAATGAACCCCAAGGATGATAATATAGGAAAAAATTCTTATATAATGGATAAGGGTGTGTGTAGGATTGGATTGGTTAAGACAAGGAGGTTTTATGGTGGCCCCAATGCTAGCCTCGCAAGGTGATGAAAAAAGGAAGGAGTAAAGATTTTGGTTGTGGATGCAAGATGGTGAATCTGTGGAACTCAATTGGTCGACTTTGAATTGTTGAGGTGGTGATTAAATCAATGGCTGAGAAGGTAAAAAGGATGTAATGGCCCCCAAATTGGTTGGCCTAATCACAAAGACACAATATTTAATCGAGTTAAAACAAAAAAAAAATTGGCCAAACTTCAAACAATCATAAGTTTGGCCCCAAAGGTCCGATAAACGTGATTTTTGCATCATTGGAAACTAAATTGAAATATCTACCTCCTGATATAGATTTGATATAAATAAGAGAAAAATTAAGAGATTCAAATTCACTAGAAAAAGGAGGATCTGTTAAGGCATGATGATTAGCTCAGACAAGAAAATTAATGTCACATATTGTAAAATTGATCATTGATGTGACCAAATTGGAGTACCACTACAATAAAACTATGAAATTGATGTTAAATTCAGTAAGAGGTCACTTTATTAGAGAGAAAGAATACAATAGAGTAGAGAGTAAATTCAAGTTGTCAAATCCTTTGCCCCTTACAAGAATTTTTTGTCCTTGAGAGGATCAAGAATCCAAGTCAAAATTTATCATGTTTAAATAAATCCCCATAGGTGTCAAGGAATACCTCATAATGGAGTGTACCAAAGGTTTTTATCATTAGAAGTGTACCCATACTGACTATATGCATAATACTTGGTGTTATATCATATTATGACATCATATCAACATCAGGGTTTTCGTATCCTTTACACCCATTACATTTGGGTTGTTTGTCCAGATAGTCATCAAGCCCAAGGTGTCTTACCAAAATTTAGGCCATCACTTCAGTATCATGACTTTAAAATAGAAATATTATTGCCTTTATTTTTTCATCAAGTTAAATTACATGCATGGATTAGATTAACCCCACAATTCTACCAACCATCACCCATTAGGTTAATTAGCTTTCCATTTTAGGTCTGAAATCAAGCAATGTATTCATGATTATTCACGTTAAGATTTCAAGGAATCATTGTATCAAGTTCGGGGTCTCAAAATATACATATTTTTTGTATGGTATGGTTTTGAATTGGGTCAAGCTTATTAGAGTGACTTATCATACACATATCAAGGTTTAAATTAAGTCAAATTCTTTTAATATATCTATCATGGAACAACATTATCATCAACATTGATGTTTCATTATTATGTCACTTGTATCTATAATGAGCTATACAAGGTCAAGTCACTCAAGGTAAGACCTAACTATGTCCAATTAGACATGATAACCAAAACCATCTACCCATACTAAAAGTTCTATCTAACTATAAAAAACAATGTTAACCATTAGATTCCTTTACATACAACCACTAACCTGAGTATGGGGTTCATTATGGATGTCACACATCATATGCATCATCTTAGGGTTTTGGGACATCTCCCTCACCTAGATGCAAAACATACATATTTTCCAACGCATCCCTCAGTAGAGTTGTTTCAAGTAAGTATGGGGTTCAAAATTTTCAAGGGAACCACCCACTAGGTAACTCAACTCATATACTTACAAGTATTATATGTAGGGATTGATAATCATGTATTTCAATCATTCATATTTTCCAACATTTCACATATCTTCGAGTTTGGGTAATTTGACCTTCTTCCATGGAAGGTGGAATTATCACAAGAGGTCATGCTTATAGTAAGTCCCATGCTAGATGTCCTTCCTAATAAAGAGGTTGAAACCTATGTTGGTCTTAGTCAATATCTCATCAACCATATCCCATAATGTACAAGGTTGGATACAAGAAAGAATGCCAACCTACTAGCTCTATTTCACACATCAATACATAGTGTTAATGGTCAAAACTTATCCCATGTCATTAAAACATACTTGATTCTTCTAAAAACAAACTAATGCGATATTCAATCAATATTATATCATCATCATCATCATTAACAACAACAACAAAAACAACAACAAAAACAACAACATCATCATCATCATCATCGTCGTCGTCGTCATCGTCGTCGTCATCATCATCATCATCATCATTATCATCATCATCCTCATCATAATCATCATCATCATCATCCTCCTCCTCCTCCTCCTCCTCATCATCATCATCATCATGATCATGATCATCATCATCATCATCAACAACAACAACAACAATAGCATAATAATAATATTCATCATCATCATCTTAGGTCATCTAGGCTACAGACTACCCTAACCTATATAATGGCTCTAAAAAACTCTAGAGACTACAACTAGCATATAAACACTCTCATCGAGACTGATGTTACATAAGTTTCTCTTAGGTTACATGTGATGTATATATGCTCATAGAGAAAATCATTCTATAAATGGGGCATCATGTAATTGATTGGATAATATTAATAAAGGTAATTTCAGCTATTATTCTTGTCTCGGTCTATGAGATAATGAAACAAGTGTAAGTCTAGACAATGATGTTACTCAATGACATATATCTTCTGTTGGGTTTTAGGGGAGGCAGAGAAGGCAACGAAAACAAAAATTTTCTCCTCCCCAAACCCAGAACAAGGAAACACGTCAATGTCTATACAATAGGAAGGATGGTTTGTGGAATCATACCTTATCCCGAGGCTTGCTCAGCAACAATACCTCGCGGCTTGTGTAGTCTTCACCTCCGATCTTGGATGGTGTCTGTGCAGCTCCTGGTCTCACCACGACTGATGACTCCTAGTCTCACCAGGACTGTTGGGATTGATAGTTGTCCTCCGAGTGGCAAAAATCTCCCGCCTTTGAAATAGTCCACACAGACGACCTAGAACTCCAATCTCCTTGTCCCATAAGGAATTGGAAGGAGTCGCACCCTCCTGTCAGTGTACTAGTCACTGACACACTCTCCTGGCACCAATCACTTTCTACAGTTGTCTTTCCCTTGTTGTGCCTCCCTTATCGGGTAGCACTTGCTCGGGCTCTCTCAGTTACCAAAACCAGAGAGAACGACAACTTTACATAGCAACTGGTTGCACTGTGTTGTTCTTTGAGAAGCCCCCAATACCCCTATATATAGGAGGGTCATGGGACAAGGTTCTCCATCCTGGGCAATATGGGACTAAAGCAGGAGTAGAAGGGTTCGAGATTTTCCACAAAAACAACCAACTCGCAACCTGAAACGGTCGGTTGGGGACCTGAGCTGGTCGGTTGACACCTCAATCGATCGGTTGACACATCAACTGATCGTTTGGGACCCATGAAATGGTCAGTTCATTTCTGAACCGGTCGGTTCGTGGTCCTGGTCAGTTCCCAATTGACTTTTCATCTTTTGTTTCTAATTGGTATCAAATACAAATCCTTGTTCCAATCAAATTGGGCAAGTGAAACGAAATGAAATTTCTCACCAACCTGACTTTCCCATCTTGCTCGGTTGCACCAGTTGAACCGATCGTTTCAAAACTTGAAGAAATCATTTCACTCTGTCCATGAGCCGATCGAATCACCACCTGAGCCGATCGGTTCACCAAGCTGAGCCGATCGGTTCATCACATGAGCCGATTGGTTGGGAGTGCAGATTGTGCAGAAACAATCAATTGTAGTTTCAATCAATCTGATACTCTAATCAATCAGTCCAACGCCTTGAACATTATGATACTGAGGTATCAATTGATTGAGTGTTTAATTGAGCTACTAAACTCCTTTAGTATTCAATCTAAACATTGTTTGTGGACAAAACTCCTCTTCCAGGTTAAATCCTATGTGTGTGACCCTACATGTCCATTTCACGTTGGCAATGAATGTCCATAACACTTATGACTTCACAAGCAAAGAGCGGTGCCTAGTCACACATCAATGCTACCCAAGTGAAATAGAAAGTTGGAGAACAACTTTCAATCCTACAATCTATGATTGGTGTTACAGTGAATGTATAGTTCCTTTGTCACTGATATCCCAAATGAACTCGAGGCATGGAACAATCATCATGTCAACGTTCATATACTTTCTTGATCTCAGAGTAGATTGGAAGAGATATTTATGACATCAATATCACATACTGATTCACACATGCGTGCACGCCTTTCTCAATCCTACTCATCAAGTGGCCATGGATATCATACTCCCTCAGGAGGGACAAATCCCATATCTATCACTCACCCTTCAAAATCCCATGTGTCAAAGCCACCCAATCATCACCTTTATAACAACCCATGTTTCAGGATTGCGTTTGATGATGTCAAAGTGTGCCCAACGACATGTGTTGAGTGTAGTGATTTCAGGTCAAAGAATCACACTCACCACCATCACTGTGAGTACTGACTGTGACTACCATGTCATGGTTCCACGTGTCAAACTCACGGTGGGTCTGTCCGGTACACTTGTTCTCTAACTAGTACCTATGTGTTTGGTTTGATATCTCTATATCATGACTAATGAGATTCTATCATCAACCAACACCACAATCTAGTCTTGTGTGTCATTGCTATCTATCTACCTTCCACAATGACATCCGACTAGGGACATAATGAGAATGTACAAACTCTTACCATCCGTATGATCTCATCGTTCAGGTCCTCAACCTAAAAGCATACGTCATTGAGTACTGTCATTCTCTAGACATTCAATATGTTCTATCACTATCTCATATGACTGAACCAGAAAGAATTGGAAGCTTGCCTTTTATGTTTATCAAATCAATCTTAATGTATCCCACCAATCATCCCATGATTGGCTCTCAGGGCATACATACCAACAGACTCCCACTTGCACTGCGAGCCAATCACGTTTGAGTCATATTCATAGTGATCTTCAAACATGTCCCACATGTTACTGTGCTCTAGTGCGAACATAGTGAGTAATGGCAACACCTTGCCAAAGTCAGTATAATTTGCATGTCTCACATCTCTTCACTGTACGTCACACGTATGAGATGGAGTTGTCAAAATATGCGATCTAGTATTCCTTTGCTAACCTTTAGCCACATTGCATTGTAACATCCCTGACCTGGGTTATGAGTTAACCCTAGGTGTTTTTACCTAATTATGTAATTATATGCTTGTGATTATCTTGTGGTATGTAATTAAAGCTCCTGAGGAACATATGTTTCCATTTTTGTCCTTTTTAAACAATGTTGTAGTATTGTTTTGTAATACAGGGACCTATGTGCAAATTACCCAATTAGAAGGGTTAACTTGAAAATTTCACATGTTAAGATGTTCCTTTGGTGTTGAGACATCATAAGAGTGAGTATTATGAAGTATGATGGATTCTCCAAACTTGGGCACTAAGATGCAGCTTGTGGAGTAATCCTTGTACTTAAAACCCTAGTTTTGGTGTAAAGTGCAATTTACCCAAAATGTGGGGTGAAATATGTAAAATACACCTTTTAGATTATCTTTTATGACTCTTGGCATCATTTTTAGTAATAATGATGAAGGGGGTGCTTCATTTGAATAATTATATAAGAAGGAACACCCTTGTAATTAAATAATTAAGTTATACGCATAATAACCCTTTTTATATGTGCACCTTAGTAATAAGTTGACCTTCTTTGCCTTTAACTCTTAGTTTTAGAAGGAATTGTGTTTAAGTTTGGAGAAGGAGAAACGTGCTTAAAAGGAGATAAGTACCTAGATGAGAAATGGAGAAACTAGTTGTCCTTATGATGAAGTTTTGCCCAAAGTACATATACACCTTTCTTTGCAAACCAAGGAATCGATTCCTTTACTTCTTCACTTATCCCCTTGCTAAACCAACTAAAGGCAGAGCTTTGGAGCATAGGAGAACGGATAAGGAGAAGCTAGGTAAGCTTGGGTCATCTTCTTGCTCGAATTTGTGGAGGAAACCATGAAGCAAGGTTGGTTTGTTAGTATTTCTTACTTGATTCCTCTTTCTAGCCGATCTTTCCCAACCATTTCTTGGAGAATCGACCTTAGCCAACCTGTGGAGCTCAGAACGCCATTAAAGGCTTGAAAGCTTGAAATCTTGGACCTCTAGGAACAACCTTACGGCGGGTTTTATAACTCTGAACCCTTTTGCTTTGTTATGCATCTCATTTCTATGTGTTAGTTGCTAGTTCTTCCTCTCCCCTACCTTCCCTTGCATTTTTGCAAGCAAAATAGTGAAGAACATACCTTAGTCTCAAGGTAGAAGATGATGGGTGTTAATCCCAATGTTGTTCCTTATCCTACTTTACCAAACGACCTTGGACCTTTGGTCTAAATGGTTTGCAAGACCGTTTAGATGCAAACGGTCTTCAAAACCATTTGGAAAGTTTGACCAAGTGAATACCATTTAGAGGTCTGCTAAACACATCATGAATTAATCATCTACAAATAATCATCATCTAATTGCAAACAAATCACAAGTTGAAGGCACTTTAAACACCTAAACCCTAATCGAGTTCAATTGCTGATTTCAAGGACCAATCTTGTTGAACTTTGGGGTTGAGTGGCCCAAACAGTTTCAAAACCATTTTGGAATCACTCAAACGGTCTTAAGACCATTTGGTGATCACCCAAGACCATTTGAAGGTCTAGGGATAAGGTAATTTGATCAATTGAGGGTCCAATCACAATAGGTTGTTAAAATAGCCAAAGTGCTGATTTGTGATTTAATTAGCGTTCAACCCTTAACAAATGGACTTAGATTTTTATGAGACTTTGGGGAACGGTCTCAAGACCGTTTGGAGGATGTCCAAATGATCCCAAGACCGTTTGGGCCAATTCATGGCCCATTTGGGTGATAGTTGATGGGTTCAACATCGATTAGACTCATGTTGATGAATGTTGATGGTTGATCGATTACAAACCCTAATTCAATTGGTTCCAACCCTAATTCAATTGGTTCCAACCCTAATTGGCTATCAATTTAGGGTCAATTGAGTGTCCAATTGGTTAAGGATAACCCTAATTGGCTTAATTGATAAGTTATTAACATATATGAGACTAAGTGAGGGGTTCAACCTTGAAAACCCTAATCAATTGCAAGTGTTGATGCACCTTTTAGGTCCATGCGGTTTTGAGGCATTTGGACCAAATAGTCTCAAGATCGTTTGGGGCCAAACGGTCTCAAGACTGTTTGGGGTCAAACGGTTCAAAACCGTTTAGACTTATGTGGTTTCCAAACCGTTTAAGGTCATGCGGTTTCAAAGGTGATTTGTTCAAACGGTTTTAAAGTCAACATGATCAAACAGTTTCAAGACCGTTTAAGGGCAAACAGTCTTGAGTGTCATGCAGTCTTGAAGGTCAAAGGTACCAAATGGTCAACACTTCCAAATGGTTTCAAAACCGTTTGGAGGTTGAAGTGTGAAATCATTTGGGGACTTTTAGGGTTAAGATTGCTCAATGCATTGAAGGCTTAGATGGTTCAATGGTTGATTAATCTAAACCTTAATGATACCTACAGACATTAAGGGGTTAAGTAATTAGTAGATTGACTCGTGTTATGATTAATGGTGAACATTATCAAGGCATTCATAAAGGGTTCAAGTAGACAACAACCCTTGATCAAGAAAACCCTAATGACCATAATGGGATGTCTTAATCTATGTTAATCAAAGATGACTTGACCTAATATAACCTAGAGTGATATAAATATCATCTAGTAGTGAAAGGAGAGAAAAGGCTCCTAATATGAATGAGAATCAAGTAACATACCTTCAGTATGTAAAAATGTACATGATTAGGGTATGATCCATCAAGGTAAGATCATGGAAATCCTAATTATTATGATTAATGAATCTTAACCTAATTTTAGGGCATCAATGATGATAATTTTCATACATGATGATGCTATGAGTTCAATTCACTATGAAGTGAATAGTAAACCCTAATTCTAGGGTAATAACATGTAATGTGAATAGTAAACCCTAATTTAGGGTAATCTGATAAATGGAGTAATTAAGGGTTTTGCCCTTGTGTATGAAACCCTAATTACAAGTTGTAAAATGAGGAATCTTTATACCTTGTGAACTAAGAGGTTCAATAACCCAAGGTTGAAGTGATTAAATCCAAACCCTAGAAATCAATGGCGATATGCTGATTCTCAGCACACCCGTGCTAAGGAGCACGGCCGTGGTAGCAACCCCTAATGATATGAGCAAGTAAAAGGACTTTAGGAATTTGTCTCCTACAAATATGATACTTGTTAACTCCTAAAAAGATGATACAAGAAGGATGTTAAGAAGGAAGACAGATTTTTAGGAGTTAAGAAGGAAGTTAAGAAGGAAGACAGATTTTTAGGACTTTAGGAATTTGTCTCCTACAAAGATGATACAAGAATATGATAGCAACCCACCATTGATGTCATCTTCTATCAGCTTCCTTCTTAACTCCCTAATGATATGAGCAACCCTCCACGGTTCATCGGCTTCTCCCCATAAAATATCATAGGTATGATGATCGTCAATCTCCATATAAGTGATCTTTAGGAATTTGTCTTCTGCTATCTTGAGCCCGACAATACACGCCTGGATATAGGCTAAAGTATAATCCTCCGCTTGCAGCCACGATCTGAATGCCACCAGTACCTGCCCCCTTCTGTTTCTAACCAGACCAGCAGCCCAACGACGGGAGTGTCCCTCCGGGTCAACCGCTCTTCCTACTGTGATATTCAGCTTCAGGTTATTTATGTTCGGTGGATTCCAGCGAATGATATTGATCTTTCTAAGTCGCCATCTTGGCTCCTTCACTCCGAAATTTTCTAGTTCCTTGTAAAACTCCGACTGTTCATTTGGAGTGAAGCTCCGCTTCTGCATCAGACCATTAATCCTATATATCAGATATTCCCACTCAACGTCTAAGTTCCTCTTGATATTTCCGAACCTGGCCAAACATCTTAGTCTCCATATGCTTTCCACGATAATCGCAGCTAGCCGACTCCCCATCCACCTTCTAACGGAGGATGTTGAAATATGTCCACAACAGGAGATTAAAGACCCGATATCATGTGGGGCAGGTTCCTGAATCCGAATCTCATATCATTTCCATAGAGTCGTTGCTATCTGACTCTCAAAAACCAAATGGTGTAGACTCTCCGATTCAGGGTTCTCACAGCAAGAACATCTTGACGCGAGCTGGATGTGACATCAGACAATGTTGTCATTTGTTGGTATAGCTCTATGCATCATCTTCCAGATCACAGCACTAGCACGTGGACAATCTAACTTCCACAATTTATCTAAGTTTGTAACAACACCCGTATTGGTAGGATGTTGAAGAAGCTTCTTCACCGATTTTATATCAAACTGGCCACTCTCCGTGAACATCCATATGATTCTATCTTCTTCTTCTGTAAGGAACAAACTAGCTCTCTTGATTGCCTCCATGCCCTCCTCATCAACAATCATACTCAACGCCTGCCAATCCCACCCATTCTCCGCCTCCCAAAAATCTTTAAACATGAAATTCATATTCCTGTCCATCCTATGAAGAGCATGATCAAACATCCTACGCTCGCACCATAAGGAGTCCCAAAAATGTAGGTCGCCTTTACCGACTAACCACCTGCATCTAGGAAAGACCATTGGGAACATATCCCACATCTTCTTCCATTGCAGGGACGCTGAAGCCCCCTTCTTCAGCATTGGTGGATACAGACCAGAAACATTCCTGAAGTTCGATGCATACTTCTTCCTGCAAAAATTCACCCATAACGATTTTCCAGTGATCACCTCCCAGCACGCCTTCGCTAGAAAGTCTTTTTTAAGCATCTGTAGGGAAGTAAAACCCAAACCTCCTGACTCCATGGATGATGAAACTCTATCCCATGCCACCCATGCTCGTCTGGTGTGGTTATCTCTGTCGGCCCATAAGAAACGAGACATCATCTTTTCCAAGCAATTACAGATTGAGATGGGAATCCCTGCCGCCGATGAGGTGTGTATCGATGTGCTAGATAGAACATGTTTAATCAGCAGTTTTCTACCAGCAAAAGATAGAATACTTGCTTTCCACGATGCTATCCTCTTCTGGATTTTAAGAGTTAAGAATTCAAAATCTTGCTTCTTCACCCTCCCCACTGATATTGGTACGCCCAGATAAGTCATAGAATCTGAGATTTGATCAATTCCGAGCTCCGCTGCAGTTCTACTCCTCACCGATACATCTGTGCTACAAAGAATACACATGGATTTGCTTCTGTTAAGATTTTGCCCAATTGCCATTTCATATTCTTGTATAATCTGTCTAACAATCTCCGCTGACCCATTAGACGTGGCAAGTAAAAGGACTATATCATCAACATACATCAAAACCGGCGGAGATATACCACCCCCTCTAGTATAGAAAGCATCGATCACAGCTTCTTCCTATAAATGTACCAACCTCCTTGCAAGCATGTCCTCGAAGATGATGAACAACGAAGGTGATAAAGCGTTACCTTATTTAAGACCTTTCCGGAAAGGGAAAAAACCCTCTGTGTAGTCCCCAATGGTAACAGTCGTCCAAGCTTCTTTGAAGAAACTAGTGCATAACTCTATAGAGTCTTGGATAAAACCATACCTTCTCATAACTTTCTCCAGAACCTCCCATACTACACGATCATAAGCCTTCGACATGTCGAGTTTAGCAATAATGTTCTGTTGATTTGGGCCTTGTTTGATATCATGGGCTAGTTCTTGTAGCAGCCGAATATGATGAGATATGTCTCTATTCTTCACAAATGCCCCTTGATATGGTGAGATAATTTTCGGTAACAACACTGCCATTCTATTGTTTATGGTTCTAGCAATTATTCTCAATGCCAGGTTCTCAATCGAAATCAGACGAAAGTCTTTGGATAAGTCCTTTGGTGTATCATTTTTCGGAAGTAAAACAGTACGACAACAAAAAAGGCTTCTGTGACAAGTATTTCTCCGGAAAAAATCCCCCACCAGGTTCATAAAATCAGCACTAATACAGTCCCACATCTACGAGAAGAAAGAATAAGTAAACCCATCCGGACCTGGCGCTGTGTGAGCGTCCATCCCTTTCATAGTGTCACAAATCTCCTTCTCAGTCGGCACAGCAGTGAGGTAGAAATTATCTTCAAGAGAAACCAGCTCTGGAATCCCCTGCAGAAACAATTCTAACAACTCATTATTAGTCACCGTGTCTTCCTCTTGTAAGGATCGAATATGGGCCGCTGCTTCTTTAGCAATGTCTGTAGGGTCTTCAATCACAGAGCCATCATAAGTAATCAACTGTAAAATCTTTCTTCTCTTCCTCCTATATTTCACATTGGAATGATAAAATCTGGTATTACGCTCCCCTTCTTGCAACCAAGAAATTCTGGATTTTTCCTTCCACATCGTCTCCTCCTAATCAAGAATGATCTGCAGTTCCCGCTCAGCTTGTATCAACAGATCTTCATTAATTCGGCTTGGATTTTCATCGAACGCTATCTGTGTGATATGAACCACATCCTCCAAATCCTTCTTCTTCTGACTGATGTCTCCAAAAACCTCCTTATTCCATCTACGCAGCGCTCTCCTTGTCAACTTCATCTTCTCATAAAAAACGAAAGAAGAATGTCCATAGATTGGCGTTGCCCAGGTATCCTCTATTACTGCACGACATCTAGAGTCCATAAGCCAGGCTGACTGGAACACAAAAGGAGAAGGTTGTTTATGTGACACTATCCCCTTCACCCAAGAGATGATCGGACAGTGATCAGAAATGCGATATCTTGTGAGGTGAGATGAGCTAGAAGCCGGAAAATCATCAGTCCATGCTGTGTTAAACAACACCCGATCCAATCTTTCCCATGTGGTAGGCGTTTGGTATTGCTTATTCACCCACGTGAACTTACTACCATCAAAAGAAGCTTCTGTCAAACTAGCATCAGCAATGAAGTTATTAAAGTCCGCCATATCAACCTGTCCAGGGGGTGTATCCCCTCTTTTTTCCTCCGCTCTCCGAACAGCATTGAAATCTCCTGCTATCTGCCATTTGGTATCTCCAATCGTATGCGACAGTAAGATAAGTGATTCCCATAACTCTCTACGTTTATGTGTATCACAACTGGCGTAGACTCCAGTAACGTATACATGAGTCCCTGCCGGCTCAGTAAGGAGGACGGTGAGATGTTGTCGGTGACTGCACACCACTTGTGGGTCGTATCTCCCATCCACGAACATCCAAACCTTTCCTCGATCAGCTTCGTTATCCCCTGACCAGTCCAGTCTGACAATGTCTAATAACTCCTCCGCCCTTTCAGCATGTAGGAAAGGTTCCATCAAACATACAATATCCGGTTTGTGCCTCCTACAAAGATTCCCCAGAACTCGTCTAGTAGGATTGTTCGCCGCACCTCTTATATTCCAGAACAAGGCTTTCCAGTACATTCGAAGACAAAGATAACCCTTGCAACCAACAGGCTTCTCAATCAGAAGCTATGTCTTCCACCTTCGCTGAACTCATCATCGGATATCCATCGTTCATCGTCAGCTGATCGTCTTCGATTGCTTCTTCTATATCTCCTCCTATCAGTCTGGACTTCCCAATTCCTTACCTCTTCTTTCGATGTGAACCTGGAATGTCCCCGTCTTCTCTCAGGTGCTTCCCGTGGTTCAAACGCAAGGAATTCCTCCAGTCTTCTGTTTCTGAGAGACATTCTTTGTCCCTCGTGGTTCGTTACTATTCTCCCATCCTCCCTGGAAATATGTCCCGAAGTCAAATTGTCAGTATCTCTGTCAATCCCAGACTGACCATGGCTCCCCTGTCCTTCTTCGAGCCTCCTCTCCCAGCGTTGATGGATATTAGGGTTATTTAGCCTTTCAGATGGCATCCGCTCATTGACGACTTCCATCGGAATTCCCAGATCTCTACCTTCCTCTGTCATATGAACCTCCGTGGATGATAGCATACCTCTTGCCACCATCTGAATCTTGATCAGCGATCTACGGTTCCCATAATCCAAGTTAATGAATTGTGGGATATCTTCAGCAAATGCTTACATCTCCACTAGGACTCCGATGACCTCATGTTCCTGTTTCTTCCATGTTGAGACGCTCCTCAGTTTCCCAAATGATGTTGCTATCTTCTCTATAGAATCTCTATCTCTGCAGATGATAGGGACTCCAGTGAGCCAAAACCAGTATCGCTCACGGATCTGACAAGCTTGTCCATCCTCCATGGTGGTGGCAGATACGTTGTCGCGCCCCAATATCACATTAAACACAAACCACCGGATTAGGGAACGGCAGGTGGGATTATACACATAAGCCAAACACTCTTCACTGTTTAAGACACATTTAAAGAGATTAACAGAATAAACAGATTTAAGCTGTAAAATGAAACTAAGCAGACTGCGGAAGCATTTCTATTAACTGATAGGAAATTAAACAAGTCTACAGCACACTGCATTGTTCAACATAAAATAAAGCATAACAGTTAATTTACATCTTTGCACATATTCTCTCTCTCACTCACACCTTGTCCCGAAGATCGAGGGGAATGGACTAAGAGACCTTCTAACTAGACTAACTACAAACCTTCTATCAACTAAGCGTTGGGATGAAACGATTCTTCTAACTCCTGTTGCTGATGCTGACCTGAAAATTTTGAGTAGAGGGGTGAGCCTACTCGCTCAGTGAATAACATTTCACTTAGCTATCAAGAAACAACTCGTCAGGTTCATTAACTGAAAATAAACATATATACAGTTTAAACAGAGCAATTTTACTGACATAGCAGGTAAACAGTTACTAATCACATTTCTAAGCATCGTCAGGTATTTCAAGTAGTTAAACAATTATATAAATTTACTGTGAACCTATATGATTTTTCATCCATTTTATTATTATGCCCTAAATATATGCAGTGTACTCTGCATATAAAGGTCCGCAACAAGTCCATGCTACGGCCCCACCGTACAAGACTTAGCGACACACCCGGGAATGCTAAGTCTGACGCCAGCCCTGTTCTGCCACAGGACCACAGGCTCTCCGGCCTACAGGCTCTCCGGCCTCAATGCACTACTCCGAGTGCTCTCTAGACTCCTCCTACTAACCTGAGCACACAGGCGGAGGGTCACAGGGTTACCTTCGCGACTCCGCACGAATGGTGTTAGATAACCGTGTTTTCAGGTGAAACCGCAGTGCCATTGTGACACAAGCACAATTGTTGTTAGACACTGCCCTTTTTCTCTTTCCTCCTTTGTCCGCGACACACGCACGGATGATGTTGCAACACGAGTTTCACCCCAAAGCTGCAGATACCACTTAGGGGTTCTACGGTGTTAGGGCATCTAAGTCTATACTTGATTAACGAATAACATAAATAACACATTATAACTGTAAACACAGAATTTCCTCTTTCTCATCATTCTTATTACACAATTCAAGTTCCAATGAACTTATTAAACTATTACTGAAGCAATTAGACATTTAAAATGAGTTAAATAATGATTTCTAAATGAATTGCCACTCACCACTTGAAACTCGACCGATCCCTATGGAACTCGGCCGACTGTTTCCCTGGTTCTGAAACTCGGTCGAACAAATCTCGACCGACCAACTGGAATCTCGGCCGATTCCCTGGGGAACTCGGCCGACCAACTCACCTCTTGAAAAACCTACAAAGGAAACTCGGCTGATCAGGACCAAACTCGGCCGACCAAATCACTGTTCGTATATCTAATTCAGGAAACTCGGCCGATCCAGACTGAAACTCGGCCGATCCGGAAAACGCTGTACAAAAGCCCTAAATAAGAACTCGGTCGACCGAATTGGAAACTCGGCCGAACCGCGCACAGGCAGAACACAAAAACGGCCTGCAGAAGTCGATTTCTCTCGAATCGACGGGCAAACTTCGAGCAAACACCGCGAAACGATCACAAACGACCCATACAACTAAACCGTACCTGAAAGGAAGAAAGGAATAAGCTAGGGCCGCTCCGAGCACCCCAATTCCTTGACCACTTTTCTTGCAAACGCAGCTCCAGCTGCAAAACTGATTCGATTCGATGAAGGTGATGATCTACGGAGGGAAGGGACGATCTACAGCAACTAATTGGAGCAAAACGACGCTCCAGAGCTTCTCCCTCCTCAGCTCCTTCTCTCTTTCTCTCTCTTTCTCTCTTTCTCTCACGCAAGGAACAAAACGTTTCCTGTGTTCTGCGTTTCTGTGAAATGAAACGAGAAAGGGAGAAAGGAAAGATAAGGAAGAAAACTTAGGGGCCAAATTGCAAATTTCGAAACTTTCGCAAAATTACAATCAGGTCCCTAGAAGCCCAAAAACTTGCAACTTTTGACTCGAAGGTCAGATTCGAACAATTTCTCTGGAAACGCTTCAAGCGTAAGATATTACATACTTTAGAAGCTAGAAAACACACTAAGCAGATATCTTGTCCATTTAAGCATTATTAACAAAAACATGCTTATAACTTAATACATCAGCTAAACACATGCTGAACAACTTACTTACGGGATAAGCTCGACGCGGGTTGTAACAATTCCTCTTACCCTTATAAGAATTTCGTCCTCGAAATTCCTAGAAGAGAAAAGGAAACTTGCCACGCATCTCAGATTCTAGCTCCCACGTAGCTTCTTCAAGATTATGGTTTCTCCACAAAACCTTCACTAAAGGAATTTCGCGGTTCTTAAGCTTTTTAATCCGGTAATCAACTATCCACACAAGTCCTTCAACATAGGACACATCTGTCTTAAGTTGCATCGCTTCTGAATCTAGAATCTTATCCGTACCAGGGTGACACTTTTTCAGCATAGACACGTGGAAGACATCATGTAGATTTGCCAACTCAGACGGAAAATCCAACCTGTAAGCTACAGGTCCAATCCTCTCAACAATAGGATATGGACCCATATATCTAGGGGTCAACTTACCCCTCTTGCCAAATCTCAGAACTCCCTTCCACGGTGAAACCTTCAAGTAAACCTCGTCGCCAACCTCAAACTCAAGAGGTCGACGTCGTCTATCAGCATAACTCTTCTGTCTATCCTGTGCAGCTTTCAACTGATCCTGAATCACTGATATCTTTTCAGTAGTTACATCAACTAACTCAGGTCCAAGAATTTCCTTTTCACCCACCTCATACCAACAAACTGGCGATCTACACTTCCTGCCATAAAGAGCTTCAAATGGAGCCATTCCAAGACTAGAATGGTAACTGTTATTGTAAGCAAACTCTATTAAGCTTAAGTGTTCTTCCCAGTTGCCTCTAAACTGTAGCACGCATGCTCTCAGCATGTCTTCAAGGGTCTGAATGGTCCTTTCAGATTGACCATCTGTCTGTGGGTGAAATGTTGTACTGAACTTTAACCTCGTGCCCATCGCACGATGTAACTGATTCCAAAATCTAGATGTAAACTTTGGATCTCTGTCAGAAATAATAGAAACTGGAATCCCATGCAACCTGATTACCTCATCCACATAAACTTTAGCCAGCTTAGAAATGTCAAAGGTTGACTTGACAGGAAGAAAGTGAGCAGACTTAGTTAGTCTATCCACAATCACCCATATCGAGTCCGAACCCTTAGGCGTTCTGGGTAATCCTACCACAAAGTCCATCGTGATGTGTTCCCATTTCCATTCTGGTATAGGAAGCGACTGCAAAACACCAACAGGTTTCTGATGTTCAGCCTTAACCTGCTGACACACCCCGCACCTAGCTACGTATTCGGCCACATCCTTTTTCATACCTGGCCACCAGTACAACTCTTTGAGGTTCTTGTACATCTTTGTGTTACTTGGATGCATGGCATACATAGAAGTATGCGCCTCCTCAAGAATCTGCTCTTTCAACTCACTGTTTCCAGGTACACACAACCTTTCATGAAGATACAACATGCCTTCATCAGAAAATCTGAACTCTGCTCTCTTACCCTCTGACATCTCCTGCATGATTTTCCATAACTCATTATCACTCTGCTGCAACTCTTTAATCTGATTATAAAAAGTAGGTCTAACTTGCATCTGTGCAATCAGCCCGCTCTGTCTTGTCACCTCCAAGTCCAAGTTCAACCTTCGCATATCTACAAGCAAGTCTCTCTTGAAACATGCCATAGAAAATGCATTGGTTGAAGAACTTGACTTTCTACTCAAGGCATCAGCTACAACATTCGCCTTACCAGGATGGTAATCGATTGTCACATCATAATCTTTAATCAGCTGTAGCCATCTGCGCTGTCTCAAATTCAAATCTTTCTGAGTGAAGATATATTTCAGGCTCTTATGATCGGTGAACACCTGACATGTCTCACCATACAAGTAGTGACGCCATGTCTTAAGAGCATGAACTATAGCAGCTAATTCCAAGTCATGAACAGGGTAATTCTCTTCATTTTTCTTAAGCTGTCTAGATGCGTAAGCAACAACTTTAACTTCTTGCATCAGTACACAGCCCAAACCTCTCCTAGAAGCATCACAGAACACTGTATAGCCTTTTTCTGCCTCAAGCAGAACCAACACTGGTGCTGAAGTCAACCTCTTCTTCAGAATCTAAAAACTTCTCTCACAGTTATCAGACCAAACAAACGACACATCCTTCCTTGTCAAGCGTGTCAAAGGTGATGCTATCTCACTGAAGTTCTTTATGAATCTTCTATAATATCCTGCCAGACCCAAGAAACTTCTGATCTCTGTAGGAGTCGTAGGTTGTTCCCACTGAAGCACAGACTCAACTTTCTTAGGATCCACGCTGACTCCATCTCTCGAGATAACATGTCCAAGGAATGCTACTTCAGCCAACCAGAACTCACACTTGCTAAACTTAGCAAACAACTGGTGTTGTCTCAACAACTGCAACACTACTCTCAAGTGTTGCTCATGTTGTTCCTCGTCTCTGGAATAGATCAGAATATCATCTATAAAGACTACAATAAACTGATCTAGAAAAGGTTTGAAAATCCGATTCATCATATCCATAAAGGCTGCTGGGGCATTGGTCAGCCCAAACGACATGACCAAGAACTCATAATGTCCATACCTGGTTCTGAAAGCTGTTTTGGGAATATCAGAAGCCTTTATCCTAAGCTGATGATATCCGGATCTCAAATCAATTTTAGAAAAGATCGTCGCTCCATGCAACTGATCAAACAGATCATCAATTCTCGTCAAGGGATATTTATTCTTTATTGTGATCTTGTTCAGTTGCCTGTAATCTATACAGAGACGCATGGTTCCATCCTTTTTCTTAACAAACAAGACTGGAGCACCCCATGGTGAAGAACTAGGTCTAATGAAACCCTTGTCTAACAACTCCTGCAACTGTACCTTGAGTTCTTTCAACTCCGTAGGTGCCATTCTGTAGGCCGGCAGCGCTACTGGATGACTACCTGGATATATCTGAATTTCAAAATCAATGTCTCTGACAGGAGGTAAGCCTGGTAACTCTTCTGGGAAAACATCAGAGAACTCACGAACTACAGGCACATCATAAACACTGGTGGTGCTCTTTTCTGCTCTGGTGTCAACTACATGAGCAAGGAACGCTTCACATCCTTTCTGTAACATCTTATCAGCTACAGCAGCTGATATTATGCATGTAGGCAGAACTTTCCTGCCTCCAGTAAAGACACAAGAAAATTCTCCTAATTGAAAGGTAGCTTCCTTTTTCCAGCAATCGAGTTGCACTCGATATGTCTCAAGACAATCCATACCCAAGATGACTTGAAAAGTATTTACATCCAAGGGTATGAGATTAGCAGCAAAGGTAAAACCTCCAAAATATAACAAACATCCGGGACAGGACTCAGATAAAACTGTCGATCCACCTAGTGGAACCCTCAACACTAACTTATCTGCCAACTCTTGAGTTAACAGATTAAGTTCAACAACTAAAGAACGTCGTATAAAAGAATGAGTAGCTCCCGGATCTATCAAAACTGAAACTGGTATACTATTAAACAAAAGCATCTCTCCTGTAACGACTTGTGAAGAGATTATACCTTCCTGAGGTGTCAAAGAAAAGAAACGTCCTGAAGCTCTCCCTCTGCCACGTTGTCCTCTCTGACCACTCCTGCCACTAGACACTTCACCACTTCTAGAACCAGAAGCCACAGAGGAACTCGGAACATCATGGTATTGAGGTTGAAAAGCTTGTGATGCTGCTTGATGAAGTTGAGGACAATCCCTTCTAAGGTGTCCTATTTGTCCACAGGCAAAACAACTTGGACCCCAACACTGACCAGTGTGTGGTCTACCACATTTATTACATAGCGGTATCTCTTGTCTCTGAGGACCTGATACTGACATTGATGACCCTGAAGACTGTCCACTAGTGGCACTGCTCCATCTTCCTGGGTTATATCCTCCTCTACCTCTAGAAGTAGTGACATTCTCAGATCTCTGTCTGCCAAAACAACCAAAGCCACGCCCAAGTTTAGAAAAGAAACCTCTACCTCCACCTCTGTATCCACCACTGGACTGTCCTCCACTGAACTCTGCAGATCTCTTCTTATACTCGGGCACCCTGTCAGCATTCACAGATTCTTCAACCTGCCTGGCAGCCTCAACAAACTCACCAAAGTTTTCTCTGTTCCTCCTACTAGTAGCATAGACTGTATGCCGAATCTCTGGCTTTAACCCTTCCTGAAATCTTCTGCACCTTTCTATGTTGTCAGGAACAAGCTGTGGACAGAAGTTAGCTAAGCGTGTGAAAAGCGCTTCATACTCTGTAACTGTCATGTTCCCCTGCTTGATATTCTGCAACTGCCTGATTTTCTCATTAAGGAAAGTGGGTGGATAGAATTTGAGATGAAACTCCTCAGAGAAATCCTGCCAGGAAAGCTCTGTGCCTCTTCTCTTTTCCTCCACACCACTCCACCATAGCTCTGCATCACCTGTCAGAAGGTAGACTGCATGATTGATCTTCTTGTCTTCTGGAAGCTCCATCAGACGAAAGACCTTCTCAATCTGTCTAAACCATTCATCAGCCTCTGCGGGATCTGTGGTGCCACTGAACTCTGTGCCACCAAGCTTCTTCACAAGCTCATAAGATCGCATCAGATCTTTACTGCTGGTAGAAGAAGATTCTCGCCTATCAGCCTTGTATCTCTCCTTGGTCTCCAAGAACATCCTGTACATCCGGGATGCTTCATCCACGTGGTCACCACCACCTGGACCCAAGTATCGCGGATCAGGGCCAACATGGCTCTCAGCTTGATCATCACGATCAAAACCTCTTCCTGCCATCTGCAATGATATAATAGAATATTTCCTATTAGAAAATTACAGATAGAAGAAAGACACTTAAACCTTAATCCTATTGGTCTCTTATCGTCCCCTGACTTTGAGTAGTTAAGTACTCAAACCTAGGCTCTGATACCAAAAATTGTCGCGCCCCAATCTCACATTAAACACAAACCACCGGATTAGGGCACGGCAGGTGGGATTATACACATAAGCCAAACACTCTTCACTGTTTAAGACACATTTAAAGAGATTAACAGAATAAACAGAGTTAAGCTGTAAAATGAAACTAAGCAGACTGCGGAAGCATTTCTATTAACTGATAGGAAATTAAACAAGTCTACAGCACACTGCATTGTTCAACATAAAATAAAGCATAACAGTTAATTTACATCTTTGCACATATTCTCTCTCTCACTCACACCTTGTCCCAAAGATCGAGGGGAATGGACTAAGAGACCTTCTAACTAGACTAACTACAAACCTTCTATCAACTAAGCGTTGGGATGAAACGATTCTTCTAACTCCTGTTGCTGATGCTGACCTGAAAATTTTGAGTAGAGGGGTGAGCCTACTCGCTCAGTGAATAACATTTCACTTAGCTATCAATAAACAACTCGTCAGGTTCATTAACTGAAAATAAACATATATACAGTTTAAACAGAGCAATTCTACTGACATAGCAGGTAAACAGTTACTAATCACATTTCTAAGCATCGTCAGGTATTTCAAGTAGTTAAACAATTATATAAATTTACTGTGAACCTATATGATTTTTCATCCATTTTATTATTATGCCCTAAATATATGCAGTGTACTCTGCATATAAAGGTCCGCAACAAGTCCATGCTACGGCCCCACCGTACAAGACTTAGCGACACACCCGGGAATGCTAAGTCTGACGCCAGCCCTGTTCTGCCACAGGACCACAGGCTCTCCGGCCTACAGGCTCTCCGGCCTCAATGCACTACTCCGAGTGCTCTCTAGACTCCTCCTACTAACCTGAGCACACAGGCGGAGGGTCACAGGGTTACCTTCGCGACTCCGCACGAATGGTGTTAGATAACCGTGTTTTCAGGTGAAACCGCAGTGCCATTGTGACACAAGCACAATTGTTGTTAGACACTGCCCTTTTTCTCTTTCCTCGTTTGTCCGCGACACACGCACGGATGATGTTGCAACACGAGTTTCACCCCAAAGCTGCAGATACCACTTAAGGGTTCTACGGTGTTAGGGCATCTAAGTCTATACTTGATTAACAAATAACATAAATAACACATTATAACTGTAAACACAGAATTTCCTCTTTCTCATCATTCTTATTACACAATTCAAGTTCCAATGAACTTATTAAACTATTACTGAAGCAATTAGACATTTAAAATGAGTTAAATAATGATTTCTAAATGAATTGCCACTCACCACTTGAAACTCGGCCGATCTCTATGGAACTCGGCCGACTGTTTCCCTGGTTCTGAAACTCGGTCGAACAAATCTCGACCGACCAACTGGAATCTCGGCCGATTCCCTGGGGAACTCGGCCGACCAACTCACCTCTTGAAAAACCTACAAAGGAAACTCGGCTGATCAGGACCAAACTCGGCCGACCAAATCACTGTTCGTATATCTAATTCAGGAAACTCGGCCGATCCAGACTGAAACTCGGCCGATCCGGAAAACGCTGTACAAAAGCCCTAAATAAGAACTCGGCCGACCGAATTGGAAACTCGGCCGAACCGCGCACAGGCAGAACACAAAAACGGCCTGCAGAAGTCGATTTCTCTCGAATCGACGGGCAAACTTCGAGCAAACACCGCGAAACGATCACAAACGACCCATACAACTAAATCGTACCTGAAAGGAAGAAAGGAATAAGCTAGGGCCGCTCCGAGCACCCCAATTCCTTGACCACTTTTCTTGCAAACGCAGCTCCAGCTGCAAAACTGATTCGATTCGATGAAGGTGATGATCTACGGAGGGAAGGGACGATCTACAGCAACTAATTGGAGCAAAACGACGCTCCAGAGCTTCTCCCTCCTCAGCTCCTTCTCTCTTTCTCTCTCTTTCTCTCTTTCTCTCACGCAAGGAACAGAACGTTTCCTGCGTTCTGCGTTTCTGTGAAATGAAACGAGAAAGGGAGAAAGGAAAGATAAGGAAGAAAACTTAGGGGCCAAATTGCAAATTTCGAAACTTTCGCAAAATTACAATCAGGTCCCTAGAAGCCCAAAAACTTGCAACTTTTGACTCGAAGGTCGGATTCGAACGATTTCTCTGGCAACGCTTCAAGCGTAAGATATTACATACTTTAGAAGCTAGAAAACACACTAAGCACATATCTTGTCCATTTAAGCATTATTAACAAAAACAGGCTTATAACTTAATACATCAGCTAAACACATGCTGAACAACTTACTTACGGGATAAGCTAGACGCGGGTCGTAACATACGTATTCACCCCACGAGTCTTTGATGCCTTCCTTTGCTGCTGATATCGCTTCCTCCAACGAATTGAAATAAATTATTGCCTTTGTCTGAGCAAATCAATAGAAATCAATGACATGTGGCCATCTTCTCTTTATTGGTTCCACCATCTCTTCCCATCGCACCCTCGGTTTCCATAAGATTTCCACCGCCTGTAACAGTGATGACAACCTATCCCTGCGCAACTGGTCGTCTGGGCCAAGATCAACTCCTATACGCTTTGCTATGTGTTGCGGCCCTCCACGTGCCGGGATGCCTGACGGCAATGGAGGAAAAGCTTGTTTGGAGGTTAAATCTGGCGATGTATGCACCACAGCGACGCTGCAACGTCGAGCTTCATGTCCCGGTTTGTGGCACTTATAACACACCCGTCGGCGAGTACACTGGGATTGACAATGCCCTTTAGTCATGCAGTTGTAGCATGTGTCCTTCGGTATACCATAGATGGATCCTTTCTTCTTCGTGTTGTCCTGCTCTCCGGTAGCGGTGATTCATGGTGGATAGGGCCTGGGTTCATCGACCACCTGATCAACCCCGCTCGGCACCGTTTGGGTCCCATTACCCATCTGCGTGTGGATCGTAGCCTCATCGGTAGGGTCTGAACCGATTGGAGGGTTTGCTGGGTGATCAATCTCCCTTTCTACGTTCTCCGCCATCGAACTGACGTCTCCATGAGACTGCTCTATCCCCATAGATGACGCCATGTTATTCATGGGCTGTTCATCCACAAACGGTGTCTGCCGCGAGGGAGATCTAAGTATGTTTCTGATATCAGGAATCACAACATCGGTTGGAGTTGCAGTGGCTGCAAAAGTGTCACGCCGTTCTGCCACCACACTTTGCGCCCTCCGATATCTAAAGCTCTGTCACATTACCCTCCGTAAGAGCGGTGACGGCAGCATCTTGATAGGACAAAAAAGGAGGGGGAGAGGGATATGCTGATCTGGGTGGACTCCGATTGGACGGAGTGTCCAACCGGAGGGATGTTGACGGCGGCCGCCGTCAACGGTAGATCAGATCAGCCTAGGGTTTCGCTCCGCTCTGCTTCATTCCAGGTAAAGGTTATGATATCATATTCATTGAAAGCATGTTATTAGCTTTATGAATAGTGCCATACTATGTTGCCTAGTTTAAGTGGCATCATGTGAGATTGATAGGCTGTAAGAACCATGAGTAACATCAAGGTCATGATGATTAGATGACTTATGATGGGATGATAAGAATTGATATCCATTTGATAACTGATGTGAGTTAGAATTGATACATTTAGTATTCTTCTTATATAGCCGTGTTTTAATAGTTAAATGCTTGGAAACATGCTGGATGCTAAAAGAATGCTGAAATGTACCTAACTAATCAAGTATAATCATATCATGTAGAGCCCTGATCATAGATCCATCATTGTCAGAAGCTATATGATGGTGAAACATGTTTTCCTAAGGGAACTCCTGGATCACATACTTTTGAGTATGTGGGGGAATATGGATGTGAATATCCTTACATCCTAGTGTAGGAATTGATGTAGATGTACCTTAATCTATCAACCCTTCACTATATGTTTATGCTGGGGGGGATGTACCACAAATCTCCTGAGGAAATCCTTAAATATCGCATCAATGAGAGATAAATAAGAGATCTTTCGATGGCAAAGAGAGTACATAATATCACTGTGACTCTAATAGCGAAGTACCCGAATACCCTGGTAAGCTATCTTAGCAGAGACACGAGATGTCCTGCATGTTGATCCTCACACTGACTGAGGAAGATGAGGTCATAAGAATCTAGCTCTTTTGATGACCTATGTATGATACCGATGCGACTTAGTAGTGATCGGTTGGAGTATTAGAAGTATACCTCATCATCGCAGGGCATAATAATGTTTGTAAAACATAATCAACCGCGTAGCATATCTTCTTAGGTTGAACTACGAGAAACATTGATTAATGTTGCATTATTTATATTAACATTCTATTCAAATTATCAGTATACATGTTCTTCATATTCCCTGGTGAAATGATTTTTTAAGTAGAAAATGTTTTACTTAATATCAAACCTACTGTTGAATGATTTAAGTTATTTTGCTTATGTTATTCCATAATTGCTATAACAAAGCTTCTGGCAGAGAGTTATAACTCTCGCTGGGACAATTATTTAAATTGTCTCACTCCCGTAGGTTTCAACCTTTTAGGTGGACGCCAGGGACGGAGAAACCACTCTGAGGGTGAGCAGTATCAGCAGAAGCAACACCAGGGGCAACAGTGAATCTCAGGTGGAGATACTGACTGTCAAGTGTTGTAGTTAGTTGGTCTTATGTCGTCTCTGTACTCTCAGGTCCTAGGAGTCAATAGGTCTAAGGTTTTTGGCTTTAAGCCTCAAGATTTTGTATCTGGATGTATATAATCACTCGAGAGGTGATTTCACAATGATGTAAACTATTTATCTTGTTTATTTATAAAAGAGCTTTATGGTTTAAAGATCTTTTCTTAAAAAGTTTTAATTTCCAGTGATTTTTAGTAATTCACTTCAACATTTGTTTATTCTGTGTTAGCAAAGTGAGTCACCACATGCATTATCAAGGATTCCACACTTGTCATCAATGAGCGGAATATCTATAAGTTCATCTCATGAACTTCCAGATCCATATAGTATCCACTGCTATTCTCCAACACATAGATACTTGACATTTCCTTAAAAATGGTTTTATTGGAACACTTCCAATTATCAACAAACTTTCACTTTTATATATCCTATATATATTTTGTGATTAATTTTCTGTCCTCTCGGAAGTTCGCATCAATGTAACTCTTTACATTGAACTCTTCCTTATCTCCACAAAACTAGTACTTCTCAAGTACTTATCAAGTTCTCATGGTATTCCAGTAACCCTTACTAGAAGTAGACAGACATCCACTCGTCATGTCTCACATACGAGTTATCAGGATGAGCACATCTATTCTTAGTGTTCCCATTCTTCATAAGAATTGGACACTTGGCCTTGGGATATTAACTCCATGTAACATGAACAAGTTTTCTCCCACTGAATTTGTGCATACTAAACCCTTCAGTACAGATTTCCAATGTATGCTTTCTCTTTTCAGGTCAAAAGGTTTTTGAGAACTATCTCTATTCCTATCTCATAGGAAATATCCCTATCTTCTTTAAAGATAATTTCCACTTTCGGATTTCCATTCTAGAACATTTCCACTTCACATCAACATGTGGAATGTGAACACCCTCCCACTAAATCACAAATCCCTTCTTTATCTTTGACATATCAGTCAAACCTTTTGACTATATCATCAAAGTAAAGATCCAATTCTGAGTTGATTGTACTCAATCAATCACATTAATTAGTCCATTGTAACTTATAGACTTCATTTGCATTAGTGGATTCATAAACCTTATAGGTTGTGTCACGTACACATCCTTGTTTTATTCCTCATAGGAATGCGGTTTTAGTATCCATATGCCAAATTCCTTAGTCATTAAGTTGCAATCAACAAGCATCATCCTTCTCAAAATGTTATCCATGTGTCTTAACAATTAAGATTCATTTGCACTTATGGATTTCATCCAATGGGTTCTACCATCAAGGTCATAACTTATGGTTCACATGGATGTCATTTAGGATGTAATGGTCATAAACCATAACTCAAAATTCGGTTCCTCATATGCATCTGGATAGTTGACTCATCACATAGATAAATGAGGTGTATCTGTTAAGGATATAAGAACTCACAACCCTTGTGATTCTTAATTTCTTTTATTAGTGTGGGGTATTCATTTATTAAGAAGAATTCAATTATTTGATAATCATTCTCTAAGTCCTTAGAGTATGATTCCTTCTTGATTTAGACATCACCATGCCTTAATCATGAGTTCGCTATGATACACTATAATAATCACTCATAATGATCTCAAACATTTGGTCCAAGTATTTAATTCATTGATCTCATCAAGAATTAACACTTTACCAAATTTGCACTTCATCTATGATAATCTTGAACACTTCAAGATATTCATATTGGTATTTCTCTAAACACCATTTGAAGTATTAACATTTGTTCCAATAGGTATGTAAATACATCACATGTATTATATATAATAGGATAATCATTCTCCCACTACAATTAGTGAAGATTGATTAATCATGTTCAAGATATTCATGTCTCTTACTAGTTCTCTAACCAAAAGATTCTAGATTTATCCATCACATGGAAACTAGAAATGAATTTCTCAAGATTGATGCTAATTTGATTGTTTGAGTTATCTATAACTTTTAGGTATCATTTTATCTTATGCGTATCAAATACCACAAGATAAACAAGGCATTTCCACAAAGATCATATCTTTAGAAATTGAAACATCTCTTTATTGATTGCCATCATTGTCATACAATATGCAAAAATAAAGTGTTTCTATCAATTGGAAAATATGAAATAGCAGTTCATAATTGTATTACATGCCTTTTAGGCTGAAAGTAAACTAAAGTACTCCTATCTATGGCGGCAACACTTGCCCCATTTATTGAGTGCTTTACACTTTACATCTTGGTATCATATACCTCAAAAGTGTTACAAGTTTACTTTCATGACACCTTTATGTAGAGACGTTTGTCGCCTCCTTCTTCTTTTGTTCTTCCAGATAGAGAGGAAAATTCCTTTTCCAATGTCCTGGCCTTTGACAATGGTGGCAATTGCCTTTCTTAGTCACGCCTCACTTGGCCTTGAGAGCTAAAGACGACTTGGGCTCCTGGCTAGCATCAGAACCTTTCTTAGTCTTGCCCTTGCCCTTGCACTTGGACTTGCCTTTCTTGCTCGTGATCACCATCACAGACTTAGGCTTTTCCTTCTTCATATGTGTCTCGGCTATCCTCAACATTCCCAACAACTTTGACAGTGGCCGATCAAAGTTGTTCATGTTGTAGTTCATCACAAACTGCCTGTAGGATTCTGGCAACGATTGCAGTATCACGTCAGTAGACAACTCTTGGCTCAGTGGAAATCCCAGTCTTGTCAGGTTCTCCACATACCCAATCATCTTGAGTATGTCAGGACCAACTGGATCTCCTTCTGTCATGACGCACTTGAATAGTGCCCTTGAGACATCGTATCTCTCTTGCCGTGCTTGATCTTCATACATGTTCCTGAGATGCTGAATCATCTCAATGACACCCATGTTTTCATGTTGTCTCTGCAACTCGTGGTTCATATAGCACAACATCAAGCACTTTGTGATGCGATGATTTGAGTCGCATTTATAGACCTATTTCATATGTGTTTTGTGCTCTAATTACTCATTTTCATGGATAATATTGCATAATTCACTTAATTTGGTCTTTGCCATCATATTATATCAAATTCCCTTTGTTTTACTATTGTGAGCATCATTTATCATCTTATTATAAATTGTGTGGATTTACTTGGTCTTGTTGTGAAATTTCAGGAAAAACAAGTATCTGCTTCCGTCGATACCATCGACGGAAGTCGATACCATCGACCAAGCCACAGGTTGTCAGCCGAGAAGAGAAATACAGAGTCGATACCATCGACACCTAAGTCGATGGCATCGAGATCACTTAAGGTTGCTGGCGAGGATGTAGTCGATACCATCGATGAAAGTCGATGCCATCGACACAAGGAGAGCTACAGCGTCTCTAGAAGACAAAACTGACGCTACAGGAGTCGATACCATCGACGCCCAAGTCGATGGTATCGAGATCACCACATGCGCTCAGAATAAAAGAAAAGAAAGCTGCCGCTAATCCACTGGGTCGATACCATCGACCCGCGTCAATGGTATCGACGCCGGCAGATATGCGTTGGATCTGTTTTGATCTCGATCGGACGGCTGTTGTTATTTGACGACCTAATTAGGGACTTATACCTAATGACGACCGCCCACACCAGAAGGGCATCTCATTTTTTTGATTGCACGAGTGCCTAGGAGGAGAAAAAGGAGAACGGAGGCCGAGAAGATCATCCCTGGTGATTCGGACGCTGCCGAAGACGATTTCCACTACCGACAGGCGGGGAAGCTCGTGTTCTACGCCAAGGATCCACCGGTTCTTCTCCGTTCAGGGGTTTTCCCATTTATTTCCCGTTTTTCTTATGAATTCCCCAATTTCTACCATGTATTCGTGTGAGATGAACATGAGAGGCTAAAACCCTCAATCTTTAGGACCGGGAGTAGCCCGGGAATGCATTGTATGACATTTTTATATCAATAATTCATATTTCTCTCTCAAATCCGTGGTATAGATTCGTTTTCTCCATTTCTATTGTTATGCTTGATCACCATAATAATAATTTAACACCCTTAATCACTTCGACAGAAGGATTAACGGTTGAAAAGAGACGAATTCTACATTAATCAATAAAACCCTTGACAAAGGAGTTGTAAAATTAATGGTGGGAACTGAGAGACCGTTTTTAATGCGCTTAGTTTAGGGGAATGATTACTACGACGGTGGAATCAACCTAAACCTAAGTAGTGAATTACACCATGACAGTGGGTAATTCTCATTTCAGGCCACTACCCGGATAGATAGAGAAGTGTGAGGAATTATATGAAACCTAATACAATGTTGACCCGCAGTGAAACCGCCATCCTAAAGATATCCTTTTGAATTGATTAAATTAACCTTTAATCGATTGTTTTCTTTGTTTGATTTTTATTTTCTTTTTAATTTGAACAACAAAACCCTACTTTGTTAATCAGTCTAGCTGATTGCGATTAGTTAGTAGAAGTCTCCAATAATTCACGTATCCCTGAGTTCGACTCGGGCCTCACAAGGCCTATATTACTCGACGCGTATACTTGCGTTTAAGCGCGTAGTAAAATACACATCAAGTTTTTGGCGCCGTTTCCGGGGATACGGCGAATTATTGGCACTTTGAGTGCTAAGAGCGGCCACTCTAGGCCACATTTTTATTTATTTATTTTAAAACAATTTCAAAAATTCCTTTATTTCTCTATAATTGTGTTGACTCGTTCAAAGCATTGTACTGAATCCCTATTTCCATATTTCAGGTACTTTGCATGGTGCACACATGTAGTCGAGACTACGTGAATCGCACACCTGAGGTTCCATCTGCGGGACCGGAGGACGAGGACTACTACGAGGAGGAACACCAAAGTGATATAAATTCTGAATCTGAGCAAGAACAAGAAGAAGAAATGGCTGAAGCACAGACAATATGGGAGACGATCAAGGCGTCTTCTTCCTCAGCATCAAAGGGGCCTATAAAGAAACAGGGGATAAACATTCCAACCTACAAGATCGATCCAACATTGATTAACCTGGTTAAATCAAACGCATTTCACGGATTGAAAAATGAAGATCCAGTGGCCCACGTCAGCCAGTTCGTGGAGAACTGTGATATGGTGAAGATAGATCGATTTCCACAAGATGTGCTCTACCTCAAGTTATTCCCGAGTTCCTTGGTTGGAGTGGCAAGAGAGTGGCTTCATAACCTCGACGACGAGTTTGTTGAATCATGGGATCACATGGTGGAGGTTTTCTTTGAGAGGTTCTTCCCTCCTGAGAAGACCAATGATATGATCCGGAAGATCCACAATTTCACCCAACAGGCGGGTGAAACTTATTCTGAGACTTGGGAGCGATTCCAAGTCATGTTGAGGAGATGTCCACATCATGGATTGGACAAGGAGACACAAGTGAAAATCTTCTATTTTGCTCTCTCCGAGCACGATAGAAGTAATCTTGATTCAGCCGGATCCGGATTTTTTCTGAATAATACGGATACCAGATGTTGGGAGATACTGAAAAACATGGCTAGGAAACATTCATGGGGTGATAGAGGGGCTGTGGAACATGTCAAGGCTGCTGGTGAATCCAGAATAGTGAGGGAGCTGAATGACAAGTTAGATCTTCTAGCCAAGAAGGTGCTAACTAAGGAAGATGCATCTGAAGATGAGGAGGCCCAAGTGAAATTCATGCAACAGCAGGGCTATAGAAACAATGACTATGCATGGAGGAAAGATAAAAAGTTTTCATGGAAGGATCCGAACAATTTTCTACAGGATCCGGATGCCAAGCCACAGCAGAAAGCCGAGGACAAGAACACTGAATTACTAACTCAAATGGTCCAGCAAAACCAAGAGATGATGGCCATTTTTGGAAAACAATTGCAATCTCAAGGTGATATTCTAACCAAGTTTGGGCAGACGCTGCAAAGCCATGGAGCACAAATGCGGGCATTGGAAACCACCGTGGCACAGATTTCGAGTGAAGTGGCGGCCATCAAGCACGCCAACCAATAGAAACCAACTGAGAATGCAAATGTGGCTCAAGCACACCATCAGGTCAAGTACATGTATGTGGTAAGAACTGAGGAGGAATCTCAGGTGCAAGAAGTTGTAGAAGAAAGAAAAATGACTTTCAATGTGTATGCAACACCGGCGATACCATATCCACGCACGTACTATGGATTGCCGGGCGGAAACCCTTTCTTCAGAAAATCACAAAGAGTTGTGAATATTGTATCTCCACCTAGGCAGGAAGAACAAGTGCAAGTTGTTTGTGCACATGTGGAGACATCTAAGGCGAGAGAGGAACCACAACAAGCTGCCACTATTGAGGATGTCTTGCCAAAGCCCACGCCGGAGGGAGTAATTGAAGCAAGCTTAGGGGAGGTACCCCCGAAAAGCTCTTATGTGCCACCTCATAGGCGTGTTGAGGCAGCAGATGTTTCAAATGTGGTTAATCCTAAGTCAAAGAAAGAGCATCGTCACTTTAAAAAATTCCTGGAGATATTCCGAAAACTCCACATCAATATTCGATTAGTGGAGATGATCGAGAAAGTACCCGCCTATGGGAGGTTCATCAAGGAAATCATTAATAAGAAGAGGCGGATAAAAGACGATGAAATTTATTGGATGAATGAGACGGTGAGCTTGATGATTCACGGGAGTTCACCAAAGAAGAGAAAGGACCCAGGAGGTTTTTACATTCCGTGTTCAATAGGTGGTCAACATGTTTCTAAAGCGCAATGTGATTTCGGCGCTAGTATAAATCTCATGCCTTTGGCTACATTTCAAAAGTTGGGGTTAAAAGAGATAAAGAAGTTGGCTGCAACAATTGAATTGGCAGATGGGTCTACCGTGAGACCCTATGGAGTATGTGAAGATGTTCTCGTCAAAGTGGATAGATTCATATTTCATGTGGACTTTGTCGTCATGGATATGCCACCACTCCAAAGCTGTGAAATTCTTCTAGGAAGACCTTTTCAAGCAACGACGGATGTCGTGACTGCCTTAGGGAGAGGTACTTTGTCTTTGGGCATTGGAGGAGATTGTGTTGAATTCAAATTACCGCATGATCCTCTAAGTGCAGTCCCCAAGGTGAAAAGATGATGACTGTCATACGTCTAGCCTAAGACGTTAAATAAGGGCGCTTGTTGGGAGGCAACCCAACCATTGGTACATTAGGATAGTGTAATTCGAGTCATAGATTGTTTTTATTTTGTTTAAATTTTAGTTTAAAAATGATACCTTGATCCGTTTGTTGAATGTGCAGGCACAGGCAGGGTCGATACCATCGACACACTCGTCGATGGTATAGACATGGGTTCAGGTTGACACCAGCAAAAATTGCACTGCGTCGATACTATCGACACCCCCGTCGATGGTATCGACATGGTCACAGGCAGGTCGCAATAAAGTGTCAATGGTATCGACACCCCAGTCGATACCATCAAGATCTCTGGAGATATTGAGACGAATTTTGCTCAGTCAACTCGATACCATCGACGGCCTCGTCGATGGTATCGACATCATCACAGGTTGAATGCAACACAACGGCGGTGTCGCAATAAAAGCAAGTCGATACCATCGACATCCGTCGATGGTATCGACGGACAAGTCACCGATCCGCACATAAACATCGACGACGATCGCAACAGCCACGTCAGCGATCCGGGTGATGCGTCGATACCATCGACTTCCGTCGATGGTATCGACCCGTCAGCAATCTGGGTTTCTCGATCCAGCAAACGTCAGCCGTCGATACTCGCGAGGGAGGCGGATACCCGCGAGACGTGTCGATACCATCGACCCGCGTCGATGGTATCGATGGGTCAATAGGGGCGCCGATCAAGCCTATTTACGGGGACTTGCAACGTCATTTGACGTCACACCTTCAGAGCAAGTATCCTCCTTTGCGCCGAGCACTCCCCCGAGCCTTCCAAGACTGAAGAGAAGCGTCATCGAGCGGATAATTTCTTCTCCATCTTCACCGAGATCTTTTCTTCTAATCCCATCTTTTCTCGCAACCATAGTGCATGCCGCCGGAGCGTCGTCATCGAGCGCACACCCTATGGAGATCGAGGAGTTCGTTCCTCCCCCAACCGCTTCCATCTCTCGTCCACACCTGATTCATGCCCACATGGAGGTGAGGAAGGTCTACGAGGAGATAATGAAGCGAAAGTTCGAGCCAACCCGGTATGTGGACCGGGGCATGATCCAGGAGTTGGGGTTCGAGGCCAACTTGGCCTACGTGTTGGACGGGCAAGCCCGGCACACCGGTCGCCTTTACGAGCAGATCGAATGTCATGCGGATGGGCAGCCTTTTTTTGGCGAATGGGCCACATACAAGGAACTGGTGGCTGAGTTCATGGCGTCTCTTGACATCTGCGTCGTACCAAACGACGTGGTACCATCGGACCAGGACCAGGCGTGGATCAAGGGAAGGGTGTCCTTCCGACTCTTCAACAACAATTACAACATCACGTTGAAGCAGTTCAACGACATCTTCAATTGGAACCACGGCCGCAATGATCACCGACGCCCCGACGCCCACACCGACTACGACAAAATCTTCGCCGAGCTAGTTACAGTGCCGACAGGAAAGACTGTGAGCTACCATAATGCAGCGGTAGCGGATTTTGAACACCCGTTCGTCCGGGTCTTGCATAGGATGTTGAGCTTGACATTCTTCGCTCGAAGTGATCTTGCTTTGAGCAAGTTTTAGGAGAGTGACTTGTTCTTCCTTTACGCACTCCTAAAGCGTCAACCATGCAACTGGGGGGCGTTCTGGCTACAGCGCGTCCTGGCGGTGAAGAGGAGCACAAGGAAGGCTCCAATCCATTTTGGTGGGATTGTCACCAAGTTGGCGCTTTACTTGGGGCTGAACTTTCAGTCCATGACTCCGATCTCTACGAGGAGCAAGGTGAACGTGCAACACTTGCATCGTTCAAACCTCATTCTTCTCCGGGACGGGTTGGCGTACGCTCATTGCCACGTCAACCAAGCTTATCAGGAGAGCTCCCTACCGGACGACGTCTTCAACATAGAGGGCAAGCAGCACTTCCGGTGGCCAATCATTGCCATCGAGTCCTCCGAGGAAGAAGGCGGAGGTGACGAGCAAGAAGGCGAGGCTGCAGAGGAAGAGGAGGCTTTCACACCTCTTTGAGCACGTGTGGCACCACGGAAGCGTCCTAGGATGCATCCGGGTGCATCTTCATCATCTCAGCCCCCGCCGCCATCACCACAGCACGAGCAGCCAACCGAGGATCCCTATTCCATGCAGGGGATGTACACCATGCTGCAGGACATCCAGCAGACTCAGCAGCAGCACATGGCTATGTATACCGGCATCCACGAGACTACGAGCCGGGTACTTGACAACCAACGGGCTATGTTCGAGAACGAGCGGCTCATCCTCGCCAACCAAGAGCAAATGCACAACCGGTTGCAGCGGATAGAGACGCAACAGGAGCCTTTCTTCGACCATTACTGGAGTCAAGACTACTTTGGAGGCTATCCACAGCCTCCGCCGAGGACCCAATATGATCCAAGCTTCCAGGGGGAGTACCCGTCTTGGGATCCTACGACACCGCAATACCCACCACCGCCTCCGCAGGATTGATCAGGGTATCACTGTTCCACCCTTAAGTTGGTTTTTGACTATGAGGCCATAGTCGAATTCAAGCTTAGGGGGGTGGCTGGAACAGCTCTATCTTTTATCTTTTCTTTAGTTGTTTTTGCTTTTTGCTTTGTTGTTTGTTCTTGCAATTTTAGTTTGTTTAGGATCCACATCTATCTAGTGTAATCATGGATGTCTTAAAAATTGTCATCTCGCTGTTTTCATGGGAAATTTAAGGGAATTTAAAAATTTCTGTGTCTTTTGGATAGCTTAACTTGGTTGTCCTTGGGAAACTTGTCCTATGAAAATGATTGATTATGTCAACTTTGAAGCAATATGTCACACCCACACCCCCATTGACTCATGAAAAGTGGATACTAATGGTTGTTTGAGCCTAACCTAATCAAATGGTAATGAGACCTTAATTGGATATAAGAGAAAGAACCCTTTGAACTACTACACATGTCAGTAAGGAGGGACACATGATATTTTTCTAAGGTTCAGTAACTTAATCTTGTGATCATTCCACTTCATATTTTTCCATAATCTACCAAAGAATTGGAAGTAAAGTACAGTTTTAATTCCTTCTTGCGTGCATAGCATGTAGATAGGATTTGCATTGTTATTTTCATACTTTTGCATAAAACGAAAAAAAAAATGTATAGTGATTCATGCACATTACCTTTAGGTGCATGTCATGTAGTTGCACTCATAACTTTCATGATTTTCATGCATAAGTACACCATGTACCTCAATTTTTCCTAAAAAGGTGATCTAATTGTTTCGTACCCTCGAAATAGTGCAAAGATTTCCAATTGTGAAGAAAATGGCCTTATACATGTATCTCTAAGCAATTATGGATATGTGGGCTAAAAGAAAGAAAAAAAAATTTCTAAAAATCTGAAAAAAAATTGAGAAAAAAAAGAGAGAATTTAGAAGGAAATGGAATAAGAGGGAGAAAGGAACATGATATCACTTGCATAACAAGGAAATTGAGTACATGATGTGGCTTAATTAGATTTCTATCTCTTTTTGAGGTGGAAGGTTAGTGCATGCATCATTCCACCCAATTATAGGCATTAGGGCATTTTCAATGTGCATTTGCATCATTTAGGGCATTTTGTTTTATGCATTTTGAAACTGTGTAATACTTCCAAAT
The DNA here is from genome assembly GCA_963693085.1 of Alisma plantago-aquatica. Lineage (NCBI taxonomy): Eukaryota > Viridiplantae > Streptophyta > Magnoliopsida > Alismatales > Alismataceae > Alisma > Alisma plantago-aquatica. The sequence goes on along the minus strand of OY856410.1, from coordinate 507,131,118 downwards.
TCTTCCATGAACCACCCATTCCATCCACCCGTTGCTCGGATTGGTAGGCCACCGTGATTTTCTCCTCACTCATGTTTATCAGGAGAACTGCTTCCATGTAGATGGTAGTTAGGGCGAGCAACATAGTGTAGGCGATCACAAGATGCACCAATGTTGAATCGGCAAATTTTATTATGTTAACTGCCTTATGTGATAGTGTTCATCGGTTTGAAGGATAATTTCTCTTATTGATGATTATTGTCACCTGTAGGGTAATTACTGTTCTGTGATTAGGAAAGGCCGGTTTGAGAACGTCCAGTGGGAGTCATGTGTGATGTGGGGTGATGTGTTGATTGTTAGTTGACATCTGCAATTCTATTCTAAGGATTAGTTGCTCGAGGGTGAGCAATGTTTAAGCTTAGGGGAGTTTGATGCGATGATTTTGAGTCGCATTTATAGACCTATTTCATATGTGTTTTGTGATCTAATTACTCATTTTCATGGATAATATTGCATAATTCACTTAATTTGGTCTTTGCCATCATATTATATCAAATTCCCTTTGTTTTACTATTGTGAGCATCATTTATCATCTTATTATAAATTGTGTGGATTTACTTGGTCTTGTTGTGAAATTTCAGGAAAAACAAGTATCTGCTTCCGTCGATACCATCGACAGAAGTCGATACCATCGACCAAGCCACAGGTTGTCAGCCGAGAAGAGCAATACAGAGTCGATACCATCGACACCTAAGTCGATGGCATCGAGATCACTTAAAGTTGCTGGCGAGGATGCAGTCGATACCATCGACGAAAGTCGATGCCATCGACACAAGGAGAGCTACAGCGTCGCTAGAAGACAAAACCGACGCTACAGGAGTCGATACCATCGACGCCCAAGTCGATGGTATCGAGATCACCACAGGCGCTCAGAATAAAAGAAAAGAAAGCTGCCGCTAATCCGCTGGGTCGATACCATCGACCCGCGTCGATGGTATCGACGCCGGCAGATATGCGTTGGATCTGTTTTGATCTCGATCAGACGGCTGTTGTTATTTGACGACCTAATTAGGGACTTATACCTAATGACGGCCGCCCACACCAGAAGGGCATGTCATTTTTTTGATTGCACGAGTGCCGAGGAGGAGAAAAAGGAGAACGGAGGCCGAGAAGCTCATCCCGGGTGATTCGGACACTGCCGAAGATGATTTCCACTACCGACAGGCGGGGAAGCTCGTGTTCTACGCCAAGCATCCACCGGTTCTTCTCCGTTCAGGGGTTTTCCCATTTATTTCCCGTTTTTCTTATGAATTCCCCAATTTCTACCATGTATTCGTGTGAGATGAACATGAGAGGCTAAAACCCTCAATCTTTAGGACCGGGAGTAGCCCGGGAATGCATTGTATGACATTTTTATATCAATAATTCATATTTCTCTCTCAAATCTGTGGTATAGATTCGTTTTCTCCATTTCTATTGTTATGCTTGATCACCATAATAATAATTTAACACCCTTAATCACTTCGACAGAAGGATTAACGGTTGAAAAGAGACAAATTCTACATTAATCAATAAAACCCTTGACAAAGGAGTTGTAAAATTAATGGTGGGAACTGAGAGACCATTTTTAATGCGCTTAGTTTAGGGGAATGATTACTACGACGGTGGAATCAACCTAAACCTAAGTAGTGAATTACACCACGACAGTGGGTAATTCTCATTTCAGGCCACTACCCGGATAGAGAGAGAAGTGTGAGGAATTATATGAAACCTAATACAATGTTGACCCGCGGTGAAACCGCCATCCTAAATATATCCTTTTGAATTGATTAAATTAACCTTTAATCGATTGTTTTCTTTGTTTGATTTTTATTTTCTTTTTAATTTGAACAACAAAACCCTACTTTGTTAATCGGTCTAGCTGATTGCGATTAGTTAGTAGAAGTCTCCAATAATTCACGTATCCCTGAGTTCGACTCGGGCCTCACAAGGCCTATATTACTCGACGCGTATACTTGCGTTTAAGCGCGTAGTAAAATACACGTCACTTTGCATCAATGGCATCATCAGAATGCTTCTTATAAGCATCCCTTTCTGCCTTTGGTGCATTAGGAGCAGGTTCCTCTAGAATTGGAGTATCCAGGACATAAAGCTTTTTCTCTTGAGTGAGAACAATTTTCAATGTCCTATACCAGTCATGGAAGTTTGTCCCATTTAGCCTGTCCTTTTCAAGGACCGATCGCAAAGAAAAGTCATTGTTGTTTGTTGTCATTTGTACTACAAAAGGAAATATGCAATTTTATTCCAAAAACTCATTTTTGACTAATTTGATTGATTTGAAAAGTTGACGATATAAGTAGGCCTTTAATTAATTATCGCTCCCACTATTTTACTTCAAATTGATAGCCCTCACCATCAATTCGGAAGATTGCAGCATACAACCTTCTAGTGGGCAAAATCCTCTAAGTCATGGACCAGATTGGGCTGTCACCCACAACTTAGATCTCTCAGGTAGGCAACTCTTGCCAATTGCATCATATGCAACTCTTGATAAGATGTCATATGCAACTCCTTGCCATGATCATCTCCATGCCTCAAGGTGCTAGATCCTATCTAGGTCACCTTGTTAAGTCCGACCCAAAGCCAACACGATGAATATGCACCCTGCTTGGGCAGACCCATACATTCATCCTTCACGCTTCCACGAGATAGACGGTCACTACTACAGAAACAACGTTCAGTGTCGCTTTTCTGGGCATTGGTTATTTAGGAAAACCAACACCTATAATATTGGACGTTGGTTATTTATGCAAACCGACATCTATATTCAAAGACCAGCTAGACACGGGTACCACTTTGTATTCAGCGTCGGCTGGTTATAACAGACCGACGCCTAAAATCGCCCGCAACATCCAATTTTTGCGTGAAAACATTTTAGGTTACCTACAACGTCGGTCTTTTAACAATTCACTGACGCCTATTTAAAATGAAAATTTGCGCGAAAAGTCCCACTTTCAGTGTGGGTTATCCTTCGATAACCGATGCTGATAATGGTTCCTGCCAAAAAATTTAGGGTAAAGGTTGTCTAGTTGGGCGTCGGTGTTTTACTATCAACCGACGCTAAATCATAATAGGCATCAGTTTTATAGATAACCGACACCGTTGACCAACTTAATAATCACGATCACCTGACTCTTCCCCCTTTCTTCCTGTTTCATCGTGATATTGCTGTGCTGCTGCCACCGCTCTCCTGAAATCGCCCGACGACCCCACTACTGCTCGTCGCCCCTAAACCCACTACTGCTCGTCGCCGCTACTGCTAGTGAGATTAGGTGTTCAAGGATGGGATAGGTGGTACACATTTATTATATATAAGAATGACATTACATGTGTTTGTTGGCCTAGAAAGTGAACAATCATTGTTCTTTATATTACTTGTACATTGGTATAAATTAGAATGAACAATCACTAAATTATATATTGTTTGTATGGTGTCTGACTTCATTGTAGATAATAGGAGTAAGTCTTGGATAGGATGTAAGTGTATACCCTAATCTTGTCCTAATATATACTTGTTTTCTCTTTGATCATAGAATGGATAGATCATGGATGTCCATTCTCAATCGCTGCACCCCAGAGTTTATATCTAGTCTTGATTAGTTTATTAGATTTGCCGAGGAACATAGGAAAAAACCTACAGATAGGTTCTACTGTCCATGTAGGCATTGTGGTAACAATTTGAAAGTCAACATTGGTGAGGAAATCAAAAGTCATGTCATGTGCAACGGGATTGTACAAGGCTATACAGAATGGCAATGGCATGGAGAGATTTCAAACTCGAAACCAGTAGATGTCGATAGCAGTGCTTGGGTGGAAGAAGAAATTGCCTCCGATGATGTAGATGTGAACGAACCAGTTCCAGTAGACATCGTTGATGCGATGCTGGATAGTTGTAGGGTAGAGCACATTGATCCACCTCCTATCTTTAGAAACATTGTGCATGATGCTGAGATACCGTTATACACAAGCTGTGCTAAGTTTACGAAGCTTAGCGCTGTGTTGCGATTGTATAAGTTGAAAGCTAACAATAGATGGAGCGACAAAAGCTTCACTGAATTGTTGACTTTGTTGAAAGAAATGGTTCCTAAAGGAAACGAGCTGCCAATCTCAACATATCAGGTAAAGAAAATGTTGTGCCCAATGGGAATGGAGGCCAAGAAGATACATGCATGCCCAAATGATTGTGTATTATTTCAAAAGGACTATGTAGATTTGAAAGATTGTCCAAAATGTGGTGCGTCATGGTATAAATTGATGACTTCGGGGGAGTCCAAAACTGGTTCTGAAAACCTCTAGAGGGGGGGTGAATAGAGTTTTATAATAATTTTAAAGTAATTTAAACTCAAACAACCAAAGTAAAGATTGAGAAGAGGAACATAGGTGTTTAGAGTGGTTCCACCTTAGCAAATACTAAGGAGTCAGTCCACTACCCGGTTGCTTACCCAACCGGGATTTTGAAAGTACTAAATTTTATTATCTCTCAAGGATGTTACATAAAATTTACAATACTTTCTAAACACCCTTTGGACAGCCTTCACCCTGAAGTAGTCTTGCCAACCTCGAAGCAGCCTTCCTTGAAGTAACTTCAAGCTCCCCCTTGAAGTAGCCTTCCTCCTGAAGTAGCTTCCCGTCAAGACAGCCTTCCGAAGTAGTCCAAAGTCCTCCTCTTCACACGAAGAGCTTCAACCTCTCCAATCCGCAGCCTCCTACCTGGAGTAGCAAGGAGAGTACAAGTAATACAAAGGAACAAGAAGGGAATAAAAGAAAATACAACTTATCCTTGTAGCTCAAGGCTTGATTTCCCTAGATCAAGCGTTTGGATTTTCCTAGCCAATATGATGGACTTGTGATTGCTAGGGTTAGGAAAATCTAGCCTATAGGACGAGCTTGAGCTAAAGAGAAAAATGGCCAATTGATCACAAAGCTCAGTTCACACAGATTGCACAAGAGGGCTCAAGTATTTTCTCAAGTATAGCAAGTGTAAGAAGTGTGTATTATAGTGTCCTATGGCTTGTCCTATTTATAGGAATGGCCTAAGTATGCTTAAGGACATTCTAGACAACTTCTAGGGGGTTCCTAGTGCTTAACTAGCCGTTAGGAATAAGTTAGGCGCATTAGCAACGGCTAGTTAATTAATTCTGCAGTTGCTGTCAGAGACCATCTCGGTCGAGGACTTGTCGACCGAGATGTCCAGTCGGTCGAGGATTTGTCGACCGACAGGCTCTCTGGATTAACGTTTATTTGCAACTGTTAACTGCTGTGTCTAACGGCTACTTTTGGTCAATCTCGGTCGAGAAGTTTGTCGACCGAGAGTGTCTCGGTTGAGGAGTGTGGTCGACCGAGATTGACTCTGTTTCAATCTTTTAATTAAACCTCTAAGTGTGTTTATGAGTGTGCATAATGTGATCCTATTGAATGGATGACTACGGTGTTTAGCTAGGGAAAATCCAATGCTTGATTTACATGCAATTCTAAGTACTTGTACATTATAATTCTGTACAAGTTTTTACAATGATTACATTTGCATGAAAGTAAATATGTAAGCTCGGGATTTCCCTAGTTGCTTTGTCATCCACCATAATCCTGCGCGCTCAAGTAACTCGTTAGAATAATAAGAATGAAATGTTTGTCATCATCGAAACAAAGGGATTTATCATAATGTCCAATTTATCCAACAATCTCCCCCTTTTTGAAGATGACAAACATTTCCTAAAATATGAAATAAGGAAATATAAAGCATGTGAGTTTCATACCTGAAGATTACCTTTTGTAGCCATTCTTGTTTTACAAGTGTGAGTGCTGGCAATCAGGATGAAACTTATATATATTTTTGATTTTATATTCTTTCTCCCCCTTTGTCATTTCAAAAAGATATCCAATTTGAATATTTTATTTTCTTTTCCCCTTGAATTTTATATTTTGCTCCCCCTTAAATAGATATCCTTTTAGAAACATGGATTTATGTCTAATTTATCCACTATTTGTTTCTCAATCATTTGCAAAGGTTATTAAGCCTTGAAATGATATGAGATTCCCTTAAGCTTATGATGAATGTATATTGATCTCTCATCTATCAAAGGATGTGAAGCCCTAAATTAAATGAGAATCCTTTAATATTAGAGTACATTAAAATGTCTCCAACCAAATGCAAGGGATGTTAAGCCCTGATTTGTCTCGAGATTTCCTTTAAGAGAAAAATATCAATTTTGAGAAATTCATAACTTTCTTGAAAATATTCAGTTATACATATTGATTGCAAAGTTTTTGGAAGCTTCTTTTAAACAATTATCAAAGTTTTAATGATCTCCCCCTTTTTCTTATGCTTTGCTCCCCCTTCAATAGATATCTCAAATGAAAGTTTGAATACTCAGTGAATACATAAAATGTCCAAGATTTTAAAGATGTATGCAATTTTGTCAATCTGGAAAAACAGAAACCCAGTCGGTCGACAGTTGCTCGACCGACAATGTTCTCGGTCGACCAGTTGCTCGACCGAGAATGTTTCTGGAGAACTATTTTGTTATTTGAAAATTTAATTTTAATTTGTAATAGTTGCCTGTTTTAATTATTAGTATTCCCTTATTTGTTATGCTCTACAATAATGAACTGATAACCCATATTTTGAAGATAACATCATAAGCCAAACAAATAACCATGTGAATAAAAATGGCAAATTTCATTCAATAGCATGAAGAAGATTACAATCATATAGAATACAACTATTACAACACCAACACTTCACAGGAAAGATTTAAGAATTACATCAATGTCCGGATCTTTCCCAAGAAATGGCTCAGCTCCATAGTATTGGACCAGAGTTTTCCAATCCAAAGCACCAGTTGTAGTCAACGCATATGCTTCCAGGAAAGTGGGGACTCGGTCAAAACGGAAGTGAGCAGCTATGTCTTGCAATTGTATGGAAGAAAATTGAGTATGTGCAAGATCCATTGATGGTGAAGGTGGAGGTTGATAGTAGTTGTATGAGGGGTTAAATGGGTCGAGCATGCCAGGGTTTAAAGAATGCGGATATTCATCGGTTTGGCCAGGAGAAAGGTTTTGCATTCTTTGATTCAAATATGTCATGGCATGGTGATTGTAGTTTAATTGTTTACTAAGATGGTATTGGGAGCCAGCAATATAAGTAAGGGTATTTTGGATGGGATCAATGGAAAGGTTAGTAGAAGGAGGGGGTGGTATATCCTGATGTGATGACTCTCCTTCTACTCTTGCCTTTTTATGGCCAAAGTCAATCCCCATTTTCTCTACGGTGTTCTTACTTATCTTTGGTGGTCTACGCTCCCATATATATCCCATATCTTCAATGTTTACCTTAAGACAATGTTGAGTAATCTGGCATACAAAATCGGCATATGGTGGATTGCCAGAAAACTCAAGCATATTTTTAAGTACTATGCGAATGAAGTTGATGGGAATTTCTTTTATGATAGCATAAATGAGACACATACGGAAAATGGGAACCTCGGATTTATTGGCTCGTGGATGTATGTTGGTGGAAACAATGAGGTTTACTATTCTACATGCCGGTTTCAGGTTTATAGCATAATAGGTTCCCCTATCTTCATGACAAGTGGTATTGGCTTGAAATATGTCTCTTTTGATATCACTTAAGCTAATGGTATGGTCATCATCGGAAAATAAATTTATTGGATTGCTGGTGGTAAGGTCAAGGAAATCTTGATATTCATCTATATCAATTTCAAGCATGTCAAGAATATCCCCTTCGGAAAACTTAAAACTATGCCCATTGACCATGGTGTAGAAGAAAGTGGTGTCATTTTCGGTGTGAGATAGAAGATTGGCATAGAATTCGTTTACTACCTTAATGGAGTAGGAAGGAAAGGATGGATTGATGAAGTCCTTCAGCTTTTGTACTCCAAAAAGATGCTCCAGGTCGACTATGTTGATGAAGTCCATCACTTCGACCGGACGTCGGGGAAGAGGAGCTTTAGAGGAAAGCCGAAAGTATCTGTCTCCAGCATCTCCGTCGACGAAAGCTATGTCATTGATGATCGTCAATGGCGGAGTGGCTTCCCTCTCTTCTCTTCTTTTTCTTCCAGCAACTTTCTTCTTCCCTCGGACAGTTGATGATGAGGCCATTGTGTTTCTTGAGAGTGAAGAAGAAGCAAGGAAGATTTGAGAGTAAGAGTGCTGAAGGAATGCACGAAATTGCACTAGAGATGGACTATGGAAGCAAGGAAATGCAAGTGTGAGTAAGTGGCTCGTTTTTGCACTTATTTATAGAATTCCAGCGACCCGGTCGGTCGACGGCTCGTCGACCGAGCGTCCGCAACGGTCAAGTTGCAGACGCGCCACTTGGTCCTCCAACGGTAAAGAAAACGGTCATAACGGTCGGGTAGCAACGGTCATATCCAACGGCTATTTCTCGGTCGAGCGCTTGTCGACCGACATTGTCTCGGTCGAGCACTCGTCGACCGACAGTTTGTCTGATACTTAGTCTGTTTAGAATTTGTCGGTCGAGTGAGACGGGCTGACCGAGTGGTTCTCGGTCGAGCATTTGTCGACCGACTAACTTTCTGAGTTCAATTTTTGGCTGAATCTTAATGCAAATCATAGAACATTTTTGTAGAGCATATGTATATTCCAAGGGAGTAATAATATTTAAGGCTTCTAATTACTACAAATGATTTGACGTTTTGATTTAAAAATATGCTAAGATAAAGTTCAATAATGTTCAAATAAACAATTTTTATCAAAGTTTATTTTAGGTCGCCCTTGATTACGACCATAGTGCCCCTTGGTCAAATTTTATTTTAACCAAGAGGCATATTTTGCAGGTTTCCAGTATGAATCATTCATATGCGAAGTATGAATTCTGCAGATAGCTTGAGACTCATTAAAGTGTACTAATTATGAGAGCTTAATAAGGACATCAAATATGGTGAAGCATATTCAAGAATAATATCCATTCATGAATTTAAGATTACTTTGGATAGACTAAAATATAAAAGCATACAAAAAAATTTATTTGAAACATTTTATTCATTGCAAGTATTTCTGAAAAGAATGATTAAATAGAATCTTTCAAGAATAATTTTCACATACAATGCAAAGATTTTGTTATCCCTAAATGTTAAGTTGAGATAGACATAAGAATATACAAATTAAGGTCTATGGTCATATCTCAACTTAGTCGAACCTATTTAATTTGGGGTTTTTGGAACCCATACCATCTCGACATTCTTTTTCTTGTATGGGCACGAAAAAGAATAATGTCCAAGGCGTGAGCAATAATGACAACAAATTGTATCAACCTCAAGCCTTTTTCTATGGTTTTGATTTAGGTTATTCTTGGGTATATACATTTTTGTGCCTCTAGGTATATAAGCAGATTGACTCGCTTGTGTCCTTCTAGGTTGTTGATGGGATTTCTCATTAGGCTTATAACCTAGTCCTCTTCTCCCTATTTGATGATAGGAATTTTCTAGTATATTATCAAGGATTCCATTGTTGCTTAACTTGCTAACTTTTTGTTGCAACTTAACGATCTCATCCATTCTTTTCTTGATATCTAACTTTGCTTGATCTAGATTGGATGATAACATATTTCTTTCTTTCACTATATTGTCATAATCTACATGGGTGCACAATATAGGTTGTTTTTTAATATCATTTAACTTTGCAAGCAATTCAGTCTTTTCTTGACATAGAAGATCATAGTTAGTCTCTAGAGTGAAAATTTTCACTTCACTATTACTCAGAGATGATTTCAAAGTACGATTGTCAGACATAATGCTATCTTTTTCAAAACCAAGAGTATTCAATTTAGCATATAAATCATCATTTTCGGATGTAAGCTCAAGAAGTCTAGCATTTAGATCATCATTTTCTTTATTTGATTTCTTTAATTTCTTTTTGTATTCAACATATTTGTTATGTGTTTCTTCAATAATAGCAACTAACTCCTCCTTGGGTAAATCAAGCAAACTTACCTCTTCTTCTTCTTCCTCACTTATTGTAGCAACGAAACACTCTTTATGTGCATCTCTTTTCTTTGACCTCCATGGACATTTAGACGTAGAGTGCTTTGTTCCCAAGCACCAATTGCAACTTGTCGAACTTTGGTCCATGCTCCTTTTCTTGTGGTTGTAGTCACCTCCTCCCTTTATTTCTTCAAGACCTTGTTAGGGCTCCTTGAAGCCTGCTCTGATACCAATTGAAAACCTCTAGAGGGGGGGTGAATAGAGTTTTATAATAATTTTAAAGTAATTTAAACTCAAACAACCAAAGTAAAGATTGAGAAGAGGAACACAGGTGTTTAGAGTGGTTCCACCTTAGCAAATACTAAGGAGTCAGTCCACTACCCGGTTGCTTACCCAACCGGGATTTTGAAAGTACTAAATTTTATTACCTCTCAAGGATGTTACATAAAATTTACAATACTTTCTAAACACCCTTTGGACAGCCTTCACCCTGAAGTAGTCTTGCCAACCTCGAAGCAGCCTTCCTTGAAGTAACTTCAAGCTCCCCCTTGAAGTAGCCTTCCTCCTGAAGTAGCTTCCCGTCAAGACAGCCTTCCGAAGTAGTCCAAAGTCCTCCTCTTCACACGAAGAGCTTCAACCTCTCCAATCCGCAGCCTCCTACCTGGAGTAGCAAGGAGAGTACAAGTAATACAAAGGAACAAGAAGGGAATAAAAGAAAATACAACTTATCCTTGTAGCTCAAGGCTTGATTTCCCTAGATCAAGCGTTTGGATTTTCCTAGCCAATATGATGGACTTGTGATTGCTAGGGTTAGGAAAATCTAGCCTATAGGACGAGCTTGAGCTAAAGAGAAAAATGGCCAATTGATCACAAAGCTCAGTTCACACAGATTGCACAAGAGGGCTCAAGTATTTTCTCAAGTATAGCAAGTGTAAGAAGTGTGTATTATAGTGTCCTATGGCTTGTCCTATTTATAGGAATGGCCTAAGTATGCTTAAGGACATTCTAGACAACTTCTAGGGGGTTCCTAGTGCTTAACTAGCCGTTAGGAATAAGTTAGGCGCATTAGCAACGGCTAGTTAATTAATTCTGCAGTTGCTGTCAGAGACCATCTCGGTCGAGGACTTGTCGACCGAGATGTCCAGTCGGTCGAGGATTTGTCGACCGACAGGCTCTCTGGATTAACGTTTATTTGCAACTGTTAACTGCTGTGTCTAACGGCTACTTTTGGTCAATCTCGGTCGAGAAGTTTGTCGACCGAGAGTGTCTCGGTTGAGGAGTGTGGTCGACCGAGATTGACTCTGTTTCAATCTTTTAATTAAACCTCTAAGTGTGTTTATGAGTGTGCATAATGTGATCCTATTGAATGGATGACTACGGTGTTTAGCTAGGGAAAATCCAATGCTTGATTTACATGCAATTCTAAGTACTTGTACATTATAATTTTGTACAAGTTTTTACAATGATTACATTTGCATGAAAGTAAATATGTAAGCTCGGGATTTCCCTAGTTGCTTTGTCATCCACCATAATCCTGCACGCTCAAGTAACTCGTTAGAATAATAAGAATGAAATGTTTGTCATCATCGAAACAAAGGGATTTATCATAATGTCCAATTTATCCAACAGGTTCTCCTGCCAAGGTGTTGTGGTATCTACCTATAATATCACAGTTTCAACGCTTGTTTGCAAATCCGAAAGATGCGAAGAATTTGAGGTGGCATGCAGATGTTAAGAAAAATAATGATGGGATCCTACGACATGCGTCTGATTCCCCATAGTGGAAGAAGATTGATCTATTGTACCCCAAATTTGGTGAAGAAGATAGAAATCTAAGACTTGGGCTTTATACAGATGGGATGAATCCATATGGGACATTGAGCAGCCAACATAGCACTTGGCCAGTCATGCTTGTTATATGCAATCTTCCTCCCTGACTGTGTATGAAAAATAAATATGTTATGTTGTCGTTGTTGATATCGGGCCCTAAACAACCCGGAAATGATATCGATGTTTATTTTAAACCTCTGATTGATGACTTAAAGAAACTTTGGGCTGAAGGTGTGATGACCTATGATGCTTCAGGAAGAGAGACATTTCATTTGAACGCTATGTTGTTTTGCACTGTTAATGACTTTCCAGCATATGGGAATTTGTATGGATATAGTGTCAAAGGAGCTAAAGCGTGTCTTATATGTGAAGAAAACACTGATTCAATAAGACTAAAACATGGCGGCAAGACTGTATATCTTGGTCATCGAAGGTTTCTTTCAAAATTCCATCCGTATCGTAGGAAGCGCAAAGCATTCAATGGATGGAATGATGAACGAAGTGCACCTAAACCTATACCAGGGGATGTTGTTTATAAAAGAGTAAAAGTCATTGTCAATGAATTTGGTAAGAAATCACAATGTAGTATGACCACACGGAGTGACAATTCTTCAATCAAGAAGAAGTCAATATTTTGGGATCTTCCTTATTGGAGTTCTTTGACAGTCAGACATTGTATCGATGTAATGCACGTTGAGAAAAATGTCTGTGATAACATCATTTGTACTCGGTTAAATATACCAGGTAAGACTAAAGATGGGATAAAATCCAGACTGGACCAACGTGAAATGGGAATAAGATCAGAATTAATAGAATTACATGAAATGGGTAATAAAAGAACATACTTACCTCCCGCTTGTTACACGTTGTCTAGAAAGGAGAAGAAAGCTTTTTGTGAATGTTTGGTAAATGTTAAGGTGCCACATGGTTACTCATCCAACATCCGTAGATTGGTATCAATGAAAGATCTGAAGTTGATAGGTCTTAAATCTCATGATTGTCACACTCTAATGCAACAAATATTACCCGTGGCAATTCGATCTATATTGCCGAAGCATGTAAGGTTTGCAATCACCAGACTTTGTTTCTTTTTCAACAGTCTATGCAGCAATGTTATTGACCCTGATACTCTCGATAATTTGCAAAGAGAAATGGTTGTTACCCTATGTCAGTTTGAGATGTATTTCCCTCCTTCGTTCTTTGATATCATGGTACATCTTGTTGTCCACTTGAGTAGGGAAGTTAAAATGTTGGGACCAATTTTCTTGCATTGGATGTATCCCTTTGAACGATACATGAGCGTTTTTAAAGGTGATGTTCAAAACCGTTATCAGCCTGAAGGGAGTATTATTGAAGGTTATGTGGCGAGAGAGGTTATGGATTTTTGCAATGACTTTCTGAGTGGTAATAACACTCCTGTTAATGACAAGAATATTGAGGAGGGCAAAGGAATTTTGGGATCACGGGTGAAAGTAATCAGCCGTGAGCAGTTGGAACAAGCTCACTTGTATATTTTACACAACATGGACGAAGTGAGTGTTTATATCGAGGAACATACCAATTTCATCAAGAGACAACATCCTCGAGCAAGTTCAAGGTGGCTTGCTAGAGAGCATAATAAGACTTTTACTAAGTGGTTTGAAGATAAAGTCTTACATCGACTATCTCAAACACCAAATGATATTACAAAAACTATCAAATGCCTCACCTTTAAACCAAAACCGAATGTTATGTCTTATGAAGGGTTTGACATTAAAGGGTTCACATATTACACAAAGCGCCAAGATGATAAGAGTGTCGTCCAAAATAGTGGGGTCACTCTTCAAGCGTCGACTATGTATTTTGCAAGTGCAAAGGATAAGAGTCCACGTGAAGCTAAAATGTCATATTACGGTTTCATTGAAGACATATGGGAGTTTGACTACATAGATTTCAGAATTCCGCTCTTTAAATGTAATTGGGTTGATAACACCAACGGAGTTATAGTGGATGAATTGGGTTTCACTTTGGTGAACTTTGAAAATATTGGCGAGAAGGGTGAACCATTCATATTGGCATCACAGGTGAAACAAATATTCTATATCAATGATCCTGCAAATGATAAATGGTTGGTTGTTCTTCATGGTAAAAGATTGTTCATTGAAGATCCTATAGATGAAGAAGAGTACTATGATAAGTATGATGACTCCAGTCCATTCTCAGTTGGGTTGCCAACTCCACAAAATAATGAAGCTAATGATGACTTATACGTGTGTGGAGATCACAATGAAGGATTGTTAATTGATAAAAGATCAAAATTTTAGAGACATGAATGTTTATATTTTTTTACAAATGCTAGTTAATACAAATGCTAAATGTTTGCCTTTTTCTAGTTAATACAAATGCTAAATGTTTGCCTTTTTCTAGTTAATACAAATGCTAAATGTTTGCCTTTTCTGGTTAATACAAATGCTAAATGTTTGCCTTTTTCTAGTTAATACAAATGCTAAATGTTTGCCTTTTTCTGGTTAATACAAATGCTAAATGTTTGCCTTTTTCTAGTTAATACAAATGCTAAATGTTTGCCTTTTTAATGACATTTTTAGATGGCTGAACATGATGAGCATGATGTCCATGATGAGCATGAAGTCCATGATGAGCATGTTGTCCATGACGAGCATGGCGAGGATACCAATGTAAGTTCTAAAAACATATCCTCTATTTCTATAAAATTCATTATCTTCTAGTTATGGCATATATCCCATATTTCTATATTGCGCTAATTCAGTGGGTTTATTTTTGTCAAATTTTAGGTTGATGATGCACATGTACCCACTAAAGCACTGGAGCAACTTGATGCGCAACACCAAACACTTAACAAGAAAAGGGGCATCACTCTGTTGAATAAGTTAATAGCATTGAGTGGTAGTGGATCCAAATTGGTTGTGGAGTTTGATAATGGAGGAAATGCAATTGGAGTGAACCGCAATAATTTTGTAAACTATTTTGGGTGTGTCACTCGAAGCCATTGTGGTGTTAAGTATGATAATTGGCGTAAAGTTCCTCAGGGGAAGAAAGACTTGATATGGAACGATTTATGCGTGAGTTATTATTATTTGCAATTCTATTTTGTAGATTACAAATTATATTATTTTCAATTCTATTTTTGGATACTAGTTAATAAGAATTCTATTTTACAGAATCTATTTGCATTGGATGAGAAGCTGCATCGTAAAAGTGTGATGCAACACGCTGGAAAGATGCTTAGGAACTATAGGACAAATTTGAACAGAGAATACATAAAAGATGGTGATAAGAAGAAGAAGTCATCCCTTGAGCAGTGGAACTTCTTGGACAAAGAAGATTGGGACAATTTTGTTGCTTCAAGAAAATATGAAGAATTCAAGGTATTAGGCGTCACTCCCAATTTAATTAATATATGTTGTATTCACCTATTCAAGATTAACATTTAGTGCTACTAACCAAATCATTAATGTGCATACTAACTAGGCCCTCAGTGACACACAAAAAGCAAGGCGTGCACTAAATGTGCATGACCATACTATGGGTCCAAAGGGCTATGCAAGCGTTCGCCATAGACTACAGGCAGAGTCTGCGGCTACTCAGGAGTCTGCTCCTACTCAGGAGTCTGCCACACCCATGCCTCGCCATGATATCTGGATAGCTGGGAGGCAAAACAAGAAGGGTGAAATAAAGAAGCCCGTAACTGCTGAGGCAGCTGCGAAAATGGTAAAATACAACTCTTAGAGCAATCGTTTGAATACTGATTATTTGTGGTGTTAACTTACCAATTTTTGTTGATGGTGATTAGTAGGAGCTGCACGAGCAGAGGAAACAAGGCACATTCTTCCCTCAGGACACAAGGGATGAATTGACAGTTGCTCTGGGTAACCCAGAGAATCCTGGACGTGTTAGGGGTGCAGGTGCTGGTGTGGGCATCAAAGCATTCTTTGGGCCATCCCAGTGCAAACCCAGAGAGGGACTTTCACAAGAAGAGGTAACCTATTCTTTTTTTAGAATGTTACTGCAAAAGGGAATTCAATAATAAGAAGCTAATGTTTCTTTTATCCATGTATAGGAGAATAAGAGAGTCGAGGATATAGTTGCTAAGAAGGTCAATTATATAGTTGCTGAGAAGGTCAAAGAAGAAATAGTGCGGTGGCAGGCATCTCAGGCTTCCAATCACCCTATGGCGAACCACTCTTCTCCTGATGCACAGACTGCGAGTAATCCTGGAGACCCATCACCTAGCACGTCTGCTATAATTATTGTTTATGACATTGTAGCTAGTCTTTTCAAGATGATATGTTCAAAAGGTGATATGTATATATGTATAACATTCTTTACGTAAATTGGTAGGCATTGAAGCCATGCCGCTTAAGAATGCAAGACTATGTTGTTGTAGAGGCGCAGGCTTACCAGTCCCTTCCTGGGGCAACGTTTCAAGGGACTCCAATGCCGCAGGGCTACGTTCATGTGAGCCCGATATGAGTATTACCCGATTGGAGAGAAGCTGCATTGCCATATGCCCACCCAAATATTGATAAACTTGGTGAGGCAGAAGGTGGGGTGATATTGTGGCCCAAAGCAGATGTCGTCTACACTACTAAAATTGTACGATAAATTTACATTACTTTAGATTGTTAATGTGTATATATGAGTTCAACTGATCTGAAATTATATATATACAGGTTAAAAAGAAGACACCCGGAGCACCTAGGCCTCCACCTCCACTTCCTGCATTACCAAGTTGGGTTCCAACTGACCTAAAATACCCGTTAGGTCCTGCTTGTAGGGGAATGGCATGTTGGATATGGGCACATAATATACATTGCCCTATAATTGTTTCTTTAGAAGCAGATTATGCAGGTCAATCATACAATAGCTCTTTATTTATACAAGATATTATTGAGTTGTTTATGTATGATTGGATGAATACATCAATGATAAAGACATGGATAAGGTGAGATCTTGTTTATACATCCATATACCTTGTGTAAGATCCGATGATCTGATTTCTTATATATTAATGCATACGTAATACATGTTTTGCAGCTACTTAGTCGAATATCAATGCAAACAATTTGCATTTGATCATGTGGGATTTTTGATACCATCATTGATTAGTATGGTAGCTAAAGACCCTGATAGTGTTCAACAATACTGTATAGATGCTTTTACAGTTTTTGGTCAGCAAAAGAAGACGATAATAATAGCTCCATTCAATGTCAAGTAAGTTTACTTTATTTATAATTTGGACTTAAGAAAATTCCATTTTTATTGTGCATTTTGAGTTATTAATTTTTAACTTTTTTACCTCTAGCGGTAGAAATTGGGAGTTACTAGTTATTGTCCCCGAGATATTCACTGTTTATTATCTAGATCCTGCGGGAAGTACATTGAACACTAAAATTGGACACATATTGAGAATGCCATTATTTTGGTGAGAAATATTTCATTTTTATATCCGTTAACATCTGTTATTACATTACTATTTAATTATGCAATTCACTGTGTTACATTAACATGTAGGGGTTTAGATGCATTCAAAAATGCTGGAGGAAATGTCCCAAGGAGAAAGAACCAACCAATAATTTGGGAGAACGTAAAAGTAAGTTCCCGACTCTAATGTATATATTATTTATGTGAACTGTGCTTAGTTGTATTTTTTAATATTTTGTATGTTTCAATTTATAGTGCACTACACAAGACAACGACTGGGCATGTGCATACTATGTGATGCGATTTATGCAGATGATTATCCGACATGCCACATTGGATATTAATACCATACATGAGGTATTATATATAGTATCATTAGTTAGTATGAAATATATCAATCTTATTTTTATATTATTACTTATATATATACATCATTCTCTTTGCATGTGTTTAAAACTGACCACACTATAGGTAAATGCTTAAAAAATGTACATGCTCCATATACGATGGAAGCATTAAATGAAATAAGAGAAGAATGGGCAAAATCCATACAAGCTGTGGCGATTGTAAGATATAATTGGGAAGCTGATAGCGATGCTGAATGATATTTTGTAAATGAATATTTCTAAATGTTTATACATGTCTGAATGTTTCTACATGTATTTGAATGTTTCTACATGTGTGAATGTGAGAATTGAATTGATGTCTGAATGTATCTACTTGTGTGAAAAAATATTTGTTGATTTTGTAGGTTTGTGGCATGTTTGTAGGTTGATATCAATGGATGTCCTAAACCTACAATTTAGAAAACTGAACTGCAGGTTCTCATCCTGCTGACCAGCCATAGTAGGCCTGCAAACTAATAAGAAAAAAAAAATTAAAGTATAGGCGTCGGTTATTTATAGAACACCGTCATCAAAGGCCTACAACGTCAGTTATTTGATAAAAGCTGACGCCTAATAGGACAAACAACCCGACCGTGCAGGAAAGCACGACCGTGGTGGAAAAGGCGTCTCTTATTAGTATAAAACCGACGCCTATAGTACTAAACATGGTCGTGCAGTGAAGCACGGCCGTGCTTCGCCGTGTCGTCTGGGTATATGGCGTCGGTTGTTAAGTTGTTAACCGACGCAGAAAATGTCCTAGGTGGTGCTCTTTTTTGTCGCGTGAACCTTATAGACATCGGCCAACTATATATAACTGACGCCTATATGTCATATAGGCGTCGGTTAGAAAACCGACGCTGAAGAGTTCGACCTTTAGCGACGCCCACATAGGCGTTGCTTGAAAACCATCACCAAAGGGGGTTAAACAACCGACGCCAAAGGTTGTTTCTGTAGTAGTGGGTGCACCACGTTTGGGCGTTCCCACACTTGATCGATCAAGCTTTTCACTTGTGTCACATTTGGAAGGCATCTAAAACTTAATATTTAATGAGGGATTTGGTTTTTATATACATATACATATCCAATCACCATAATGTATAATACATATCATATACATGCTATATCCCACAGAAAACATGCAAAATGATAAAAGCAATGATTATGGCCATCCTAATGTGATTCCTCGAGCCAAGAGGAATCATGGTTATCTATGTCTACATCACTTGCAAACTTTACAAGATGAACTTTGTGCTTTTCCTTTCTGGGTTTCATCAACTCATCACATGACTGATCGGCTTGCTATCGGTCCGGTCGGCTGGGTGCCACTAGCCGATCGGTTGGCTCCTCCAACCGATCGGTTCGCCTAGTCGTCGTGCATCTCATCATGGCCACCACCCGCTCATCTCTCTCCTTGAATCGGTCATCAACCGATCGGCTCACTCCTTGAACCGATCGTCTCGAACGTCAACCGATCGGTTCATGCCTTGAACCGATCGTCTCATCTGTCGTCAGGATGTCCTCCGTTGTTTGACATAACAAGAAATAAAAATCTATCCTATTTTACATTGTAAAAAGAGAAACCTCGAGTTACATTCGATGGGAGCAAAGGTAGGAAATAAATCTCGAATTATTTCGAGTTACATCAGGAATAGGAGAAGGAAGATCGGTACGCAGACCGAGATGCAAGCAACCACATACAACCATACACATATAGGGTTTATTGGGCATAACCATGCTATACATCCACCACAAAACTCGTTTAAGTGCGACACGTATCGAGTGCATTCATAATACATATCATATATGTAAATTGGGATTTGTGGATTTAGGATTGGAAATGCATAAAGCCAATTTTATTCGCATCGTATGCATTAAATAAAGGCGACAAACCAAAACCGATCATATCGATAATCCAAAAGTATAGAGCAGTTGACGTTGCTCTGATACCACTGTTGGGTTTTAGGGGAGGTAGATAAGGCAGCGAAAACAAAAATTTTCTCCTCCCCAAACCCAGAACAAGGAAACGCGTCAACGTCTATACAATAGGAAGGATGGTTTGTGGAATCATACCTTGTTCCGAGGCTTGCTCGGTGACAATACCTCGCGGCTTGTGCGGTCTTCACATCCGGTCTTGGACGGTGTCTGTGCAGCTCCTGGTCGCATCGGGACTGATGACTCCTGGTCTAACCGGGACTGTCGGGATTGACAACTATACTCCGAGCGGCAAAAATCTCCCGCCTCTGAAGTAGTCCACACGGACCACCTGGAACTCCAATTTTCTTGTCCCACAAGGAATTGTAAGGAGTCACACCCTCCTGTTAGCATACTAGTCACTAACACACTCTCCTGCCACCAGTCACTTTCTGTAGTTGTCTTTCCCTTGTTAAGCCTCCCTTATCAGGTAGCACTTGCTCGGGCTCTCTCGGTTACCAAAACCAGAGAGAACGACAACTTTACAGAGCAACTGGTTGCACTGTGTTGTTCTTTGAGAAGCCCCCAATACCCCTATATATAGGAGGGTCATGGGACATGGTTCTCCATCCCGAGCAATATGGGACTAAAGCAGGAGTAGAAGGGTTCGAGATTTTCCTCAAAAACAACCAACTCGCAACCTGAACCGATCGTTTCATTTCTGAAATGGTCGGTTGGGGACCTGAGCCGGTCGGTTGACACCTCAGTCGATCAGTTGGGACCCATGAAACAGTCGGTTCATTTCTAAACCGGTCGGTTCGTGGTCCTGGTCAGTTCCCGATTGACTTTTCATCTTTTGTTTCTAATTGGTATCAAATACCAATCCTTGTTCCAATCAAATTGGGCAAGTGAAACGAAAGGAAATTTCTCACCAACATGACTTTCCCAACTTGCTCGGTTGCACCAGTTGAACCGATCATTTCAACACTTGAAGCAATCGTTTCACTCAATCCATGAGCCGATCGACTCACCACCTAAGCCGATCAGTTCACCAAGCTGAGCTGATCGGTTCATCACAGGAGTTGATCGGTTGGGAGTGTAGATTGTGTAGAAACAGTCAATTGCAATTTCAATCAATCTGATACTCTAATCAATCAGTCCAACACCTTGAACATTATGATACTGAGCTATCAATTGATTGAATGTTTAATTGAACTACTAAAATCCTTTCGTAATCAATCTAAACATTATTTGTGGACAAAACTCCTCTTCCAGGTTAAATCCTATGTGTGTGACACTACAGGTCCATTTCACGTTGGCAGTGAAAGTCCATAAAACTTATGACTTCACAAGCAAAGAGCGGTGCCTAGTCACACATCAGTGCTACCCAAGTGAAATAGAAAGTTGGAGAACAACTTTCAATCCTACAATCTGTGAATGGTGTTACAGTGAATGTATACTTCCTTTGTTACTGATATCCAAATGAAGTCGAGGCATGGAACAGTCATCCTGTCAACGTTCATTCACTTTCTTGATCTCATAGTAGATTGGAAGAGATATGTATGACATCAATATCACATACTCATTCACACATGTGTGCACACCTTTCTCAATCCTACTCATCAAGTGGCCATGGATATCATACTCCCTCGGGAGGGACAAATCCCATATCTATCACTCACCCCTCAAAAGCCCCATGTGTCAAAGCCACCCAATCATCAACCCATGTTTCAGGATTGCATTTGACGATGTCAAAGTGTGCCCAATGACATGTGTTGAGTTTAGTGATTTCAGGTCAATGAATCACACTCATCACCATCACTGTGAGTATTGACTGTGACTACCATGTCATGGTTCCATGTGTCAAACTCACGGTGGGTCTGTCCGGTACACTTGTTCTCTAACAAGTACCTATGTGTTTGGTTTGATATCTCTATATCATGACTAATGAGATTTTGTCATCAACCAACACCACAATCTAGTCTTGTGTGTCATTGTTGTCTATCTACCTTCCACAATGACATCTGAATAGGGACATAATGAGAATGTACAAAATCTTAGCATCCGTAGGATCTCATCGTTCAGGTCCTTAACCTGAAAGCATACGTCATTGTCTACTGTCATTCTCTAGACATTCAATATGTTCTATTACTATCTCCTATGACTGAACCAGAAAGAATTGAAAGCTTGCCTTTGATGTTTATCAAATCAATCTTAATTTATCCTACCAATCATCCCATGATTGGCTCTCAGGTCATACAAACCAAAATCTTCATCTTGAGAATCTGAAGAATGAGATCATGTGTAAAATAAGAGTACATACATGTGTGTTATGTCCCAGGTCAGATATTATTGTGGAAGAAAAATAGATGAAAATAATACCCAAGATTGGGATGTGTGTTGACTTATGATAGAGTATCATTAGTCATGAAGATGGATAACAAGTGAAACACATAGGTACATGCTAGAGAACAATGTTCCACACAGACCCACATAGAGAGTGATACATGGAAACCTTGAAATGATAGTAAGAATCATTTCTCAAAGTGATGCTAGTGATTGTGGTTCTTAGACCTAGAGTCACTACACACATCACATGTCATTTGATGACGTTTGGCACCATACATGGTGATCCTAAATAAGGTTTTTCATAAAGGTGGTGATTGGGAACATCATGATAGATGGGGATTGACTGTGAGTGATGTAGATGGGATTTTCCCCTCTTATGGAGAGTTTGATATATTGGGCCATTGATAAGAGAGACTAATAAATCCAAGCCCATGATTGTGTGAGTATATATATGATATGTGAAGTTAGTGTATCACATTGGTCCACTCTAGTTCGAGAAACATATATTAAGTATTAAGATGATGACAATTACGTGCCTTGGATTTGATATGTATATCAGAGACAAAGGAAATACATGATTATGCTAACAATGATCAAATATTGTAGGTTGAAGTTGTTTTCCATCTTTCCAATTACATGGGAAGCAATGATGTATTGCTATATACCTCTCATTGCTATTGTAGTCATAATGGTTGGACTTCACTTCCAATGAAATATGGGACTTTAGGGTCACACACATAGGATGCACAAGGAATAGGAGCTTATTCATGGATAATATTTAACTTGGTTATAAAAAATGTTTAGGTAGTCAATTTAGACAATGTTGGTTTTCAGTTGATGTTGTCCTATTTTAGGGCTTCATCTTGTGTCGTATTGCACTTCAATCACATCTATACCTATTAGATTACATGTTATTTCCCCTAATATGCATATTTGGTGTAAAATGCACTTATTGACGTTATTTGCATGTTTTTTAGGTATTTGGAACATACTTGGATGGAAGAGAGAGAGAGAAAGAGTGATCCTAGGGTTAGACTACCCTTAGAGAGGCCCAAAGTGAAGTCCAAGGCTCCCTTAACCTACCAATAGTAGCCAAAGATCAATTGAAGCAAAGATGTCCAAGAATGAACAAAGTACAAGCTCAAAGTGCTACTAGAGAGAGCAACACGACCATGGTACACCAGAATTGTTGTGCTAGCTCACTTAAAATCAAAAGAAGAAGCGCTAAAGAACTGAAGTCATCAAAATGATTGTGCCAACAAGAATGGTCATGCCACATTGACCCAGAATGGCCATTCCACCTTGCATGGCCATGTTGCAACTCAGTTAGATTGGCCATGGCACTCAGAATGGCCAACACATCACCAAGCAAACATGACTGATGTACCAAACATGGCCGTGCTACCTTGCCTCACCACACATGTTGGGACTACCACCATCGTGCCACCATCAGTTCAAAATCCTAACTCTTATTGTGATTTTTGCCATTTTTTCACCATGGTCATTCCACTCCACCATGACCATTCTAATTCCTAGCCACGACAATCGTGCTACCCAACACGGCCATGCTACATACAATTCTTCCACTACATTTCCTATTTTACCCCCCCCCCCACTTGACCTAGTGCTTCCCCATGACCTATATATCCATAGCTGGTGGCTAAGGCATGAGGTTAGCTACCTTCTACCCCCTGTAGTTCCCCATTTTTGCATTCCATTAATTCCTTCACTTCTCCATTTCATTTCCACTCCATTCCACCATATACACAACCAAAATCCTAGTTTCTTAGTGTTTTGGCCATTTTTCACCATCACTCCATGCCCTTTCACCTTGTAGGAAGGAGGAGGACAACCTTGTAGCATCTAAAGTGGAGGATCACTCCATCAACACCAAGCTCCATGGATACTTCTCCATTTTCTCTTCTCTTTTTGTATTTTCCTTCTCTATGAGTAGCTAAACAACTTTGGTGGGTTGTTTAGGGCCCAAAATGATACTTTTATACCATGTTTGGGGAAAAAATATATCTAAACATTAAGATTTTGCTTTCTAATGATTATGTTTTTTTTATATCATTCTCTGTGAATTTCTTGTTGGTTTGTTCTTCAAATCACCTATGAATTTATGAATTTTGCAATTTGTTCCTAGGTCCAATTCATGGAACCCTGGATAGCTACCCATCCTCCTACATGCTAATCAATTCCCCAAACCCTAGTTGATAGATATCAATAGCTAGTTTAGATGAATTTAGTGTACTTGCAATGAAGCTTTCTCAAGTATGGAATGTGGGTCATGTGAGGTATAAAACCTCACTTCCAATCCCATTACTACCCTCATCCCCTAATCACCCTAAGATCCTCTAATATAGAAACCTAGGCTTGTTTAAACTCTAATTGAATTACACCTAAACCCTAACCCAATTGAGCCTGTTAAGGATAGTAGGAGGTGTTAGATACTACCTCCCCTATACACAACCTATCGTATCAATAGGCTCTTGCTTGTTGTTTGGTTTGGTTAACGAAATCAAAGCACAATGTTCGCATGTCATCACCCTCAACCTAATTTATAAGCACATCCCCCGAAATAGCCACATCTCCTTTTATATCATTAAAACTTGAATTGCCTTCTTGCTTAGCTAGTGCTAGCATAGTCAGCTCTTTATTTACATAGTTAGCTTATTGCCTTGTTCTTACTTTTCTCTTGGTAGTTTAGGTCTTTAATTGATCTTTTGCCTTGTTTACTAGAATTGTGTTGTGTAGACATCTTCTTCTCTACTTTATCATAGCTAGCTCTTTTCCTTGCTTGCCTTGTCATTTCATGCTCAATTGAATTAACTTTCTGGGGTTAGCTTTGGTTTTGATCTTGTTTTCTCTCCTTTAATTGCTTGTTTGCTCAACCCTAAGTTTAATCAATCAAAACAACCTTTAAACCCTTCAACCCTGGTCTCCACAATAGGAACCTAGCCCAAAACTAACTTATCTCTATTGCCCCCTTTTCTCCCTATAGATTGACCTTATACTTTTCGCCTACCTATACCATGACACAACCCCGTGCACTTGCGGGTGTAGTGTTTTGGTGTGTGTGTGTGTTCATGTAGGTATCTTATAACTTTTGAAAGATACTTGTGTGCTCCAAGCTCGTGGTATGCATCTAGTCAAATCCAATTGATTAGTGTGTGTACCTCTGGTGGGACACACCAAGCTTTTTGGCACCATAGCTGGGTAGAAAGGCACTCAGCCTTTCTAGTTAGTTTTGCTTTGATCTTTTCCTACTCCCCTCATCATTGGTATTATTTATTCTTTTCATTTATTGTGCATATTGGTTTTTTAACTTGTTTTCTTTTATTCGGTAGTGACTTTTATATGTGACAAGCCACTCTAGGAAGACAAGATGGAAGGCCAAAATGCACCTCACAAGCCACTTCAAGATTAATTCATGGCTAGAAACTATAAATTGCCAATTTCTAGTAGAGTTGATAAAATTCTAGGGGAGCACTTGTCCTTCCCTTTAGTTCTTCTTGGGCTCCTACCTGCCTTCAATGGCTCTGAGAGTGAGAACCCCTACAAGCACTTGGATTCCTTTCTTGAAGTGTGCTCCACCTTCAAGACGATGACAACCAGTGACGAAACAATTAGGTTGACCTTGTCCTCATTCTCCCTCAAAGATAAAGCCAAAGATTGGTATGATTCAATAAGAGACATCATGAGTTTAGAAGAGATGAATAATTCATTCTAAATGAAATTCTACTCTTTTGGAAGGTTGACACAAATGCAGTGTGCATAGTGAGTTGTATTCATATGGGTAATCAGTGGTTCTATGATGCTTGGGAGAGATATCAAAAGATGTCGAGAGAGTGCCCACACCTTGAAATCCATGTGTGAAAGCTAGTTCAGTCCTTTTACTCTGGTATATCTCCAACGAGTCAAGCTACCATAGATTCTTCTTATGGAGGAGATTTTATGGCTAGGACACTAAAGGATACATGGCCATTGTTTGAGTAGCTGGCAGAAAGTTCAAGGAGCTGAGCTTCTATCATGATGAATGATAGTGACTACCGCTTTGGTGTTACATCTCCAGTTCTTAGTGATTCATGCCCACAAGTGATTGAAGATCCCTGGTGACATGGTGAGTTTCATGAAGAACCAAGTGATACCTCACCATTCTATGAATTATGTTGGTTCCTTTTATGAGGAAAAGAAGGCACCTCACTCCTATAGCCACCAAAAACAACAAAGCTCAAGATATAGCTTAAGGTTTGAGTAAGAGGTTTTCTCTAGGTTTAAAAGCTTTGTTGATGTCCAAAAGAATGTTACAAGGCCCTAGTGAAGCTATCTTCCATACTTGCACTCCAAGAGGAAAAAATGTCTTCAAAGCCCATAATGAGTTTTAGTAAATCAAGTGGACTGATGCATTCCACCCAAGTTCTCTATAGTCCACCTCCAATGCAAGTGCAATCCCTATACCACTTCCAAGGCCATTCAAAGCCTTACCCACCTCCTACCCCTCCATCACCACAACTTTCCCACCACTTCACCTTCCAACTTGAATTTTCACCTCCGCCCCAATTTCAATACCATGTACCACCTCCACCTCCTCCACAGCCACAACATGCTCCCTCTCTCCACCATGAGCAAGGTAGTGTTGTGATAGTTTAAGGAGTGGTAAAACTCTTGAGAAGCCCACAAGTCAAAGAAAGGTTGATAAAGAAAAACAAAGGCAGCCAAGTGGCAATACTATGATTGATATTGGGGCAGATAATTATGTGAAACCATGTGTTGAGTTTGTGATACCATGTGCTCCACCTCACACTCCATTTGTAGGTCCTACCATCCCTAGTGTTCCACTTTATGGCAAGCCATAAGAGAATCATGTTGATTCAAGTGTTGTAAAAACAAGTGAATCACCATTCCCCGATGCATTTAATGAGCCCTCAATAGTAAAAAGGAGGAAAACTTATAATGTGCACATTCTAGATGTGTTTTGCGAATTGAAGGTGAACATTCCATTGTTGGATTCTATCAAGTAGATCCCATAATATGCTAAGTTCCATATCATTCAACATGAAGAGAAGTTCAGCTGGAAGAATTCCAAAGAGAGTCAAGTTGACTGAACAAGTGAGCTCTATCATTCAACATTCACTTCCTTTGAAGAGTAAAGACCTTGGAGCCCCACTAATACCTAACTACATAGGGGGACATCGCAAAGAGAACTCCGTAATTGATTTGGGATCTAGTTTGAATTTGATCCCATATAGTGTCTATGTGGAGCTGGGCTTAGGCAAGCTAAAATTGACGCATTGCACTCTCCAATTAGAGGATCACTCCATCGAAGTTCCTAGAGGAAGAGTAAATGATGTTTTGGTGGTGATAGACAAGGAAAGAAGATCCATTTTCCCAACATATTTCATTATTCTTGACATGTATCTGGAGGATAAGAAGATTCCCATCATCTTGGGAAGGCCACTCCTATCTACAACTGATGTTGAGATACATGTGCATAGTGGCACAATGATAGATTTTGTCACATACAGGAAGATAAACATAAACATGTATAAGACCCCAACCCAGTGAACCTGAGATAGGGATATTTGACATGGTCACCTCAAGAATGCAACTAGTCATTTGAGAGAGGGATATCCAGATGAGAGAATTGATGATTTATTTTTTTATTAAAGGGATGAGGAACATAGGTTGAATGAAAGTGAGAGGTTCATTTATTGCATGAGTGGATACCTGAGAATTACAAATGGATGAAATATTGAACAATCTCCAAAAAGCCCAATAGAAGGCATGAAACTTAACTCTTATGGGAGGCAACCCACCTAGGTTTGGGGAACTTTTCGCCAAACCTATCAAATTTGATACTTTTTGGTAATTTTTACACTTTTCAAAGAAAACACACACACACACACACTTTTTTTAATAGTTTATGTTTAGTTTTAAGATGTGTAGGTGAAAATAGGGTGAAATGAAGAAAATTAGATGAAATTTAGACAAAGTATTCATGGAAAATCATTTTTGATCAAAGATGTGATGTTTTGATGAAGTTTAGTGCGAAAACATCAACTATGGTACCTGCCATGATTTTCGTACCTTGACATGGCTATGGTCGAGCACTTACAAATCACAGAGTCACTAGAATCAAGAAAAATCAGCAAAAGTAGTAGAATGGTTGTGCCATGTAGCATGGTCCATGCAGCATGATGACCATATAGTTGTGTCATACAAGACAACCATGTTGCGGCCCAACCCCATCCATAAGTGAGAGACGTTTTTAGCAAATTTTCAAATTCTTCAGTTTGTTTATCACGAGCAGCACACCCATACCGCGCAACCCAATGGTAGTCCAGCTTTGCGCAACCCTTCCCTAACCTCTGATTCTCCACCAAACCACCACCAATCCATATCCAGTCATTCCTCCTCAATTTTCACTACCTTAACCTCTAGATTCCACCCACTTTCATCAACCAAATCCACCTCTTTTGTCCAATCCACCAACAATCCAGTTGTTTGGAGAAAACCTAAAAACCAAATTTTCACCATGAAAATTTGCTTCAAATGAAGGATATTACTAAGAAAGTGGTATCCAAGACCAAGGAGGTCATTTCCTATAGTTGTTGGTCCAAGAATGCCTCTACTTCAGCCCCGTCGACATCCCTTGCCCCTCCACCACCACCATTCACATCCAGCTCAGGCGTAACACGTTTGTCATCGGATGAGTTAAATGTGTTGGTAAATTTAATTGTAGAAGAGGCTTCACTGTAGCCATGAAGAGCAACACCATCATCGTCTAGAGAAGCACCACCACTTCCCTCATCGGCTTGGCCATCAGTTCCAACCCGCCCTTCGACATCTATAGCACTGCAACCATGACCAAAACCATAGTTGTGACACTACTATGGAAATGGCCTTTGGCGTCAGTTATTTAAGGCCTATGGCGTTAGTTTCCAAGTGACACCCAAGTGGGTGCTGCTAAAAGCCGACACCATCAGCGTCAGTTTCCTAACCGACGCCATCGCCCTTCCCGCCACCAAAAATGCGCCAGCAAGGGAACTATAGGCGTCAGTTATTAAAGAAAAGAAACACTATATCCTGGTTAAAGATGTTGGTTGTTAACTACAAACCAACACAATTACCCTTCCCGCCACCAATAAAACGTGCCATCAAGGGCACAATCGACATCAAATTTTACGAACAACCGACACTATATCACTATAAAAGACATCAGATTCATACTAACAACTGACGCCATAACCCTCCCCGACACACAATAGGCGTCAGTTTTCATAGAACCCTGACACAATATCCCTGTGGATGTGCTTCCCAACACGGCCATTCAGGGCGCAATAGGCGTCAATTTTATACTAATAACCGATGTTGTAACTCTTTGGTGTCAATTTTTACAAATAACCGATGCCTATGTTATGATTTTTTCTTATCAGTTTGTAGACCTGTTGTATGGCTGGTCAGCAGGATGCAAAACCTGTAGTTCAGTTTTGAACTGTAGGTTTACAACATCCATTGATATCAACCAACAACAGACCACAAACCTGCAAAATTAATATGATGGACAATATTATATATATGTGATTCACACACATGTATAAGCACATTTAATTCATATTATTTTTACATCACACACATGTAGAAACAAGTAGCAACCTGCACTTCCATTCATTTCATCTCTTTTCACATTTAGACACATGTAGAAACATTCATGTATTGATCATCTTCACATTCACACATATGAAAATAAAAAAAAATCATTCACATTCACACAAAAATTATTATGAGAACAAATTTTAGAAATATCATTCTTTATTCGTCATCGTCATTATCTCCATGAGTATCCCAATTATATTTAAAAATTCCCACTACTTGTAGGGCTTCTGCGCATTGTTCTATTACATCATTTAACTCATCCATCGTATAGGGAGTATGTACATGTAATAACTTTTGACCTATAGTGAAGTGAGTTTTAAATACCTACAAAGAGAATGATGTATATATATAATTAATAATATATAATAAGATTGAAATATTTCATATTATCTAATGAGACTACATATAATACCTGATGTATGGTAGTGATTTCCATAGCGGAATGTTGGATAATTATGCTCATAAATCACATCACATAGTATCTGCATGCCCAGCCGTTGTCTTATGTAACACACTATAAATTGAAACATACAAAATATTCAAAAATACAAATATACATAGTTCACATAAATAATATATATATTGGAGTCGGGAAATTACTTTCACATTCTCCGAAGTTAGTGGTTGGTTCTTTTTCTTTGGGACTTTTCCTCCAGATTTTTTGAACTCTTCTAAAGCCCTACATGTTAATGTAACACATTAAATTGCATAATTAAATAGTAATGTAATAACAGATGTTCAAGGATTTAAAAATATGAAATATTTCTCACGGGAATAATGGCCTTTTCATTGGGTGTCCATATATACTCAATTCCTCCCCCGCAGGATCTAGATAATAGACAATGAACGTCTCGGGGACAATAACTAGTAACTCCCAATGCTTACCACTAGAGGTAAGAAAGTTAAAAATTAATAACTCAAAGTCACAATAAAAATGTAATTTTCTTAAGTCCAAATTATAAGCAAAGTAAACTTACCCGACATTGAATGGAGCTATTATCACTGTCTTCTTGTTTTTACCAAAATATTTAAAAATATCACATCAGTATGAATTAAATGACATAGGGTTTTTACCTACAAGACTAATCAAAGATGGAACCAAAAATCCCACATGGAGAAATTAAAAATATGTACATATCATGTGTAAGTGGTTGCAAAACATGTATTATATATGTATTAATATATAAGAAACCAGATCACCATATATAAAACAAGGTATATGGATGTATAAACAAGATCTCACCATATCCATAACTCTATCATAAATGTAATCAGCCAAGCATAACGAAACATCTCCAAAATATCTTCTATAAATAGCTTGTTATCATATGATTGACCTGCAGCTTCCTCCGGAATAGAAACATGTATAGTGCAATTTGGATCATGTTCATCTATCCAATCTGCCATACCCCTACAATTAGGACCTAATGAGGCGTGTAGGTCCCTTGGAAGACAACTTGGTACTTCAGGAGGTGGAGGTGGAGGCCAAGATGTAGCGAGTGTCTTCCTTTTGAACTGTATATATAATTTCAGATCAATTGACTCATATATACGTACACACTAACAAATTAACATAATGTAAATTTACCATACAATATTAGTATAGACGACATCCACTTTGGGCCACAAAATCACTCCGCCTTCTGCGTTACCAAGTGTTTCAGAATCTGGGTGGGCATATGGAAATGTAAGATCCCTCAATTTGGGGACTACACTTATCGGGCTCACACAAGCCACACCATCTGGTATTGGAGTCCCATGAAACATTTCCCCTGGAAAGGGTGGGTAAGCCGACACCTCTATAATGACATAGTCCTGACTTTTTAGATGGCATGGCTTCAACCCCTACAAATTTAAAGAATGTTATATACATATTTACATAAACATATCATCTTGAAAATACTAGCTACTATGTCATAAAAATACTTACAGTAGACGTGTGAGGTGGTGGGGATACATGATTACTCCCAACCTCTACAGTAGGAGAAGAGCGGCCCGCCACAGGTACTGTCTGAGTGGCAGTCTGAGACACCTACCACTTCACCATTGCTTCTTGGATTCTCTTATCAATTAATGAATCTACCTATACATGGATAAAAGAAAATCTAGCTTCTAATTATTGAATTCCCGTTCACAATAACATTATAAAAAAATAATAGGCTCCCTCAGCTTGTGAAAGTCCCACTTTGGGACAGGTTTGCGTTGGGATGGCCCTGTGACAATGTGAGTTTTTTTTCCCTCTTTTCTATTAATTATTCTATCTTTCACCCTTATAATGATCATTTATAATATCTTTTGACTCCTTGAGCAATATAGATACCCAAAATAAAATTCTTTTGTATTCTATGAATTTTATGCACTCTTGGACACCTTAATTAACTTAATACACCTCTTTGAGAAAATGCATGAGTTTGACTAATTAACTTTATCTTTTGGTCTCCAAACTTTTGCACATCATTGTACACTCCATGTTGAAGATATGGACCAAAGTTTAGATCATTTGGACCTTCCTACGAGTTTATATGATTTTTCTAAGGTTTTAACCTTTCCATGGCTTTCTTTTCCTTTTTTCCACCTTTTTCCTCTCTTTTCTTGATGGACCCAACCCATTTTCGGCTTAGGGCGCTGCTGGGCAAGGCGGGTGACCCAGCAGCCTTGGATCATGATCCAACAGTGTTGGGGTCATCCCCTACCTTGCGCCTGGTCCACGGTAGACCACCGACACCATAGCCGCGACACCGATCGGCCAACCAGAGCTGGATGCGCCCGAAAGCTCAACTGATGATTTCGCACCCCCCTCTGGAACCTTCCACACGGTTTGGGTGCTGCGAATACATTTCTTGGAGACCAAGGGAGCTAGCCATCTGTTGGGGTGCGCTGCCCCTCTATCAACCCTAACCCTAGCTTCGGGTCCCTATATAAACCCCCCCTTTGCGTTCGTAGTGCCCCCACGATCCTGAATGACAACTCCTCTTCTCTCGATGTGCTCTTCCTCTCACGCCCCTCTTTTCTCCGGCCACCGCACCTCCGCGGAGCACCCCTACTCACGGGCGGGCACTTGTGTCTGTGACGAGCAGCAGCAGTCGCAAGATCGTGGACCACACTGGACCAAGGCGAAATCGACGACCACCGTTCCCGCACGAACCCTACCTTTACGCCTTCTCCGCAGCTCATCCCTACCACTAATCATTCTCGCGAGACCACCGTAGATCACCTATCGACGACCTCTGATATTTGGTACTTTCTGCCTCTGTCCTAAATTCTAGTAAATAGCCTAATTCTTGAAAAATCGAAATCTTGAGATCCGTAGCTCCAAAAATAGTGAATTGATAGTCCTTTTTTAATCAGAAAAATCCAACTGATCTGTGAAAAATACTTGTGAAGCTTAATTCTCGACTTTGATCACTTATTTTCCATGATCATGCTCTTTTTCCTTGTTAATTATCTTATATGGTGATTAATCTTGGAGAAACTCTTATTCCTATTTCTAATGATCATTCTGAGACACCAAATCAACTTTTGACAAAATAAGGGTTAAACATGATCCTCTTAACTCTTTACTCTAAAAGTTGAATCATATACTTGAAATAAGGTTTTGATGCTCTATCTTGATCTAGGAAAATCCTCTTAATCATAAGACTCCCTAATATAATTTTGAGTCCCATTTGTGCTATCTGATATTGGAAATGATCTAGAGTTTTGAATAATGATATTGATAATTATGGTTGACATGTATACCTAAATATACCTAGGAAGGTCATCCATTCATGAAACATGTTTGATACTTGAATATTTGTTGGACTTTTGGGGAATATTGTTGATGACCTAAACCTAAGGTAGAAATAGGAAAATGTAACCCTAATCTCGAATAACAAAGCATGATTCTTTTTAGACCATGATCTTGACCCTTGATCCAATATTTTGATCTAGGATCTGACTCAAAGGGTTGATTTGCTCTCTCTCTTGGGATCTATACTCCAAATACTCTTTTAGAAAGGTACGCTATTATTCTACTCCTCCTTGGTTGTATGATGATATTTTTTTCTTAGGTATCTCTTGAAATATGCTTGGTTAGTTATTTGGATGAAATATTGTTCCCAATGAATAGTCTTTTGTTTTTCTTCTATATTATATGTTGAGAAACATGAAACCTAAATCACTAGACCCATTATGACTGCCCGTATGTTGATGTTGATAATGATGTTGGAAAAATTGATAATGTTGATATTGGATATATGCAAAACTCCTTCTTTGGAAGGCGGGATTTTGCACTTGGACCTCTTATCTCGTATTATGAGAAGGAGCTTTGTGACCTCCCCATCGCGTTGGGGTAGTAGAGTCACCCAAACTAATATAAGCATGCTTCTTGAATTACAGTATAATGGGAAATTCGTAATAAAATTTGTTGTTGAATAACATTTTGGTTTTTGGAAATCATTCGATAATTTTTTGAAGAATAAGTTCTGCCAAGCATACTAGTTTTCATTATAAAACTGCTTTACTTGTCTTTATATAGCGTACCGTGCAATTGCATTGACTTTGTGTCTTGATTTTCTCGATTTTAGGTAATGCAAGGAACTAGATTCATCTACTCTTTCATCTACTACAATAAAGACTGCTACATCTTATGGACTCTACATGGGAGCTAATTGTAAAAGGGATGTAGTTGTAGGCTAGTTCTTATCTCTTTCTGTTTCCTGTTGCCTACGGGCCTGATGTATAAAACTTTTTGGTTCATTTTAATAAAGAAGGATGTTATTTCATTTTTGCATATTATCTGTGTGTGATTTTCGGGCCACTCAGGGACGGGCGCTCTCATCCCTCTAACACTGCACTTTTGGACAGTGGGATTGGGATTAGGGTAAGAACGGATTCGTGACAGTTGGTATCAGAGCCATAACACACTTAATATGCATTAGTGAAATGATGTTCTTAATCGCTGAACCAAGGAAGCCCTAAAATCCACTATGGTGAAAACTGAGGTGTCTAGAAAGAGCCCAAGGGGGTTGTGGCATAATTCCTCCTATCCTTCTTCATGGTGGCTGAGGTTCCTCCTGCTCCACCTGGCCTTAGTTGATCTAGAAATGGATGGAAGGACTTCCTATAACCCTAGAGAGTCTTCTAGCATCTTATCTCTTCTTTAAGGATTACCCAAGCCACCTATTAGAAGGAAGTAGGATGACTCCTCATCTTCTTGTTTTCCTTAAGGTGTCATGACTTGATCTATATACTCTCTCTATTTTGGGTAAATTAAGGACAGGAATAACTAAAATCCGAAAATAAATTGAGAAAACTTGTTGCAATATTTCCATGATCTATCATATTCTTGCTTTGAAAGTAATAAATAAGGAAACTTATATTAGTTGAACTCTTGCAGATGGCCCCAAAAACCAGGAACAACATGGACAGTGAAGGGACCTCTGGTACTAAAGACAAGGGGAAGAAGCCCCGCATGGAGGATGATGAAGATGTCAGTTCTGCCAATAAGACCAACAAAATGGGGGAATGGGAGTTAAAACAAAAGACAATTATGGATGCCCTTCATGACCTTGTTGTTTGTACAACATCCCTTGTACCAACCCAAAACCCACCACTATCCAGGATTTTCTGAAACTCAGCCCTGAAACCTTCTATGGGGAAGACAAAGATGATGTCCTAGACAAGGCTGATGTCTGGTTAGTGTCCATGGAAAACACTTTTAGGGTTTTGAGGTGCCCTGAACAAGACAAGGTTGGTTTTTCCACCTACCAGTTGAAGGGAGCGGCCAAATTGTGGTGGGAGAATTACATCCGGTCACAACAGGTCATCCCTGTCAACTGGGAAGCCTTCAAACCCATTTTCACCAACCGTTTCCAACCCACATCTGAGAGAAAGGAGAAACAAAAACAATTCCTGACCCTTACCCAAGGAACTAACACAGTGGCTAAATACAGCCGACAGTTCCACTTGTTGGAGAGGCATGTCACCAACCTCATTGAAGAACAAAAACTTGACCGTTACATTGATGGGCTTTTCATTACCCTAAAAGCTTTTGTATCCACATCCAAACCCACCAATTTCCAAGATGCCTATGACCATGCCTTATCCATGGAGAGAACCCTGGGGATGGGACACGGGAAACCTTTACCTACCCTTGCCTATCTAGGTCTGACTGAAGCTGTACTTGCAAAACCTGAACCAAAGGGAAAACCCTATATTGGTGGCAATAAGAACAGAAACCAACAGAAGAACCAGAGGAATCCTCCCGCCCAAGGCCAGAACTAGAACTACAACCGGGGTCCTGCACAAAACCAGAATCATGGCCAAAATAGGGATCCAGGCCGGAACACAAATATTCCTCGTTGCCGTAACTGTGGTAACTTCCACCCTGGCCAATGCAAGTATCTGTCCCTAGTCTGCCATTACTGCAAACAGGAGGGTCACTTCAGAGATAGCTGCCCCCACCCTCCTCCAGCATGGGCCAAGCAAGGTGAACATAGACAAGCTTGTGTCTTTGCTGTGAATGCAGATGAGGTGAAGGCCAATGAAAACAAACTCATAGAAGGTACCTTTTAAATTCAAGATTATTTCCAGAACTTTATATCATGATTATCTTGTACATAGTCCTTACATGAAATATATGTATAAGTAGGCACGATGCAAATCTTCGATCATTTTGTTGTTACTCTTTTTGACTCTAGGTCAACAAAAACCTTCATGTCTAAGAATCTTGCTTGTATGTTGAATCTTGAAATAAGGGACTTAGGGTATGTGCTTGATGTAACTACCCCAAGTGGGAAGATGAAAGTCTCCTACTTTATTATTAAGAAACTCCCTCTATCTTATGCTGGACGTAGTTTTGAGTCAGATTTCATAATCTTAGACATGGAAGACTTTGACCTTATTTTAGGGATGGATTGGCTCCATAAAAATCATGCTCTAATCGACTATCGTGCCAAGAAAGTCATCATTTCCAAGCCCAATCTCCCTATTCCTGTAATTCCTGGAAGGAAAGATCAAAATCAAAATGTTGTCATTTCTTTGATTAAAGCTCAAAACTTGATAGCTAAAGGGTGCAAAGCCTACCTAGCAACTGTAACCATAGTCAATCCTGATACAAGTGCCCTAGAAAACATTGATCTAGTGTGAGAGTACCCAAGTGTCTTTCCTGAGGAGCTCCCTGGGCTACCACTAGATCGTGATGTTGAGTTTTCTATTGATTTAGCACCTGGTACCACACCTATTTCTCGGGCACCCTATCAGATGGCTCTTGCTGAATTGACTGAGCTGAAAAAGCAGTTGTTGGAATTGCTTGACAAGGGTTTCATCCTCCCTAGTACCTCTCCTTGGGGAGCCCCCATTTTATTTGTCATGAAAAAGGATGGTTCCCTTCGCATGTGTATTGACTATCGTATGATCGATCAAGCTACTGTGAAAAACAAGTATCCGCTGCCCAGAATTGATGACCTTTTCGATCAACTCCGTTCTGCCCATGTCTTTTCAAAAATTGATCTTCGTTCTGGTTATCACCCACTCAAAGTTAAGGATGAAGACATTCCTAAAACAGCCTTTCGAACCCGATACGGGCATTATGAATTCCTCGTCATGCCTTTTGGGTTGACCAATGCCCCTGGTGTGTTTATGAACTTGATGAATAGTGTCTTCCAACCTTTCCTCGATGAGTTTGTAGTGGTCTTCATTGATGATATATTGATATATTCGACTGATACTGAATCACACCGCATCCACCTTCGCAAAGTTCTTGACATCCTCCAATCTCAAAAATTCTATGCAAAATTGTCAAAATGTGAATTATGGATTTCTGAACTCATGTTCTTGGGCCACATATTTTCTGGTGGGAAAATTTCTGTTGAACCCACCAAAGTCTCGACTGTTCTTGAGTGGCAAGCCCCAAAGAATGTTTCGGAGATTCGCAGCTTTCTAGGTCTTGCTGGCTATTATCGACGTTTCATCCAGAACTTCAGCAGGACTGCCATGCCTCTCACTAAGCTCACCAGAAAAGGGGAATAGTTTATCTGGTCAAAGGAGTGTGAGTCCAGTTTTCAAGAGCTAAAGACAAAGCTGACAACTGCACCTGTCTTGACTCTTCCCTTGGGAAATGATGGGTTCGTCATCTTCACCGATGCATCAAGGTTCGGTCTGGGTTGTGTTCTCATGCAAGAAAGAAAAGTAGTTGCTTATGCCTCTCGACAATTAAAGCCAAATGAGGTCAACTACCCAACCCATGACCTCGAGCTTGCCGCCATCATATATGCTTTGAAAATATGGCGACACTACTTGTATGGTGCCACCTTCGACATCCTCACCGACCACAAGAGTCTGAAATACATCTTGACACAAAAGGATCTCAATCTCAGATAGAAACGTTGGCTCGAATACCTTAAAGACTATGACTTCACCATTGCCTACCACCCCGGTAAGGCAAATGTGGTGGCCGATGCACTCAGCAGAAAGCAGGCTAAATGTGCTGCCATCTTTACTACGGAATGGAAGAACATGGAAGTCATGTCACTTTAGGCCCCAAGGCGTATGGGAAATGTTCTTAGATTGGCCAGTGTCCATGTAAAACCGGGCCTCCTGTCTGAAATCCTGTCAGCTCAAAAGAATAGCAAGAGCCTTGATGATATGACTAAGCTACTAGAGAAGCCCCAAACTCATCTGATAGACGGTATGGATGGTGGAATCCGATACAAACAACGCATATGGGTCCCAGAAGATTCAGTCATGATAGATTTGGTGTTACGAGAAGCTCACGGGTCGAAATATATTGTGCATCCTGGATCGACAAAGATGTACAAGGATCTGCAAAGGCACTTTTGGTGGAGGAATATGAAGACTAACATTGCTACTTTCATCTCCAAGTGTCTGACCTGCCAACAGATCAAGGCTGAACACCAACGTCCAGGAGGTCATCTACAACCCCTACCTATCCCCGAGTGGAAATGGGAAAACATCACCATGGATTTCGTGGTGGGACTACCCAGGACCAGGAAAGGGAGTGACGCCATTTGGGTTGTAGTTGATCGTCTGACTAAATCGACCCATTTTATTCCAATCAAGACAACAACTAAGGTTCCTGAGTTAGCAGAACTTTACGTTCGAGAGATAGTCAGGTTGCATGGAATTCCTGTATCTATAGTGTCTGATCGTGATGCAAAGTTCACTTCTCACTTGTGGCGACAAGTACAGGAAGAACTAGGAACTCAACTGAATTTCAGCACTGCTTATCATCCCCAAACTGACAGACAATCTGAGAGGACAATCCAGGTTCTAGAAGACTTGCTGAGATCATGCGTCCTCGATTGGGGTGGTTCTTGGGATCACTACCTTCCTCTCGTTGAGTTTGCCTACAAAAATAGCTACCAATCTAGTATCGGCATGCCTCCCTATGAAGCTCTGTATGGAAGACTATGTAGATCTCCTCTTTACTGGGATGAAGTAGGCAAAAGACGAATTCTGAAGTCTGAGGAACTACAACTCTATTCTGATAATTTCAACCTAATCAAGCAAAGGTTAAAAAGGGCACAAGATCGTCAGAAGTCTTATGCTGATGCACACAGGACTGACACTCAGTTCTTAGTAGGTGATCATGTTTTCCTGAAGATTCGACCCATTCGAGCCATTGCAAAGAACAAAGGAAAACTCAGTCCTAGATATGTGGGTCCTTTCGAAATTCTGGATCGTAATGGGGAATGTGCTTATAGTTTGGCTCTACCTCCACAATACAGCATGATGCACAACGTCTTTCATGTGTCGAACCTGAAGCGGTATGTCAAAGACCCTAGCCATGTCCTCAATCATGAACCCATTGAATTAAAGGACACCCTTGTATACCAAGAAACTCCAATCAAGATACTTGATACTCGCACCAAGGAACTCAGAAATAAGAAAATCGATATAATTAAGGTGTTGTGGAAGCACCATGGGAATGATGATGCTACTTGCGAGTTGAATTCAGACATGAAGGAACATTTTCCTGACCTCTTCAAGGAAGTTTGAATTTTGGGGACAAAATTCTTTATAAGGAGGGGAGGATGTGACAATGTGAGTTTTTTTCCATCTTTTCTATTAATTATTCTATCTTTCACCCTTATAATGATCATTTATAATATCTTTTGACTCCTTGATCAATATAGATACCCAAAATCAAATTCTTTTGTATTCTATGAATTTTATGCACTCTTGGACACCTTAATTAACTTAATACACCTCTTTGAGAAAATGCTTTATTTTGACTAAATAAATTTATCCTTTGGTCTCCAAACTTTGTCACATCATTCTACACTTCATGTTGAAGATATGGTCCACATTTTAGATCATTTTGACCTTCCTACGATTTTATATAATATTTCTAAGGTTTTAACCATTCCATGGCTTTCTTTGCCTTTTTTCCACCTTTGTCCTCTCTTTTCTTGATGGGCCCGACCCTTTTTCAGCTTAGGGCACCACTGGGCAAAGCGGGTGATCCAGCAGCCTTGGATCTTGATCCAACAGCACTGGGGTCATCCCCTTCCTTGCGCCTGGGCCACGGTGGACCGCCGACACCATAACCCCGACCCCGATCAGCCAACCAGAGCCGGTTGCGCCTGAAAGCTCAACCGATGATTCCACACTGCCCTCTGAAACCTTCTGCATGGTTTGGGTGCTGCAAATACATTGCTTGGAGACTAAGGGAGCTAGCCATCTTTTAGGGTGCGCCGCCCCTCTATCAACCCTAACCCTAGCTTCGTGTCCCTATATAAACCCCCCCTTTGTGTTCGTCGCGCCCCCACGATCCCGAATGGCAGCTCCTCTTCTCTCGCTGTGCTCTCCCTCTCGCGCCCCTCTTTTCTCCGGTCACCGCACCACCACGGAGCACCCCTGCTCCCGGGCGGGCACTTGTGTCTGTGATGAGCAACAGCAGCCGCAAGATCGTGGACCACGCTGGACCAAGGCAAAATCGACGGCCACCGTTCTCGCACGAACCTTGCCTCTGTGCCTTCTCCGTGGCTCATCCCTGCCACTAATCGTTCTCGCGAGACCACGGTAGATCACCGATTGACGACCTATGATTTTCGGTACTTTATGCCTCTGCCCTAAATTCCAGTAAATAGCCTAATTCTTGAAAAATCGATATCTTGAGATCCGTAGCTCCAAAAATAGTGAATTTATAGTCCTTTTTTTTCATAAAAATCCAACTGATCTGTTAAAAATACTTGTGAAGCTTAATTCTCGACTTTGATCACTGATATGACATGATCTTGCTCTTTTGCCTTGTTAATGATCTTATATGGTGATTAATCTTGGAGAAACTCTTAATCCTGTTTCTAATGATCATTTTGAGACACCAAATCATCTTTTGACAAAATAAGGGTTAAACATGATCCTCTTAACTCTTTACTCTAAAAGTTGAATCATATACTTGAAATAAGGTTTTGATGCTCCATCTTGATCTAGGAAAATCCTCTTAATCATAAAACTCCCTAATATAATTTTGAGTCCCATTTGTGCTATCTGATATTGGAAATGATCTAGAGTTTTGAATAATGATATTGATAATTAGGGTTGACATGTATTCCTAAATATACCTAGGAAGGTCATCCATTCATGAAACATGTTTGATACTTGAATATTTGTTGGACTTTTGGGGAATATTGTTGATAACCTAAACCTAAGGTAGAAATAGGAAAATGTAACCCTAATCTCGAATAACAAAGCATGATTCTTTTTAGACCATTATCTTGACCCTTAATCCAATATTTTGATCTAGGATCTGACTCAAAGGGTTGATTTACTCTCTCTCTTGGGATCTATACTCCAAATACTCTTTTACAAAGGTACGCTATTATACTACTCCTCCTTGGTTGTATGATGATATTTTTTTCTTAGGTATCTCTTGAAATATGCTTGGCTAGTTATTTGGATGAAATATTATTCCCTATGAATAGTCTTCTATTTTTCTTCTATATTATATGTTGAGAAACATGAAACCTAAATCACTAGACCCATTATGACTGCCTGTATATTGATGTTGATAATGATGTTGGAAAAATTGATAATGTTGATATCGGATATATGCAAAACTCTTTCTTTGGAAGGCAGGATTTTGCACTTGGACCTCCTATCTCGTATGATGAGAAGGAGCTTGGGGACCTCCCCATCACGTTGGGGTAATAGAGTCACCCAAACTAATACAAGAATGCTTCTTGAATTACAGCATAATGCGAAATTCGTAATAAAATTTATTTTTGAATAACATTTTGGTTTTTGGAAATCGTTCGATAATGTTTTGAAGAATAAGTCCTACTAAGCATACTAGTTTTCATTATAAAATTGCTTTACTTGTTTTTATATAGCATACCGTGCAATTGCATTGACTTTGTGTCTTGATTTTCTCGATTTTAGGTAATACAAGGAACTAGATTCATCTACTCTTTCATCTATTGCAATAAAAACTGCTACATCTTATGGACTCTACATGGGAGCTAATTGTAAAAGGGATGTAGTTGTAGGCTAGTTCTTATCTCTTTCTTTTTCCTGTTGCCTACGGGCCTGATGTATTAAACTTTTTGGTTCATTTTAATAAAGAAGGATGTTATTTCATTTTTGCATATTGTCTGTGTGTGATTTTCGGGCTACTCAGGGATGGGTGCTCTCATCCCTCTAACACTGCCCTTTTGGACAGTGGGATTGGGATTAGGGTAAGAACGGATCCGTGACAGGCCCAAAGAATGCTTTGATGTCCACACCAGCTCCTGCACCCCTAACATGTTCAGGATGCTTTGGGTTACCCAGAGCAACTGTCAATTCATCCCTTGTGCCTTTAGGGATGAACTTGCCTTCCTTCCTCTGCTTGTGCAGCTCCCGCTAATCACCATCAACAGAAATTGGTAAGTAAACATAACAATAATCACTATCGATTGATTGTTCTAAGAGTTGAATTTTACCATTTTTGTAGCCACCTCAGTAGTTGTGGGCTTCATTATATCTCCCTTCTTGTTTTGCCTCCCATCTATCCACATAGCATGGCGAGGCAGAGGTGCGGGACCTATAGTATAGGACTCTGCAGTCTCCTGAGTAGTAGTAGACTGAGCAACAGACTCAGTCTGTAGTCTTTGGCGAATGTCTGCATAGCCTCTTGGACCCATTGTGTGGTCATGCACAATCAGTGCACGCCTTTCTCTTTGAGCATCGTTGATATCCTTGTTAGTAAGAACATTGATTTGGTTAGTAACACTAAAGGTTAATCTTGAATAGGTGAATACATAAAAACATATATTAATTAAATTGAGAGTGGAACTTAATACCTCGAGTTCATAGCTCCATTGACAGGGAATGACTTCTTCCTAAATTTATTTTTAAAGAGAATACAAACAAAAATTATTAGTGTAGAGTTAGTCAAAAAGTGATCAATGTCTAGAATTGGAAATCAATTAAGAACCTCTTCTCAGCATCGCATAAGTAATCTTGGGTGAGATTTGTCCTATAGTTCCTTAGCACCCTCCCATAGCATTGCATCACGCATTTAAGATGTAGCTTTTCATCCAGATTAAATATACTCTACAAAATAGAATTTCTATTAACCAATATACTAAAAATTAGTAATCTACAAAAATAGAATTGCAAATAATAATAACTCATGCATAATTCCTTCCAGACTAAGTCTTTCTTCCCCTTAGGATCTTTATTTTAGGATTCTACGTTAGGACTACAATTGCTGTAAGTAAGAACCCCAAGATATGAAATAAATGAGTTACGGTTCACTCCACCTAGATTTCCTACATGATCCAAATGCACAGCCAGTTTGGGTCCATTGCCCCTTTGTTGTTGTAACTTTCTCATCATTATGATGCCCCTCATTTTCTAAAATTTTTTTTTTGCTCATCAAGTGCCCCAATTTCTTCAGGGGGTACACCACCAACCTAAAATTTGACAAAAAAAACACACTTACATGATATAACTATAAATGTGAGGCAGGATATATTTTTAAAACTTAAATTGTGAGGTGGCACATTAACGTTCTCACCCTCACGGTAATCATCAACACATTCATCATATGAATGCTCAACCATCTGAAAGTTCACATTCAGATTGTAAAGCTCACATTGTAAAGTAATTCACATTGTACAGTTCACATTGTAAAGTAATTCACATTGTAAAGTTCACATTCACATTGTAAAGTAATTCACATTGTAAAGTTCACATTCACATTCACATTGCAAAGTAATTCACATTGTAAAGTTCACATTCACATTCACATTGTAAAGTAATTCACATTGTAAAGTAAATTGAATTGCCACGGGCAATATTTGTTGCATTAGAGTGTGACAATCATGAGATTTAACCGCAATAAACTTTATATATTTTATTACTACCAATCTACGGATGTTGTACGAGTAACCCAGTGACACCTTAACATTTACCAAGCATTCACAAAAAGCTTTTTTCTCCTTTCTAGACAACATGTAACAAGTGGGAGGTAAGTATGTTCTCCGATCGCTACTAACTACTTATGTTAATTCTGTCCTTATTCTCATTTCACGTAGGTCCATTCTGGATTTTATCCCATCTTTAGTCTTACCTACTATATTCAACAGAGTACTGATGACACTATCACATACATTTTTCTCAATGTGCATGACATCGATACAATGCATGACTGCCAAAGAACTCCAACAAGGAAGATCCCAAAATATTGACTTCTTCTTGAATAAAGATTTGTCACTCTGTGTGACCATCGCACATTGTGATCTCTTACTAAATTTCTTGGCAATGTCTTTTACTCTTTCATAAACATCCTCCCCTGGTATAGGTTTAGGTGCACTCTGTTCCTCATTACGTCCATTGAATTCTTTGTGCAATCTACGATACAGATGGAATTTTTGAAGAAACCTTTGATGACCAAGATATATAGTCTTGCCACCGTATTTTAGTCGTATTAAATCAGTGTTCTCTTCATATATAGGACACACTTTAGATCCTTTGACACTATATCCAGACAAATTCACATATGCTAGAAAGTCATTCACAGTGCAAAACAACATAGAGTGCAAACAAAATGTCTCTCTTCGTGAAGCATCATAGGTAACTACACCTTCACCCCAGAGCTTCGTCTAGTCATCAATTAGAGGTTCAAGATAAATGTCGATATCATTTCCAGGTTGTTTAGGGCTTGATATCAACAACGATAGCATAACGTACTTATTTTTCATACACAACCAGGGGCAAGATTGTATATAACAAGCATAACTAGCCAAGTGCTATGTTGGCTTCTCAATGTCCCTTACGGATTCATCCCATCTATACAGATCCCAAGTCTTAGATTCCTAACTTCTTCACCGAATTCAAGGTATAATAAATCAATCTTC
This sequence comes from Alisma plantago-aquatica, assembly GCA_963693085.1. Classification (NCBI taxonomy): domain Eukaryota; kingdom Viridiplantae; phylum Streptophyta; class Magnoliopsida; order Alismatales; family Alismataceae; genus Alisma; species Alisma plantago-aquatica. The sequence continues at coordinate 507,086,193 of OY856410.1, read as the reverse complement.
TTCCATTGTGGGGTATCTAACACATGTCGTAGGATCCCATCATTATTTTTCTTAACATCTGCATGCCACCTCAAATTCTTTGCATCTATCAGATTGGCAAACAAGCATTGAAACTGTGGTATTATAGGTAGATACCACATCACCTTGATAGGAGAACTAGTTTTGGACTCCCCCGAATTCGTCAATTTATACCTTGACGCACCACATTTCAGAAAATCTTTCAAATCCACGTAGTCCTTTTGAAATAATATACAATCATTCGGGCATGTGTATATCTTCTTGGCCTCCATTCACATTGGGCACAACAATTTCTTTAACTGGTATGTTGAGATTGGCAGCTCGTTTCCTTTAGGAAGAATTTCTATCAACAAAGACAACAATGACGTGAAGCTTTTGTCGCTCCATCTATTGTTAGCTTTCAACTTCTACAATCTCAACACAGTGCTAAGCTTCGTAAACTCACAACCTATGTAAAACAGTATCTCAACATCATGCACAATGTTTCTAAACATGGGATGTGGATCGGTGTGCTCTACCCCACAACTATGCAGCATCACATCAACGTTGTCTATTGGAACTGGTTCATTTACATCTACGTCATCGGAGGTGATTTCTTCTTCCACAAAAGCACTACTATCGACATCCACTGATTTTAGGTTTGAAATCTCTCCATGCTAGTGTCATTCTGTATAGCCTTGTACAATCATGTTGCACATGACATGACTTTTAATTTCGTCACCAATGCTGACTTTCAAATGAATACCGCAATGCCTACATGGACAGTACAACCTATCTCCAGGTTGTTTCCTATGTTCCTCGGAAAATCTAATAAACTGATCAAGACTAGAAATTAACTCTGGGGTGCAGCGATTTGGAATGGACATCCATGATCTATCCATTCTATGATGAAAGAGAAAACAATTATATATTAGAACAAGATTAGGGTCTAGGGTTAAAAGATTAGAGTTTATGGTTAAAACTTTAGGGTTTAAGGTCTTATATATAATGAATGGTTAAAACATCCTAAGTGAGATTAAGTGTTCAAGAACAATCCCAAACCGGGGACTATCCAAGATTTACTCCTAATTAGTAAATCTTGGACGGGTTTCTAGGCCAAGAAATACATGTGATAGCATTCTTATATATAATAAATGTGTACCACCTATCCCATTCTTAAACACCTAATCTCACTAGTAAGTGTATAATGTGTATTGTGTTTTGAAGAAAATTTCGGCAGCATTTCCCCGCTATTCTCCAAGTACATATGTACTTAGAGAACAAACGGGGAAATGTTGCTGAAATTTTCTTGAAAATCCAATACACATTATACACTTACATCATAAGTGAGATTAGGTGTTCAAGAACAGTCCCAAACTGAGGACTATCCAAGATTTACTCCTAATGAGTAAATCTTGGACGGGTTTCTAGACTAACAAATACATGTGTTGTCATTCTTATATATAATAAATGTGTACCACCTATCCCATTCTTGAACACCTAATCTCACTAGTAAGTGTATAATGTGTATTGGGTTTTCAAGAAAATTTCGGCAGCATTTCCCCACTGTTCTCCAAGTACATATGTACTTAGAGAACAAATAGGGAAATGCTGCCGAAATTTTCTTGAAAACCCAATACACATTATGCACTTACATCTTAAGTGAGTTAGGTGTTCAAGAATAGTCCCAAACTGGGGACTATCCTAATGAGTAAATCTTGGATGGGTTTCTAGGCCAACAAACACATGTATGTTGTCATTCTTATACCTACAATCCTAGTTTCATCATCCATATCCTAGTGCTTTAACTTAGGGTGATTATTGATCTCTTTAGAAGCATGACTGGGAATCTAGGGAATAGTTTCATAATTTACATTCCAAGCATGTCACGTCAGTGCATTAGAGTTCATCATTAAGCATGAAGGGTGATTAGGATTCTCAACATACTGAACAAAGAAAAAGTTAATTACCAATTTCATAGTTAGGACGGTAGAGATACCCTAAGATTTAGATCTAATGGTTCATAATGAGCCTGTGATAAAGTTACATCACTAGATATGATTATATAATTTGGAAAGTAGTACACAAATAAATTCAACTGACTAGATAACTAAATAAAAAATAGTAGACAAAAAATACAAATAAGTAGATGAATAATTACAAATCTGTTGATAAACTAATATAAATCGGTAGATGATCAATTAATTCCTAAATCAGTACATAAATAAATACAAACAGTAGATGAATACATACATGTCAATTGAAAAATAAAGTTACATTAGCTGATAAATAGAGTTAATTAAGTAGATGATTAAATCATAACAAAATTAGTACATAAATAAACACAAATCAGTAAATAATTTAATAAAAAATAAAAAAATACCCAGCAACAGCCTAGGCACTGCCCAAGCATTCGCCCAGTCCGCCCAGGGTGCCTAGAGGCCTAACTAGGTTGGGCACCTAGGCTTTGGACCCTAGGTGAATGCCTGGGTTGCCTAGGTGCGCCTAGGTGCCTCCTGGGCGAGGTCCAGGTCGGCGGCAGAGGAGGAAAGGATAGTAGTGGAGGAGGAGGGTATACCTTTCGTAGGTCGGTGGCAGAGGAGCAAAGGATAGCAGCGGCGTGCAGTAGTAGGCAGACCAATGGTGGCAAAGCAGTAGTAACGACGGAGGAGCGATGGCAGTGACAAACCAACAATGGCAGAGCAGCAGTAGAGGCAGAGGTTGCACTAGCGGCAGAGCAGAATTGCCAAAGCAGATGATATCGGGAATGAAATAGAGAAAGGGGAAGAATCTGGCTCGCGCGAGTGCTATTAAGTTAACCATAGGCGTCAGTTATTAAAAAAACCAACGCTTATAATAATAGGGGTCGGTTCCCACCAAAAACCCAACACGTATGTTCAATGATAGTCGTCAGTTCCAACTAGAAAAACTGACGTTTATCTACATATGCCGACAAAATCAAAATATTCTCGAATTTTGACCGTAGTCATTGACTGCTACAGAAAACTGACGCCAAAGGGGGGTGAAAATTTTCACGGGGATAGCATGCAAAACATATCGACCTCAGTTATTGCAAGAAAACTGACGATAAAATGGGCCCAATTTCTGTCTTGTGAAAAACCTTTAGTCGTCGGTTGTTAAATCGTCGGTTGTTTTGTTAACAACCGACGCCATATGCTAAATTTTGGAGGTAATTTTTTTTCCATTGGAAAATTTGGATTTGGCGGTCGATCTTAGGCGTCAGTTGCTTATTGAGGAACCAAAGCTAAATAAAAAGTGATACCCGTGTCTGGACACTCTTTACAGATAGATGTCAGTTTGTGTATTCAACTGACGTTGATGGGATTAGGCTCCGGTTTCTTGTATACAACCGACGCCAGTAAATGTGACGTTATAAGCCATTTTTGTTGTAGTGTGAGCACGAAGATGGTTATTGTTGAATGATGAAGTTGAGGAAATCCCATATGATCCACAATAGGAAGAACCCCAGAAGCATCCCAAGAGAGAATTGGGTTTACTAGTAGTAGGGAGAAGTGGCCAAAGAGGAGGAACCCCAGAAGCATCCCAAGAGAGAATGGGGTTACTAGTAGTAGGGAGAAGTGGCCAAAGCACCCTGAAAGCTTGAAACACAAGGTGATTACCACCTATTATTCGTTTTGGACAATGCTGGAGAGCTTAGGTTTTTACTCCTATTTCCAGGGCATGATGGAAACAATGGGCCTATTCAAGATTTTAGTGACACCATAGGATACCTATGTGGATGTGATACATCAGGTCTTTGCCACCTTAGAGAAAGTCTCTAAGGATGGTAAAGACACCATTAGAGTGATGATTTGGGATAAATGCTAGGTCATCACCTCATTAATGTTAAACAAGATTTTTTCCCCTATTGATGAGATGGAAACCCTCTTGGATGGAGGCAGGACAAAAAATAATTCATGTGCCACTTACATAGCCATGTGGAAGCATTTCACTGGATAAAGCAACTTTGTAGTGGGGATGTATAAAACAAGCATGATTCACAATCCATTCCTCCACTATGTTCAGAAAGTATTTTGCAAATACAATCTTTGGCAGATATGGGAACTAAGGAAACTATACAAAGAAGAAACTTTTTGTCTTGGGCTAGATGGTCAAAGGCAAATATGTGAATCTGGGTGCTTTGTTGATTGATCACTTGAGGATGATCCCTTTCAAAAGTAACAACCCATTCATTATGGGGGGGGATTTTGATGTCCATTGCGACTTCCCTAGGACATAATGTTTCTAGCTACACAAGGGTGAAATGGGGGAAATCGGTAGACATTGAATTACTTAGTTCGTTCTTTCACGATTTCTATAATGGATCAAAAGATCATATTTTAGATCAACCCTTCATATGATGGTGTCTCACTATATTTACCCTATCACACTCCACCTATCCTAGGTGAGTATGTCCTGACATAAAATTTGTTGGAGATCCTGATGAGATATGAGGAGGAACACCTTAAAGAGGAAGGAATACTACGGGTAGTACTGGTTTAGAAATTTGGAGAGTCACAAGTGACAAATCTGAGGTGAGCAACAGAGGCTAGAGAGACACGTTGAGTTTTAAGATGAGAGGAAGAGGAAGGGATAGAAGAGTTAGGGCATCCTTCAGTGAACACATATGACATTTTTACCATACATGTGTACATAGAGAGTATTCAAGTACACATGATATCATTATGAGGGCACATGAGGGATTTCGACACACACATGATGCATTGTGGTTGGATCATCAGCAGATGCACCATCAGATCAACCACATGTATCGGTTCCAACATGCCTAGGCCTAGAGGAACCCCAAATCGGGGGGATTGATTGGGTGCATTGTCTGCATATCAGGATTCCTACCTACCTCCATAGGTAGACAACTGGGAAACTACTACCAACATCCTCCACCACAAGGAGGAGCCCCACCAGAGCCACCACAATGATCATCTACCCTATCACTCCTGGACTTTAGTGCCATTCTGAGGACAACATGATTTAAAAGTTTGGGGTGGTAGGACGATATGCCCTCTTTTTCATTTCACTCTTTTTGCATTTCACCTGCCATTTACTTTTGTTTTGTTGCTTTTTCTATCTAGGTTAGATTTTACATTCATTCCATACATGCATGCCATCTAGTTATTGTCTTGCAATTTTTGCATAATTTTCAAAATTTTCTCTTTTTGCCATGCATTGCATATCATGTAGAATTTTGTAATTTTTTCTTTAGCTAGGATTTGCTTATTTCCTTCTTTATGTTCCATAATGAATGATCATATGCAATTGAAGGCTATTTTGCACCATTTTGGCCAATTTTGCCCAAATTTAGAATGTTCTGCTCAAAAAGCATATTTTGAACCAATTTCTATTTTTTGGATTGAAATGATGAACTGTGACAAATGCAAGTGAATTATCATGGTTCATTGATGAATGGTATCAATGCTTGAATTTTTACATGTACATCACCTCTCTTATGTTTGTAAACATTTTGGTTGAAATGTGATTTAAGAAAGATATGAATTTTTAGGGCCTATGGGATCACATGATAGAAGTGTGACAACCCTAATTTTCTCACCCTTTGATTATACTCTCCCTCTCACTATATAATGATGAATTATATAGTTTGGATGTTAGATTCGTAGTTTGAGTGTTGTGACACTCCAATTTGATTATGTAATGCTCAATTTCGCAATATGTGACATCAATCAACACTTCGAGCTTAGTATTATAGTTTGTACATCATCCCCTTGAATCCATTTTTGAACCTCATCACTATGATGCTCTTGCTCTCCACTATGTAATATGTTATAGAGGATTCAAATTCGAGTCCAACGACAAAATAATGGCATCTTTCGGACCTATGAAACTCTAGGTATGATGTCTTGAAGATTTTATATTTTAGCCTTTTTCGTAGCGTGTTTTATGCTACTTTTGGCTGATTTTGGACACTTCAGACCCGTTTTATTTTGGGGCCCATCCGCTTAATCCCCCTTCCCTTTCCACATTAGGAAAGTAACGAAGGAAAGTAACTACCCTCCTTCGACCGTTCCAAACCAATACTTGAAGGCGACTGATGAAGGGTGCCCTCTACATTCCCCACACCTAAACCCTAGCCTCTTATTCCCCTTATAAGTGGCCTCTTCTACGACCATGCTTCTTTCCATCCTCCTCCATCTTAGTTCCTCATCCCTCCCCCGTCACTGCTTCACGGCCACAGGTCCTACCCAGAATGTTGCTGCAACCACTGAACGACTTCTACTCACACCTCCAGGGCGTTCCACATAATTGGTAATGATTTTGCAGTCATTTTGGTGGCATTCGTTACACTCAAGCTGCCACCATGACAACCGAGGTTGCCATGTCCTTTGTTGTTCCTTACTCAACTGTGATGCATGGAAAGAAGTTGGAGAGGCACCCCCCACACCAGCACAATGACGAAACCCATAATACAATCGAAAAAGTGGCATCACAAGAGGAGAACAATCCACCACCACATCGAGGTATGACGGAAGGGACGAAATGGGAGTGGCAAATAGTGTCCAACAGGAGGAACCGTAGGAAAGCAACTGGGGACAAACAACCCAACATTCCCAGTAAGGAGAAGGAAACATGTTGTAATACTCAATCCACTAAAACATCTGTGAGCTTCTTCAGTGATGATACTTCCATTGGGATATCACAAACCAATAGTGTGGTCCCTCCATTCCAATTCAATTATGATTTCAGTGCATCGTCCATGGTGGATAATGGTGCCAGACCAGTGCGGAGTGGAGTGTTGTTGAGAAATATACGCATCCTTTACCAGGCTACCCTGAGTAACTTAGAAAAAATTCAGAAGAAAGGAAAAGGTCATGAAGCCCCTGACAGTGCTAAGGTCACTGAGGCATGTCGTCTCTTTAGCACTACATACCTAAAAATGGGGGGGGCGAGGAAGCTCAATAGGCTGTAGAAGTTGACCCCGGTCCATTGGTTGTCCTGCAAGTAGCTATCAAACTCTCTTGTCATCATGACCTACATATGTTGGAACATCCAGGGTGCTTGCTCTGATAAAAAAAACCAATTTCTGTGTTATTTGAAAAGAAAATTCAAGTTAGATCTTTTGGCCATTGTTGAGCCAATGTATAGTGGCACAAGGAATGATAACATCATTAAATCTTTAGGGTTCTCTTCCTCACATAGGGTGCAGGTGATCGGGTTCTCTGGAGGTATCTAGATCCTCTGGGATCAACAAACAACTTCAATTGAAGTACTCTTGAATCACATGCAATTCATTCATTTTCATGTCAATAACAAATCTTTAATCACCTTTGTATGTGGGAGTTTGAATCGCACTACCTACAAATGGCTTTGGAGCCATCTCTCAAGAATTGTGGATGAAGTGGTAAGAGATTGGGCGGTCATAGGGGATTTTAATACTATGTTATCCCCTTCTGAAAAAGAAGGCTACCGCTATTTCGATCATGCAGCTAGAACAACTTTTAATGAAGTTGTAATGTCTTGTGGGCTTGCAGAGGTCCCTTCAGTGGGTCAATGGTTCACTTTCCACACGGGATGGATTTTCGAGCATCTTGATAGACTCTTAGCCAACGGTGATTGGTTGGATACCAACCTATCAACCACTATGACTATCCTTCCACACTTCTTCTCAGATAATAAAACTTTAATGGTGTCCCGTCGGCCAATAGCTGCACGTCCCAGACATGTAGTTAGAACCCGGGTGAGTTGGAACCTCCAACCTGATTTCACCTACCAGGTCATTGCTCACTGGAATCCTTCTCTACCCTTAATGGAGGCAATGAAGAAGTTTGGCCCGACAATCTCTAAATGGGAGGATAATGCTATGAATGCACAACACAATAAAAAGAACCACATTATTCAACAACTAAATGACTTGCATGCAGGTATCACTTCCCTCTTCTCTTTTAATCTTGAATGAGCTCAAGTGCATCGACCTATACAAACAATTTCAACACATTCTTCTGTGTGAGGAAGTAGATTGGAGGCAAAAAGCCCATATTGATTAGTTGCAATTGGGAGACAGTAATACCAAATTATTTCACTCTTATGTGAAAGCCAGACGTCAACAAAACATCATTAGCATGCTCAAATGCCCAGGTGGTGACTAGATCACAAATGACGAGGAGTTAAAATCTCTCATATGGACACACTTCAACAATCTTCTAGATTTGTTCTCATGAGTTCACACCCAGTGCAGCTCGTTTGTCGGATCTTTTCCAGGCATCTCGGCATAGTACTTATCTAAACTAGCGGCCATCCCTACTGATGAAGAGAACTGATCTATTTTGTTCTTAATGAATCTGTCTAAGGCAGTCCGCCCGAACGGCGTGCACACAGATTTCCTTCAAGCCAACTAGAAATGGGTTGGTTTGTATGTCACCAACATTGTGCACCTGGCTTTCACTACTGCGTCCATTCATCCTAAGTTAGCTAACTCACATATGGTCCACATACAGAAGTCCAACAATGTCAAAACATGCAGGGATCTGCGTCCCATTTCCCTCATGAATACATGTCTGAAGCTGATATCTAAGGTGATTGTAGAAAGGATCAAACCTTTGCTAAATACTTGGATCTCGCCTACACAGTCCAGTTTCATCCCGAGAAGGAGAATTACTGACAATATTCTCATTTTTCAAGAGGCCATACACTCCATGCACATCAATAAGGGGAAGAAAAGATGGATGGCAGTGAAGCTGGATCTGTCTGAGGCCTTTAAAAAATGGTTTGGATGTTCATCAAGGAGGCACTTGTGAAGGTAGGTCTCCTGGTCCATATAATTGACTTAATCCTCAGTATTATCACCTCCAGCCATGCTTCTATTCTATGGAACGATTGCCCTCTGCCTCCTATCAAATCCAATCAAGGTGTTAGACAGGGGGACCCTTTGAGTCTTTACATTTTTTCCCTTTGTATGGAACGTCTACATCAAGCCATTTCCATAGCTATGAGCAGTGGTGAATGGAAGCCCATGGTTATGTCGAGAAATAGTCCGCCTATTTCACATGTCATGTTTGTAGATGACATCATCATGCTTGTGGAAGCCTCCATGATACAAGAAATGTGCATCAACCACGTCCTCCGAGAGTTTTCAGCAATGTCTGGGTAGGAGGTCTCAACCAGAAAGTCTAAATGTTTTTTCTCTACAAACACCCCAGCGACTGATAAAAGTTGTATTAGCAGACGCCTTGGCATTCCCCTTACTGAAGACCTAGGATGGGTTTTTTTTTTGTTAAGCCAGGGGTCACTTTTATTCATGCCACACCCCTCTTGTAGGCACAATCATCCAAAAATTACAGCTCCTGCTTATAACAATGCAGGTAAAAACAATAAAAACCAAAACATCATAACAACCTAACCAACAACATTCTGTAATACAATGTAAGGGACTCTACATTTCTCTAACGTCGCCATACCTCTTATTCTACGTGGCATATTCAGTGTATCTGAAGCAATGAATGGCTCATTCAACCTGCTTCCCCATTACCCTAGTTCACGAGGTATTGAGTTGATGACCTTGTGAACCAAGGACCCATATATCATAGCAGAATCAAGCTCCTCTCGCAGCTCCCTAACAAACGGTGACGTCCTCCATGGTTCCTTCCCGTTGTTCCATAAGATTTCATACACGTACGCCTCATCAATCTCAATACATGAAATGACCAATGCATGGTCTCTCGCTATCTTCAACCCGATCACACATGCTTGCATATATGCAAGTATGTAATCCGTACTCCTGAGCCAAGCTCTGAATACAAGGCAGATATTAGCCCTGTGATTTCTTATAACTCCCGCCGCCCACATGCGTGAAACTCCTTGGTTATCTCTATCTCTCCCGATCGTGAGGTTGAGCTTAAGATTATGCAGGTCAGGAATCTGCCATCTCACCAACTTAATCTGTCTCATCAAGACTCGTGGTTCAGTCAAGCTCGCCTCCCTCATACGGGTATAGATGTTGTTATCTGTATCTTGGCATGCCCATACTCCACAAGAAGGTTAGCACACATGCATCTCTTGTAGACTCCATCAAGACAAATATGAATGGGTGGACTCACTAACCCCTCTCCCAGGCTGGAAGAATCACTCTTGCTAAGGCCTCATTCCAATCTATTCCTTCATATACTATGCAATTGATATGCCTTCCAGAAGGCATATGCGAGGACATTAACAAGCATATAAGGAACTTCATTTGGTAGGACACTAGGGAGAAACGGAAAATTCCTCTTGTTTCCTGGAACAAAATTTCGATCTCCAAGAACAATGGAGGTCTCAGCATTAAAGATGTGGCCGACCAAAATATATCCCTTATGTTAAAGAACATATGGACATTCCTGACCTGTATTAAGAAACCTTGGGTACAAGTTATGATGAGTAAGTATTGCATGTAGGGTACAATCAAGAAGGGCCCATGCTCGCCCATGTGGTCCTTCATTCGCTCCTCGATTAATCTTTTTCAAGGCAACTACAGAGGAATTGTAAAAGGTGGTGCTAGTAGAAATACATGGGCAGACTCTTGGTTCTCCAATAATTGTCTTATAGCTACTCATCCAGATTTTGTCATTTTGAAAGGCCTAAATGATCTCACGCTTGAATCTATGGTCTCTAGCGATGGCGCTTAGGATTGGAGTTTCATCCATAATTACCTTCCAGTGGATACATGGCCTCTAATCTGAGGCATTCCTCCGCCCTCTCACTCTACTGGTCCTGATGGTTGGGCATGGTAGGAGGACCCCCTCAACAATATTACATCATCTTCTGTTTATACATGGATCAGGTGTTAGAAGGATACCCTCTGTTCGGGAGATTTTAAGGCCATTTGGAAACTCAAAATTCCAAATCGTATCAAAACCTTCCTATGGCTGATGGTTCACCAAGCATTACTCACAAATGTGGAGAAATCTAGGCAGCATATGGACACTCCTCGATCCTGTCCTCAAAGTAGTAGCAATGACAAAACCCTCCAACATTGTCTTCATGATTGCACTTTGGAGAGCAGTGTGGCAAAGCTTAGGCGTGTCACACAATTTCTTCAACTTGGACATAGACTCATGGTTCTCGTCTATCATCTTGGGACCTAGTCTAGATCCCCTACATGCCGTGGCATGCTGGCTTCTCTGGTGGGTCAGGAATGGATATGTTCATACCCTCAAATCTATCCCAACTCAGGTGCAAATCATATTCATCAAAAAGCATGCGAGCACAATATCTGAATTGACGAAGCACACCCTCAAGGCTCACCAAGACAGTCCCTCTTACTTTCATCTTGACGACAAAGGCTTCCTTGTGTTTGTTGATGAAGCATTCAGTAGTATGTCAAACTTAGGTGCACTGGGAGTGTACATTACAACCCCTTTTGTTGAGCTCGTACGTGGTGTTGGCATTCCAAGCCACTCATCTAGTGCAATAGAAGTGGAAGTCAAAGCTATCTCTTATTCTATCAACATCTATCAGGTAGATGGTGTTACGAGACCCCTCATCCTATCAGACTCAAAAATGGGTGTGTCCTTCTTCAAGAATAGAGAAGAGGCACCATCCAACTTGAAACCCTTCATCAGGCCATGGTTAGATGACCAGATATCAACCTTTGGATTTCAACACCTACCTAGGGAGTTTACTTTGGTAGAGGATGTTGTAGCCAGATATGTTTTGCATACTGCCTTGGCAGTAGATTTTACATTTAAACCTCTTGGCACATGCCAGAGGTCCAATTTTATAATCGGTCTATGCATAATTAATAAAGTTCTTGGCTTATAAAAAAATGAATGTTTTCTTTATCAGTATATGCATTCTTATGTGTTAAATTATGAAACTAAATGAACTAACTTTGGACTTAAATAATAAGAAATAAACTTAAATTATATATGAATTTGATAATGATACATGTATTTTATTGACTTAGAAACCTATGGAAGATATATTCATTAGAGGTAAATCTTGTGAAAGTATGGGACTATTATTTAACACTCATCTCACTTATCATGTGAGTGTATAATATATGTTAGGTTTTCAAGATATTCAAGATATTTTGACAGCCATTTCTCTATTAGTTCTTTGAGTAAATATGTATGTGGGTATTTTCCCATCTATATTGGTGTACTTGGAGTATTGTGGGAAATTATGATGAAATATTCTTTAAAACTAAATACACATATACACCACTACTGACACTAAGTGTTCAAGAATGGGATAGGTGGTTCACATTCATCAATATTCATTCTAAATGCTAATTTGTTGGCCTAGAAAATTTCTAATATTAATTGGTTAGGATTAAACCTTAAATAATCCCCAATTTGAGACTATTATTGAACACTCACTCTCACTTAGAATGTGAATGGATAATGTGTATTTGGTTTTAAAATATTTAGCCAATTGCGTTACTATTTGAGATTTGAGTACAAATTTATGTGGATATCGATCTATATTAGCATTCCTAGAGAATTGTGGGGAAATACTAATGAAATGTTATTTAAAACTAAGCACACACTATACACTAACTAATGATAGTAAGTGTTAAAGCATGACACACATTCGTCACTATGTTCTAAATACAAATTTTTTTTTGACCTAGAAGCCCTTCTAAATTTTGCACATTTGGAGTAAATATTGGATAGTCCTTAGTTTTAGACTATTCTTAAACATTTCACTGAGGATGTAAGTGTTTATTTTTCATTTTTAAGAATGATATAATAGTTTTTTCCCCATTTTACTCAAAGTACATATGTCGGTGGATATTTTCCCATCTACATCGGTGTACATGGGGAAATATGGATGAAATATCCTTAAAAACTAACTGAATAAACATTATAAACTTTCTAGTTTGATTTAGTTCATGAATCAGGTAGGTTGTATACATTCATCAATATCTAATTGAAATAATGTTGTAAAAAATGTTGGTAAGATATGCCCATAGAGATAATCATGTGATGATTGACATGACATATACCATAAAATATTTGATTAA